>JAPJYM010000009.1:1200000-1800000 GCA_026283605.1 Ganoderma lingzhi
CGCCGTCCGATCGATACGTCTCTGTGCGCGCGATCCGCCTCTGCAAGGTTCGCTCGCTCGACGCTCACTTTTCCGCTCGGAGATCCCGGTAGAAGCCGCTCCAAGTATTCCGCAGTGCTCGTATCAAACCTTCCCATGAAGCACTGCGAGCGATCGCTAGCGATGGCTTATCACGCTCGTGGGCCTTTTTATGCAGGCTTCTAGATTCCTTGGACTGGGATATCCAGCGGCATGGATATGGATATGTTTCCATCTCGCCCTTCTATGTAGACGTTGCTAATTCGAATTCCAGACGATCGATTTCATTCTCGTGCATGAGAGACTGATCGTGGCACCCATTGACCTGCCAGTCGCGGTCAACGTCTGCCCCTTGTCCACCATTGTATGCAGAAGGGATAGACGGTTGTGAATACCCACTTTTGGCTCAATTGTTGTCCTTCACATTCTTTCATTTCTTCGCTGAAGCAGTAGCTTACCTGACTGTAAGCTTCGCTTAGGACTCGGTCCTGGCCATGTGGCGTTGTGGTTCTGGTACCCGCTTCTCCGGAACGTACGAATTCTGCGCCGGGCTTGGACGAGGGGGGAATGCGATGCACTCACCGCCGCCTTCTTTCGCTGCGGCTCGCCTCCGCGCCCGCATTCCCGTTCGCGAACCATCGCCGACGCGAGCTCCTGGCGGATTCCGGGGCTTCTCAGCAGCGTGCATGGACGTCCTTCTGCACCGCGACCTCGGCAAAACGGATTCTGGTCTCTGGTTCATTCCAGGTGCTTCATCCGGATTCATCATGATGGTCATTGTACTGAAGGTTCTTCGTATTCTTGACGTACCTCATAAGTAGGGGCTTCTTCTCCGTTCCCCAGGTACGCACCATGCATGCTTCGTCGGGATATCCGGAGTGCTTCGCTCATGCTCCGTCGTTGTGATATCCCGGATATCCATGCGGTGCCACGGCCCACCTGGCGTCAACGTTCTTTCATTTCGGCGAAAGCGCGTTCAACGTTGCTTGACAAGTGCGGTGACACCCGGCGAACATGACTAGGATATTCCAAAGTCGAGACCTTGAAGCACATGCCTACCCCGCACCTCGCACCTTGAAAGGTTAGGGCGTTTATAGTATATGGGGTAACGGGCCTACCTTACGGTGGAGCCATGGGTCTTGTGTTGCGCCGCCTCGCTGCGCGGATAGTCATCCCACTCGGCGCCGTATTGGGTTGGGAAACGACGATCTGCAGCTGCTCGGCACGCTGTCGGCATCTGGATTCATGCAGCCCGTTCTGGGGGACGGATGTGGCGGCGGTGAGCGTCGACGTAAGTTCCTCGAGCGCTGTTTCGCTCGGTGTCGAATTTTACTCGTTCTGGCAGGTCCGACATCATCCGCCCGAAGCCCTCACTTGGGGCGTATATCTCCGGATGCGGAATTTTAGCAGGCGGAGCGACGACACTCACATGAAGGCACTTCATTTGCCACATATGCACCACAGAGGCTTTCGTAATGCCCGCCGTCGAGTGCGCTTCTCCGACAACTCCCATCCATATGGAGGATTGAGTTCGCCTTGTAGCCGGGTCGGTTACTCTTCGCCCCACTTAGATTGATCGGTGTCTTTGGAGGTTTCATGTCTTCCACGCATTGCTGTTCGGCTTCGGACGTCCTGTTGTAGGTCCCTCCGCCCCGCAAGCTGACTTCTTTCGTAAAACTGAGGCCAGACTCCACCTGCCACTGTCAATTCATGATCAGATAGAATTTCAGGAACTGCGCATAGACACATCTCGAGGTCCTTGTTCTACTTGGCACCCAGCTCACCTTCTGCTGTACCTCATATCTGCATTTCACGGGAATCAGAGCGTCTCCTGGTTCCATATTTAATATTTATCTTCCGCGGTGCTGGGCGGAGGTCGCTCTGAAGCCGTGTTTGGCAGGTGATGGGCGCTCCGACATAGACGCGCGCCTGATGTGCTCCCAACGCAACAGCTCCACCGCCAGCACAGCTTTTGTGTTTTCTTCTGGATCCGTTCACCAGCACTGCGCTGGGTCTGTTACTTATATCCCGCCCTCTCAGGGCCGTGCACTTTGGCTGGACCTACAAATGCTCCCTATATATACCGCTTCTATTGTTGCTGCTTCAAACTCAGGACCCTCTTCCTGACAACGGCCACGTCAGTAAGTCTCTGCCCCATCCATCGCCAACTTCGCTCACGTCTCGATTTTTCACAGGGTTCCGGCAATGCTCTCCGCACCCGGCGCAGGCGAATGATCCGCCCTTCTCCCGCTCTTCTTGTTCTCGGAGCATTCACATTCCTTTTTTCGGCCATTTTACCGGTGTTTTGCTGCACATGCGGCTCCGCAGGTTGTCAAGGGACTTCAAGGCTGGCCACACGCACATGGTTCCAATTTTTTGCCCAAGACGACGAATGCTTCTTGGACAGCGGTTCTCTCACGATCCTCGTACGCCCCCGTTCTGCAAGCGTTGTGCTAATGGGAACATTGGTGCCAAGCTCACGGGCGACGGGCTGGATACTTCAGGTACGCGCACCGGGCGCACTATGCTTGTGGAGAATGAGCCTCCCGTTCGATCGGTCTTCGGTGAGTAATGCATTATTTTGTCGGTTTGCGTTCATGTTCTGTTACTATTCTGTCTTGTTGTTTTCTTCGGACCGAACTCCTGATGATATGCGCTCAATGCTTATGTTTCGTATCTATCCATGCACGTCCCGTAGTGCCCGAGCTTTCGATATTTCCCCCGGACCGCATGCATCAATGCCGGAGAGTGTATCACACATAAAGATCATTGCAAGTCGTGATCATGATCAGCGATGCAGTGAGTAGCTTCTAGCTAGGCACTGCATGTGTCGGAGTCTGATCGTCAGTACATTATAGACAGGACCTCCGACATATAGGCGGACATCATCATCGTCCCTGATATATGCACTGCCGAAGCCATGCGACTTCGCAGCGTTACGTCAAATGTTGCGGAAGTCCTTGTCAACGCACGACATACTGTATTTAGGGTTCACGGCAGGTGAGTATCTGTCCCCTTGAACGTTCGGCGCAGCAGAAGCGCATTGTATGCGTCACCTTCGGGTTCCCAGGGTTGACGACATACTGCCGTAGTCGGCGCGCATCGCCGCGCCTCAACGTCGCGAACACCGACCACCCTGGAACCCTTCAGGTGGTTCTGAGTACATGAATTGTTCTGCGGCACTACGTGCCGTTATGGTCCAGAGTAGAGGTGCGAGTAGTGGCACGATTAAACGATACCGTACGAGTGAGTGCCGTTACTCGTTTGAGTTAGCCCCTCCATCGTTTCCGAGGATGCCGGTCGCTGAGTTGCCGGCGCTGCGTAGCTGACATAGAAATAGGCATGCCCCTGTCGAACCTGTCCGCCATTCGTTGTTCGGTGTCTAGACCTGACAAGGTTCGTACAGTGGATGGATGACATGTTCGCAGCGCTTAGGCAGATCCTTTGGGTACGCCAGATGCCAACATGCCAAACATCCATGTTGACCGTCTGCCTGCCTCCAGGGCAGAACATGATAATATCAGCACCAGGGCTGAAGCAAGCTGAGGACTGCTCGCGCAATGTCTGAGCACGCACGTACTGTGACGCAAGCATATCGCGATTGCCAACACGGGTACGGGGCCCGCGCTAACCACGCTCGCGGCGTCCAGCTTTCCATTCTGACAGGGTGTGATGCTGTGACGCCGCGGACGATCAATCTTCGTCCGCGCACAGGGGCTCGCGATCGGACAGGTGTCGAATTTGAATATTTATTTCCATTTCCACGCGCCCAATATCTTGGCGCTTCCCGAGAGACGCTCATTAGCGTGCTCTGGGAAAGCTTCGCGGAGGAATGATGTTCGTTGGCCGTGGCAAAACGGACGACGGACGTCCGACTACGCGGATGCGAGTGCGGTTCTTTGACAAGAGCTGTCATGCAACCTTCTTGCGCTCTCTCGAACAAGAACTGACTGTGCTGTATTGCACAGAAAGTGGCGTTTCGCACGCTTCGTGCTGGTCGCCATCATCATGTACTTCCCCGCAACAGGACAAGATGGATGTAGATGTGCCTGGGCAAGACGGCAGCAATCACACCGTTTCTCTGGGAAAAGCTCGCTAGTGCGGGTCCACGGCAATGTGCAAGTGCATAATGCATTGCGTCGGATGGGGTAGGGCCCTCTCCCGCGAAGCAGGCGAGTACAATGCCGAGCATTCATGTGGTCTTTCAGTTGCTAACCACTTTCCCCGCCGGTAATGAAGGCAAAATGGAACTCAGCCTTAGTGCCATTGAGGGTCGCAGGCTAGGAAAAATTTCCGTCCTCAGTGGAAGGCCCTGCATGTCCTTGGGTTCGAGAATACGAGCACGAACAGAACACGTGCAGCCAGGGCCCCGCGGGGGCGATAGAAGTTGCTCACAGGCGCACTGCACATCTCGCGCAGCCGGCGACCGCCGCAGCCCCATATCCACGGACGAATCACATCCGGCGGCGCCTTCTCTGTCAATGACGGCAAAGACACCGCGAGCGCGAATGATCGAACAAGTCAAGCTAGAAGCCAGAAGTCCGAAGTCGAAGGCGAACCAGGTAGAACCGCGCCCGGCAATTGGGAGCCCGCCCTGACGTGCACGCTGTCGGAACGTCACCGCGCGAATGCCAGAGGGAGCCCGCCCTCCAAATGACCGGTGAGTTCGGTGAATTGACCTCATCCGCCGCGAAGATGGGGCAATTGAGTGCCAGGGAGCGAAGGCGTGCCTACCTTACCACCTACTGCACGCACACAAGGGTGCGCACCTCGCGTTTGCCGGAAAAAACTTGTAAAATGCCGGATGGTCGGTTGCGCGGCAGGGTGTGGGAGGTCAGTATACGCAGGGTCGACGCGCGAAGCGCGTGTGGCGTGGCGATCATAACCGCAAACCTTGCTCGACGTCCGTGGCTGACATCGACAGCAAGCGTTGTGCGGCTGCCACACGCACGCCCTGGCGCGCCTCGTCGCCAGAGTCGGAGTTTTTAGGCGTGAATCGAACGGGGCGCCAGAGAGGAGCGACAAGCATGGGAGGGAGCTGGGTGGTCCACGGGGTTCGCGTTCTCAGGAAGATGGTGTTATCAGTTCGTGCGACGCAGTCTCACGCGGCCTGGGCCACGCTGCGAGTCGAACTGTCATGCTGCGCGACGAATGATGTGGCTGTCGCTGGTGTCGCCTCTCGAGTCCCTGTTGCCCTTCTGATATACGGCTTGCAGTTTGTGAAACGAGACTAACTCTGGATGTCACGGGGATTGCCTCTAGATATGTACACACCTCACCAGCGCGCCGCCAGGACGCCACACTCCGGTTGTGCAATCTCGATCCAGGACCAAACAAACAGACTGAGTGCCAGTGCATCAGTTGCAAGACGCTTCGTTTCGCTTCCTCTCCTTCGATTATAAATCATCGCCATCTAGTATCTCTATTCCTCGTAGCTGCGAGTCGCTACTGACGTTGACGTTTATCGTCAATACAGGCTGCCCACCACCTCCCTCAACATCAGGACTATGGAGAACAAAAGCCCGTGTGGTGAGTGTTTACAGTTATGTGTACTAAATGATCATCTCCGTTGCACTAGCATGCTAGGGATGTAACAGTGACGTCTTTGGCAATGCGGACATGAGCTTGCCGGCCTACCACCGCGAACTCGTGTCCGACCGCCACCGGCGATAACTTCCCCGAAAGTTTGCCCGCTTCTTTACTAGGAATCGAGCGAGCTAGCGACCTGCATTGCAGGGCGCTTCAGCAACTGCATCCTCCGATGTTCATCGCGAGAAGCACATCTGCATCGCCTCGACGTCATTTCAGGAAGCCACTGCCCAGCAGTTAGTGACATATTATCCGACTACTTACTGCTACGGGCTAAGATTGCAGCGCCGTAACGGCAACGGCAGGACGGCATTGGGCAGCGACAGGTCGTTCTATGCTGACAACAGAGACCTCGACCTACATGTTTAGACCCGGAACATGCCAAGGTTCGTCGCACATCCTTGGCTGAGCGATGAACCCTTGATTGACGACCACGAACAGTCCGAAGAAATATCACTGTCGGCGATTAGGTTGGGCGTCATTGGACAGCCGATGGGCTGCTGGCCAGATGACATCATGCGTGGAGTATTCCAGGGACCCTTTGAGTGAATGTGTGCGTGCATCCTTGTACCTCCCTACTTCACGTGCAGAACGCGGCTGAATTAATAGTGGAAATCCAAACAACATATACTCAAACCATTTGATCCATGCAAGTATAGCCGCATCGAGAAGATACGCGTTATCGCCACATCAAGAACATCCTGACAACCAAACCGACCGCCACACTCCGCCACATCGGGTATTTTCGACATTGACATTTGCATCCGCACGACCTTCTCATCGGCCGGAGATGTCGACGATTCCAGGGTTCTCTTCGGTGCGCACCGGCCGGTGATCAAGTTCTCTGGTCCCTCACCTTCCATGATGACAGGAGATGTCATAACAAGGCGCGTCTCGAGATTTTACGTTACCTTCACGCGGATCGTGAGTGTTATTTCCGACAGTTTACATTCTTGCAGGTCGCAATGTCAAGGCTGACATGCGAGTCTTGACGACCGTTAGTACTCAATCCCCTGCTGTCAAACGCACAACACTCACCGAAACAAACACGTGCTGCCACCTTCCTCCCCTGTGGTAGCCTGTCCCATCTCCCGCCGCCCTGACAAATCCCTGAGCTTCCCTGACGATCAGCCCGCTGTTATCGTTATCCCCACCTCCCGAGAAGTCCGCATTCTGCCGACTGGTAGACCTAGTGCTCGCCGCGTTCGACGCGCGATGTACCTCTGGAGCCGACTTATCCGATTAGGCAACATGGTGGCCAGGTACGAGTCTTGCATCCGAGAATTTATGAGCGTTCAGTAGCATGCGAGCGTAGCGCCAGTGTACGTACATCCATACCGGCGTCCCGTCTTGACGTTCTGAGCAAGTTAGTGCCAGACTTGTGCCAGACTGACCCGTGAACGCGATCAGCGTTCCCCGGTTGGGATCTGGTGACCTATGAAACTTCCTTACGCGGAGGGCTCCGACTCACCCTACGTTTCATCCAGCACTCTGGTGAGCGGAGTGGAAAGCTTGTAACGCAGAGTTGTGTCACGCTGACTCAAGTGTGCTGCATGGCTCAGACCATTCTCACAGAAGCGAATAAGTAGGCCTTGCGGAGGGGCGCCACATAAGGGCTTACACATTTCAACGCGCGGACTCCTCGCGGCCTCTTACGCTACACCAGGGTGCAAGGACTGGGCCTCCTACCCGACGTCAAGGGACCCTACCTTTTGGCCACACGTTGCCACAATGCTATCAGTCGCATTAAGTAAGATGCAACACGATCGGCTGCCAGGGAGGCGCCTTTCGCTGGCCTTCCTCAAGATGGATCGCGCCCACTTCGTAATATGCGCCTGGTCACCGAAGCTTCGCACGCAGGGTCCTGTCGCGCTATGCCTGACTGGGTGACCTGTGTTCGGTTGTCTGCCTGTTTCCATGCAGGTGCCCGCATCTCATCTGGTCACACACGGCACGGGCGCATCGCTTGCTCCTCCGGAATCCACGCATCGAGACAGTCACTTGCTTCTGGCGCATATCACTTACGGCGTATCCTCCCTTCCCTAGGACCGCAGCGAAACCAGGTGTTATATTGCGAACGCACCCGCTTGTGCATTGTATTGTTCAGGGTATCTGCGCTTCCTCAGGCGCGCCGCGGCGTCGCTCGTAAGCCAGGAATGATACAGACAACACGCTTCGCGGTCCACCCATAACCCTTCGTTAGCGGCACGCTCGCGCCAATTTCTGGGTTTGAATACTCGTACGCAAGATGATACGAGTTCCAGCCTCGCACACACCCGGTGTTATGTGGATTGGGTGAAATACTACCACACGCCCCGATGTCTCCCTCACTCCGCGAGTCCTTTTCGTGCGCCCCACGCATAGCCGAGGACCCAGCGAGCGGAATGGGCCCACAACAAATTGGCCATGACGAGATGCGGTCCCGGCAAAATCGCCCCCACCGGCGCCAGCCACGTAAACCCCGCATTGCTAGAGCGAGATTTTTGTTTCGCAGAGGCGCCTTAAGAATTCATGGGCAATCTTCCTGGCAATCCTTCTCCCCGGGGCGCCGCGCTCGTGCATGCCTGCCATGTTGAGTAAATCCATGTGTTGTCTACACACCCCACTGCTATCTTCGCCCAACCTCCGCGCACGGCTGTGCGTGAACAACAGGAAGAGAGTCTAGTATACGCTGATCTTGACACTGAAACGAGATGAAGACACACTGCGATCTACCGAGCGTCGGACGTGTTGCGGTGGTCACTGAGGGACTGGCAGCTGCCGAACGAGTCGGAACTTCGAAGCTCGACGGTCAGGGCCGGGCGCGTGGTCTGCGGCAATACGGCGGTTGGGCAAGAGGTGAGGCGCCAAGAGAGGAGGATTCCATCATGCGCGATGATGGTATGCGTACTATACGCTAGTTGCCGCATTCGCGAACTCACCTAATGGCAATAGGTCAAAAATCTAGGATCGAAGTCAGAACAGAAACTCACTGGAGCGCTTGGGCGGCGCCTGGGACACCCTCTAGCCGTGGGTCTCCGCGAACCCGTGCAGCACAGAAGCGAAGACGAAGACGCAACTCATTTAGAGCCACGGTCGCACTAGGCTTCAGCCGTGGTCGGTGCCAGTGTGCTAGACGGGGGGCGGCGGCCGGATGCAGTACGAGCAAATGAGGGATGGCGCATTTGGTGAGCCTATCTAAGTGCGTTCTGGCGTTTGGGTCGCGTTTATCTTCTAGTGCAGTGGTTAATATCGTCCATCCTATAGGTACCACCCTAATACACTAGCGGATGGGGATGTGGTTTCCACCACGGCCAGAACGCAGAGCGACCATAGAAATCACAGTCTACCATATATTTCAGGATCAGGGCGACAGCCAGGCCACTCAGGGAAAAAGAAGAAATCAAGGTTCGCGGTAAGCTCTGGGCGCCTTCTCAGAGAAGACGGAACGAGTGGGCCATCTCGAACGCCTTCTACCGCGGCGAACGGAAATCATTTCAGAATTGTTTATGGAAGGATAGATGCGCGACGGATTCGTGAGTTCGCAAGGTCTCTCGGGCCGTGCTCCCATGCGTATTCTAATGACCACGATGACGCAGGCGGATGCGAATAGGCATTGAAGTCACCGGTGGCCTGGCACTACGTGCCGCCACGTCCCTGCAGGCTGGAACCTTCTGGTTCTGGCGGCGATATGGTGTGTGGCTTGCAGCTGTCAAGGCGCAGCTGTTGCGCCGCTGCGACGCTCCGGCGCGATCTTGGCCGGTAGACTCGAGGGCGTCCTTTGAGCCTACTACTGGTCGGTCGTAGGGGTTGTAGCGGGTCGAAATAAATAATGCCGGCCGCATTGTGATGGCGTGGAAGTAGGATGACGGTGGTGGCTGCTCGAAGCCGGCCATACCACTGCGCCCAGGTATCGAAGCCATTCACCCTGACCGTGGTATGTATTCCGGGCGCATATGCCTATTGATGAACTGCGGCAGCTGGGTGTGTGCCAGAGCCGGAGCCGGGGACTGCACGTCAAGGAGCTCGTTGGAACCGGCTGACAGAACGTACACGACCTTCCAACCTCCGACCTCGGTACCGTACTCCAAGCTACCATGAAGCCATCCCAGGAACCACAGCAGCGTGTACATTCTACACTGTGGAACATGGAGTAAAATCAGGTCCATCTCACAGGGTCCGAATCTGCGCCAAGGACCGACTACCACAGCCTGAGAAGCCGACAATTATGATCTTTAACGACCCACGCCCGTGAGGCCGGGTGCCCCCCGGAAGTCTCTCTTTAAACATTCTGGGAATCCTCGGTGGGCTTACGAGACAGGACAGCCAGAATGCCCCACAAAGCCAACTTAGGAGACACATCCCCCGCGGACTACATGCCTTTTTTTACAACGTTCAGGCGGCGTCGGGCGAAGAGACAACGTTAAGACGTAAAAGACGCAGACTCCTGAGGAAGTCGGACCGCCATTGTTCTCGCAGATCGTCCTGTGGACACAAGTCGCGGGCAGAAGGCCATTGGGATGAATGAAACTCAAATGACAGAACTTTGTATGTGCCTCACCCCAAAGGGTGGCGCGAAGCTCAGGAAGCCGAACTCAAGTTTAATCCCGGTCTTCGCCACGATCGCATCCTCCTCATTCACCATATGTCGGGGGAGGGGGACGGTTCCTCAGCAGGAAGACGTTCGGCACGGAGACCGAGAATCTGAGATAGCTTGGTCGCCACCATGACGCAGCAACAAGGCAGGTTTGGCCATCCCCTGGACATCCTGGGACGTCGCCGCCCTAAGGCTCAGCGATGCGCTTGGCAGTCGCTCTGGTTTAAGCTCCATTCACCTGGTGAGGATCAGATCACGACTTCTACTATCAAACCTGTCCACACATAGTATTGAAGCTGACGCACAGGGTTTGTAGTTCGATGGCTAGTACACATGCGGCCCGCCTGCTGTTCATAAGCGTCGTTTGGAAGACCCTGAGGCCATTTCGCCGCAGAACGTACGTACGTTCTGAAACGCGCACAGGACGATTACCCTAGTCGCGCCTGCCAACCCACCCTCCCCATCGCCATCGCCATCCTCATATTTGACTTCCATTCACCGCAATGCACGCGCTGCGCCGTTACGCAATTGCAAGACCCGGAAGCTAGCGCGAGTCTGGACGGCGAGAGAAGGCGCACCTTTCGCGGTACCAAAGGCCACCCAGGTCCCGAGTCCGCGTTTCTCCCGGTGCACGGCTGCACGGTAGACCCTAGGACGTAACGGTGTGGCTCCCAGCCGCTTCGAGGAATCGATTCGCCGCTTCCGCTTCGCGCGTCCGGACTTCGTTGGACTTGATTGGACGGCTCCTTTGCTCCCGCTACGAGGCTTTGATGTTGGGCCCGGTCTGCCGTTCGCGGCGCATCGTTGCGTGCGCATCCCGTATTCATTCGAACAGAAGAGGGAGGGAGAAGACGGCAGGCCTTCGGGTGGTGAACAGCGCAGATTGTGGCGCACCCCCGTGCCGGTGTTCGAGTGCTTCCGCGAGTTAGAGCTTCCTTCCTTTCTTCGTGCCCCTCAAAGTTTCGGGTAGGCAGGCACCGCCCGGGTTCAACCGCTGCCTCGAGAGCGAGGGCGATGGGGACGATCCGAGCACGGCCGTTTCGTAACACGCGTACGTATACGAAGCAACGACCACGGGTGGGCAGACCGGGAAGGGGCGATGAACGGAGAGAAGAGCTTCGGATCGGACCTTGGGCAACGCGCCGTCGCTTCTGAACCTTGTGGGCATGCGCGGGTGAGAGAAGTGCGGCCGGGGAGGGGTCACATGGGGGATCCCACGCGCACGTCTTCTCGCTCCTGCATCCTGATTCGGGTGGCGGGGTGTTGTCGAGCAGATGGACGGATCTGCTGGAACGGTGGGAAACCGGTCGGCCGGAGTGCGTGCTCAGGGAGAGGGGGAAGGAAGCCGGGTGCTATGATGACGTGTGGACACCGGAGAGAAGTAATTGGGGATTCGATTGTCTGGTTGCGTTACGGAGAAGCGGGGCTGGCTTCTGCTCGCGGGCGTACGCGAGACGGAGGAACTACGTACTGAGAAAGCCGTTTGTTCACGGTGTTTGTGCGGGGGGTAACTCACTTTACGGTGTCCCGTAGACAATGAACCAACGTTCACATGTGGTCTTCATGGAAGGGGAGACACGCTTCAGGTGATGGGCGCCAGCCCAGTGCGTCATACGACCCATATTCCCAGCGTGCAAACGGACAAGTTGATCATATGCATTGAAGACAGGCAGAAGGTGCGAGATATCACCTGGACCACAATCAGCGTCACAGTTACACGTAAAGGACAAGACAAAGGACACTCGTATGACGCACATGATGTATTATGCCAACGCCTGAATGGAACAACGTGTAGAGAATCCTTGAACAGACTGCAAACATCAAGCATGGAACGCATCGAACGGCGCCCCACACTACCAACATGTAACGCCTTGTGTCCTGAACCGCACGCCTCTGCTGTTCCGCGACCCATTGACAGGAAGGATAGAAGAGACAAGGGGGCAAGGGGGCACGGAGGAAGGGAGACGAAGACGGGAACGCGCAACGCAACACGTACGACACGACACGCAACACCTTCACGAGCTCGTTTCCTTCTTCTTCCTCCGCTTCTTCCCTTCCGTGCCGGCGCCGAGGCCCTGCTCCCTGTCGCGCTTCCTTGCGGACGCTGCAGGCACAGCGGGCGCGTCCACGCCTGCGGGCTTCACGAAGCCCGCGCTCGGAGGTAGGGCCAGGGGTCGTGTTGGCGCGGGTTTCGATTCCGCGTCCGCGTCTGTGTCGTCGGCGAATTCCAGCAGGGAAGCGGGCGGGCGGATCGGGGCGCTCTCGCGGACGAGCTCCTGGGCTGTCTTCGTGCGCGCCTTCGAGGCCTTGCCGTCCCGCCTGGTGGACGCGATGGGCGCGCTGAAGCCGGATATCGAGGTCGGGAGGGGCTCGAACTTTGAGCGGGACTTCCCCGAGCGGACGATGTCGGGTTTTGTGCTGTCTTCCTGCTCATTCCCTTCGCCGCCTTCAGCGGGCTTTGGTTTGCGCGATGGGGGAGGGGCATGTATCGGTTAGGTGGACAGGAAAATTGGAGACGGGGTAGTAGCACTCACTGGATCTGCGACCACCTCCTTTCCTTTCGCGTTGAATGTCCGCCGTCCCCGGAATGCAAGTCTCACGTCGGCCTGGGATCCCGATGACGAGGCTTCGCCCTTATCTGAGTGGAAGATGAACGGGAGATACGAAGACTCGTGTACGTCGTCTTCCCTGTAGCGGGATCATCATGAACCCAACCCCAACCCTGTGCACGACGATGCGACGGACGTACTGCTTGCTTGAAGACTCTCCTAGACCCCACGCGTCCCTAACTTCCTGCGAGACAGACCATTCGGCATCGTCCTTGACTTTGGCTTTCTCTGCCTCGACTTGGGCCTGCAGTTTTGCCCTGTGGGCGTTTTGCATAAAACGGAGACTCAGAGTCCCGTTGCTGAGGGTTTTGCCAGCCATGTCTACCAGTTGGCTACCAGAGATACAGCAGATGGTGAACACAGAACAAGGGCCGGAGCGGTTTGAGACAGACAGATCCTAGTGATGGCGCGAAGGTAAGTTGGTTGGGCCGAGATGTTCTCTTCGATTCGTCGGTGGTAAGTAAACTGCTGCAGTGTCGGTATCTGGAGTCTGAAAGACGGATGAACGCGGCGTGAGTCCTGATTCCGAAAACCAGTCACCGCAAAACTTGCAGGAACAAGCAGATACAGAGGTGAGAGGTGATGCAAATTTGGAAGCAAAAAGCAAAGCGCGTCACAACGTATTCGAACCTGGCTCCACCTTATGGCGTCATCTATCCGGTAGACCACCCGAGCATTCGAGCGGTGGCGCTCGACGAGCCGTTGAAGCGCTTGTGACCGGTTAGGAGGTGACAAGGGAATAACGCGTTTGTGACTTGACGCGTCCGCGAGTTCTTGTGTAGCAAGTTGCCAGTACTCCAGTGCGCGGTGTGCAGTGATCCACCATCTTCGCCACTCGCTCTCGCTCTCAGCTGGACCTCCTCTTCCTCTCTGGATTCCTCCCTAGAACTGTAGGATGTCGATTGTCACGATTAGAGTGCGTCGTTGAACCCATAACTCCTCCTGAAAACCGCTCATATGTCGTCCAGAACGTCGAATTTCTCAACAACCCCGCTCGTTTCCTTGACCCATACCACTTCCGCGTCACCTTCGAATGCGTCGCGCCTCTCCCAGAAGGTACGTAACCATCACTATATGCGCCATGCCATCCACCAAACCTCCTCCATCCCAGACCTCGAATGGCGTCTCATCTACGTCGCCTCTCCGGGGAACGAAGAGCTTGACCAAGAACTCGACGACTGTCTAGTCGGCCCAGTACCCGTCGGTGTGAACGCGTTCGAGTTCGAGGGCTCCGCACCAAACCCGTCCAAGATCCCTCCAGAAGACGTCATGGGTGTCGCGGCGCTCATCCTGACGGGGTCCTACAAGGATCAGGAGTTCGTTCGGGTGGGATACTACCAGAACACCGAGTACGACAACGACGAGATGAAGGAGGCGCTGCCCGAGCCCATCCGGTTCGATAGGCTGGTGCGGGATATCAACCTGAAGCCGCGGGTGACGAGGTTCCAGATCAAATGGTGCGTCGTGCGATTTGTGTCTCTTGTGGTCCCCTCCAATTCACCGTATCGTACCCGTGGGTCATGCAGGGACGTCGCCCCACCACAAGGAGGAGGAGCCGTCGCTGCTGGGGCCGCCAACTCGGCCGCGGTCCCGTCTGCAGACGACATCGGGGACGATGAAGAGGTCACGGTCAATGGCACTGCCAAGTCTTCATGACAAAGTCATTCTATCTCTCGTTTGTGACCACGCTATAGCATTGCTGTCTGTCTTTGTAGCTCACCTGTTTGTCTATACGGTAGTACTAGGAACCGACATTTACGTTTCTCACAACCTCGTCACCAATAGCCTGCTGCCTCATTGGTTCTGCAAACGTCATTGTGCACTTTTGAAGTTGTACGCAGACCATAGTTATGAGTTCCAGACTGAATTCGCAGTTTTCTCCCCTTCAGGTGCTTCGAGGCGCTGAGGATGTTGACAGCCCGGATGCCATCAGTCTGTCAAGCCACTGGACAACATTCTTACCAGAAAACCCAACCTCCCCTCCCTATTCTCCTCGCGAATTCAAATGGATACAGATTCAATTTACTATGGGTAGTATCTTTCGAAACATCGAAATGTACCGCCCATAGCGGTTCATTCACACCGCGAAGAGTATGTACGCTGTTGTTGACAAGCGACCTTGCGCTGCCAGTAGTTCACTGCATGTTCGAAGACATTCAAATACTTGGGAAGCCTCAATGTCCCCTCCTTCTCACCCGGGATCCCGACCTTGATTTCCTCTGGGCTGGTCAGTTCTCTCTCCATCGCCGCTGTGCCCCCCCCCTTACCTGCTAATCGACGCCACCCAGCACTTCAGGATGCTACACTCACAGTACCACACTCATCCCCTCGCTTCCACTCTTGACGTTATGAGTTCTACCTTCTCGAGTATGACTGTATGCGACAGGCTAAGTTAGCTCTACAGTCGGCCACACTTACTGATGATATTCAGACCAGCGATCGAGTATCACATTTCTGATGCGCGGAAGTGAACGGGGCGGTGCGTTCTACACCACCATATATCGTGACCCCAGTGTTCGGACGCACCCTAGTGTCACCGGGCGAGCCGATGCTTCGGCTGCGCTCTTTCTTCCTCCAAGATCGCGACAATGGCTATATGGATAAATCCGTTCTTTTGCACCTGACATAGAACACAAACACGCAATGATCCTTGTGCCAAGTTTCAAGTTTATCGGGTGGGAAATGGAGGAACTACGGCAGGTTGTCCGCACACTAGGGTCCGTCCGAACGCTGGGGTCACCATAGTACACCGTGTCGGTGTCGTTGCAGTTGCTCAAAGGTCTGATGGTCTACTTTATGTCCGAGTTAATTATTGACGATTGGCGTCAACATAGTGAGTCGGCGTTCCCCAGCGACCAGAGATATTGGACTAATTTTCTACCATTGTTGTGTCCGAACTGGTCATCCGTTATTCCACCAAAGTCATGAACAACGTCTACATCCCACATTATCCCTCGCGGACCATGAACGACCTGGTGTACAACGCAGACGCTCACGCTGCGTTGCGTTGGGCTCCTTGTCAATGCCATCAGTTCGTTGTGCCCGTACCTCCAAGCTTAAAGCGGATTTCACGTCATCGATATCCCGAGGAGGCGTGGGGTGGGACCCCGGTCTTTCCGCATCGTGCACGTTGGTCGGTGTCAATATGCCAGAGGCGAGCAGGACCTCGGTCCACTCGCCGTCCGTCTCGATATTCGTTCTCGACAACCGGCCGAAGACGATTCAGCCGCTGCCGCGGCCACGCTCACCCACGAGAAGGACCACCCGGACTATGTCCATTCGTGGTCTTTCGCTCACGACACTGCGTCAAAGACATTCGATTCCTTTGCAGGATTGGATGGTGACAAAGGACTGAAAGTGAAGATGACCCTGACCACAGCCAAATACCGTTCTGGTACCTCGACTCGGGATATTAGAACGTACCTTCTGGGTGTAGAGGTACATGACCCCCGGGCCTCGGAGGATAAAATTCAAAAGGCGAGGGCCAAGCGGGTTGTTTTTTGTGTCAATTCTACTGTGTCGCTTCCCCGGTCATTCAGAATCAGAGGTACCACTGGCCGAGACCAAATTCCGAATTTATCGCTTTATGGAGGGCGATTGTGCCGTAGTGTGTGATGGAATGAGTTAGAATCAAGTTCTCGATTAACAGGACTACTAAGTTCTAATAATTACCATTGGATGGAGTTCAAGCGGCGTTTACTTGGACACTGATAATTGGCTACTATATTGGATCTCCGCACATGTGGAGTTGAGTTGGGCTGGCAGCCCCGTTGCATATGCTACCGTCCTCCCCCACGCACATAGGTTATCGTCTGCCTCGGGAGACAGACTTTCCAGGCCTTAGCCGCAACCCTCTCCGACGACGTCTAGTCATGTCCGTCCTGGCCACCATTCCGCAAGAGGTTCTGGAACATATCGCCTTCTTCACCGCAACAGACACCTTCCTCGGCCCACCGGACGGAATCACCGCGCTCCTCAGCGTCGACCGCCGAACACATGCCGCGCTCTCGACATCCTCTAATCCCTACCTCTGGTCACGCATCTTCGCATTCAAATTCGACCTCCCATCTCCGACATCGCGGCTACTAGGGGATGGCAAGACCGTCGGACCCGCAGAGGTGTGCGAGGAGCTCAAGCTCAGGTGCATGCTGCTGAAGCGAATCCGCAACCGCACCGACAGCCTCGCGACGTCGTACGTCCTGAGCCCCACCCATCGCGACTGTCTCCGGTGTATATTATGGATGGCGTTTCTGATGATGCTCGAGAACGAGGGGAAGAACGACCGCCAGCTTCGGGAGTACGCGGGGTTTGACGGCTGGCTGAAGGACTTCCTCTTCCATACCTCCGGAGCTTCCCTCGCGGCATGGTCGGTCAAAGTCGATCTATGGCCGCCGAATGACGAACGCTCCTCGCTTGCGTTATGGTTGTTCTGGTATATGCTCAAGCCTGGTGAGTTATCCGTTTTTCTCGGCACTCTGCTCTGCTGCCGTATTCTTGAAGGCTAGAGCGCGTTGGGTGCACCATCCCACTACCCGTATCTGTGCACTAGACATTAACATTGAACCTTTGCTGGGTGATCTTGCGCCGCCACTGGGCTGCTTCTGTACAGTGGTACCGGCACGTGTGGCGCAGTGAATATAGCCCAATATTTTGATATAACGGGGTGGTTTAGACTTTGAACGATACTAATGTCCTCTTCCAATTCCTATCCCGTAGACGAGTATACGTCGGCGGACGACGACGCTTTCCGTGAAGCGTCTGGCGTCCTTAAAGTTTTTGCACTTGGTGCACACCAGGTTTGCGTCCACGCAGTGTATGTTACTCTGCTGCAATTTAAAATAAATCTTACAGTACGCCCTATCTTCACCGCCTTGGAATGAATTCGCCCCACCCAGTCGGATTCGAGGGGCCTCGGCTTTCAAGCATTTCGGTGCCCCGCTCAAGATGGTAGCCCCCGCACCGGCTCCGCCAGCGATCTTGGCCTACCTGACCCTCGCCAATAAGCTCTCCGTCTCCTGGGACACCATCCATTACATGAAGCCTCCCTCCGCAACTCCCCCCTGCCTCGTTCCAAACACATCTAGCCGAGAATGGGAAGCCGAATGGATGAGAGCCTCCCACTTGGCGGACACAAGCAAACCACTGGGCACCGCCTTTTCTGGCGCATTCATTCCCGGAAGCCTCGAAGGCGTATGGGAAGGGCTCTTCACAGTACGTCATCGCCGTCTGACCATGTATGAGACTTCATTCTAAACAGAACATCCGCTCCCCTGTAGTACACCGAATTCACAGCGTACGCGGCTCTTCTCTCAGGTGCGCCACCGACGGTCCTCCAACGCAGCCTTGTCGCGCACCATCCCCACCTGTGGAAGTTGCGGGAGCACCACCTATACGTCTCGGACGACGCGGATGCCCCCGACGTCCGGCCCGTTACTCCCGGCAACCCGCTGCGGGGATACATACCGAGCGGGGCCCAGCTCTCGGAGACCTCGGACGGCGTCTCTGTGAAGGAGTCTGGGCGCGCGGAGCCGGTGCTCTACAGGAAGTGGGCGGACGTGCGGCAAGTACCAGAGGAGCAGCGCGGCCGGCTCGTCGACGTGTTCGTCACGGGGGAGGTACGTACTCGGCGCTGTGGGTCCATGGGAGGCGTCCTTCACTCACCCACCCACCCCACTCGCTTTTTGTTCGGACAGGGGCACTCGGCGTGGGGCCAGTTCAACCTCGTGGGCCGCATCAGGCCATGCGACGGGCTCATCAGCCTGTCGAAGGAATATGTGCGTGGCGAGTTGCCCATGTGCTTCTTGGTGATTCGAGGCGAGGGTTCCAGCTGACGGCGCGTGCTTCTGCTTCTCAGGTTGACGGCGACAGGGGGCGGTGGTTGTATCGCGGCTTTATGGTGGGCAACGCGGAGGGGAACCTCTCTGGGCGCTGGAGAGACACGTTGAGTCCGCCTGATGTTCTGGGATACGAAGGTTGCTTTGTGATGAGCCGGCGCAAATGAACGCGATGCGACCTCCCCTGCGTGGTTCGGACGGATCGTATGCTTGATGTTATGTTATGACTTCTCGTGAAGTACCCTGCACTGTGTATCCATCGTACTGTATCATCTATCGTCTGCTTGTTTAACGATGCTATGCTCTGTAGGACCGGATACCATTGTACAACTAGAATAATATTACTGCCAAGAACAATGTCCTACTCTCCAGTCTGGGACGCTTGCGCCGAGGAACTAGAATATAGTGGAAGATTGTCTTCGAAGAGCACACTGGAGGACGCGCTCGTACCCGGCATGAAGTCGTTGGAAGCGTCCAAGCTCATTTGGGACGGCTGCAAGCGGATCTCCTTGATTTTCCCCTTGCCGGTCTGGTGCCGCACCAGTGTACTGTAGCGCCCCTCCATTGTGTCCGTGGGCACGTCGTACGGATGTCTCTCTGCGGGACCTAGCGGCCCTACCACGACGGGCAGAGCGTCTGCTTCTGCCATCAATGGAGACCTTGGGTCGTCCGGCTCTTCTGCAGAATCGCCTTCAGTCAACGACGGCCGTGCTCCGATATCTATCTTTTGACTCACCCGATAAAGGGTTGGCCGCTACTTGACCATGCTTGCGATGTCGACGATACATGAAGTAGCTCACGGCCAAAAGCGCAGCGCTCGCTACGACCCCACCCACGACAGCACTCGCTATGATGCGAGACGCCGGAGAGCTCGGAGGAGGTGCAGACGAAGCGGATGGGACAGCGTCTCCTGGTGCGGATGCCGTGGACGAGGTGAAGGCAACCAGTCCTGAGAGCGATAGCGTGGCACTTGATGATGCTTGGTCGGCAGTGGAGACGGCGGGCGTAGGGGATTGCGCAAAAGTCGAAACGTACGTGGGGCTGCCGGGGTAGGGATGGTCTGTGCCTAGATATTCGTCCCAGAGCACGATGTAGTCGATGAGGTAGGCGTGGGACGGGTCGGCGGAGACTTGGATTGTCAGGTTGTGGTGTCCCCCGGGTATCGCCACCAGCAGACCGGAGGAAAAGTGCGCGAATCGAGGG
Organism: Ganoderma lingzhi; assembly: GCA_026283605.1. Taxonomy (NCBI): domain Eukaryota; kingdom Fungi; phylum Basidiomycota; class Agaricomycetes; order Polyporales; family Polyporaceae; genus Ganoderma; species Ganoderma lingzhi. The sequence continues at coordinate 1,219,830 of JAPJYM010000009.1, forward strand.
ATGAAAAGACTGGAGTTCGTGAAGGGCACGTAGCTGGTGCTCTGCAGCGTGCCGTCTATGGTGTACCTTGCGAAGGCGGCTTGGCTGTTGCTGATCGTGGTAGGAGGAAGGCAAATGTAAACGGCGACCCGTGTATATGTGCCTAGAGTCGGTAGTGAATATGGAGTGGTACAACCTCGAGTTAAGCCCTCACCATCGAAAATGTACGACCCAGTCCACGACGACAAAGTCACATGGGTGAGGGTTTGCTTATAGGACACATTTAGCATATCGCGAAAGATCGGTTGATTCTCGTCAGGATACATGCCAGACATGAAAAAATCGGTGTCGTGGTCATCGACAACAGCTATGGGGGTGAGATTCTCGGAGGAGGATGCCATGTCGCACGCACGAACGTTCGACACATCGGTATTTACAGCCGCACCAGAAGCCGAGGGGGTTCTCAGGAATGGTGCAGGAGGCAGTTCGCTGGCATTGGCAAGACCTTCTCGCTCCTCACAGCCTTCAAGGTCGTCAAGCGATGATGTCGAGGGCGCATGAGAATTACGATCTCATATCAGAGCAGATATTTGAACGATAGAGGGGCGACAAGGGTCCAGAGCCACTCGGCATCACGAAGTGCGGTTTGTGGGCGTGGTGTGAGATGCGCCCGTGTTTGGGCGGCGAGAAGTTGGTTGAAAGTCGCTAAATACTGTATCAGCCATGGTCTGCGAGAAATAGGGTACGTATACATTCGGCAAACGACGTGGGACGACTATCATGGTGTGTATGCGGGAGGGAAATCGGAATGCATCCCCTTCTCGACGCGTTCTAATTCCACTCCACGTCCCACAAAACCAGCATGAGGGGAGTGACGAGAAGATGACGCCCCACCCATCGAGCCGACAGTACGTATAGATACAGCGTCTTCAACTCCTGTAATCGTAATGGGTGGCGGCGGACCCATTTCGGGGGACAGTACAGCGGGGATGTCGGAATCTAGGAAGAAAACCGCTAAGCTCAGTGTCGTCTTCGTCCTGACGAAGAGTGCGAGGCACATACCGTGCTGTGCCACCTCCCCATAAGGATACTCAGTATCCTTCCTCATCCGCCACCTCCGTCGACTCCGCAATGTCATATAGGCCAAGATTATGCCGACGAGCGCGACCAAGCCTCCCGCAACGCCCCCTGCGATTGCTGGGACGGAAACGCGTGTCTTCGAAGTACCGCTCGCGGCTGAGGTCGACACAACTGAGGAGGGGGACTGAGAGTGGGAGGACGGCCCAGGGTTAGTTGAGCTTGAAGTCTCCGTTTCCGATGCTCCGCGCGCCGTGTTGTTGTACTCGATCCAGTCCAGGGCGAATAGATGGTCCTCTCCGGCGTCTACCACGTCGATGACGAGGGTGTGCGTGCCGGCGGGCAGAACGCCAGACTGGAAGAGGCGAATGCCTACGCCCACCCCTTGCGCCGTGCGACTATAGACGATCTTCCCGTCGATGCTGTACGTCGACTTCGCGACCGCGTTGAACTCCGGTCCGTAGACTGCCACTTGCTGGCCTGGAAACGGCGGATAGTGAAGACATGGGTGGACGGATAGTGAGGCATGGATATACTGACCTAGGAAATCAAGTTCTGCAGTTCCTCCGGGAGCGTTGCATAGGGTGATACCTTTCAATCCCTCCCTGGGGTAGAGGGAGAGGGTCGCGACAGATGCGTTGTATTGAGGTACCCAAGCGTCAACGTTGCCTCCGTATATGATATTCGTGTATACCATATCGTCCATATGGTTGTCGCTACAAGTCCAACAGGGATCGGGCATGAAATTGAACTGTCTTCGCACTGGTCAGAGAGGGGGGGGTAAAGCAAGGAGAGCGTAGCATACCTGGTTGCGAGTAGATACGCTAGAGGGAATCGTGGGCGAGTGAGTGCGGGGAGCAGGGCTTGAGGTACCAGACACGTCCGGGCGTTATGGCAGCAGCGGCAAAGATTCCTAGATCCTTAGAACTTAGAAGAGGCGGCTGTGGGACATACATATGCCGCGCCCACAAGCTGTACAGGAGAGCGCTCGGATGTGCTTCGTTTTTGATGCAGCGCCGGAGAAGAGCGCGTCGCTGTTGCGAGCAGATGGTCCACATCTACGCCTTTGTGACCTTGCCCCTAGAAGCCCCTGGGTTTCATGCGATAGCGTGTGTAGTAACAGTACTGTACCGCCGTAACAGCCGAACCAGAAGTGCGCATTCGAGGTTCGGATCGTGGGTATGAGGATGGCCCAGAGCTGGACCGAGGTCATCGGAAGAGGGGGAGAGGGATGAGAGTTGGATGAGGGAGGGTGCTGCCCGAGCCGCACTAGGACGGTCTGGACCTGCAGGCGCGTTGAAGTAGTGAAGGCCACACGATGCTGGATTGCTAGAAGTGCCAAGCTAGGCAAGAGGTGATTCTGTCGGCTATGCTCACTGGTCGCCGGTGAAGTTCTAGAAGAGTCCCCTGTTCGACGGTCAAGTGTGATTAGAAGCGATGCGAAAGGAAGGACGGCCAGTACATACTTACGTAGGTCGAGTCTCGGCGTTCCTGAATTTTACATAGCTCGGTCGCGGACCCGGGGTGCATTCTGACCCGGGATGCGTATTGGGCTCCAGAAGCACAAAGCCCTACTCTTGGTCGTGCTAAGCATCGCATGTATTAGTGTGTGGAGGTTGTTGGGGGGTTAATCTACTTAACTTACCAGATTGATTCTGAGACGGTCAGCCCACAAGCCGAGTGATTAGAAGGATATTTTGTAGACGTGGGGGTGAACACTTGGTATTTACTGGCAGGTGCACGATCCGTACACTTTCGTCAAGTTTGTTTCTGAGTTCATAGTTGCGTTGTAGTACTGAGTAGAGACGGTAGAAACGGCGACTCTTTCAGCAAAGACAACCTTGGTCCGACGTTGGCTGCGGCGACGGCTGCAAGAAGTTTCGAGGCATCGCTGTTCACCAAAGGCGTTTCAGCAACCAAACCGAGGCGCTGCCTTACGGAAATGAGCGCATATATGAGGTTCATAAGCTCACCTTTTCCCTATCCGGATGACTAATGTCGCGCCGTCGTCCGAAAGCCAGAGAATGTCTACGTAGGTGTGAGATGATACTAGGCCGAAAGATTGCCCGAGAGCATCTTGAATACTCTTTCGGATAGTTAGAGGGTCGGTACAAGGCGGGGAAATGCCAAGACGGATGTAGTGGTGGGCTGAGGACAGACGACGAGGCATTTAATCTCGGAGAGGGCAGATCCGCAGCGGTCTATAAGAAGGTAAATCTCAGCACTGCGAGCATCCACATGGAGAACTCAATTGTTGTCTTACGAACAACGGGTGAAATAAATGAGCCCGAAAGACTGCGATGGCGGCGTACTTGAGGAAAAGAATACAAACGGGGGCCGTTGAGAGGAGTGGGCGGGGTGAAGAGATGAAGGTCGAGAGGGAAGGAGTATAAGTCTGCAGCAGCGGCGAGCGCCTACTCAACGGTGGCTTTGGATCAAGTATGAGCTCATCCGAACAGCCGGCCCCCAAGCGCCACCACTCCTCCGGCTCTTCGTCTTCCTTGCTCTCCTCCCTCCTCGCTCGAAGGTCTCTTCGGCGCCGGACTGCCGCTGCACCGCACATGGCCGTCGCTCATGCGCACACAAAGGCAGCCGATGGTCATAGTCATGGTCACGAGTGCAAGCATTCGCATTCGCACTCGCACTCTCATTCGCACTCCCATCCACCCTCTGACTCGAAGCACACCTGCAAGAGCACTGTGCATGAAGCTCGCGAACGGTCGGACAAGCGCAAGAACAAGCCTCAGCCATGGATTGCTCGCAAGTTCACCGTGTTCCTCACCGTTGCCATCATCGCGTACACTTGGTACGTGTATGTCGGACGGCTCTGCACTCCTATGATCAAGCAGGACGCGAGCGCGCTAGGGAGCCGGAGCATGGGCAGTGAGTTATCTCTTCCAGGGCTTCACAGTGTGGCGCATTCACCGATAACACCCTTTCCGTAGTCTCCTTCCTGGTCGTGTTCTCTGTGCTGGGCGTCATGATGGCATGGGCATATGAGAAGGTACGTGCGTGCAAATATGTAATAGCCAAGTTCCTTGAGGGGGCCCTAGAAATATCTCGACGCGGTTCTGCTCCCCCGGTGTCATCGCAGATTTCCCCATCCTCCATCGACCATCGTATCGTTCTACGTACCCTCCCCCTTTTTTTGCGTTAGCCGCGCCAGGCAGCTTTTGCGTCCGCTTCGACTTCACCCTTCACCTTTGCTTTTCCACATCACATACTAAAACGGCCAACAGGTCGTTCTCACACCCCCAGGCTATGCAAAGCATGTGCGTCCTTGAATTCCTTCCCTATCGAATCGTATCGCTGGACGTTGAACCGTTGCTCGTCTCTCACATAGCATGTATCAAAGTCCTCAGCACCACCGCGAAACGGCGGCTTCCAGACGTGGTGGGATACCGAAAGCGAGGCGGATCTCGCCGCTACCCGTTTCGCGGCGTCACAAAATCCTTCACAGCAGCCCAACGGAGACGCTGTCGGGCCCGCGGCAATCCCAGAGGCGGACGGCCATGGCGCAGGTGCGAACTTTCATCCGCGGTTCAGGCTACTGTCAGTTCTCACCTGTTCCCCCGTGTTTCGTTCAGTTCACCCCATCGACGGACCGCCGGTGGATGAGGGGAACGTGGGTGTGACGGACACGCTTCCGCCGTCACCGACCCGCGCGACGGCCAGGGCTGCCGGTGTGCTCATGGCTCCGCTTGCTCCGCTAGCTCCACTAGCCTCACTAGGGCAGGCGCAGACGGGGGCCCCGCCCCCGCCCGGAGATGCGGATGCACAAAAGCCTTCGATGTACACGCGCAATCCTTCTAAGACCCCGGTGCTCCTCCCCGAGAACAGGTATTGCAACAAGGACGGTTTCCTGAAGCCGTACAGGACACACCATTGTCGAGCATGCGGAGAGGTGAATGGTGGGCAGTGAATAATCTACATAGACCAGTACTGACGGGATTGTATCGCGCGCCCCTAGTGTGTCTTGAAGTACGACCACCATTGTCCATGGGTCGGGCAGTGCGTAGGTGCGCGGAATCATAAAGTAAAAATTTAAATTTCCACCCTTAGCTCGACTCTGTCCTGACGCGAGGCTCTCGCTTTCCTCCCTCATGCGCAGTTCTTCCTCATCTTCAACTTCTGGGCAGTCCTCTTCTGCTCGTTCACCTTCTCGACCCTCATCGGGCTCACCGCGCGCTCAACGGTGCGCAACTGGCCACAGTTCGGCATCGACCCACAGAAGATCGTCCTCATCGTCATGTACGTCCCCCTCCCTCCCCCTTCTTTGCCCCCCCCCCCTGCCCGGACTCCAGACACTGGGCAGCTGACCGTTTACCGTTCCCCCGCTCCTCCCCCCCCACCCCTCACGCAGATCCGGCTTCTTCACGCTCTTCACGGCCGCGATGCTGAACGCGCACGCGTTGCTCATCATGGCTAACATGACGACTGTCGAGCAGATGGGCACGCACCGCATGCGGAACCGCGAGCAGCGCGTCCTCGCGCGCCTGCACAAGTGGTGGGAGTTCCGCGCACGCCGCGAGACGGTCGCCCAGTGGGATAGCGAGTGGGGCCGCATCGGCAAGGAGGGACACATGTGGTGGCTCGGGGGTGCGCGGAAGAACTGGGAGGCCGTCATGGGCGACAGGGTCTGGATGTGGTTCCGTCAGTGCTTTTGTTTTTCGTGTTCTGGGGGCATATGAGGGAGGCTGACGACGTCGTCTGTTTGTACAGTGCCGGTCGGACAGAGCCCGGACGACGGCCTGAGCTACACGGTCAACCCGCGGTTCGACGAGGAGGGCCGGTGGCGGCCGCGCAGCGAGTGGCCGAAGGAGCTCCAGTGATCTACATGCTCGCCGGCGTTTGTGCTTCGCTGCTTTCTTGGATATCCACGGGGCAGGCGCGGCCCTCTCCGTGGCGGGGACACTGTCACTATACCTCAACATGGATCGGACTCTAGAGTACTCACTAGTATCATGCACGTGTACATATAGCTCAGGCTACGACTTACACGACCCCCCCCCCCGACTCAGAACGCACGCATTAACACTTGTACATGTACCTTCATCTCATCGCTCATGTTCCCGCCTCGTCCTTGCTGGCGACGTCTTGTATAGAGTCTCATACTTAGTAGGTTATGATAACGCCCTGTTATTCGTTCTCAACCTCGCGCCGACTTCAAGGTACTCATTACTCTTGAATACCCTAACAAGTCTTGCACGAAGACGCAATTAGAGATGGCATTACGCTACCGCACTAATACATGCATCTAAACCAAGTGTCTGCTTTTAATTCCCCCCGACGACTCGATCCCTCCACCGCTCACGCAGCAGCAATCCGCAACTCCCTAACCTCGTCCACAGAGAGCGCCCACCGCTCCGCAACCTTCGAGTCCCCGCCAGCCCGCGTGCTCTGCTCGTCCAGCCACTTGCCCAGCGCCCCCCTCTCTTTCGCCCCCTGGAGGCGCCTGCCGCACGGCCCGACGTACGTGTGGAGCGTGCGGAGGACCTTCTCCTCGAAGTCCGCGTCGCCGCCGTCGGACTCGCCATCGGGGCCGTACGGGACGGGCGAAACAACCGAGGAGACGAGCGCGGGGAGGATGCCGTGCGCCTCGAGCGCGGCGATCGTCGGTGGGGAGGTCTCGTATGACGAGGGGTCGCGGACCATCGACGCGTGCGAGTTCGGGTGCACGGACTGCGACGCGGGTTGGGAGACCGGGGGGGTGGGCTCGCTGGCAGTCGGGACGATCGCGAGGGCGGTGGAGGCGTGAGCGGGTTGCTCGGAGGGGTGGAGGGTGACGGACTGGGCTGCAGGAGCAGCGGCCGATGCGGCTGTGGACGCCGGGTGCTGGACGTCCGTTGACTGCTCTGTCGCGGTCGCGGGCGCGGAGGTGGGGATGAGGAGCGAGCTGAAGAGGAAGGCGACCTTGCGCCGGACGGTGATGTCTGAGTCCTGGAGCGCGTCGCGGAGGACGGACCAGCCGTCGGCGTCGGCCATCTGGACGACCGCGGCAGCGTTGTGGCGGAGGAGGCTGGAGAGCGCGTACACGGCTTTGGAGCGGGTCTTCCCCGAGCGGATGGTGGGCGAGAGGAAGGAGAGGAGGTCGGGCAGCGGTGAGAGCGCGAGGTACTGTGCGTCAAGGAAATCAGTTAGCATCCAGGGGGGAGATGAGCGGGAGGACGTACAGAGTTTTGGGCGGCGGGGTTGTTCTGGACAGCGGTGCCAAGCACCCAGAGTGTTTGTCTTTGAATCTCCTCCGAAGAATTGGGGTTGACGAGAAGATCCTGGAGGGGCCTCCACATTTTCAGTTTGTCGAGGTCTATGACATTAGGTCTAAGTGAGCAGGAGCGGACACACCAAACGTCTGGGCGTACTCACTGTTTGCATTGTCGATCTGCTCAACAAGCTGCGCACTATAATTCAGCATGTGCTTCCGGGCTCATTGTGTGAAGCTACTCGCCATCTCGAAGTCGTCTAATGCCCGCACCCGATCATCTTCATCGCGCTTCTCGTCCACGGCCACGGTCAGCACCTCCTTCATGAGCTCTGCATCCGATTTTCCGAGGATGGCGTCGATGATTCCGGGGTCTAGGTCTGTGCGTGGCTGAGGTGGCGGCTGGGTGCCATCTTGAGGAGCAGAGTTGGTGATACCCCAGCGAAGTAAGCTTTCCATGGCCTTGTCTTTCGACTCTTGTCGGGGCGAAAGTTTTCCTATCGATACAAAGGGGCAGAGGAGAAGCAGACAGAAGATATAGTTACAGATGGGGAGAGAGATACAAACAAGAGCGACGGAGGAGTACAAATACAAGCTGAGCGAGTTTCGAGCGTAAACTGCAATCTGCGCGAAGGCACCAGAAGTCACAGCAACTTTTGGCGCGCGCCCAACGCGGTCATCGATTCGGATTCAGCCACCCGCGCGCGTCGCCCATTTCAAGTCCCGATCTGGCGGAGATCACAATCCTCACAAAACTCGTAGCGACGCGTAGCGTTCGAAGTTTTCCTTCTGTCCTTTGCGTACAAGTCTCAAGATGCTACGGTTTCTGTAGGTGAGTGAACCCTCCAAGCGAGCCCTCCAGTGATGATACACACTTCATACCATATAACCACACCGAAACTACATGTAGACAACAACTTTATCTAGTTTCAGCCTTGGCTGACCTTTACTTAGCAATGTTGTTTGAAACATGTCGCTGATCAGTCCTTTCATCTAGCATATCCCTGTCTCCTTGCTGGATGTTTCCCGGACGTGGCTCGGTCTACAGTCGGTGAGTATTTTGTTTTGCATGAATCTACCCGGATGAAATATTTTCGATGGGCGGACACGAATGCTCTCGGGATCATACCAAACTCTCCCAGTGTACAAAGTGGAGGGGGTCCCGAGAACTTGTTGATATGCATCGAGTACCTGACCTGCGTCCCACTTTGAGTCTCAGATCCCAACTGACCATCCTCTTTCTCAGATCTGTGTGATTCTTTTGGTGTTTTCCACTGTCATGTTTCTCCAACGCTTGATTCCTGTATCCATGGTCCGAAGTGTAATGAATACCTATTCCCGCCGAATGTCTCCTCGTGAGCTTCTGCGTTGTTGGCCAATTGCTTCTTGAGTGTGCTTCAACGCCTAGGTCGTTCGTGAAGAGGACGGCCTGTGCTTGGCTGAACGGACATCTGACACTCGCCATTAACGAACGCCTAGCGCTTCTTCTGCGTACCCAACCCGTGTCGTCAAAAGTTCTGCTTCTACCACATCGCTTCCTACCCCTCTCTACCCCCCATCCACCACGAGTAACTTTCCGGAGACCCATGACTTGTCGCTAGGATCTTACATCACCCGGTGACCTCGAGCCTGTGCCCTCGATTAGCTTCTATTACTCTGTTCTTCCAACTCGCCGCACCGTGAAGCTTTGAAGATGGGCCTGGGCAGGGTAGTCGCGACTGCTGCCGCGGCCACCCCTCTCATACAGGATCACTTCCGGCGCCACTCTAGCCACGCGCAAGAGGATTACGACGATCTTGAGGAGCACGGCCAGTCACCCATTCTCGCTACGGCCCCACACCTTCCTCCTCAGCCCGTCTCCCAGACGCTACACGGACGCGATCCTGAGTCTCTGGTGGAAAATCCAGGCCTAATTGTCGTTACGGACGAGATGGCGAGGACACCTCTGCTGGTCGACGTACATGTTTCCAGACAATCTCCTGGAACCAGTCAAGGCTACGGATCTGTCTCGAATGAAGGAGGCCCGTATAGTCTGCGCGCGAGCCCGGAAAGATATCGCAGTAGCCCTTGCCTAGACAGGGTGCCGGAGGAGGCAGCTCTAGTTGTAGGCGAGGGAGAGGACGATGAAGAGGAGAATGAATGGGATTTGGAGGAACAGGGGTATTATAGTGGTGAGTCCGGTTTTGTTTTCAGGCTCTTATAATTTGCGTATCGTTCCCTCCATTTCCATCTTTTGCCTCGTGTTCGGAGGGTCGCTGGTATCTGTCAGTGTCAAGTCCAGAAGTAAGCGTTCGCGTTCGCATGGCGAAACAAGAAGATAATCACGCAGGGAACGCGTTCCAAAACGTTCGGGTTCATTTTTCAGCTCCGTCAGCCCCGGTCTCCTCCCTCCCATTCAACCCCAGCCTTTGGTAGAAAGCGCGCATACAGGCACCCAACTTGATGGGGAAACACTTACTGACCATCGCATACTTATTCTTAGGTTCTTACAAGAAGACTCTCGCGCTCCACGCCTTCGTCCCTCTCACCGCATTGCTCGTCTTCCTTTTCCTTGCTTTCTGCCCGACATGGTTCTGGCCCACCCGCTGGCCATCGCCCTCAACATTCCCCCGCTCTCTATCCTCTCCCCTCCCCGAGTTCATCCTCTCAACTTCCTTCTGGTCCCTCGCGCACCTCCTCCGCACGCCCCTCTGGTTCGTCTCCTCGCGCGTCTGCCCCGGCACCCTCGACACCATCCTCTTCAACGCGCTCTACGTCGCCCTCTCGACGCTCCTCCGCCTTGCCGCCCTCGCGGCGCTACACGTCCGGCACGACATGACGTACCCGCACCCGACGTGGCGCGACGGCGCGTTCCGCACGGTGTGGTGGGTCGGCTTGGGGTGGGGCTTCGCGGAGGCGGCCGTGAGCATCGCGCAGGGCTACCAGCAGCTCGCGTGCTACCGCACCGTCATGGTCCCCGTCGAGCGCGTCAAGGAGATCCTCGCGCAGAGCCGCGCCCAGGCGCAGTGGGGCATCGGCAGCGGCAGTGTCAACGCGAGCAGGGAGTACATGCCGCTCAGCCCGCGCGGTGCGGAGTCGCCCGCTGCGGATGGGTTGGGGAGCGGGGCTGACGGGAACGGACTGGGAAATGCAAATGGGGCGCGGGGTGAGAGGGGGAGGCGGCCGTCAGACCCGAATCCGAATCCGATGAGCCTGGAGGAGGCGGTCCGCCTGGCGGTCGACCAGGACGTGGAGCAGCTGCTGCACTTGCAGGAGCGCGAGGAGCTGGAGGAGGTCTATGGTGTTCCTGTCATCGTGAGTGTCCTGTTGTTGGCTTTCAGGATTTGCACCCGGTGTTGCGTTCCTGGATTTCGTGGCCACCGATCGTCGTCGGCTTTCTTTGGCTTCGGGGCTCGACACTGGCTGGACCTCGGGTGCTGTGAGCAATGTTCGTGGCCCAAAGGCCGGATATGTGAATGCGGCTGGAGCGCAGTTCTTCCGGAGATTGCACGATTGTCGGTGCGGTGGCAGCGGGTTTTCTGCTTGCTCGGTGCCGGTATGAGATTGACAATCGGTCAAGGGAGAACACCTGTTTTCTCTTTGTCATCATCAATCCTTGTCTTACGTTCATCTTCGGTCGAGAGTCGAGACTGACATGACGTTTGCAGTACATCCCCGTGTTCGTTCCGTGCCTGCAGCGCGTCGACTCGTTCCTGTTCTCTCTCGGGTTCACGCTCGTCCTCGCCTGGGCGTACCTCCTCTCCCCGCTTTCCTTCCCACCCGGCACTGAACCCGCGCCGATATTCTCGAACCACGCCCTGGCGATCGCATTCCCCCTCGTGGTCGTCGTGCATTTATGCTTGTCCCTTCTCCACTCGCCGCTCGTGTTGCCTCGGCTCGGGGTGCATACCGCTGCGTATGTGGGGTTGCTCGTTAGCCTTGGAGGGTTTTTTGCAGGCCTTGGACTGTGGGGCGCGCTGTCATGACATTGTTTTTTTAATGATCGGTCTTTGTGTTGTCTTTACTTGTATCTTGTCACGTAGACAGCTTATCAGACGGACATGCATACGACCAGCGTTGTCGCACATAGGAACTTACTAACGTTTCATCATCAATACTGTGGTGTCTATGCATAGCTATAGGTTTATCTCGACATTCGTCCTTGGACTTGCTGCGTATCATAACCTGCGACGTTATTTCAATTAATGTCGGCCGCCGCGTCGTTAGTCACGAATTGCGGACTCCGCGCTAAGTACTCCGCGACGTAAGTGGGGAAGATGCTAAGACGGCAATGTTCGTGGGACCTTGTTGCTTTCGCGTCCACCTACAACTTAAGTTAGAATTTATGCCATCGGCGGAAACGCTGCCGTTGCGTAGTAATAGCGTACGTCTCAATTGCCCGCGGCCGGGTCAATACCTTTCTTCCTCCTCTTCTCGCGCATGGGCCTTGTAGTTCCAACGGCGTCCTGTCCTATAAAGCAAGCCATGAGACAAGGCGGTTTATCAGGATGATGGTGGTGCGTGCATATGTGGTTTCCTAATAAGCGGGGCTCCGTGCATGGACGGACGGCAGCCGACGCCATCATCATCAGTCCCAAAGCGGGAAGGCCCATACTTAATTGCGCCTCTGGGCCCCGCGCTGTGGCCCGCACCGACCTCGACGTCCAGCGCGATCAAACCGCTCTCGCAAGTTGGCGGTGTCAGCACTAGTCACGCTCAGCTGGCAGTACTTAGTGCGGAATATGCACAGTCGATGTGCCGCGTAAGGTGCGTTCTGACTTCTCTCGCTTTGCCGACCAGGACCTCGACCTCGACCTTCGTCTCCTACTACGACGTGGTCGAAGCTCTCGGGTAACCGTCGCTCACGCCGTTCGTGTTCACAGGACCCTGCATATACGTACGCCTGGGCCTATCGCGAACACACGGACAGTCCCTTTGCGGCGTTAGCGGGCACTCAGTACTCACGATTCGACGCCGTCCCGAACGTGATCCTCCCTCATCCTCCGCAGCTCCATTCCACCCTCTCATATTCCTTCTTTGCCCTCTTCGTCCGCCAGTGTCTCGCCCCCTCGAGTTCTGGTTCACCGCCTGCCTCTCCTGGTCCTGGATCCGCGACTCGGACTCGTCAAGTCCAGTACGCCCTCGGTCGGTCGCCCCCCAGCCCCAAGCCGGGCCCCCGCATGGCCGCCGCCGTCTTCCTCCACAACGCCATCTTCGCCGCCGACCCGCCCTCGCCCCCGGCGGCGACCGCGGCGATCGTCGGAGCTGGGCACCCCCACCGCGCGCCGAACCGTCGCGGGCCACAGGCGCACGACCGCCAGCTCTCCTCGGTGTCGTCCATCACGCTCCAGACGTCCACCTCGGACCACTCGCACCCGACTGAGTCGCTCATCCACCCTGACCACCTCGGGGGCTCCGAGTCGTCCGTCTACCTCGATCTCCTCGCGCGCCAGCCCACGTACCCGAGCAGCACCACGCACCTGCGCGACCGTGCGAGTGGACTGAGCCTGCAGGGAGACGCCGTGTCACCTAGGGAAAGGAAGGAGAGGCACGAGAAGGAGGTACGGAGGAGGTTGAGGAGGTTGAGGCTCGTGCAGAGAGTCCTCTGGGTCATCATCGGTGAGTGTCCGCTCTCGCTGTGTCCGCATCCGTCTTGCAAGAGTTTTCGTCTCCCCCTCCACTTTCTGCTTTCTGCTGCCCTGGGTTCGCGCTGTCTCGACGATGCGCGTATAGCGCATCACCTCGCGGCGCACTGCTCGTGTTGGCATGTGAATCCCAGCCATGGGTCCTTCGCCGTTGGCCAACGCGTCGCTTTCTAGCTCGAGTCTCCCCAACGAGTCAGATGATTTAGCGCGCTGTGTTGGGGTCGATCATCGAGTGCCACGAATATGGAGCAGTGCCATTGGCGTCCTATGCGTTCATCCGCGATCCTCGATCTTTGTTCACCGCCACCTGCGGCCCATGTTTTCTCCGCTCGGAGTCCTGGGCAACTCGGAGCAAGTCTTTCCTCGGCGTCCGCTTTTGGACGTGATTGGTCCGTTTGGAAGGTGCGAGAGCCCAGTCATAATGATCCCCGTTGTCCCTGCGACCGCATTCATCAAGGCCTCCGATGAGTGGATCCCTCGCTATCCCTCGCCGCTTCGCTTTCGCGACTGTCGTGTATCAGTGCCCGCTAGATCCTGACATCCTATTGGAGCTTTATTGTGATTAATGAGCCAAGCGGCTATCAGGGATACGCACGAACGGAGACGACCGGTGCTGCTGTGGATGGACCCACAACGTCCTGGAGTTTAGCCATCGCCTTTTGTGGCAGTTGTGTTAGTGGTGGAAACGTGTGACGGGCGTTGTATGTCCCTGTGCTTCCTATGAACTTCTCTGAGGGTTCTGGGAGTACGGACAAACCACAGGAGTAGCGCTGTCATGGCATCAGTGACGACCAGAAGACATTGATGGTGGACTTGGGAATGAAGACGATTTCACTTGCCTCTGGAACATGATCGGTGTTTCGTGACCCATCTTTCCGCCGCCGCCATTGTCTGCAATTCACTGACGCTTTGTTGGTTAACAGGTGGTTGGGCCACGTACAACACAGTGCGTTACTACATCGGCGCGTTCCTTCACCATTTCCGGGAACGACAAATCATTTCCCTCGTGCTCGGCTCGTGTACTATCTTGTGCGTCGCGTGCAACACACTCTCTGTCGTCATCACCGCGTCAGCACCACATCTTGGCTGGTACTACAAGCCACGATCAAAGTACATTCTATTCAAGTGCTTCCTACATTATTCTTCTTCTATAAGCTTATTCACCCCGGCACTTGTCAACCTTATCCTCACTTTCCTATGGAGGAATTCCGCTAGCGTGGAGAACAGCATTCGAGGGCGGTGTTACTGGGACATTGACGTCGTGTGGTCGGGGTTGGGTGACCAGTGCGATGATTCCCCAGCGTGGGGTTTCTGGCTAGCGGGGTCTCTCGTGCGGCTGATCCTCACGGCTGGTATCCTGGTACGCTTCTAGTCGTTTGCCGAGGCATTAGAGCTGAACTGACCATTCTCAGACGACATACCACGCCGTGTCCTACAAGTACATGATCACACGACGACCTTCACGCCGTCGACACACTTCGTCGATCTGCCGACATTCTGAGGCCTCGTTCCCGTCGCAGTCCACCACCACCACCTCGTCGCGTAGCTTCCGACCAATGACCATGGTGTCCAGCTCTACGGTCCCAGTCTCCTCTCCCACTGTACTTGATGGCCCTGGCCATACATCTCCGCCACGGAACCCTTCCGGAACCACCATCGACCTCCTGGAGCCGCACTCCCCCCGCACGCATTCGCGAATCGCGACGGGCGATCTGTCGCCTTCTGGGCCCTCAAAGTCTGTGCGACGAGCTTCTATTCGGGGTTCCAAGAACGTAATGGTTCCACAAGACACCGCCTTCCGGGCAGCCTCGCCTTCTTCCTCAGAGGGCGCAGACACAGACGAGGACTGGGAGGACCGGTACGGACGGCCCGTGACGCGGATGGTTGGTGGATACACCTCACTGCCTCTCAACGGTAGCCCACCGCCCAGGGAGGACGGGGTGGCCCCCCACCAGTGGGACCCCATCTCAGACTCGGACCTGAACGAAATCGCAAGCCGCTTCCGTTCGCTCGTAGAGCAGGTCACGCGCGACACGAACGACGCCACGCCCCAAGCGCATCTGCAGGACGACCGCTATGAGTTCCCTGTGTCCTACGACCGAGACCGTGATCGTGACGACGCCCATTTCGTCCTAGGCCGGCCCATCCACCGGATGCCGACCATCGAATCGCTGGGATCGCACGAGGTGATCAGTCTGGCTAGCACCGGCAAAGGCGGCTTCTCGCGCAACTCGACGCGCTCGAACACGCTCAGCACTGCGGACGCGCCGGCGAGCCGAAGCGCCAGTCGCGCCAACTCCCTGGACGCGGCGGTGTCTCTGTCGGTCTCCGGCGACGGCCTCACGGCATGGAGTGCGGGCACCGTGGGGGAGGCGGGGGAGGTGGGACAAACGCTCGCTGCAACAAACGGCACGCCGCTGCAGTTCGGGAGCAGGAGTACGGCAGCGTCGTATCACACTGCAAGAAGCGCAGGGGTAATGTGCACCAACGAGTCGGAGGAAGGCTGAGGTGAGCTTTGCTTCGAGGTTTGTCATGATGACGTTAGACACACGAGATGCGGCTAGATATGCTACGCATCTACGCACGCATTTTCTTTGATTGTACTGATTTATCGCTCTCGGCGCTGTACTGTAATCCTGTCACTTCATTCAGTGGACGACCATCCGTCATGCACACTCACTTGCTCAGGGCTCGCTTTGTCTCGACATGCAACCATACAAGGACTCGTACTGAATCGGACCTGCTCCGTACCTTACTCACGCTGCTCATTGCTCATATCATTGTACGATCTTTCCCCTTATTTGTACTCTATGCTCTCATACTCACCCAAACGACTTCAGAGACGCGCTCGTTTTGTACCGGATTAGGATGAACGTCGAATGTACTGTGCTGGTGTTGCCCAAAACTCGTGTCACATCCGCCGAAGTACTCTCAGGACAAGTCCGATATTTACCGCGTATACGCCGCAAATCCTATCGAATGGGCCGATGACTGCCGCAGTTATGGTTGGTATCATCCCCGTCTTTCACCGCTGTTAGGAGCTATTAATGATGCACTCCTCGCGCGGTTCCCAGCATGAGAGAAGGTAGGCTAGTGCTCAATACGGAACACAGGTCCCGCGGTCCCGTTGATGCATTCTAGGTCCCACTTAGGCCTCGCTCATTCCTCAACATCGCGTGTACCGGCTCATCTCCATGAAAGTCTGGCCGCATGAGAAGTTTGGGGTGAGAAGGCTGGACGCCTCAAGGGGCCGCTTTGAAGTACGCCTTTCGCATATCTCCCCTGCCGCATAGCAGATGATTGAGTTTTACGGGCGTAACTTTCGCTTAGTACGTGTGTCGCGCATACGCCATAAACCTGTCATCACCAAACCCTTGGCTCCCAACGAGTGGCGTCGACTCCAGGCCGTCGCCTGTCTCAAGTGCGGGGTAAATTTGGGTAAGCCTTTTGCGATTCTAGTGCGTGAGCCAGGCGCACTTTCTAATACCGCGAACCTTTTAGTGAGATCTTGAGACGGGGAAGCAGATCGGTACGGTACGCAACTTCTGCGCGACGGCCGCGGTGATAATCTAATAGCCTCGTGTTTCTGTGTCGCAAGATTGACGTCCAACAGCCTGAGACACCTCCCTTGGAGTGACGCACATCTCACTTTTTGTCCCTCTCCGCTCGCGCAGCAGAGACGGCCACCTCAACCGGAGCCTGTCGATACCCTTTGCAACTCTATGGTCGATCTAGGCATCCCATTTAACGTAGGTGCGACCACCGGCGAGCCTTCGATCTTTCCAAAAACGCGCAGTGCAGAGGAATGTGTGCAGAAGGCAGGTTCCAAACCGTACTCTCGAAAAGCTCGCGGGGCTAAACCCCTTTAGGTTCCGAAGCTCACCTTGCGCTGATACATCCACTGTCCGAGCCCACGACTGCGATCCTCGTGCCAGGGTTCGCCGCGGTCCTGGACCTCCCTCTGGACCTCCCTCTGGCGGGAGTTCTGACACTCGGGTTTTGTGGGTGCGAAATCTTCTACGCGTGCATGGTCACGGATCATCCTCCGATCCTCATGACTGACTTTTTGTTGCCTCGTGGCTCGTGATAGGGGCTACGCTATACAATCCTGCGGTCGGGCTTCCCGCTTCTTACGGCAAACCTGGTCTCAAGACGTCGCGGCAGACGCCAACCCGCATGCTGATTAACAGCAGAATGACGCATTTCTGTTATAGCAGCCAGCATGCGATAAGACTGGCTTCGTCGCGGCTCGTCTTCCTACCTCCTGCGCCGGCAAGCAACAATCACCCCACACCCTCGGGCTCGCTGTAACCGTCACGCATGCAACAGATATTATTTTCTGAGTAAGGGGCAAGACCAACATTTGGCCCGACGTTGTCATGGAAAGACCCTCATTTTGGTGTTTAGGTGCATTCACCAGTCAGTGCCATGCAATGCAACGTAGCATTGAGAGCGAGCGGCGACTCCGGGACCCGCTGTATATATTCAATATTTGGCGGGAAACACCAGTTCGGGTGCGTCCGGAATTTCGCTCTCCGCAGAGTCGTGGTGGCTCGAAATGGAGGTCTGCATGTCTATTTGGGAGAAGAACTTTCATACAACCCAGATTGCTCCCAGTTTTTGCATTGGGGATGCAATGCCATGTTAATGTGGCGTCCATTTGATCCAAACATACGCGCAAATGAATCCCCCGCGTCGAAAGGACCTCACGGCCCATCAACGGCTCCTGTTCTTTCTAGTCGAGGGCAGGGCTAGTGGCCAGTCCCAAACAGGGGTTCTCGTGGCGATGTAGCGCACCATGAACCACACGCATCCGGCAGCGTGTTCGAGTTATGACCGTGTACCGACCCGTGAGGACCCTCCAAGTTCGAATTAGATCTCGATACGTCTGGCATCTCCTGGTATCGACAACGTATCCGATAAGGAAGCGCGCAACTCCCGGGGAAGGCGCTTTGCATGTTCGCCTCGACTGCAGGGGACTGAATGGGTGGAAATCAGTAGAAGGGCTTACCGGGCGTTCGACCCCGCTCACGCCCCCACTTCCCTGCGCGCCGAGCTAATCTCACGACAGGCTAAAGAGTGCGGGAACAGACATGGTGTGCTATCTTCCATTGTTCAACGTTGCGTCATTGTGAGCTACGCGACCACGTCCTGATGGATCCGAGAATCAGGGCGTTGAGATAAATTATGCGTCAGGGAGACAAGAGCTACAATATAGAATACACGATCGGACAATTAGCATAGTGTAGAGGCGGCGCAGGAACGAGAGACACGAGAGCGTCCAAGAAAAAATGGGAGGGCACCCCGGCACAGCCGGGCACACATCAACGGAGTCGCTGGCCGTCCGCTACTTCTGTGCGGCACTAGAGGGGTAGAAGGGTAATCAGTATTTCGAAGCGCGGCCCTGAGGCGCTAGACATAAGACGTACACAGGCACGTAGACGCAGGGGATGCTCCGGCGCTGGCAGTTTGCACAAGTAGAGCGACCGTCGCATTTGAGCTTTCGCCCTGTTGAGCCAAGTCGGCCGGCGGGAATATCAGATCTCAGCGGACACCTTGGCATAAAGGCACACGCACCCCTGCAGAACTGGCAAGCCATGGGCGTCCTGCGAGGGACCTTCGGCTTTACGCCTTCGCGCTCTCCGTCGGAGTTGTTTCCGCTGGCGACCTGCATCTGGACCAAGAGCGAGCGGTTAGCTCTGAGAGGAGGCGAGCGGACGCCTAGATTACGTACCTGGGTAGGGTTCATGACGAATTGTGTTTCACTAGAAGACTGTTGGGCTGGATAGAACAAAGGATGAGGATGAGGGGCTGACTGTCTGGGGAGCAGTGAGCGGGCCATCCCTTTATATAGCTTTGTGTGCCACTATGTCAGTTTAGGGTCATCGTCTTCGGCGATTCCGACCAACTTACATGAATTAGAGGACAGATGCAGTCAGTCCTGTAGGGGGATCTTGAGCGTTTCAGCTGCGCAAACCGGCGAAACGAGGGACAGGGACAAGCACTGTTCGATATTACGGACAACCATACCCGGACGCGTTTTCGAGTGTTCTGCGGATGCTCGAGTTCTAAGATGTACGATGCTAAACCAAAGTAAGTAATATCAGGGCCTACTACGGCCGAATTCATCTCCGAGATGCGTGTCGTTGCCATTGTGTCGATGGAACAGTGACGCCCTTCCCCTGAAGACTCCGCGCATTGAAATGTGGAAGTCTGAATCGAGCGAAGGCCTACCAGAACATGCGCCCCAATCATTTGAGGTGTCCATGAATTTGCTGCCAGTCGAATGGGTCCAGGACGCTCTGGACTTGCTGGTATGAGCCGGCCCCAATCATTCCTTTGTTTTGCGGTGGGGCCGCGGGCGTGTCACCAGTTCGGGCCGCGGTCTTAAGGAAAATCGAAGTCAACTAGATCAGAGAATATCAACAGTTCCACGACTCAGGCTCAAAAGGTTCGAGGCAAGTGCAACCGCGTTCGTCCTCTTAGCCTGCATACGAGGAATGGGTCGCGCAGCGCCGCGAAAGGCAGAGACGGCGATGCACCAGCGTGTCACGGAGCATGTCGAAGTTCACGCGGCGTGCAGTGCGTACCACCTCTTCGTAAGCTTCACACCACGCTTTCGGCACGTGCGCTGGCTCTCCTTGATTTCCCATTACAGGCAGGTCGATACGCGACTCCCATCAATTTAGTGCGTCCCGCACCGTTTCCGGGGCATTCTCTTGTGCGGAGGCCTGCGGACTGAGGACTCGGCCCCATCGTCGTGCGAGCCCTGTCATGTCGGCGGCCAAATACGATTGACGGGATTGTGGAACACCAGCTTCAGCTTGGTGCTTCATAAGCCGGGTGCGTGCCTTGGTGGCCAAAGTGACGGCATCGTGTTGGACTGCCGAACGGACAGCGAGCTTGTAAGGTTGCGTCATATCCCTATCTGCCGACTAATCGCATCTTTCAGCAATCGACCCTGCCTGCAGATCATATCATCGAGAAGTCGGCCTAGTATACGCCTGGAACGTTGAGGAACTTTTCCAGGTGCGCATGCCACACTGTATTATTATTGACCATCCGTTCATCTGCCACACCAGACGAGCGGGTCATGTCTCATCCATACCGGAAATTCAGAATGGCCGCCCTTCCTTCACGGAGCCAGACAAAACTCGAAGGTGGCCCATCCCAGATATCGAAATTTATTTCGTCCGATCTCAAAATTTCGGAAACCATCTTGTGGGAACTCCCCGCCAGAAAGCAAGCCGCTGGCGATAGAAAACATGATGTCTTCCGCCGTTTCTCTCGGTAAGGATTGTCAGCCAGTTCGAGCCCAGAGCATTGAGACTAGCCCATCGGGGGTGCAATTACTCACAGAAATGGTGCCGAGCCGAGCCGACTGGGCGTGAGCGAGTAGGAAGCTGCGGGTACCCTGAATGCGCTGTCAAGAGTCCGACCATGACATCGGAGCGCCGTATTCGTGGAGTGAAGGTTGTACGAGGGTTTCTCGTGCCCTGGAGAGCCCGAGCGATCGCGAGTCCCTGCACTAGCTAAGCGCAGGTCTGCGTTGGAAGTTGGGACAATGTCTCGGAGGGCGCACTCTCGCTTGTCACGGTGTCTCAATGCTCATGAGACCTGGGGACAGATCACGATGTTGAATGCGCGCCAGCTGTGTGGCCGAGTCGAGACTGCGAGACTGTGGATGAGCATGAGAAGCCTCCGAAATCAACGAGCGACACGCACTCACTCTCACTGAGGCGTTTCGGATCGTCCTCCGCACTCCCCTGCTCTCGGGTTTCTCTTCCTCTCCCCACTTTCCAGTCGCCGCCGCCCTTCGTGTATGCTTCTAATGAAGCGCAGTTATACTACTAAGGGCACGGCGACTCTGCAAACATGATCGAACACACCACGGTCAACATGCGTCCTGCCGGCCAGGCCCGCTGAGCCCGAAGGAATGTTTCACCGACTGCGCCCTGTCTGGATCGGTTCAACCGAAGAAGAGCCAGCCGACGGAGTTCCTGTAATGTCGTTTCCCATTGCTCTATAGCCTCATGTTACGCCACGTTGAACATGTCCGCCGCGCAGGACAGCTCCATGACGGCGATCCAGGCGATCCATTAGGGCTCCAAGTGGGACAAGCAGGTCGCACTAGTTGGTTCAGGACGCATTGAACGATACGCGGTGAGCACAGAGCTGTCATCATGACGGCGGAAGCTAATGCTACATTAGAAAACGTGACAATACCGAGGTTCCGTAACGCAGTAGTGCGCAGAGGACTGAGCTCATTCATTCATACATGCCTGTCCGTGTCCACGCGCCGGGTTGACCTCAGTTCGTGAGCGTGTCCTTGTGGCCCTTCTCGCTCTCCACCTCGCCAGGAATGTCATCGAGCTGGGAGTATCATAGCCCATAACAAGACAGGAGTCGCGGTTAGTTAAGCTCCGTCGTTTCCGCAATGGGGTGCACCGTCTCGGGTGCGGGCCGATACGCACCTTGTCGAGGTCCTCGAGGGATGACTTAATAACATCTACTGCTTTCAACAGGTCTGCCTCCGAAATAACGAGGGGCGGAGCAAAGCGGATACTAAAGCCAAACAAGGCAAGAGCGGAGGGGTTAGCTGCACAGGTTCCAAACTCGTGTTAGAAGCACGCACATGTTGACGTGTGTCGGCTTCGCCAGCACCCCGCGACTCTTGAGCAGAAGGCACAACTGCCAGGCCGTCCTGCCTTTCTTGCTGCTCTCCTCGTCGATCACGACGGCGTTGAGCAGCCCGCGGCCACGGACGTCCTTGACCAATGGGGAGTTGAGGGCGGCGACCGCGGAGCGGAACTTCTGCCCCAGAACCTCCGCGCGTTCAGAAAGCTTCTCATCGACGAGGACGTCAAGAGCGGTCATGGCGACGGCGCACCCCAACGGGTTACTGGTGGAACGGGCTCAGCAGTTGACCAGGAAAGGTCAATGATCGCTTGCGACTCACCCGCCATACGTGCTTCCGTGCTCCCCAGGCTGGATGCAGAGCATTACGTCCCGATCCGCCAGCACCGCAGAGACGGGATAGACTGGAGAAGGAGGATTGAGCATCGACACTCCCCGACGGGGTTTATTTGACTCACCTCCGCCAGAGAGGGCTTTGCCCAGTAGGACGATGTCAGGGCGCACGTTGTCGTGCTCGCAGCAGAGCATCTTCCCCGTGCGGCACAATCCCTGATCGGGCAATCAGCTTTCCAGGGACTTCCCCAACGAGAAATAACCTTTCCCCGACTCACTGTTTGGATCTCGTCGCAAATGAGCAACACATTGTGCTTCTTGCACAACTCCTGCGCCCGTGCCAAATAGCCTTCCGGAGGGACGACGATTCTGCGAATGATTCACGGTGGTCAGTACGCCATGCATGTGCCATGAGAGACGCGTGACCCATGCGCACCCGGCTTCACCCTGGATGGGCTCGACCAAAAAGGCCGCCGTGTTCTTGCCATGCAGCTCCAGCGCTCGCTCCAGGTCTGAAATCTCCCCGTAACGGATCATTTTCGTTGTCCCATTGTCGTCGTACTCTGGCCCCACGGCACGCAGGTAGGGTCCGAACCCTCCACGGCTCTCCGGATCGGTGCTCATGCTATACGTGAGGCAGGCCAGTGCGCACACGCGAAAGACGCGCGGGGACGAAAGGAGAAACCAGTCAGTTAAACGCAAAAGGTTGATTGTAACGCATCGCCGAGCGACACGCTCGTGGGTGAAAGAGGCCACGCACCTGATGACGCCGAGTGTTCTTCCATGGAAGTTGCCCGCAGCGCTGAAGATAACGGCCTGGCCGTCGGCTACTCCCTTCTTCTGGTACGCCCACTTACGTGCAAGCTTCAACGCCGTCTCGACCGCTTCGGCACCGGTGTTCATGGGCAACACCATGTCATACCCGAACATGTCCGTAATCTTCTGCGCAAATCTACCAAACACCGAGTTGTAGAAGGCGCGCGAGGACAGGGTAAGCTTCGACGCTTGTTCAACCAGCGTCCCAACTATCCGGGGGTGGCAATGGCCCTACATCCAGATGACGTCAGTAAAGAATCCAAGGGTACGGATGGCATCGTGCCATTGGACACCCAAATATCCCATGAGATTCACTGATTCCCTTGCACCAGAATGAGAGAGCGTGATGTCATTGGTAGAATTTCTCGACCGAGTCACACGACAACTCCTCATTCGTATGTCAAGTGAACGCCGAGGTATTCCACATAGCAATGCTCGTGCATAATCCTGGATTTTGCAAGGGAAGGAAAGCACACACACCTGGTTCACAGCACTACGGGCATAGTGAGTACCACTGAGATATCACTGTCGTGATGAAGAGGTGACTTACGAATATGCAGAAAGCATATCAATGTATTCCTTTCCCTCAGGATCCCACACCCTGGTGAGCACGTAAGTCAAGATATAGGGATACGATCGCAAATATGACTCACTTCGCGCCCTTCCCAGATTCGAAGACAACCGGAAGCGGGTGGTAGCTATAACACAGATGACGTCAGTATATATTCTACACCTCAGGCACGAGAAAGGAAAGAGCGGACTGAATTCCCCCTTCTTCCCCACCATTCCTCTGGCACCCAGAGACGTACGGCAGCGCCATCACGCGACGAGCTTCGCACAACAGCTGTGTACGAATGGGATAGGTAAGTAGGCGGAAAGCGGGATAGGGAAACAGCATAGACGAGACCCTACTTGCCATAGGTCTTCACCACTGGCAGTGCTGTTCCCCTATCTCCGGACTGTCTAGTCGGCATGCCAGTCGAGCACCGCGCTCAAATTGACATACAGATGGGGCCCCTCGTACACGCGCGCATATATTCCGTAAAGACTCACTTGTGTGCTCCATATTCATGCTCGAGCTGAATGACTTGTGCCGTGGAGATATGGACAGGCGCGCGTCCATTGCTAGACTTCTTCGTGGGTTCGCTCGACGATTGTGCTAGCAAGTTCTGCGCAACGGTAGCAGAGGGGGCCATGATGGTGGCAATCGGTTGTGTAAAGCAAGGTGGTGGTGGTGATGGTTGGTGGTCAAAAGCGGGCTCTCTGTTGCGGGAACATGACCCGCCACAGTTTGCCTTAAATGGGGCGGGGACGGATCTTGGCGCTTGGCACACCACGCAAGAGGCGCTCGCCTGCCAACAGTGGCACAATCGTAGCGTAACAGTCGGTTCTCTTCTGCCCGTTCCCCGAGCCGGCAGCTTCCCCCTGGCTTCCCCGTTGTCTCCATCCGAGTCCACCACGTTTGTTCGACCGGTGATATCAGACTCGTGACCTTTTTTAAGGTCATACCGCGAGAAGAAATTGATACAAAGGTTACGATCGTACCACCAAACTGTGCATTACGTTGTTTTCACTCCAGAAACATCCAAGAGCACCCTACACGCGGATGCTTTCCGGGGGGCCCAAATAACTCGGCACCACTCCTCCGGTGTCTACCAAACAGATCATTGAGCAACGTTACAACCACAACAACTTGGAAGGTTGCGCTCACCGATCACAATCTTCTGGACGACGACCGTCGGCTCGATCATCCAAACCTGCAAGCGCGGAAGTCGGGTGAGCGAACGGATGTCCCTGTGACGTCGAAGCTTCCGTAATCCGTACCTTGAGCGTGTGCGCGCCGGGCCACACCGGGAAGACGAAGGGGACTTCGATGATGCTGTTTGCGACCCACCCGTCCCTACCCCACCAGGCCGCAGGCAGGGTGCCCGGATCGGCGGGCGGCACGAAGCGCTGCGTCTGCGGCGCGCCATCATCGACTTGGAGCGCCAATCCCAAAGGCCTACTGTCGCTCAAGGAGTTGAGGGACGGTGACACATTCGCGGTGATAGTCACCGTCCCGTTCTGCCCCTGGGTGTTGAACAGGAAGAAGTCATACTCGCTGC
Source organism: Ganoderma lingzhi (assembly GCA_026283605.1). NCBI lineage: Eukaryota > Fungi > Basidiomycota > Agaricomycetes > Polyporales > Polyporaceae > Ganoderma > Ganoderma lingzhi. Next base: position 1,244,603 of record JAPJYM010000009.1, read on the forward strand.
AGTAAACGCCCGTCAATCACCAGTGCTTTACGCAAGCGGCAGACTGCGCTCGAAAGAAATTCGAGAAGGAGGCTAACCGCGCCTGCCGCGCGGTAGATCCGCAAAAATGTAGAAGAAGCACTGACATGCTGGGTCCCGCGCCGGCCGTAAAGTTGAGATCGTCGCCGCCGCGCGGCCAGGGTGTCACGCCAGACAGCGTCTTCCCCAGTCCGGGCAGCTCAACCCACGTCAAGCCCTCGACGGACGTGTTCCGGGACGCGTGTGCGGCTTCGATGGTCACCGTGCCATCGCCCTCGACGAACCCTACATAGGCGGAACGCCCACCCTTAGCGTCAGCGGCGGCCAGCCAAAGAGACTGGGGGAATGGAAAACGCACCGTGGAAGCCACTTGGCACGACCGTGTGGTTCGCCTCTAGCGTAACCGTGCTGTGCACGGGTTTCCGACCGGGGACGGTCGCATTGAAAGCGATCTTCGTCGACTGCACGCCCGTGACCTTGCTCCAGTCGACGCTGAGGAAGACGCGCTGTTCAGGGGAGCCAGGAGAGATGGAGCCATGAGAGGGAGAGATCTTAACCCAGGACTCGTTGCTCGTTGCAGTCCATGTGAAGGGCGAAGGGCCGCCTGCGCCAATGTCCACGTAGCGGTTCCCATAATGGTTGAAGGGGTCAATTTTCAGCGTCGGGTCGGGGCAGAAGTTGCCCGACGGGCAGCTCTTGATGTTATCTCCCGGCCTGCAAAAGGCGTTGTTGTCAGGAGATGCTGTGAACCGACTGAGAGGGCAAATTCACCAAGCACCCTCGCTTCCTTCCACTGCGAGGCGCATTGCCCCCGTAAGGGCTTGCTTCTTCGACTGGACTTTCGACACGTATGGCATGCTGCAGAAGGGGTCACTACGACGTCGGATGCTAGTAAATGAGACGATGCATACCTGTTGGTCATGGGTTGTTGCCAGTACGCGTACATGATGTGCGTTTGGTCCATCATATGATCCCTGGAACGAAGTCAGTAACAATGTGTAAGTGATAACCACTGCCCGCTGACCATTTGCCTGAAAGAAATATTCAGCATTTCAACTGTATCACACACGATGAACACCCACCATCCAGAATGGTGTGATACTTTTCCTCGAGAGCGTAGTCCTGATCAAACAAGCTCTCGACCTCATCCTTGAGGTTGTTCGCGCGCAGGAAAGCTTGAGATGCGCGTAGATTGTTGAGGCCGGCTGAGATGTACATGTTCTGGAGTGTAAACGTCGCCTGCACCGGGTGCAGCACGAGCTGGAAGAACGCGGCCTTCGTCTCCGACGGCAGCGCGTTGTACAGCCGGGTAGAGGCGTCGCTCGCAGCCTGAAGCGTGGCGATCACATTATCCGCCCTAGGACATTCAAAAGTGTCAGAGGTGACTGTCTTTGTGGCGGCTAATAACGGATACGCACTCCCGATAGTTCACCAAACTGTACGTGGTCGAGTTCCAGAGCTCGGGCTTGCGCCGCGCGTTATGGCGCGTCACGTTGTGGAGGATCGTCGCCACCGTCGCGGCATCGGAGGAGGAGAAACCGAACTCGCGCTGCGCCCACCTCGTCACATAGGTGTTGAGGTTCGCATAGTTCCACTTGGATGCGTCATAGCCGTACGTAATGAAGAACTCTGTGTGCATCTCCAAAGGTTTCAGGTCACCGACATTGACCACCCAGATCTTGGTGGCTTCACGATTGACAGCGGTGGACATCTGCTCAAAGGTCTATCGACGAAACGTGTCAACCAGTCAAGTACAATGGATAGATGAGGCGACATGAATCTCCGCATACCTTCTCGATTTGACTGCTCTGCTGCGCTGTCAGTTCTTGTCGTTATTTTGTCATCTAAAGGTTGTCTCACCATGATCCATTTGTAATCCGTAGGTTCGCCAACGTAGTCGATCTGCTCATACGACGGAAGTCAGAGAGGATAAACAAGAGCCATCGGCACACGTACGTGGTAGTAGACCCCCGCACCTCCCGTTCTGTTACGTTCAGCGATCGCCGGGGTACGATGTATGTTTCCATAGCTGTTTCCTAGAGTTAGTACGGGCCATTCGCGCCCAGAGCAACACTGTACGCACTTGTCATCGGACCACAGCATAATCACGTCGTCCGGAACTGGCATGCCTTGGTCGTAGTAACCCTCGACCTCCTTGTCTGTTGTCCGAGGATGTTGTTAGTCAGGGAGCAATGTGACACAACTCGAGCACGACTCACACAGCGTCCAGACTTGAGGAATAGTCGTCAGGTCCGTTGTATTGAACACATCCTTCAGCAGGTTGCGCTGGTCAGATATAATCTTCTCCATAAGTTGGATGTTCGTTCCACCAGCGATCGGGGCTGCACGCATGCAGATCATCAAGACCGTTCATCCTCTTGGATGGCTCAAATGTCACTAACCGTCACCTGCGTTCGCATAGAATGGAGAAGGTCAGAAACGTGCCCTCTTCCAGCTCTTCGGATAGTACGCACCGCTACCCCGCATGCCCATCGTGAAGACGCCCTCATACGGCCGCGCGCGTTCCGCGCCGGCCTTCCAGAAGTCATACACATTCTGCTGGTTCGTGGAGTAGTCCCATGGTCCTTGTCCGAAGATGTCCCATTCCGGGGGTAGCGAGCGCATCATCGGTTCTTCGTGGCTAGTGCCCATCACAATCCCGTACCAGTCCGCGAGCGGTTGGTTCTGGCCATCGTCAACACAGAAAGCACTGTGTGTATATAATACCGTGGTAAGCCTGATTCACGACACAGGAACGTATGGAGGGACACAGACCTGTTCCACATCGCTGCACGTCCGACGCGTTGAGAGTTCCATGGTAGGGCGGTGGTCAAGAAGCGTACCGAGATCTGCAGTGATGGTACTTACCCGGCCAAATGTAGTTTGCCTTCAAGCGGAGGAGCAACTCAAATCTGCGCATCATCATCAACCGAGAGCAACCCAGGCCAAACGAAAAGGACCCGAGTCATACGCACAGCTTTGTGTAGAACATGTGGTTGAATGGCGAGCCGGTGTAGTGGGCGCCCGTGCCGTTCGTGAACTTTTCCATTGCCCAGTTTGTCAGGGCCGGCTCTTCGTCGTTCAAGAAGATGCCCCGGTACTTGACCGTCGGAGGGCCGTGCGCGCACCCCGCCTGGTCGACGAACAACGCATTATGCTTCTTCGCCGGTACGTCCGCCCACCTGTCCTGTAGTCAGATCCAGCACATTCGATTGAGACGGTTGTAGAGGTCGCACCAGTGCCAAGGGGATACACCTGGCGTGCGGTGATGGACCGTGAGCATTTCCTCCGCCATGAACGACATCGCATACACGCACCAAATTGTTCAGAGTGGTCGTAAAGCGCATATATCGACCCACGCTTGTCCGCGCCGATGACGACGTACGCGCTGCTGATTCCGGGAAGCGGGTTTTTGACCTCCTTTGCCAGGAAAGACTCCCACTTGCCCTGGATGGAGGACAGGTCGAGCTTGGTCCGGTTCACAACCTCGTCGATGAGCGGCGATTTGCCCAAGGTGCCCACGATGATAGCAGTGGTGTTGCCAAGGTTGTACGCCTGCGAGGAGGTGACGTTCTTCAGGGTCGGTTTGACACCGGTGACAGACTCGATGTCGGACGCGAAGTCGAATGCGGCGCGTTGAACGCCAGGCCAATCATCAGAAGAGATGAGGATGGGTGCAGCCTTTCCACTGTTGACCACCGTGAAGGTTGAGCCCGATGACTGGAATTTGACGCATGTGTCTTGACCGAGAGCAAATACGTGTGCGACAAGCGCGAGGAGGCCGAGGGCCAGCGTGCCCCGGCGACGAGCAACCATGGGACAAGAAAACAGTTGGTGAAGACCGGTGAGGTTGGAAAGGAGCTCCTGGTCATACAACCTCCTTATGAGCGAAATCGGTTGCAAGGCATAGTGGTCAGAGATCACAAGCCCTCATGGTATGAATCTGATGGCACAAAGCCTTGCATGCGGCCCGGCTCCCGAAGAAAGAGAGAGGTATTGATTTGAGTTCAGGCACGTCCGATCGGTGGTTGGGTGAAACTAGAGGAAACTCGTCGGCTGACGTAGGTATGAGGCAACCAGGCAAATCGCCAGTCAGCCTTCAGGCCAATTGCAAGCCGTGGGGGAGTGTGGGGTAGGTGTGGGGGTGCGGGGCAGCGCCGGCGGGGGGCGCTATCGGCTGGTATCGGCTGGCATCGGTAAGATGCGGTCGATGACGAAAAAGGTTCGCCGACCAGGCCGCCGTGGAGGCGCCTCGGCCCGGACGCCGAATGAGGCGCCCCTTGATCAAATTGTTATTTCATACTCCCGAGATCTGGACAGCATGTGAGTTCCGTTGTTCAAACCCTCGACGCAACAGACGCCATTTGGAAAATCTTGGAGAATGCACATCACCTCGAATTCCGTTGATCCGCGGCCGCATTGATGGCCGATGATGCTAAACTGTAAAATCATTAGGCGGCAGGTCGGACCTCTGTCTACATCTGTGAACGGCCAACATTAGCGGATGTTGTCGAAGAGGTTCAACGTTCACGCATATGGATGCTTGGCCGCAGCTAGGCCCTCTGGGTCCGCTTCGAGGGGGAAATGGACTGAGCGGGAAGCACTCTATAAAGTAAAAGCAGCTACGTTACGACATCACACACACCAAAGGAACCCTACACGCGGACGCTCTCTGGGGGACCCAAGTAGCTTGGCTTCACTCCTCCAGTGTCTGTCGAAATGCGCCGCTCGGGTTAGCGAGGTACAGGTATACTACGACAACGAAGGTTAGAAACTCACCGATCACAATCTTCTGCACAACAACCGTCGGTTCAATCATCCAGACCTGCCAATGATATTCGATGGCATCCTGCAGTGAGTTCACGTCCTCCCAATGGAAAGGTCTCGAGCCCCGCACCTTGAGCGTGTGCGCACCAGGTTGCACCGGGAATACGAATGGCACCTCGATGATATTGTTGGCGGCCCACCCATCATTCCCATCCCAAGCGTCGGGCAAGTCTCCGGGCGTCGCAGGAGGGACGAAATACTCCGTCTGCGGTGCTCCGCTGTCAATTTGAAGCGCGATGCCTAGAGGCCTCCCATCTCCTTGGGAATTGAGGGATGGTGACACCTTCGTTGTAATCGCTACCGTCCCGTTCTGCCCCACGGTGTTGAAGAGGAAGAAGTCGTACTCGCTACGGTGGAGAGACAATTAAAGTCTTCATCAGAATAGGTGTTCAACATTTGAGGACTGGGATTGTGCTCCCGGGGAGTCTGTGGGAATAGAGAGGAGAAATCGACACTCACATGCTGGGGCCAGCACCGGCTGTGAAGTTGAGATCGTCGCCACCGCGCGGCCAGGGCGTCACTCCAGACTCCGTCTTCCCTAATCCAGGTATCTCAAGCCAGGTCAGGCCCTCGACGGACGTGTTCCGGGCCGCGTGCGCTGCTTCGATAGACACCGTCCCATCCCCTTCGATGAACCCTAGATGGTGCAATCAAGCAGAGCGCTCCATATCAGCCCTGCTCCATTGGACTGGTGGATAAAACGCGATGCCTACCGTGGAATCCACTCGGCACGACCGTATGATTCGCCTGCAACGTTACTGTGCTCGACATGGACGGCTGACCCTGGACAGTGGCCTTGAAGGTGATAAGCGCCGCTTCTGCGTCCGTGACTTGGCTCCAGTCGACGCTGAGGAAGACGCGCTGCTCGGGAGAGCTGGGGGAAATCGAGCCTTGAGAAGGGGAAACCTTAACCCAGGAGACATTGCTCGTCGCGGCGAAGGTGAAGGGTGTGGGACCACCGGCAGAAATGTCGACGAAGCGGTTCCCGGCAGGGTTGAAGGGGTCGAGGGTCAACGTCGCGTCGGGGCAGCTGTATTCAGCGGGGCAGTTGAATTGATTGTCTCCTGGCCTGTGTAGCATAGTCCTGTTTAGAAGAGACACGTTAAACAAAGCCGGTCGACCAGCGCACCAGGCACCCATGCTTCCTTCCACCAAAAGCCGCATCGCACCTGCGAGCGCTTGCTTTTTAGGTTGCACCGCCGTCACGTAAGGTAGGCTGGGAGGAACATCAGAGACGGTAGTGACTAGTCACTGATAGAATACATACCTGTTGGCCATGGGCTGTTGCCAGTACGCGTACCCCAGATGTGTTTGGTCCATCATATGATCCCTGTACCGAAGTCAGCACTAATCTTCTCAGATAGGAATATGGTAAATTAACCATTTTCCTGAATGACAGGTTAGAACTGATGCACGAATTATATATCTAAGGACGACCACGCACCATTCAAAATGGTGTGATACTCGACTTCAAGATCGTAGTCCTGGACGAACAAGTTTTCGACCTCCGTCTTATAGTTGTTAGCAATGAGACAGGCTTGCGACGCGCGCAGGTTGTTTAGGCCAGCTGCGTAGTACATGTTTTGGAGAGTCAATGTCGCCTGGATAGGGTGATGGACGAGCTGGAAGAAGGCCCCCTTCGTCTCCGAAGGAAGGGCATTGTACAACTTGGTTGACGCGTCGCTTGTAGCCTGAAGCATAGCAAGCACGTTATCCGCCCTGGAAAATGCGCCACGATTGTCAGATACAACTATTCGTTGAGATACAAGACATCGGCCAGGTTACGCACTCTCTGTAGTTGACCAAACTATACGTGGTTGAGTTCACGAGCTCGGGCTTGCGCCTCGCATTGTGCCGTGTGACGTTGTGGACAATGTTCGCGACCACTGCGGCATTGGTGGGCGACAAGTCGAACTCGCGCTGCGCCCAGCTTGTGACATACGTGTTGAGGTTCGTCGGGTTCCATTTCGATGCATCGTAACCATAGGTGAGGAAGAACTCGGTGTGCATTTCGTAAGGCTTCAAGTCGCCGACGTTGAGTATCCAGAGGTCGGTCGCATCGCGGTTGACGGCGGTGGACATTTGCTCGAACGTCTATCCTCGCTCATTAAGCCGTGACCGTGACTTGGGCAAGTCTGGACCTCGACGTACCCTCTCAATCTGACTGCTCTGTTGGACTGTCAGCTACTGCTCTGCTTCTCACAGTGAAAGGCTGTTGTACCGTAATCCACTTGTAGTCCCTTGGATCACCAACGTAGTCGACCTATTCAAGACATGAACGTCAGAAAATATACGAATGCGAACCCCACTGAATTCACATACATGATAGTAGACCCCAGATCCTCCTGTCCTGTTGCGTTCGCTGACGAGCGGGTTACGACGAACGTTACCCCAACTGTCAGCATGGTCAGCAATCGTCAACGGTACATAAAGTTACAATTATGGAACTGACTTGTCGTCGGACCATAGGAGAATAACATCGTCCGGCACTTGCATACCATCGTCGTAGTACCCCTCGACTTCCTTGTCTGTCACCCGCCGCGACTTTAGTCAATGCATGCTCCAAGGGGACGGGAACAGAGCCGCGCGTGACCTACACAGCGTCCAAACCTGAGGAATGGTCGTGACGTCCGTCGTGTTGAACACCTGCATCAGTAGCCCACGCTGGTCCGACACTATCTGCTCCAAAAGCTGGATGTTCTGCGTTCCGCCGGCAAGGGGCACTACACGCATCCGGGACCCGGATTACCAAAACCATTCATGGACCTCCAACAGAAGGAATGTCACCCACAGTCACCTATACGCCACCAAAGTGGAGTCCCTCAGCAACAACACTTCTTGCGGAGGATCCGACAAGGAAGCACGCACCGTTGCCCCGCATGCCAATCGTGAACACCCCTTCGTAGGGGGCTGCGCGTTCCGCGCCGACCTTCCAGAAGTCGTACACGTTCTGCTGGTTCGAGGCGTAGTCCCATGGGCCCTGGCCGAAAAGGTTCCACTCTACTGGCACCGAGCGCATCATCGGCTCCTCGTGGCTCGTGCCCATCGCGATCCCGTACCAGTCCGCAAGGGGTTGGTTTTGCGCGTCGTCGATGCAGAACGCGCTGTTCGTACGCAGGAGCGTGAGTCTCATTTGGAAACTCGGTCACGCGTGGAAGGAACACGTACCTGCTCCATTGTGCTGTGTATCCGAAAAGATCATATAATAGGTTCCGGGAGGGGCGAACGTCAGAAAGCGCTGTATGGGGGCTTGTGCCGATCGCACTTACCTGGCCAGAGGTAGTTTCCCCGTAACCGCAGGATCAACTCAAACCTGCTCTAGACTGTCAACAAAGATCCCCCGAGAATACACAAGGGATGATACGTACAACTTGGTGTAGAAGAAGTGGTTGAATGGTGAGCCCGTAAGCGCGGCCCCTGTGCCGTTGGTGAACTTTTCCATGGCCCAGTTTTGCAGCGCCGGCTGTTCGTCGTTTAAGAAGATGCCCCGGTACTTCACGGTTGGAGTGCCGTGCGAGCATCCAGAGGAGCCGGTGAACAACGCGTTGTGTTTTGTCGGCGGCACGTCCGCCCACCTGTCGTCTGGATTAGACAATCACGCCCTACGATAACCTCAGGGCGCTAGTATGTCACGCACCAGTACCAAGGCGAGACACCTGATGCGCCAGGACGAACGCACGGTAAGTCACCCTCCCACACGGAACACGCACGTCGAACAAACGCACGGACCAAATTGTTCGGAGTGGTCATACAGTGCGAAGATCGTCCCGCGCTTGTCCGCGCCGATGACGACATACGCACTGCTGAGCCCCGGAAGCGGGTCTTTGACCTCCTTCGACATGAACGCCTCCCATTTGCCTTGGATGGAGGACACGTCGAGCTTGGTTCTATTGACGATCTCGGCGATGAGGGACGACTTGCCCAAGGTGCCCACGATGATAGGAGTATGCGATGCGAAGGAAGTTGAGTTAGTGGTCGAGTTGGACAAGGTGATGTTCGCGAGCGTTGGCTTGACCCCGGTGACAGATTCGATGTCGGAGGCGAAGTCAGATGCGGCACGTTGGACGCCGGGCCATTCATCAAGGGAGAGAAGAATGGGCGCGGCCTTGCCACCGTTAACGACGGTGAACGTCGAAGGTGAAGACTTGAACGTGACGCATGTGTCCTGACCGATGGCGAGGACGCTGCCTGTAAGCGTGAGAAGGCCGACAATGGCCCAGCAGCGAGGAATCATGGTGGAATAAACCAACAGGTACGGTCAGCGATGACCCGCTCGTACAACCTCGTCCTTATAGAAAACCGTATGCGAGGAAAGAGTACCCGGTGGCCAAGACCTTAAGCTCCCCGTGACCCGGGGATGATGGAAAAGCTAGTCCGGAGGTACTTCGGGAAGAGCGTTGGTCGGCGCACGAGGACACGTTACGTGAAAATCTTGCAGCGTATGAGCCAACAGCAGATCTCCGCTCAAAGCGAGCCCATTGAAGGTCGGACGTTCTGGGAGGCCGGTAGCAGTTGCGCTCGCAAACGGTCCGTGGCCAGGAAGGCGAGACTTGGTCGATACTGTGGCGAGGGCCTCGATGCTGCGTCATGGGCCCTCTACCTATGCTGAGACGAGCGTGACGGAACGGGGAGGACGGGAGGAAGAGGTCCGAGACTATTTTAGATCATCTAGAGGGCCCGAACGCCGCAGCACGCGACTACTCGACCACAAGCGTTTTAGCGCGCCCCACTCGACTCCACCTTCGAGTCTTCAAAACTATTCGAAAGTGGGGCCTAAGAGGGTTCGATTAGGCACACTAAAACGGAAAATTCGATCTTGAAGCACTGGATATCAGCTCAAACCATCCAAAGTTGAACACAGCCGGAGGCGCATGCTTACATTTGTATCACCAACATACAAGGGTCCCCTGTTTGGATGCCTGAGAAGGAAACCGACTTCACTGCAGATCAGTGCGTTCCGTCAGAACGTCGCAAAGCGAGAGGAGAAGCACAAGAAGGAGCATTAACTGTATTAGCTATTGTTATTATCATCGGCATATGCGCCGCCGCGAAGGACATCATAGGCACTGTACTACTCTGACATATCGTAGCCGAAGTCAGCAGACGATGCATGCCGTGCTTCTGCTTGACACTCACCCGGGTCATCATTCAAGCCATTTCGCTAGTGCTTCGGCGGCGGTGGCGGAGGCGCGTCTGTGTCCGCCTCGAAGAGAACCGTTGGCTCAGCGGCGGGGTCCGTTCCCGTCCGAGGCGGAGAGGCGGCTTTCCGCAGACGTTCTGCGGTGATCGCTAGCGGTTCTGAATCCCCGACTCGTTCGTTGTCATCATCGTAGTCGTCATCCAGGAACTCGCGCGCCGACGGTCCGTCGTCGGTGGAGAGGCGTATGGCCCTCGCTTTGATTCCAAGTTTGTAGTCTGACATGAAAAGCGGTGTAAGTATCGCACCACGAGTCATGGACATAGCTCCTCCTGCTCCCCCTCCTCCAGTGCAAGGAGCTCTTGCACACAGACTCCGAAGACCGCGTCCTCCTTTCGCAACGCATACACAGTCGAAAGCTGGCAAGGGTTACTCACTGGTGGGCAACCACTGTCCTGAGCGCGGAGGCGCGTCGCCATAGGAGGAAGAGTGCACATAGTGTGCATGTTGTAAACAGAAAGATCAAAGGAAAGTTGCCGAGAGGTTCCTCTTTCGTGCCCTGGCGAGGGTCTAGGCTTGGGTGAGCACATCAGATATGTATATTACTCTGGGAGTGAACCAGAATCAAACCAGCTCCGTAAACACACGGAGCATGGATGGTTCTACCTCTTCCGCAGCGAGGCTGGAATCGGGTGTCTTGAGTGTCTACTCACCTGCGCGGACGTCCAGGATTGGCATGGTGTTGACGTTTGAAAGGAGATTTGGCCGTTGATGTTCAAATACACAGATGAGACGACGTATTAGTATGATGAAGAGGTAGATGGTAGGAAGTTGGAACGGAGGATGGCGGTCGGTGGTGTCAGTGTGCGCAAGGACAGGCGCGCTACATAAGCCGTTGCTGCGCCGAGTTTCTCGGACAACTGCCACGTTGCTTCAGGTGCCCATCCCACGGTCGACCGGCCCGGCAGCAACATGAACTTTTCATCATTTTGATTTTGCAAGCTTGCAGCCATTTCGACTGAGAACTCAATCTGGAGGGAAAAGACTGATATTATATGAGTAGAGTTTAACAGCGAGGGAGGCGAGGGACTACGGTGGGAAGTCAGTGGGGAAATGAGTGCAGTAAGGTAAGGGCTGGTATATACACCTCAGTCCGGAGAGAAGACTAGGAGCTCCGTACTTGAACGTTGAGGGCCGAAACTCGGGCATAAGGGGAATAGAATAAGGTATATCATAACCAAAAACATACTAAACGAGGGTAGGAGTAATGACAGGATAGGATTTGTTAAAGTCCACACGGAAGACAGTCGCACGGCGTCGCGCGGCGGAGTATCGCTACGGCTGGAACATCGACAATAAGCTATGCACGGTTTGGTGACTGGCAGTGGGTACGCGGCATATACCACAGAAAGATCATGTCTTCTCCGAAGCTGCGCGGCCAGTGCTAACTTCAGCACGGCGGCTAGTAGCTATGCAACAAGCGGTGCGCCATCTATGGATCATCGAAGGTGTTAATACGGATTTCACCTGCACCAAAAAGAAGACATACCCTTTACGTGGCGGTAAACTTGCCGTCGTTGTACTCGAGAGGCATCGTGTCACGGCGATGTTTCAGTCTCAGACTGAAGTAATAGAAAAACACGAGGAGAGCCCCGACGATCCCCAGGACTCCAACTAGAGCTCCGCCAGCGGTTGCACCAAAAGGTCGATAGGAATGTTGAACCTGGGTGGGGCAAAGGGCCCACGCCCGGGTGCAACTCTAGCGGACGCTCCGCATACTTACCTGGATGTGGGTGTTAGAGGCTTGCGGTACACGATAGCGTACGTGATGGGAGGAGTTAAAAGAGTTATCCATTCAGCTCATAGAGAGCTGTCTTATATACTACTGTAGTGTACAGGATTATATAAAAGTCCGTGTGATCACTGTTGTGATCACAGTACCAGTTACATATGGTAGCCGGTGACCGTACGGTATAGTTGCCCGATTGGGCTACAGAGCGGCTAAAGGCCAGGTGTTTGGTCCGACCATCCACCAAACCTTAATATTTGGTGGAGGCCCATCAATCCCGGATGTTCGGACCGTAGCACGGTCATTACCGACACGCACTAGTTCAACACTCCCCCTCGCTAAGTATCCGTATAGGTACGTAAGCGTACTAGTGTCACGGTTTTTCGCGCCACGTTTAGTTGCACCAACGTTTGTCCCGGGCTAGCACCAAGACCCTAGCATGGGGTTACCCCAATTCGGTTATGATCTTATCAGGGCAAGGTTATCTTATCTTTCTCGTTATCTTATCTCTTCCTTTAGATCGGATTCTCACCTGCAACAGGTCCCAGGACCTGCCCTAAACTCAGGGTGGTCTGTGCGCCGTTGCCATGTAGTATATAAGGGCTGTGATGTGGGACTATGAACCTCAGATTCTGTCTTCTGTTCATCCCTCCCTTCCACTGTAGGCAGCTTAACAGCCCCTGCCCTACTGCGTCTTCTAGTCTAGACAATCTATCCACTGTTTTCTGTTGTCACCACTTGTGCCCTCCATCAGTGAGCCCTTTGTTTGTTTTGTTTGGTGGCACGGTCTATCGGCTGTGACATTAGACAGAATCTAACCCACAGGCCCCTGGCTCAGTGCCCTCACTAGCCAGCCGTCTCTCTTCCCCCCAGGAGTTTTATAAACGTTTATCATCCCCCATCCCCTCCGAGGAGTTTGGTCTCCAGGAGTTTACCCGTCGTCACTTCAAGAGACACGGTCATCTACCCGTCCAGGATCAGATATCCTGTGTACGTGAGGACTGTCTTGAGGACCGCCTTCGCTACCGTTATAGGGAGCACGCACCTCTAGTCCCTCGTCGCAAGGCTCTGCCTCGACCTGTCCCCTATACTCGACCTCTGCCCCTCCCTGCCCGTATCCAGGCCCCACTCCCCAGTCGTCCCTCCACTCCTCCTCTCCCACCTGTCCCTCTCCAATACCGAATCTCAGCCGCGCCGATCCCAGGCTTCACCCGTGTCAACACCAGTGACAACCTCGCCATCGCAGAAGTCAAGGTCCACGCCGTGCTCAAACGCCTCCAGGCCGTCTTCGACCGCAAGGTGCTGCTCGACGATTGCCCATACGACCATCGTCTAGCCATCCAACGTGTCGGCGACCAGCTCGAGTGGGTCAGTGACAACATTGGCCAACACGGAGCCAGCTGGACTCGGAGTCAACAACAGAGCATTGAGTGGTTCTGTAAGGAGTTTGGGAAGATTAAGTTCGCAGGATTAGGACAGAACTTCTTTAGAGTAGCGAACGCAATTGTCGAGTTAAACAAGTTTGGGTACTTAGATTGGGTAGTTCTGCCACAAGTTTAGAATTTGTACAATGGCAACTGGTTCTCGGTATCAAGTACTTGACACGGACACGTTTGGCCCAGAAGGACGATCACACACACCGTCCGAACATGACGATGCCTCGGACTTCGACGAGACACCTAGACGCCCTACTCGGCCGCCGTCCCCCACTCCTACTCTAGAGCCCCTTCGGGTTCCAGAAGACTGGACTTTCAATGGGGTGCGATACAACTCATTGGACGATGCGGCAAAGGCAGCTGGAATATTCTACAGTATCGACGAGAAGTACATCGAGTACATCACAGCAATGATCAAGGACTTTACCCGGAAGGAAGTTTTTACGGCCTATAACCAGCTCGGCGACAAAATGTATGAACACCGAAACCAGGTTGCGGCCGACGTCCAAAAGCTTCAGGTCGAAAAGGTCAGCGGAAACGAACACTTCGAGGACATGGAGGATCTCCGAGGCCGATGCAAAAGGCTAGAGGATGAGAACAACGGGTTAAAGGCAGACATGGACGTCCTCAACCAGAACCACGGCATACTCGTCAATGTGATCAAGCAGCTTCAAGCCCAGGTCAACAGCCTTGCTACGCACCCAGCTCCCACACGTGCACACCCGGCCACAACCCATACCCCAACAGCCAGCCGTCCCAAGATCGCCGACCCACCCAAGTTTAAAGGCAAGACTCATGAGTTGACGATCGAACAATGGTTCCAGAAGCTCGGTATTTGGTTTAGGTATCAGAACATCACGGCAGATGAGGACAAGGTTACTACGGCACTACTATTCTTAGAAGGAGGTGCTCAGTCGTACATGGATGACTACGCTCAAAAGGCAGCCGACGGTGTTCCACTTGGAACATGGGCAAACTTTACAGCACGTCTTAGCAGCGGATATCGAGAACTTGCTCCAGAGAAGTCAGCCCAACAGTCACTCGAGGAACACTGTGCCAAGTCCCACTCGTCACTGGCCCTGTTTGCGGAAAACTTCCGCCGTTTTGCTATCAAGTCTGGTTACTCAGATGTTGAACTCATCCGACGCATCGAAGCTCAGTGCAAAGGAGGTGTACGCACCACGATGGTCACCCACCACTCAATGCAGCCGGCCACTGTGCCGACCAAGTGGGAGAACTTCTTAGACTGGGTGCTCGGAATCGAGATGAACTACCGAGGAGAGAAGCACCACACACCATCGTCAAGGCCTGCCCGGGACCCGAATGCCATGGACATCGACACAATGCGGAAGCCTGAAAAGCTCTCCAAGGAACAAGAAGAGTGGCTTGCCAAGAAGCTCTGTTTCCGTTGCGGCAAACACCCTTTCAAAACTGGAGTCAAGTGTCGCAACCCGGTGTACAAAGGCTACTATGAACTCCCCGACATGACCAAGGCCAAGGGCTCCGCATCTGGCACTCGACTACGTGCTATGGACAAAGAAGACAAGGGACAAGACCGAATGGAGTTTGTAATCAATGCGCTCAAGGAGTACGACCAAAAGGGCAAAGCTAAGGCCCAGGAACAAGAAACCACAGCACGGATCGTCGAGGCCGACGAGCAGGATTTTCTCCAACGGATGTAACGGAGTCTGGTCGTAACATCCGGTTCATATGTACTAGTAGCGTAAACCACTTAGAGGAGTCTTTTGTACCTAGATCGCGTTATATATACCTCACCTCATCTCGCAGGCTGAAGCAATCGCTCGATCTAAAGCTCACTCTTAAGCAAGGAATACGTGAAATCCAGACAGAAGGCTTAGTAGACTGTGGAGCCTACTCAAGTTTTGCGCATTATCGGTTTGTCCAGGAACATGGCTTAGAATTACGACGACTATCCAGGGAAATACGGGTGTTTAACGCAGATGCCACGGAGAACAAGAAGGGTCTTATCACTCACTATGTACGCTGTATGGTTACTATCGAGAACCACACTAGTTGGCAGTCCTTCCTAGTTACAGATATTGGGAACCGGGACATCATCATTGGAATGACGTTTCTAAGGGAGCACAACCCCGAAGTCGATTGGAAGAATGGACAAGTAGACTTTACCCGATGTCCAGGCACTTGTCACCCGGAACAACTGCAAGTCCAAGAAGAGGAGGTACAGGCCATCGAGGAGCCCCGTCTAGAGGAGTTTGCACGAGACCATTACGGACAGCTTAACCCTGAGCCTTGGGGTGATACTGACCAGTTTGTGCATTGGATGGAGTTTTCGGATGATCCGGATGCCCGAGTTCTACGAGCTCGAGTTATGGAGAAGAAAGAGGAAACACAAGGACAACAAGACCGAGAATACTGGTCCAATCATGTCCCAGCACACTATCACCAGTATGGTGACGTCTTCTCCAAAACAGCGTCAGAACGTATGCCAACACGCAAGGCTTACGACCATCCGATCAAACTAGCAGAAGGTGCAACACTACCAAAGCCAGCCAAGTTATACCCTCTGAACCCCCAAGAACGGAATTCGCTGGATAGCTGGATCGACGAACAAGAAGCCAAGGGGTACATCCGACGGTCAAAAAGTCCAGCAGCAGCCCCAGTGTTCTTTGTCAAGAAGAAGGATGGAAGTTTACGACTCGTACAGGACTATCGTGCTCTCAATGCCGCCACCAAGAAGGACAAGTTCCCTATCCCTCGGATACCAGACCTAATTGACCGCCTTTCCCAATCGTCCATCTTCACTTCATTAGATCTACGATGGGGATATAACAATGTCCGTATTCGGGAAGGCGACGAGGAGAAGGCTGCATTTATCACCCACCGCGGTCTCTACGAACCAACGGTAATGACATTTGGGCTTTGCAATGCACCCAGCACCTTCCAGGCCATGATGAACGAGGTCCTCAAGGAAGAGATCGCCACAGGACATGTCGTCGTCTACATTGATGACATCCTCATCTTCACAGATGATCTTATCCTACACCGGCAACTTACAGAACGGGTTCTAGAGAAGTTGCGAGCCAACGACCTCTTTGTCAAGCCAGAAAAGTGCAAGTTTGAGCAGCCATCAGTCGAGTTTTTGGGTCTCATCATCTCGAAGGATTCAATTACTATGGATCCTGCCAAGGTCGAAGGTGTCAAAAACTGGCCAACACCGTCCAAGGTTAAGCATGTACAAGCTTTCCTAGGCCTGGCCAATTTCTACCGACGTTTTGTTAAGGACTTTTCCAAGATTTCTCGGCCATTAACGATACTTACCTGCAAGGACGCACCTTGGAAGTGGGAAGAGGAACAGGAGAATGCCTTTCGAGCCCTCAAAACGGCCTTCACAACAGCCCCAATCCTGAGAATCCCAAGCGACACGGCCCCCTTCCGTCTAGAAACAGACTCATCTGATTTTGCAACGGGAGCCGTGCTGGAACAACTAGGAGAGGACAACCTCTGGCACCCCGTTGCATTCTATTCTAAGTCGCTAAATGAACATGAACGCAACTACGAGATCTATGACAAGGAACTGTTGGCAATCATACGGGCACTAGAGGAATATCGACACTACCTCGAAGGACACCCAATGCCGGTTGAAATATGGTCTGACCACCTCAACCTGACCTACTTCCGACAAGCCCAGAAGTTGACTCGACGACAAGCACGTTGGAGCCTCTTCCTCTCACGTTTCGATTTCAACCTGCGACATCGCCCCGGAAAGACAATGCTTCGTGCAGACCCTCTGTCCAGGAGGCCAGATCATGAAGAGGGGGTAAGCAGTGACAACGTTGGACAAACCCTGTTGAAACCGGAGTTTTTCGCTATCAAGGCAATACAACCAGGCCATGCTTCAGAAGTCGACGATGGACAACTACTCGAAAGGATCAAGAAGGCACTAGAAGATGACACAATGACCAAGGATTACAAGTCACTGCTCAACAGCGGCCCCCGGGAGTTTGGAAAAGCACTACAGGAATGGAACTTCGAGAATGGTTTACTCCTCCGCAGAGGAAAGGTTTACGTCCCAAAGGATAGACAACTGCGACTAGACCTACTCAAGCTCCACCATGACACGCTACTGGCTGGACACCCAGGACGATGGAAAACACAGGAGTTAATCACCCGCAACTACTGGTGGCCAGGGATCACTGTCGACGTCAAGAAGTATGTCAAAGGTTGTGATACTTGCCAACGAAACAAAGCCTCACGTGTTCCTCCATATGGCCTACTACAGCCAAACGACGTACCAGCCGGGCCATGGGAAGTCTGGAGTATAGACCTTATCACTCAGCTTCCCGAATCCTATGACAGACATGGTAACACGTACACAGCTATTGCTGTTGTGGTGGACCGACTGACCAAACGGTCCCACTTCTTTGCATGCGATGATCACTTCTCAGCCTCAGACGCAGCCGAGTTGATATACGAACAGATCCTGAAGCTACATGGACTTCCTCGACAGATCATCTCAGATAGGGGAACACAGTTTGCAAGTGCACTTTTCAAGGAGTTTTGCAAGAAGCTGGGCATACGGGCCTCAATGTCGACAGCATACCACCCTCAGACTGATGGGCAGACCGAACGAGTCAACCAGTCACTGGAACAGTATCTACGGATATTCACTGAACACCGACCTGACGACTGGGCTACCCTACTAGCCACCGCGGAGTTTGCATACAACAATGCTGCACACGAATCTACGGGTCTCTCCCCTTTCTTTGTCGAGTACGGCTACCACCCCAGAATGGCCCCAGACGTGCACGAAGACCTAGGATTCCCAAGCCTCGAAGAAGTCTTCAAAAACCGTACTGAAGCTCGAGAACAGGCACAGTCCTCACTAGCCCTTGCCGCTGAACGGATGAAATGGTACTACGATCAGCACAAGAGTGAAGTCCCATTCAAGGTCGGGGACAAGGTACTTCTCAAGGGAAAAGACCTCAAGATCAAGCAGTCCTCCGCGAAACTATCAGCCAAGAACTTTGGGCCTTACGACATCCTCGAACAGATAGGACCAGCGGATTTCCGACTCCAGTTGCCACACCAGAACAAGGTCCACCCCGTCTTCCATGCCTCAAAACTCATTCCTTACCACGAGGATGAGATCGGTGATCGAAACCCAGCCAAACCAGACCCCATCGAAGTTGAAGGACATGATGAGTATGAAGTAGAAAAGATACTCGACTCGAGAACCCACCGAGGATATGTCCAGTACCTGGTCAAATGGGAAGGATACGATGTCAGCGACGCAACCTGGGAGCCAGTACGAAACGTCAAACACTGCAAAGAGCTGCTAGACGAGTTCCATGTTGACCACCCAGACGCGCCTCAGCCCATCTCGCTCACCAATCCACGACCAGTACACCAGCAGTTTAATCGACAAATATGGTTCGAACGCTTCGCTGGAGCTCAGGTCTTGAAGAGGGGGTAGTGTCACGGTTTTTCGCGCCACGTTTAGTTGCACCAACGTTTGTCCCGGGCTAGCACCAAGACCCTAGCATGGGGTTACCCCAATTCGGTTATGATCTTATCAGGGCAAGGTTATCTTATCTTTCTCGTTATCTTATCTCTTCCTTTAGATCGGATTCTCACCTGCAACAGGTCCCAGGACCTGCCCTAAACTCAGGGTGGTCTGTGCGCCGTTGCCATGTAGTATATAAGGGCTGTGATGTGGGACTATGAACCTCAGATTCTGTCTTCTGTTCATCCCTCCCTTCCACTGTAGGCAGCTTAACAGCCCCTGCCCTACTGCGTCTTCTAGTCTAGACAATCTATCCACTGTTTTCTGTTGTCACCACTTGTGCCCTCCATCAGTGAGCCCTTTGTTTGTTTTGTTTGGTGGCACGGTCTATCGGCTGTGACAACTAGGCGCTCTAAGCAGCCCAGGGAAAGCGGAGACCAAGTTGTGAGCAAAATTTAATGAACTTCACCTCGTCTAAGTTCTTGGTGAAGATGTCGGCAGGGTTGTCATTTCCTTCAATGAAGAAAATATCGACAATACCCTTCTCATATACTTCTCGGATGTAATGATAGCGGATATCGATGTGCTTAGACCTCGATTCCGTAACAGGGTTTGATGCAATAAAGATCGACCCTTGGTTATCTCCGGAAAGTGGTATATAATCCATATTGTAGCCAAGTTCAGCAAGCAAGTTGTGAACCCAAACTACTTGGCGGCTGCAATCGCTCATCGCCATATACTCAGCCTCAGTTGAGGAATGAGCAATAGTCTTCTGTGCACGTGAAGTCCACGAGAAGATCCCGTTCGCTAACTTCAAAAAGAAGCCTGTTTGCGATCGTCGGGTATTGAGGTCCGATGCCCAATCAGAGTCAGTACCGGCAACAAGGCCAGCCTGAGAGTCACCCTTGTAGACCAGTGAATAATCCTTGGTCCCAATGAGGTATCGGCAAATATAGAGTGCACAATTAAGGTGATCTTCGGACAGGTTGGATGCAAACTGTGCTAGTTTGGTCACGGCGAATGCCAAGTCCGGTCTGGTCCCTAACATAAGATAGAGTAAGGATCCAATAACCGTTTGGAACCTGGAGCGTAGCTCCGGTGTCGCCTGCCCTTTGTTGGGCATAGGTTGGTAACTGGCGGGAAGTGGGGTTGGAGCTGGTCGTGCGTTCGTCATACCGCAGTGTTCCAGTACTTTCTCCAAGTAGGCGCATTGATCCAAGTGGATACTGCTGCCTTGGCGCACGATACGCATACGCAAGAATTCACTTGCGTCACCAAGATCGCAGCATTCCCATTTCTTCATGAAGTGAGCTTTCAGTTGAGCTACAAGCTTCCGGTCTCGCCCACAAAAGAGCGCATCGTCAACATAGACGATTACAACTACTAGTTGACCATCGGATGATCGTTTGTAGATGTATATGCCTGCATCGTTGCTGAGCTGTTTAAAGCCCATCAACTGCATGGACTCAGACAGTGTGCGCCACCACACAAGTCCTGCCTGCTTAAGCCCATATAGAGCACGCTTCAATCTGAAGACTTTGTGCTCAGTGCCAGGGGTGCGAAACCTTTCTGGCTGCTCCATGTATATTTCTTCCTCCAGTCTGCCATAGAGATAGGCACTGCGTACATCGAGGCCTGAGATATGCCAGTCCTCGAGTGCCGCGAGCGCTATGATGAGATGGACTGTCTCAAAGCATACAACTGGGAAGAATATCTTGTCGAAGTCTTCGCCTTCAACTTGGGAGAAGCCTTTCGCAACAAGTCTGGCTTTCTTACGACCGTCAGTTTTGACGTCGAATACCCAGCAATTTTTCACGACCTTCCGGCCTTTCGGTCGGTCGACCAAGTCATAGACATCGCGGCTGCGAAGAGCCTCTAGTTCTTCGTGGCAAGCGGTAAACCACTCTTTTCGCTCAGAGTTAGGTAGTCTGGCGATATCGTGGAAAGTCCACTCGTGCACGTTCTGTGGCGGGACTTTCTCCCCCTCATCTGGTGGGATTGCTTTCGCAATTAAGTATTGGATGAGGTCTGCTCCCCCTTCCCGGCATAGTTCTGCCACATCAGTTCTGTTGGAACCACGCAGGGCATTTTCGACTTCGTCTGATGATGCCTCTTCCGATGACTCCTCATCATCGTCGTCGTCTGACGTTTCATCGTTGTCATCATTGTCGTCGTCCTCGGAGTCTTCCTCGGAGGATGCCTCTAAACCTCGTTCACTAGAAGTGCCTGAGTGAGGATGAGCGTGCGTCTTTGCAGGTTCGGGTTGTGGTACAGGGCCCGAGACGTGCTTTTCCTCAGCGTCACTACCACTAGATGACACTAACGGGGTAGGTTCCCGTGGCGTGTTCCATTTCGATGGAAGACGTTGAGCGGACTTATCTCGTGAACGTGGAAGTGATTTGGAAGAGCTAGGCCCAGGAAGCCTCTCATCCCTAGATGGTGGTACAGTGGCGGGTCGAGAGCGACTCGATTCACCGTGTGTTTCAACCATCTTTTTCCACAATGTCCGTTTCTCAATATCTTTGAAAATGTCTACTGGGTGCCGTGATTCACTGTAGACATTACCATCGCGAACTGGAATTTTCCGCTCTCTCACAGGTCGTTGCGGGGAATTCGCCCGAGACCTTTCAACCGGAGGAGATTGCGGCAACACAGGGCTGGGCACTCGCTGCGGCGACTGTCTGCGTGATACACGCTGTACAGGGGGTTCAGCCGGAGGTGCAGGTGCGACGTCTCGCACCTTGCCCTTGTTCTTTTTAGGAAGGATTTTGGGAGGATGACGTGGTTCCTCGTCATCGTCAGGGAGAATAGAAGGAGCGGGGACCTGGTTCGCAGGTTTGCTTCATTCTAACTCTTCGGGGGCAATGTTTTGCCTCTGCCGCTTCGGTTCGTGTGAACACTTCGGAAACATATGTTCGTCAAACAGTGCTTGAGCAGCTGTAAAGACAACATTGTTTGGTGCACGCATAAACTTGTAATTATGGCCTCCAGCACCAACACCGAGGTAGACCATCAGCTCCGATTTGGGCGACAGTTTGTTCTTTCGAACTTCGGGTGGTATAAAGACATAGGCTCCGCATCCAAAGACACGGAGGTGACTAATGTCAGGCTTGGAGCCATTTAGAACTTCGAAGGGTGTACGCCATTCTAGGCGACGTATCGGTGTTCTATTGTACACATGCGCTGCATGCTCAAATGAAAATTCCCACCAGGATTGGGGTATGCAGGCATCATGCCGCATAGCCTCCCCCTTATCCATGAGCATACAAATGATTCGCTCTGTGCGGCCATTCTGTTGATGAATGTGCAGTGCGCTAGGGATTATATCAATGCCTCGATCCTTGAGCATGTTCGTAAAGGCATCTGATTTCAGTTCACCTTCCGAGTCAGATTTCCACTTCTGCACCTTCGCGCCATATTGGTTTTCGACAAATGTAAGCCATTGTCGTGTGGTTTGAAGTGCAGTGTCCTTGGTACAAAGACCAATGCTCCATGCATACGATGTGAAATCATCATAGTACAGGATCTCATACTTGTATTTGTGGTACGAGGGGACAGGGAATTCTTTGAGGTCCGTATGGATGAGCTCAAAAGGTCTGGATGCGCATCGAATATCGAGCGGATGGGGTTGCAAAGGCATTTTGCCTTCCGCACATTCTCAGCAGATTGAATCCTTCTGAGGGATCTCAACAAGCGGGCACTTTTCAGTGTGTTTCCGAGCGTATCTCAACACATCGCGCGAAGGGTGGCCTAAGCGGCGGTGAAGAGTATCATAGTCTACAGCTTCAGAGGCTGTGACAGTGTTTTGCACCAATATAGGCTGCGAATAGGTAACATAGATTGTATCACCAACATTGCATGGTTCAAACGCAACTACAAGCTTGTTGCTCCAAAAGAAGGATATGCTGGTGGTTGACGCACGCGCCTGCATTCCATCTCGGAGTAACGCTCCCATGGAGATAAGCTTGTGGGTTAGATTAGGGATGAGAGTGACACTAGTCAGCTTGATCGTTTCCCCTGAATCTAACGGAAGGAAGACCGTTCCTTCACCAGTCATATAAGTGACGCCATCTGCTGTATAGAGCGGTTTATGGACCTTATAGTAGCGGAAGTCAGCAAAGTCATTCATAGTGAACGTAAAGTGCATGGATGCTCCTGAGTCGAGCATCCACATGTTCGAGTCTTGCCGCTCAATTTGCCTTCCTTTACCTTTGCAGCGCGCACACTTCGCATATGATGAGCGATGAGTACATATATTATCATCTGTAGCTAATCGTACAGGTGTAGCTACAGGTACGCGCGTGGCATCCACACTCCGAGAGGAACCTGCGACACTACTCACTGCATGTAAAGGCAGGTAGTCAGCATACAACTCGGTGTGAGAGGAAGAATGGACTAACATGGTCCGATTGAAGAACTCATTGAGCTCATTCTCAGCGTCAGTTATCCCGAGAGATATGGCGGTCTCACCGTCCGACTCGTCATTGGACTCGCTCTCCATCGGATCGTCCGTTGGGACGTCCGTTGGGTTGTCCAGAGGTGCGAGGCGCTCCTCGAGGGTTAGCGTGATGCACTCCCTGAGAGTGCGCGTTCACTTGGGGAGTGGGGCGTGCACCTTGGTTTCGGAGTCCTCGGCGTCGGAGTCCATGACCTCAACGATCCTCGCTGTTCTGCCAGTGCTGAACGCGTGCCCACCACTCATCATCGGAGATGCGCTCCGACTGAGGGTGCACATTGTGCTCGTGGGTGATGGCATCGACGATGCTGTCGACAAAGAGGAGGATGGTAGGGCGCTCTCGGGGATGCCTTCGAGGGTGCAAATGCGCTCGTACGTGGGCGTAACCCCGAGCTCATTGGCGAGGGCCATGGCACGCGTGAGCGCTGGGTACTTGTTGTTCCCGGTCTTCGCGTGCACAGGCTTGTGCATAAGAGCACGCGGGTCGACTGGGCTGTCAGACCCCTGAGTGATGGTGGTCGGCGCATCAGCGATGTGAGTGAAGTGCGCGTGTTGGTGCGCACCTTGCTGCTGAGCACGGCCGTCGCGCTTGGAGCGCGCACCACGAGGGCGTCCACCGGACTGGTTTTGCTGCTGCCTCTGAGGGTGCGGCTGGTGTTGCTGCTGCTGTCCCTGAGGATGCTGCTGCTGACGGAAGGTAGGGTCGGGACCCTTGCGCTTAACAGCGCTGATCTTTGTTGCATTGTTGCGCAGTGCGTGACATCCTTGACGTTGCTCCCAGTGCATGATGACGGCCTGGTGGACACCGGTGAGGGTGATCGACTTGATCACGGGGGTAGTGGTGGTGTCAGTAAGGCCAGAGGTGTAGACCTGGATGGTCGAGTCCATCAAGGGCGGAAGCTTTGACATGAGCATCATGCCCTTGATGTATTCGGAGATGTCAAACTTGTTGGTCTCGAGGCGCTGGAAGTGGGCCTCGAGCTTGTCGAGCGCAGGGACGGGGTTCAAGTCGCCAGGGACAGTGAGGGCGATGGCGGCGCGGAAGTCCTGGTAGACGATCGGAATGCCGGGCTTCCCGTAGTTGTCCTGAAAGTGCTTCCACATGGCCGTGGCAGTGTCCTTGGTGTCGACGGCACTGAGAATGCTCATTGTGATGCGAAGACGGAGGATACTGATGGCCTGGACGTTCTTGGCATCCCAGTCCTTGCGGTCATCCGTGGCAGCGGCAGGCTGGGATGTTATAATAACATGCCACATTGCCTGGGCCATAAGGTACGACTTCATCCCCTGGGCCCACTCGAGGTAGTTGGGGCCCGAAAGGACATTGGGGACGGCCTGGTAGAGAGCACTCGACATGGTGTACGAGAGGGTGTATGTATCTGAAAGAGAGACTTGATCAGTCAATCTCGTTCAAGACAGACGATGACGGTAAGCAAAAAAATGCGCCGACATAGGTTCCCCCTCTGTGGAGCGGCAGGCAGCGGGTGATCGCGCCACATCCGACTCCACTGCTGTGGACGGCAGGCAGCGTATAATCGCGCCACATCCGATCCACAGGTCGTCGGCCATAACGGCGACGGTGGGTATCCAGATAAGCCGGGAGCCAGTAGGTCGCAGCATGCGATGAGCGGCGCAGTCCCTACGGCGTCGACCAGGGCTCATAACCTGTTGAACCTAGGTGGGGCAAAGGGCCCACGCCCGGGTGCAACTCTAGCGGACGCTCCGCATACTTACCTGGATGTGGGTGTTAGAGGCTTGCGGTACATGATAGTGTACGTGATGGGAGGAGTTAAAAGAGTTATCCATTCAGCTCATAGAGAGCTGTCTTATATACTACTGTAGTGTACAGGATTATATAAGGGTCCGTGTGATCACTGTTGTGATCACAGTACCAGTTACATATGGTAGCCGGTGACCGTACGGTATAGTTGCCCGATTGGGCTACAGAGCGGCTAAAGGCCAGGTGTTTGGTCCGACCATCCGCCAAACCTTAATATTTGGTGGAGGCCCATCAATCCCGGATGTTCGGACCGTAGCACGGTCATTACCGACACGCACTAGTTCAACAAGAAATGTGGAATAAACACCATTACTAGAAGATGCGCATAGATAGAAGATGCGGTAGAATGCATTGAAGCGGAGAGCGGAGTCGTACATGGGGCAGGACCGGGGACCTCCACCGCGATGTAATCCAGGTAGAACGGGGCGCTGGGACTGGCGGTAGTGACATTGATCGTGAGCGTGTACGTGCCAAATGGGAGAACATCCGACGTGAAGAAATTCACGTCGTTCTGGGGTGCCATAACGTTGGGTGCCTGATACGGGACCTGTCACGGTTTTTTGCGCCACGTTTAGTTGCACCAACGTTTGTCCCGGGCTAGCACCAAGACCCTAGCATGGGGTTACCCCAATTCGGTTATGATCTTATCAGGGCAAGGTTATCTTATCTTTCTCGTTATCTTATCTCTTCCTTTAGATCGGATTCTCACCTGCAACAGGTCCCAGGACCTGCCCTAAACTCAGGGTGGTCTGTGCGCCGTTGCCATGTAGTATATAAGGGCTGTGATGTGGGGCTATGAACCTTAGATTCTGTCTTCTGTTCATCCCTCCCTTCCACTGTAGGCAGCTTAACAGCCCCTGCCCCACTGCGTCTTCTAGTCTAGACAATCTATCCACTGTTTTCTGTTGTCACCACTTGTGTCCTCCATCAGTGAGCCCCTTGTTTGTTTGTTTGGTGGCACAGTCTATCGGCTGTGACATTAGACAGAATCTAACCCACAGGCCCCTGGCTCAGTGCCCTCACTAGCCAGCCGTCTCTCTTCCCCCCAGGAGTTTTATAAACGTTTATCATCCCCCATCCCCTCCGAGGAGTTTGGTCTCCAGGAGTTTACCCGTCGTCACTTCAAGAGACACGGTCATCTACCCGTCCAGGACCAGATATCCTGTGTACGTGAGGACTGTCTTGAGGACCGCCTTCGCTACCGTCATAGGGAGCACGCACCTCTAGTCCCTCGTCGCAAGGCTCTGCCTCGACCTGTCCCCTATACTCGACCTCTGCCCCTCCCTGCCCGTATCCAGGCCCCACTCCCCAGTCGTCCCTCCACTCCTCCTCTCCCACCTGTCCCTCTCCAATACCGAATCTCAGCCGCGCCGATCCCAGGCTTCACCCGTGTCAACACCAGCGACAACCTCGCCATCGCAGAAGCCAAGGTCCACGCCGTGCTCAAACGCCTCCAGGCCGTCTTTGACCGCAAGGTGCTGCTCGACGATTGCCCATACGACCATCGTCTAGCCATCCAACGTGTCGGCGACCAGCTCGAGTGGATCAGTGACAACATTGGCCAACACGGAGCCAGCTGGACTCGGAGTCAACAACAGAGCATTGAGTGGTTCTGTAAGGAGTTTGGAAAGATTAAGTTCGCAGGATTAGGACAGAACTTCTTTAGAGTAGCGAACGCAATTGTCGAGTTAAACAAGTTTGGGTACTTAGATTGGGTAGTTCTGCCACAAGTTTAGAATTTGTACAATGGCAACTGGTTCTCGGTATCGAGTACTTGACACGGACACGTTTGGCCCGGGAGGACGATCACACACACCGTCCGAACATGACGATGCCTCAGACTTCGATGAGACACCTAGACGCCCTACTCGGCCGCCGTCCCCCACTCCTACTCTAGAGCCCCTTCGGGTTCCAGAAGACTGGACTTTCAATGGGGTGCGATACAACTCATTGGACGATGCGGCAAAGGCAGCTGGAATATTCTACAGTATCGACGAGAAGTACATCGAGTACATCACAGCAATGATCAAGGACTTTACCCGGAAGGAAGTTTTTACGGCCTATAACCAGCTCGGCGACAAAATGTATGAACACCGAAACCAGGTTGCGGCCGACGTCCAAAAGCTTCAGGTCGAAAAGGTCGGCGGAAACGAACACTTCGAGGACATGGAGGATCTCCGAGGCCGGTGCAAAAGGCTAGAGGATGAGAACAATGGGTTAAAGGCAGACATGGACGTCCTCAACCAGAACCACGGCATACTCGTCAATGTGATTAAGCAGCTTCAAGCCCAGGTCAACAGCCTTGCTACGCACCCAGCTTCCACACGTGCACACCCGGCCACAACCCATACCCCAACAACCAGCCGTCCCAAGATCGCCGACCCACCCAAGTTTAAAGGCAAGACTCATGAGTTGACGATCGAACAATGGTTCCAGAAGCTCGGTATTTGGTTTAGGTATCAGAACATCACGGCAGATGAGGACAAGGTTACTACGGCACTACTATTCTTAGAAGGAGGTGCTCAGTCGTACATGGATGACTACGCTCAAAAGGCAGCCGACGGTGTTCCACTTGGAACATGGGCAAACTTTACAGCACGTCTTAGCAGCGGATATCGAGAACTTGCTCCAGAGAAGTCAGCCCAACAGTCACTCGAGGAACACTGTGCCAAGTCCCACTCGTCACTGGCCCTGTTTGTGGAAAACTTCCGCCGTTTTGCTATCAAGTCTGGTTACTCAGATGTCGAACTCATCCGGCGCATCGAAGCTCAGTGCAAAGGAGGTGTACGCACCACGATGGTCACCCACCACTCAATGCAGCCGGCCACTGTACCGACCAAGTGGGAGAACTTCTTAGACTGGGTGCTCGGAATCGAGATGAACTACCGAGGAGAGAAGCACCACACACCATCGTCAAGGCCTGCCCGGGACCCGAATGCCATGGACATCGACACAATGCGGAAGCCTGAAAAGCTCTCCAAGGAACAAGAAGAGTGGCTTGCCAAGAAGCTCTGTTTCCGTTGCGGCAAACACCCTTTCAAAACTGGAGTCAAGTGTCGCAACCCGGTGTACAAAGGCTACTATGAACTCCCTGACATGACCAAGGCCAAGGGCTCCGCATCTGGCACTCGACTACGTGCTATGGACGAAGAAGACAAGGGACAAGACCGAATGGAGTTTGTAATCAATGCGCTCAAGGAGTACGACCAAAAGGGCAAAGCTAAGGCCCAGGAACAAGAAACCACAGCACGGATCGTCGAGGCCGACGAGCAGGATTTTCTCCAACGGATGTAACGGAGTCTGGTCGTAACATCCGGTTCATATGTACTAGTAGCGTAAACCACTTAGAGGAGTCTTTTGTACCTAGATCGCGTTATATATACCTCACCTCATCTCGCAGGCTGAAGCAATCGCTCGATCTAAAGCTCACTCTTAAGCAAGGAATACGTGAAATCCAGACAGAAGGCTTAGTAGACTGTGGAGCCTACTCAAGTTTTGCGCATTATCGGTTTGTCCAGGAACATGGCTTAGAATTACGACGACTATCCAGGGAAATACGGGTGTTTAACGCAGATGCCACGGAGAACAAGAAGGGTCTTATCACTCACTATGTACGCTGTATGGTTACTATTGAGAACCACACTAGTTGGCAGTCCTTCCTAGTTACAGATATTGGGAACCGGGACATCATCATTGGAATGACGTTCCTAAGGGAGCACAACCCTGAAGTCGATTGGAAGAATGGACAAGTAGACTTTACCCGATGTCCAGGCACTTGTCACCCGGAACAACTGCAAGTCCAAGAAGAGGAGGTACAGGCCATCGAGGAGCCCCGTCTAGAGGAGTTTGCACGAGACCATTACGGACAGCTCAACCCTGAGCCTTGGGGTGATACTGACCAGTTTGTGCATTGGATGAAGTTTTCGGATGATCCGGATGCCCGAGTTCTACGAGCTCGAGTTATGGAGAAGAAAGAGGAAACACAAGGACAACAAGACCGAGAATACTGGTCCAATCATGTCCCAGCACACTATCACCAGTATGGTGACGTCTTCTCCAAAACAGCGTCAGAACGTATGCCAACACGCAAGGCTTACGACCATCCGATCGAACTAGCAGAAGGTGCAACACTGCCAAAGCCAGCCAAGTTATACCCTCTGAACCCCCAAGAACGGAATTCGCTGGATGGCTGGATCGACGAACAAGAAGCCAAGGGGTACATCCGACGGTCAAAAAGCCCAGCAGCAGCCCCAGTGTTTTTTGTCAAGAAGAAGGATGGAAGTTTACGACTCGTACAGGACTATCGTGCTCTCAATGCCGCCACCAAGAAGGACAAGTTCCCTATCCCTCGGATACCAGACCTAATTGACCGCCTTTCCCAATCGTCCATCTTCACTTCATTAGATCTACGATGGGGATATAACAATGTCCGTATTTGGGAGGGCGACGAGGAGAAGGCTGCATTTATTACCCACCGTGGTCTCTACGAACCAACGGTAATGACATTTGGGCTTTGCAATGCACCTAGCACCTTTCAGGCCATGATGAACGAAGTCCTCAAGGAAGAGATCGCCACAGGACATGTCGTCGTCTACATTGATGACATCCTCATCTTCACAGATGATCTTACCCTACACCGGCAACTTACAGAACGGGTTCTAGAGAAGTTGCGAGCCAACGACCTCTTTGTCAAGCCAGAAAAGTGCAAGTTTGAGCAGCCATCAGTCGAGTTTTTGGGTCTCATCATCTCGAAGGATTCAATTACTATGGATCCTGCCAAGGTCGAAGGTGTCAAAAACTGGCCAACACCGTCCAAGGTTAAGCATGTACAAGCTTTCCTAGGCCTGGCCAATTTCTACCGACGTTTTGTCAAGGACTTCTCCAAGATTTCTCGGCCATTAACGATACTTACCTGCAAGGACGCGCCTTGGAAGTGGGAAGAGGAACAGGAGAATGCCTTTCAAGCCCTCAAAACGGCCTTCACAACAGCCCCAATCCTGAGAATCCCAAGCGACACGGCCCCATTCCGTCTAGAAACAGACTCATCTGATTTCGCAACGGGAGCCGTGCTGGAACAACTAGGAGAGGACAACCTCTGGCACCCCGTTGCGTTCTATTCTAAGTCGCTAAATGAACATGAACGCAACTACGAGATCTATGACAAGGAACTGTTGGCAATCATACGGGCACTAGAGGAATATCGACACTACCTCGAAGGACACCCAATGCCGGTTGAAATATGGTCTGACCACCTCAACCTGACCTACTTCCGACAAGCCCAGAAGTTGACTCGACGACAAGCACGTTGGAGCCTCTTCCTCTCACGTTTCGATTTCAATCTGCGACATCGCCCCGGAAAGACAATGCTTCGTGCAGACCCTCTGTCCAGGAGGCCAGATCATGAAGAGGGGGTAAGCAGTGACAACGTTGGACAAACCCTGTTGAAACCGGAGTTTTTCGCTATCAAGGCAATACAACCAGGCCATGCTTCAGAAGTCGACGATGGACAACTACTCGAAAGGATCAAGAAGGCACTAGAAGATGACACAATGACCAAGGATTACAAGTCACTGCTCAACAGCGGCCCCCGGGAGTTTGGAAAAGCACTACAGGAATGGAACTTTGAGAATGGTTTACTCCTCCGCAGAGGAAAGGTTTACGTCCCAAAGGATAGACAACTGCGACTAGACCTACTCAGGCTCCACCATGACACGCTACTGGCTGGACACCCAGGACGATGGAAAACACAGGAGTTAATCACCCGCAACTACTGGTGGCCAGGGATCACTGTCGACGTCAAGAAGTATGTCAAAGGTTGTGATACTTGCCAACGAAACAAAGCCTCACGTGTTCCTCCATATGGCCTACTACAGCCAAACGACGTACCAGCCGGGCCATGGGAAGTCTGGAGTATAGACCTTATCACTCAGCTTCCCGAATCCTATGACAGACATGGTAACACGTACACAGCTATTGCTGTTGTGGTGGACCGACTGACCAAACGGTCCCACTTCTTTGCATGCGATGATCACTTCTCAGCCTCAGACGCAGCTGAGTTGATATACGAACAGATCCTGAAGCTACATGGACTTCCTCGACAGATCATCTCAGATAGGGGAACACAGTTTGCAAGTGCACTTTTCAAGGAGTTTTGCAAGAAGCTGGGCATACGGGCCTCAATGTCGACAGCATACCACCCTCAGACTGATGGGCAGACCGAACGAGTCAACCAGTCACTGGAACAGTATCTACGGATATTTACTGAACACCGACCTGACGACTGGGCTACCCTACTAGCCACCGCGGAGTTTGCATACAACAATGCTGCACACGAATCTACGGGTCTCTCCCCTTTCTTTGTCGAGTACGGCTACCACCCCAGAATGGCCCCAGACGTGCACGAAGACCTAGGGTTCCCAAGCCTCGAAGAAGTCTTCAAAAACCGTACTGAAGCTCGAGAACAGGCACAGTCCTCACTAGCCCTTGCCGCTGAACGGATGAAATGGTACTACGATCAGCACAAGAGTGAAGTCCCATTCAAGGTCGGGGACAAGGTACTTCTCAAGGGAAAAGACCTCAAGATCAAGCAGTCCTCCGCGAAACTATCGGCCAAGAACTTTGGGCCTTACGACATCCTCGAACAGATAGGGCCAGCGGATTTCCGACTCCAGTTGCCACACCAGAACAAGGTCCACCCCGTCTTCCATGCCTCAAAACTCATTCCTTACCACGAGGATGAGATCGGTGATCGAAACCCAGCCAAGCCAGACCCCATCGAAGTTGAAGGACATGATGAGTATGAAGTAGAAAAGATACTCGACTCGAGAACCCACCGAGGATATGTCCAATACCTGGTCAAATGGGAAGGATACGATGTCAGCGACGCAACCTGGGAGCCAGTACGAAACGTCAAACACTGCAAAGAGCTGCTAGACGAGTTCCATGTTGACCACCCAGACGCGCCTCAGCCCATCTCGCTCACCAATCCACGACCGGTACACCAGCAGTTTAATCGACAAATATGGTTCAACGCTTCGCTGGAGCTCAGGTCTTGAAGAGGGGGTAGTGTCACGGTTTTTTTCGCGCCACGTTTAGTTGCACCAACGTTTGTCCCGGGCTAGCACCAAGACCCTAGCATGGGGTTACCCCAATTCGGTTATGATCTTATCAGGGCAAGGTTATCTTATCTTTCTCGTTATTTTATCTCTTCCTTTAGATCGGATTCTCACCTGCAACAGGTCCCAGGACCTGCCCTAAACTCAGGGTGGTCTGTGCGCCGTTGCCATGTAGTATATAAGGGCTGTGATGTGGGGCTATGAACCTTAGATTCTGTCTTCTGTTCATCCCTCCCTTCCACTGTAGGCAGCTTAACAGCCCCTGCCCCACTGCGTCTTCTAGTCTAGACAATCTATCCACTGTTTTCTGTTGTCACCACTTGTGTCCTCCATCAGTGAGCCCCTTGTTTGTTTGTTTGGTGGCACAGTCTATCGGCTGTGACAGGACCATCACCGGAACACCTCCGTAGTCCCACTGGGGGATGCTGTACTTTGTCAGTGGTAGGGGGGCATCAGTTTGAAGGGGTGGTCGGAGCGACCCATAGACTGAAACACGAGTTCCTACATCCACATCAGCAAAGTCAATCTCCGTGTGGGAGGAAAACATACCTGTGAAAGTCACCGCCGCACTGACGTCCTGGACGACTGTGATGCTCAAGGTCCTGTCGTAGATTGGACCCTCCTTGTCGTTGTTGCTCACACCCGAATACGTGGTGAAGCCCTTTCCGCAATACGGGCCAAGTTGGATGGTCCGGTACTGGATTTTGCTCGTGTCCGCATTGTCAATAAATACTGTGTGAGAGGAAGACAATACTGTGTGAGAGGAAGACATTGAAGACATGGCAAAAGGAGAGACTTGAAGGTAACGCAGAGCAGCAGAAGGGTCTGTTTTGCACATTTTGGTACCCTCCAGCATAATATACTTTGGAATTTCCGGGTGTCTCCGAGGGCATAGGGAGTCAATGTCAAACACATCATGCGCGGTGCGCCCACACAACCGTTCCTGCTTTGTGGGCGCAAAGAGGCGCAAAGGCACAGATTTCGACACAGCCAAGTGCGTGGCGGTCCGCCATATCGAAAATAGATCCCACAACATTCCACAAACAGGTCATCGCAATTGAGGTTAGTGTTGCTGTGACACAGCTTCGATGCATTGCACGGCGCCGGACACTGAAGCTGTCGAAAAAAATTGCAGTTGGATTCCTTTGATGCTTACTATATTATATGAGGGGCTCACTTTTCGGATCAAGTGCCCCCACACCCCTGGCGTGGATATAGAGAAGAGAAGGCGATGTCGTGAACGGGGTGAAAGGCGCCGGCCCATTGCAAGCAGTCGAATTTCTTCCGAATGCGGAAAGGGCCTGCAATGCATTGCATGGCCATGGGTACCACGGTCCATGGGCAAACCACTCAGCCTCCACCCAGGTGGCTAAACCGTGGCCGTCTGTGACCGGAGAGATTACGACGACATGCCTGTGAGCATGCCAGTCAGAACAGCAACTCTAAAGAATCGATAGAATCACTAGCTAATTATCATGATACAAAACATCTGCTCACGTTGACACATACGAGCGGCAGAGCTGCATGAGTGACACGCCGTGCTCATTATAACTCCGGGTGCGCCAGCAGCGGAAGACATTCGAGCGACGGTGAAATATTATTCCGAAGTTGAATCCGAACTAATATAAGAGGAATAGACACCTAACGAATGGCCAGGTTGGTAGGGAACCGCGCGGACACTTGAGTTGAAGCAAGCGGACAGACCCAAAAATGAACAAGTGTGGACAGGACTTCCTATAAGTCGACATGATACTCGTGTTCTGTCAATCATCGCTAGCAATCAATTCACCTATTCGTTGAGGTCAGCGACAATAGAGTTGATAAATGCGATCTGCTCGGAGCGATAGTCGTCGGGAACGACAGCGAACATCGCTTCGGATGAGGCAGAGGTCAGATTCGTAGTGTCGAACTGGATGAGAACCTAGGAAATTCTGCGAAACATCAGCAACTACCATATCACTTCGCAGAAAACCAGGAACGTACTTGGCTGCCAGATTTATACTGCGGCCAAAAAGTTTCTGATGGCATGTATGCTGCCGTTAGCAAGATCAGGCCAGGCCAGTGTCAGTGTCAATGAAGATCATGCACTGGAAAGGCCCTTCCCATCGATCGGTGTTCCGCTCACCGCAAACGCCACCCAATAATCCACCATCGCCTGGGACACCACTCCGCTATCCACATTCGCCTCCGCAACGGATGGCAAGCCATACACGTACGGAACTTCAGTCTCATGGTGCACTGTATAGTGGCAAAACGGGGTGTCAGCAATAACGGTAAAACACGATAAAGTCCCTGTGCGTGTGCGCACCTCCCAGGGAAGGATCCGCCACCGCGGCAGCCTGATCAGTGAAAATATATCCATACACTGGCATGCCCATCTTCGCCGCTGCCTGGATCCACGCTCTCCACGGTGCTTGAGTCATGAGGTCCCCCACCAGCACTGCCATGCGCTTATATTCGCTGCTCAGCCCGAAGGTCTCGTTGCCCGTTCCAAACGGCGAGCCTACCGTAGGGTCATCAGGATACAGCGCCAGCAGCTCTTCGATGTCTTCCTCGAGCTGGTCAGTAGCTTGATGAGAGAACGGACTAAAGGCGGTGAGGAGGAACTTGGCTGGGTCGAAGGGGGACGGGAAAGACTGCAGCACAAATATTGTGCCCTCATCCAGTACGATGCCTGTAATAAACGGGATCTTCGAGAATCACCCCTCCACGAGGAGCTTGGAGGGCTGGTCTGGGAGTAGGCCAGAGAGCCCGTCGAGGACGGGGCCGAAGAGGGCGAAGTCGGAGAATGCTGACGCCGTCGCCTCCCTGATAAGGTCAGACCACACGCTAGCAATAAGCGAAGGACTGGAGGACTAAAGACCAACTCGAAGCTGGGGAATTACCGCAGCTACAAAGTGGTTTATATATTGTGCTGCAGCCTGCGCACGGACCAGGTGCTTCAGGGCAGGTCATAACGGTCGTTACAGGTGGTATTATTAAGCATGTTAGATCGTATCATAACATTACCCCCCTCTTTAGCTTCATGTCCCAGGAAGCCGCAAAGCATTAGTAGTCGTTAATATCATGGGTTAACTAGTCGTAAGCGAAGCGTCGTATATAATCCTGTTGTGTACTACTATCTTTAGGGTTTCGTCTTTTCCAGTCGTTATATCTACGTGTCCAAAAGTCATAAGAGTCTGTATCATATGTGATTATTTGTCCATATTTGTTTGTAGCTGTGAGTATGTAACGAGTGTGAATGTGCGGTGCAAACTTGTTTGCTGCATAGAAAGCAGTGATGAGTTTTTTGGCATCGTCCGTCCGAAGTTCGTCTGTATCTGAAGGTACCCATTTACGGTCAGCTCGTGTGAGTCCACACCATTGAACGAGGTAATGAATTTTGCGAGATCGGCCTGATCCTTCTACAATCTTGGAATCTAAGATTGATTCGACTTCTCGATCAGGTTCCAGAAGGCTAGGTACTTCTCGACTGGTCTTCCCTTGATTCGGGAATTCAGGATCGTGTGCGGGAGTTAGGAGTACTTTGTTGAATACGGGATGACGTAACTTCCACTTGGGTGGGAGTTTTAGGTG
The DNA here is from genome assembly GCA_026283605.1 of Ganoderma lingzhi. Classification (NCBI taxonomy): domain Eukaryota; kingdom Fungi; phylum Basidiomycota; class Agaricomycetes; order Polyporales; family Polyporaceae; genus Ganoderma; species Ganoderma lingzhi. The sequence continues at coordinate 1,280,222 of JAPJYM010000009.1, forward strand.
ATATGCACTAGCACCGACTTTTTCTTCAACTCGGAAGGGGCCGTATCGCTTGTCCTCGAGTTTCTTGTTTGGTCGGTCAGTGGAGAAGTTCTGTGCATCTATGTATACGTAGTCGCCTATTTTGTAGTCTCGTGACGGCCGTCGATGTTTATTGTAATGTCGTTTCATCGCTTCTCGCGCTATCTCCAGCGCCTGCGCTGCTTGCTTCCCGATGCGTTGCATTCACTCAACAAATTGCTTGGCAGACTCATTGATGCCGTCTTTCAAAGTCTCGACTCCAGTATTGGGTTCATGACCGTGAGTCATGAAGAAGGGAGACATCCCTGTGGACGCATGTACGTGACATCGGTATGCGAATTCTGCTAACGGTAGCCATTCGACCCAGTTGTCCTGCTTGTGGTTGATGAAGATCCGTAGATAGGTCTGGATCTCTTGATTCATGCGCTCGGTCTGTCCGTCGGTTTGGGGATGATAGGCTGTGCTGGGATTGCCTTTGATTCTCATCTGTCGGTAGACTTCTTTGGTAAAGGAGGACACGAGGGTGGGGCCTCGGTCTGACCATATGCGCTTGGGCAGGCTGTGGGGTACGACTACGTGTTTGATGAAGAGTCTCGCTTGTCCTTCCGAGTCTAGCGTTTTTGAGCAGGGAATAGCAATGCAGTCCTTTGACTTCATATCGACAAAGACTAGTATGGCGTCATGTCCGTTGCATTCAGGTAGTCCGGTCATATAGTCCATGGTGACGAATTGCCAGTTCTGATCGGGAATAGGGTTGGGGTGAAGTGGTGCGGCACGTGGTTGTCGATCGATCTTGACGCGTTAACACATGATGCATCCAGAGACGTATTTGGCGACGTCTTTCCGGATGGTCGGCCACCAATAAGATCTCATGATCAGATCTTGTGTTTTGGCTGCACCCGGATGTCCAGCCGCAATTGAATCATGGTGTGAAGCGATGATGCATCCGCGGAGATCTGGGTGGTTTGGAATGACCATTTTCCCCTTCCTGTAGATTAAGCCGTCCTCGGCTAATTCCCAATCGTTGTCCTTTCCCAATTTCTCAACGATAAGACGGTCATAAAGGTCAATGTGTTTCAAACACATTGTCTTCAGACTGTCTGCTCCATCTATTGTATGAGAAGCCGCAAACCAGTGTGCTTTGAGCAATGTGAAATCTTCGACCACGGGGCCGGTTTCATGGTCCACGCGTCTAGACAGAGCATCTACTTTGCCCATGCTACGACCTGGTTTGTGGAGTAACTTGAAATGGTAATTCGAGAGAATTGTCGACCAACACACTTGTCGGGCGTTTAGTCGTTGTGGTTTTTGGAAGTATTCGAGATTTTTGTGGTCATTATGAATCTCGAATTTTCGAGCGTTTTGGAGGAAGTGACGCCACTCCTGCAATGCTGTGATAACCGACAACATTTCTCGATCCCAAATCTCGTACCCTTTTTGTGCGGGTGTTAAGGAATGTGATAGAAAGGCAATAGGTTTCCATAGTCCGTTCTGACACTGCGAGAGCTCAGCTCCAATCGCAAAGTTCGAGGCATCGCATTCAACTTTAAAAGGATCCGTGTCATTGGGTATGGCTAACACGGGAGTGTGTGTGATTGCGTCCTTGATCCCTTCAAAAGCGAGTTGATGCTCTAAGGTCCATGTCCATTCATTAAGACCCGTGAGACGATTCAGCGGTCCAGCGATCTTTGAGAAGTCCTTGATAAACCGTCTATAGAAGTTTGCGAATCCGAGGAAACTCTGTACATCACGTTTGCACGTGGGTACCGGCCAATCAGTGACGCCTTTGATCTTGCTCGGGTCCATGCAGATTTTCCCGGGGGGGATAATATGGCCTAAGTATTCGGTTTCTTGAGTTTCAAACTCGCACTTCTGGGGTTTACACGTAAGGTGATTGTCTCGAAGGATCTGTAGGACTTGTCGCACTATGCGTCTGTGTTCTTCTAGATTGGCTGTACAGATGATGATGTCGTCCAAGTACACAATGACCTTTCCACGAAGAATCAGATCTTGGAAGATCGAGTTCATCATCGTTTGGAAAGTAGCTGGAGAATTCGTTAAGCCGAAGAACATGACGAGAGGTTCGTATAAGCCGCGATTAGTGATAAACGCTGCTTTCTCCTCATCGCCATCGGCTATACAAATATTGTTGTATCCCCAACGTATGTCTAATTTGGTATAGTACTGGGCTCCTTTCAGCCAATCTAGGATCTCTTGCATTAGAGGAAGGGGATACACGTTTCTCCTGGTCAAGGTGTTCAGCTGTCTGTAGTCCTGAACGGGATGCAGTTTGCCGTCTTTTTTCTTGACAAAGAAGAACGGAGCACCCCACGGGGATTTCGACGGACGAATTCGACCCGTAGATAGATTTTCCTCTAAAAACACATCTAGCGCTTGCTGTTCGCCTAGGGTCATGGGGTATATTTTTCCACAATACGGTTTGGCGTTCTCGGTCAATTCAATCGCATGGTCATAAGGCCGTCATTCGGGGAGAGTGGAGAATGTCGCTTCGTCGAAGACATCGCGGAAATCTCGATAGTACTCTGGGATCATTTCCTCGAACGTTTGTTCTGCTTTGGCCTCATTCTGTTTGATTGCAATTTCCATTGCTACAGATGTTTTCGCACGTATGTGGACTGATCGGGCTTCAAGCCACGATCGGGTATGTAGGGAGAAGATTCGATTACCAGCACTGACAATGTGATGGCAAGTGCTCGGGCATCGGTTCAACTCAACGGTTTTGTTCTTCCAATGTATCGACGGATTGTGGTGCTCAATCTAGTCGTGCCCAAGATATATGTCCATTTTGCCAAGATCGGTGACTAAAAGCGGGATTTGTTCCGCATGATCTCCGATCTGTAGTTGTACGTCAACGTAATGCGTGATTCTGCCACCTATGTTGGGAGATCCATCGGCGTTGAACACATCGATAGGATGTGGGAATGGCTTAGGTGACAGGCCTGTACGCTGAACGAAGTTTCTATTGATACACGAACCGGTGCAACCGGTATCGCAGAGAGCCTTGGTGTCGTAAATGTTACGAACACTTCCATTCGGCGCTGTTTACCCAGCGCCTGAGTTTTCTTTTTCGGACTGTTTACTTCTCACATTGTTCCCATTGTCCTCCGTTGCATTGTAACCCATCCTTTGTCCCTCAGTACAATAGCTTTCATTGTCTCACTGTTGCTATTGTACTTACGACCATTGTTCCACTGTCGCTATTGTACTTACATCCATTGTTTTCCCCTGTTCTCTCGCGACCCTAGTTACCTATTGTCCGCTCGTTCCATTGTTGCATACATGTATATAAGATCTGTACTTTGCTACCTGGAGACCTCAGTTTCGACCTCTTGTCTCCAGGTAAGCCTCGCTGTATTTCATTTGTAGTATACTTCACTCAATACATCTTGTCTCCAGCCCTGACCGTCGAGCTTTGCTCCACTCTTGCTGCACAAGTGCTCGTTGGCGCTCCTGCTCGTCTTGTGCATATCCCTGATCCTTACTCGACGCTCAGTCGTAACATTAGGTCGAAACTTCCTACACGAGCACCAGCGCAACACCCCCTTTCCTTGGAGTTTATACACGTTTATCACTTCCCTCTCGTACGGTACGCACATAGATCCTCTGTGTTGGCCTAGCATAGTGCGCGCTCTAGTCACACCATCGGACGTGGTCTTGATTCAACTCGAGGCTTGCCACTTTTAGTGGTACAGTGCGCGGAAAGCTCCTAACCCGAGACCCTGGCACTGACAGAAGTGGTCCACCTCACGGTGTGGGAGGCTAGAGAAAGGTGGCGAAACAAAGCCAAGGCAGAACTCCCCTGGGCTCGTGTCCCTGGAGGTTAAGACACAGCAATAGGCCGAGGAGGCTGAGCAGACAGTGTTGGATCATGCACCTGCCATTTGATTCCTGGACAGGAAGCGAGTTTCCCTACCCCTTACCAACTTCACCCCTGGGACACCGTGGCTTGTCAGAAGTCTGCACACGTATTTCACCCGGCCGAGTTTCACGACGAACACTGGGACAAGGACCACAACAACTGGAGGGTCTGTGATCAGCAACCGTGCCCGCATAGAACTCGCACTATTCAGGAGAACCCGGCGGTTGTCGAAGCCATCACTCCTCGACGTGCTACGATCAACAACCAGAAGGAGTTAATCCTTGCACACATTGCTAATCCACCGCCACCCGCTCCAAGAGACCCAGACCGTCCCCCAGTTCGTCAAGCGGCCGCTGTTGCAGCCAAGAACCCCTCATCTCGACCGGCCTCACGTCCAACGTCAAGGCCACCCTCCCGTGTACCCTCACGACCTGTGAGTCGCAAACCCACTCCTGCTGCAACCCCATCCGGATCCCCTTGCACCGGAGAAATCTCCCTTCCTGTTGCATTAGAACTTGTTCAACAACGTATTGCATTCTCGTCAGACCGATCGCCAGTTGCTTCGACCTCTAGACTCCCAAAGACCGAAAGGGAACCGGAGTCAGAAGAGCCAGAGGAACCAGTAGTCGAACTGAAGTCAGAACAAGAGACCGTTGTCCTCAACACCCCCTCAGAACCCTCATCCTCATTCTCATCCTCATTGTCTCCCAGTAGGGCACCATCACCCGCACCAAGGGTTGCTCCAGCCATGACCACCCCTGCGCCCGCACTGTTCCATATCTCCAAACTCCTCAACCAGCTTGCCCCACGAGAGTACGATGGAAAATCCACACAGGATGGTCTTCGTTTTGTCGCTTCGGCTCGGATCTATCACACCACTCTAACGGCTCAAGGTGTCGATGCGCAGATCTGTTGGGTCACGGTTCTCAACAAGCTAATGGAGGGAGCGGCTGCATGGGCCGGTCCGTTTATTGTCAAAGTCGCCACAGGCACGATGCCCTGGGCAGACTATGTGGCTTTCGAAACCGACTTCAAGGCACACTTCTGTGTGGCAGACGACAAACAAGCTGCCACCGCGGAACTCACCAAGTTGTGTAAAACCTCGCACAGGCTCGGCACGGTCAAGGACTACACAACCGAGTTCAACGCCATCGCTGCCCGCACAGACTTCAGCGACTACGACAAGCATAAACGCTATTGCACCGGCCTGCCCTACAAGATCAAGGACATCTTTGCACAGGGAGCCCATGACATCGACACCATCGAGAAGATCCAGAAGGTGGCCCTGTCGATCGATCAGGCTCTGGCCATGCGGGAAGAAGAACGGCCGAAGCAGTTTGGATGGAAGAAGAAGGGCAAAAAGACAGCGGCTATGGGCACAAGTAGGAGGCCTTTCAAAGGTACCTGCTTCAACTGTGGTGAGGAAGGACACCGTTCGTTCCAGTGCCCCAAGTCTAGGGTCAACAAACCACAAACCGCATCGTCATCATCAGCCGGGACCGAGGAGATCAACACGCTGCGAGTGCAGGTTAAGGCAACAGAGGAGAAAATCGCTGCCCTTACGGTGACGGACAAGAAGGAGGGTTTTTGATTAGAGCCGCATTGGACGCTGCGCGTGCTGGCTCTTGTAGTAATAGTCGGTTTTCTGTACTAGGTTCATCGTTCGTGTATGAAGTGAATCATGATGGTCAACACTTTCACATACCAGTACGGTTAATTGGCAAGCAGCGGCATAAGGACATCATAGCTATGGTAGATAGTGGAGCTACAACTAAGTTCTTACATAGACGTTTCGTAGTAGAGAATCGTGTTACGACGAGAAAGTTGGCAAGGCCAATTCCTCTATACAACATTGACGGTACAGAGAACCGCGATGGGACGATTAGTGAGGTTGCCGTATTGGATATGGCGATTGGAGACCACCGGGAGAAGGTGGTGTTTGTGGTGACAGACATCGGAGAGGAGGATGTGATCATCGGCCTGGACTGGTTACGCGAGCACAACCCTGAAGTAGATTGGGAACGTGGCTCACTGCGTCTATCGAGATGTCCAGAGACGTGTCCGGCCAACCCGAAGGCATCCAAACCTGTTGAAACCAAAGCGCGTGATACGGAGGTACGGCTTACGGCGCGCCAAGGTTCTCGACGGGTGAGGAAGGTCAGGAAGGTTGGAAGGATACGTGCGGCCGTGATGGTAGAGGAGGATAGAGAAGACGAGGAATGGCCATGGCCGCCAGGATTCCTGCCACGGTGGGATGGAACTGAGGAATCTCTTCTCAGCGCATGGGACAATGGACAACACCTTTATGGTACTCCACAATTATTTGCTTCAGCGACGTACACATACTCTCAACAACTCGCTGAACAAGAGTACCAGAAGAAGGAGGTTCGCCCTGTCGAAGAGATTGTACCGAAGCACTACTATGAGTACTTGCATGTGTTCTCGAAGGAAGCATCCGAATGTTTACCAGAACACGGGCCTTACGACCATGCAATTGAACTAGTGCCGGACGCGAAAATGTTCCACTCCCGGGTGTATCCCCTATCACCAAGCGAACAAGTTGAGCTTGACAAGTTTCTTGCCGAGAATGTGGCCAAGGGCTATATTCAGGAGTCGAAGTCGCCGATGTCCTCACCGTTCTTCTTTGTCAAGAAGAAGGATGGCAGTCTACGTCCAGTCCAGGACTATCGATGGCTGAACGAGATTACCATTAAGAACCGTTACCCGCTGCCGCTGGTTTCGGACCTGATGGATCGACTCAAAAAGGCCAAGTACTTTACGAAGCTCGACATCCGCTGGGGGTACAACAATGTGTGGGTCAAAGCTGGTGATGAGTGGAAGGCCGCATTTGTGACCAACCAGGGACTGTTCGAACCAAATGGCATGTTCTTTGGGCTAGCCAATTCGCCCAGCACGTTCTCTGCACTTATGAACGACATCTTCAAGGACCTCATTGTCTTAGGCAAAGTCACTATCTATCTCGACGACATCCTCATTTTCACCAATGACATGGAGGAGCACCGCACTCTGGTGCGTGAGGTCCTGAAACGGCTGAAGGAGAACGACTTGTTCTGTAAGCCGGAGAAGTGCGAGTTCGAACAGCCCAAGGTGGAATACCTCGGTGTTCTCGTTTCAGAGAACCGTGTGGAGATGGACCCTGTGAAGGTCAAGGGTATCGCAGACTGGCCAGTCCCTCAGAATGCCTCAGACGTACGGAAATTCCGCGGCTTTGCGAATTTCTACCGGCGGTTCATTAAGGACTTCAGTGCCATCTGCAAACCTTTGGATCGCCTCACGGGCAACACCACATGGCAATGGGGAGAAGAGGAGCAGTCTGCCTTTGAGGAGCTCAAACGTCGTTTCACCGAGAGCCCTGTCCTGAGCATGTACGATCCAGACCGCAACACTCGGGTTGAAGTCGACGCTTCAGGCTTCGCAACGGGTGTGGTTCTGTCTCAGGAGGGGGAGGATGGTAAATGGCACCCTGTTGCCTTCCACTCCGAATCGATGAACGATGCGGAACGCAACTACGAGATCTACGACAAGGAGATGCTCGCTATCATCCGCGCCTTGCAAGCCTGGCGCCACTACCTCGAAGGACTACTCAGCGTGTTCGAGATCCAGTCAGACCACAAAAACCTCGAGTACTGGCGTACAGCACAGAACCTCACCCGTAGGCAGGCACGATGGGCTCTCTACTTGTCGCGATTCGACTTTGTCATCTCACACAAACCTGGCACCTCCAACGGTAGGGCCGATGCACTGTCGTGCAGGCCTGACCACCAACGAGATGATGCAGATGACAATGTCGGATGTGTCTTGTTGCAACCCGAACGTTTCCGAGTATTGGCAGCCAAGCGAGGGCACCTGTCAGTGGTCCCAGACAAGGCGCTGCTTCGACGTATCCGCGAGTGTGGGGATCGCGAGCAGGAGGTGGTGGAAGCACTTAGCAAACTTGACAGTCTTGGACCAGCGCGTCTCCAGAACGACTTGGTGGACTGGAACACTGAACAAGGCCTGCTTCTCTATCGCGGCCGAGTTTATGTCCCCAAGGATGATGCACTACGTGCTGAGATTGTACGCATCCACCACGACCTCCCACCGGCCGGACACCCGGGACAGGCCAAGACGATGGAGTTGGTTACTCGTAACTACTGGTGGCCGGGCATGGGCAAGTTTATTAAGGACTATGTGGACACCTGCGACACTTGCCGCCGTGGTAAAACATCACACACCAAACCGCATGGTCCTCTCCAGCCCAACGAGATCCCCGACGGCCCAGGCCAGGTAGTAACCTGCGACTTCATCACCAGACTGCCAGACGTAGATGGTTTCAACGTGCTGCAACTTATCGTTGATCGGCATGGAAAGATGATCCATCTTATTCCGTGCACCGAGGAGATCGACGTAGAAGGAGCTGCAGATAACTTCATCCGAGAACACTTCCATCTGCATGGACTACCACGAAAGATCATTTCCGATCGTGGACCCCAGTTCTCAAGCAAGCTCTTCCGTGCGATCCTCAAAGGCCTCGGTATAGAAAGCGCAATGTCAACTGCCTATCATCCCCAGACAGATGGCCAATTGGAACGATGGAACCAGGAGATAGAGGCTTACTTACGAATGTACTGCTCTCGACGCCGCGATGACTGGGTCAAGTGGCTGCCGATTGCAGAGTTTGCCTTTAACTCACACCAACACTCGTCGACGGGGTACTCGCCGTTCTATCTGATGTACGGCTTTGAACCCCAGTTCCACATTCCGATGTTGTCTACGGCAGTGCCCACGGCAGACGAACGAAGAGAGGAGTTGCGGCAGGCAAGGGAGGATGCAACCGCTGCCCTGACTCTAACGGCCAAATGGATGAAGGAGCACTATGATCACTACGTCCGCGAGGCCCCGGAGTTTAAGGAAGGACAGAAGGTGTGGCTCGACATGAGGAACTTCCGTGTTCCGGGAGTCTCGAGGAAACTGGTGGACCGGTATGCTGGACCGTACCAAGTCAAACGCAAGGTGGGCAACCTAGCTTATGAGCTCAGGCTCCCCAAGGACCTTGCACTCCACCCCGTATTCCATGTGTCGCTCTTACTACCACACAAGGAGAGTCGACTCCCTGGACGACACCCTCCAGAGCCACCCACGATCGAAGTAGAAGGGGAGGAGGAGTATGAAGTGGAAGGTGTCCTAGAGTCACGACGGTATGGGCGGTGGAAGAAACTGCAGTACCTCGTGCATTGGAAGGGTTGGGGCCCAGAGCACGACAGTTGGGAGGATGCAGTGGACCTGGCAAATGCACCGCAACTGGTACAGAAATTCCATTCTACGCATCCAACGGCCCCTGGCCCTCTCAACAAGGCTTAGTCGTGAAGGCACGACCCTTAGGAGGGGGGTACTGTTACGAACGCTTCCATTCGGCGCTGTTTACCCAGCGCCTGAGTTTCCTTTTTCGGACTGTTTACTTCTCACGTCGTTCCCATTGTCCTCCGTTGCATTGTAACCCGTCCTTTGTCCCTCAGTACAATAGCTTCCATTGTCTCACTGTCGCTATTGTACTTATGACCATTGTTCCACTGTCGCTATTGTACTTACATCCATTCCCCTGTTCTCTCGCGACCCTAGTTACCTATTGTCCGCTCGTTCCATTGTTGCATACATGTATATAAGATCTGTACTTTGCTACCTGGAGACCTCAGTTTCGACCTCTTGTCTCCAGGTAAGCCTCGCTGTATTTCGTTTGTAGTATACTTCACTCAATACATCTTGTCTCCAGCCCTGACCATCGAGCTTTGCTCCGCTCTCGCTGTACAAGTGCTCGTTGGTGCTCCTGCTTGTCTCGTGCGTATCCCTGATCCTTACTCGACGCTCAGTCGTAACACTGATCGAGAAGTCGAATCGATCTTAGATTCCAAGATCGTAGAAGGATCAGGCCGATCTCGCAAAATTCATTACCTCGTTCAATGGTGTGGACTCACACGAGCTGACCGTGAATGGGTACCTTCAGATACAGACGAACTTCGGACGGACGATGCCAAAAAACTCATCACCGCTTTCTATGCAGCAAACAAGTTTGTGCCGCGCATTCACACTCGTTACATACTCACAGCTACAAACAAACATGGACAAATAATCACATATGATACAGACTCTTATGACTTTTGGACACGTAGATATAACGACTGGAAAAGACGAAACCCTAAAGATAGTAGTACACAACAGGATTATATACGACGCTTCGCTTACGACTAGTTAACCCATGATATTAACGACTACTAATGCTTTGCGGCTTCCTGGGACATGAAGCTAAAGAGGGGGGTAATGTTATGATACGATCTAACATGCTTAGTAATACCACCTGTAACGACCGTTATGACCTGCCCTGAAGCACCTGGTCCGTGTGCAGGCTGCAGCACAATATATAAACCACTCTGTAGCTGCGGTAATTCCCCAGCTTCGAGTTGGTCTTTAGTCCTCCAGTCCTTCGCTTATTGCTAGCGAGTGGTCTGACCTTATCAACACACTAGCAATAAGCGAAGGACTGGAGGACTAAAGACCAACTCGAAGCTGGGGAATTACCGCAGCTACAGAGTGGTTTATATATTGTGCTGCAGCCTGCGCACGGACCAAGTGCTTCAGGGCAGGTTGTAACGGTCGTTACAGGTGGTATTACTAAGCATGCTAGATCGTATCGTAACACTCCCAGGACGAGACAAGTGCGGGTGTAGTGGCGTTGCGCAAGCACGAGAACGTCGATCCCGGCGGTGCGTCTGAGCATCCTGTGACGTTCGTCGCCAAGGTGTCCCAGATGAGGTCGTGGCGGCATGCATTGAATAGTGGCACAGTCTCGGCGGAGCCTGATTCCATGATCTATCATTTGGGGTTTCAGCGCGTCGTCGTCTGAAGACTACTTCTCGCACTCACCGCGCTTACAACGCCATAGTGTTCAAGCCCGGCATTGATATACAAATCGGCAATGGATACAGACCCTGCACTCTGACCAAATAACGTGATCTGTGTGGAATTCAGTAAAGAAGGAAGGAGTTCGAGATAGTTAGAAATAGGCTACATACCTTGGCAGGATCTCCACCGAACGCGCTGATATGTTTTTGCACCCACGAGATGGCGGCAAGCTGGTCCTTCAACCCGATGTTCACATCATCAAGCTGCCCTGCCTCTGTTCCTTGTGGAAACCCGAACGGCCCGACGCGGTAATTGAAACTGACATAGATGACTGGTGTTCCCTAGTCACATTCAATAGAAGTAGCAGCGATAGTTTGTGGATAATGAAACCTACCCTAAGCACACTCTGCATGATGATCTCATTAGCATTGAAGCTCGATGAGGTGCCCTTACGGAAACCCCCTCCGTAAATCCACATCATAACCGGCACGAGGGTCTGATTGGAGAGCACTGATTCAGAGGGCCGGAAAACATTGAGCGTGAGGCAGTCCTCCGAAACACCGTCGACCTGGAGACACAGCCGTCAGCGTCTTCTTCGTGACATCCGAATAGACGGGCATACATCTAGCTGCACACAAGGTGCGCCGAACGCGCTAGCGTTTAGCATAGGGACTAGGAAAGTGTCGAGCGCCACAGGAGGTGCGAACCGTAGCTTCCCGAGAGGCGGTTCCGCATACGGTATCCCTGCGCAAACGCGAACACAAGTACAAAACGTGTCAATTCTCGTGCTACAAAGGCTGCAGGTGTGGTTGTGCACTGACCTCCAAAAAACTCGACGGTGACGTCGCTCGTTGAGGGTTGCAATGTCCCAAAAATACTCGACCCGTTGATCTTGACCGTGGGCACTGCTCCTAGAACCGACGACGACCAAAGACACAGGAACAAACCTGTCCACCCCAGAAGGCGAAGATCGAGCGAGGAAGTGGCAAGGGATGATATGGCGTTGGAGCTTCGCAGTACGTCTGCAGCGTTTATATGTACTTGGCTTGCCTGAGATGGGAAGCCGCCCGGGGGCCAGTCGGCGAACAGCTTGCGTCTATGGCACTCAGTGGAGAGAACTTGTCGTGACGAGGACGACAGGTCACTGGCTGGGTTGATGTACCACCGTACTATGGCCCAGTGATCGCCATACATGCGAGTGCGACGGCGTGCGGGCCTTCCAGTTTCATCGCGACGAAGTCCCTCGAGCTCAGCGTCGGCACGGGAACGATGTTTCCCAGTCGTCGTCCGGTTCGAGGGGTCCCATGGTGCGATCCCGAGTATAAACCCTGAATCAACGCTGGCATTCCTTCGCAGCTCGGATTGAAGCTTGAAGTCGTTCCATCATGAAGCCAGCTGCACTGAAGACCTCATATCTCGCCTGAGCTCGCCTTATCCGGTCGCGGAATCCTTGACTACAGCCTTGCATGTCGCCAATTGGGAGAGGACGTTGCTGTAAGAAGAAACCGTATCAACGTCACGAGTGGCCATGCCATTACCATCCGTGGCGCATGCCGAATGAAGCGCTGCACTTACGGAAATTCTGGGTCGCAATGGGGTCAGTTGCAAGATGGGAAGAGGTGCAGCAGCTTGTGGCGTATCTTGGGCCCGTGCTAATGGCACGGTACTACGCCGGCGACTTGACAATAGTCAGACTGAGTTTATTTGTGAGAGCTGCAGGAGCCTGCGGAGGAAGCGTGTGCTGGTGTACCTTCGATTCAAGATGGTGCCCAGCAGGAGCGGTGCCTCTTGCGGAAGCCAGCGGTGCCAAGGGTCGGGCCAGGTGCCATGAGTCCCCCGGTAACATCCGTGGGTGGAGATGGGCGCCTGGGAGCGATTGAGAAGCGTCGTTTGGACGTCGTTGGACTGATATCGAGACGGCCTAGGTGCAGAATGCCTTCAACAATCTCACCACCACCATCATCACCCTCACCATCTTCTGATTCTCAGTCTCTCACAACCTAATGACAAGCAAACGCTGGTCGCTGCCTCGAATTTGGGGAAGCACACGACAGAGCACCCCAGTGTCTGATTCGGCGACGGCTACTCCTCCAAACCGGAGCAGAACATCTCAGCCCACCAGCAGATCTCAGCCAGATCGCGCTCGCTCCGCATCTCGTGTAAATTCTGATTCCACAAGCAGCCCACCCGTCCGTCGCGCTCAACGGGCAACCTCTGGAGAGGAGGAGGCGCACTTATCCTCCCCAATCGTACCGGACAGTCTGTGGTTCGCCTCGGACTTCAGGCTTGGGGCGGGAATGGTCATCATCCAGCCTTCGACAGGAAAGGTCGTTGTCCTCTCCGAGAAGGAGGAGTATGATGCTCAGCCAGACCTCCGCTACTGGTTCTTACCGAAGGGCAGGAAGGATGTCGGGGAGTCCTTGGAACAAACTGCGTTGCGAGAAGCATACGAAGAGGTGTGTTCCCCTTCTTCCCTTCCGCGCCCCCTCGCCTTTATAAGAACAACCAAAATAGTGAAAGTGGAAAGCATTGAGGCGATTGGTGTTCCCCTAACACTTCCGCCATTTTGCCATATCCTCAAGCGCAGCGGCCGAGACGATCTGCGCTTAATTTGTTACGTTGTTATCATAACTAGACACCATGACAGCCAGCGTCAACCGTTCACGCCTTCATACGCTGCACAGTGAAGGCGTACTGACTTGTTTTTCGCCCCCAGTCAGGCCTCCGCGTGAGCTTCTTGCCCATCGTCCTCCCGCACAATGCGCCAGCTGCCCCTGGCACCCTCGCCGAGCTCGACTACGCTCGACTTCTACCCTGCACCGAGTCTATCTACGTATCCACGCAGTCGTACGAGAAAGGCCCCAAAGGTGCAAAGCGCTACGCGGAATACCTCACCTTCTGGTACGTCGGCCAAATACCGGAAGATGCGGTTCGTCTGTTCCCTTTTCAAGCCGAAGGCACCGAGTCTGACAGACTGGTCCGTCGACGGCGCACGAACGAACACGCTGCGCGCGGCAGGTCGTCGAGTCCGGCACGCGCATGGCGGACGAAGTGAACTTCGAGACCCACTTCCTGTCCATCGACGACGCGCGCTCCGTACTCCACGGCGTGCAAAGGCACATCGTGAACATGGCGTACCGTCTATGGCGAGACACGGTGGAGTTGCAGTCGCAAAGCAGATACAAAGAATATATGGCGCAGCTCCGCGCTGCAGCAGGTGCCAGTGGTGTCTCTGTCGGGGCGGTAGCCAGCCCTTCGCAGGAACGACTCGTCACCACCACTCAGGCGGCTCAGGATGACGACAGTTGGGAGGACGAGGAGTAGCGCTTTGAGGCGAAGAGGCTGCATCCGTAGTTCGCAAGGAGAAAGTGAATTCTTGCCCGTTCGTCCGAAGTATCCGCAATAACCCTTTGTACGCCACAGTGTATAGTATTCCCAGCACAATCGCAATGATTTATCCACTAGCACCCTTCGAACCATCTCCCTCCGCCCCCGACCTCCTTATCTGGTCCTTCAATGTTTTGATCTCCCTCGCGAGTCCAAACAATTCGAACAGGCCCGTGCCCTCAACAGGGCCCTCCCACCCCTCCGGCAGCCTCTCCTCCCCCAGCCACTGCTCTAGAAACGCCCTCGGCACCACACGCTCCCCAGCATCGCCCTCGCCCCGGATCAAGTCCAGCGAAGGGCCCTTCTCCTTCTCCAGAGACGCATCCCCGGAACCTTTCGACGGCCCGGGGACGCCAAACGCCCGGTAAAGGAGCCCCACCTCGCCCCTCGCCAGCGCCGCCATCCCCTTGCTCAGCGGCCGCGTCGCGTCCTGCCTCGCGACCTGCCTCTCGCACAGATCGCCCAACGTCAGATCCCCCTGCCCCTGCCCGGACTCCAGCAGCTGCCGGAGCGCTCCCGGGTCGGGCTGCGTGGGCGCGTACGCGTCGCCGGGGGCCGCGACGTCGGCGTGGACGAGCGAGCCGTCGTGCTCGAGGACGCCGTGGCGCGCGAGCTCGTGCAGGTCGAGCACGCGCCGCGCGCCGCGCCAGTGCCCGCACTTGGCGAGCCCCACGCCGGCGAGGAGGAGGCCGAGCGGGCAGGAGATGCCGTACACTGAGCGCATGGCGGTGACGAGCTGCGTGAGAGTGAGGTTGCGGCCGTCGTGGGGTCTGCCGTGGGGTGCGTGTGAGTCGGTCCGGCGACGATGACGGCGACGTGACGAAAGGGGGTGGGGACTCGGACTTACAAGTAGCCGTGGTTGGCCAGTGCGTTCAGCCCTGGGCAGGGAGCGCGACTATCGCCGGGCCCTGGTGGTACAAAGGGATGCGAGGCATCTTGAGTGGACATGGCGGTGGACCTGAGAGGAGGACTGGGTGGGGTTTGTGCGTCGTGGCGCTTTATTATACAGCGAACCGTTCCCAATGCGGTTACTCGGAGTGTCGAATGCACGAATGTCAACCGGCCACCTATGGCAGTTAGGGTACCATCGAATTATGGCTTCGATGGCTTGATGATTCTAGCATTGCCTTGGTTGTTTCGAAGCCATTATTCGGGACAGATACATCGGAGCCCACCCGGCGTTGAATTTGGCATATCCATTCAACGTATGATGCTTCACATGGCGCAGGTAATCAATTCAATACCATGTCGAACGGCATATAACGAGTACTCTACCTGGAAAAAACTGAATTAGCACGAATAAGCAAGGTGTACGGCAGACAACCTACATAGCAGGGAGACGGCTACAGCAAAGCAAAACATGTTAGAACATAGTATGACAGAGTGCCCGAAACAGTGAGTTCGTTGCCACAACACACATGACCTCCTCCAACATTACACGCCCCCACGGTACAGCATATTAACATATGAACCGCCCGACACTACCGCAGCGATTCGATCCACAATAACTTCGATGCAGCTCACCGTCGTCCATCCACATGATTTGCCACTGCGCAACCCTCACCGGATCGTGCACTTATCGAACACGCTCTCCCTCCGCTCCGCCTTCTCCGGCACGCCCCACACCCGCCACATCTTCATCGCCTCCTCCGCCGGACAGATCGTGAACACCATCGTCCCGTCTGGGCTCAGACAGCTATGCCCGACCGGGCCCGTGTGCGCGGGCACGCTCACGACACGCCTTAAGTTTGGGTACGAGTGCACCGTGAGCGAGTTCGTCAGCGGCGTCTTCACCGACACCGGCCGTTCCCGCTCGCGGTTGCGGCGGCGGCTCGAGCCGGGGATTAGCGAGGACTCGGTGGCGGACGAGGACGAGGCGAGGTTCGGGCATGACTCGCTCGCGCCACCGCGCGGGAGCCACGACATGCCGTGTGTCGAGAGGATCTCTTTGCAGTGTGGCGACCAGAGGAGGGACGTGACGGAGGTGTTGAGCGGGATGATGTGCGTCGGGGGCGCCGTGCCGATCGTATTGTTGATGTTCCAGATGCGCACTTTTCCGTCGGGGTACATGGTCCCCGTCGCCAGTAGGTCGGGTTTCCACGGACACCACGCCAGCGCCTGCGTTCGAGTTCAAGAGTTAGTATATGCGTATTCAGCAGCAGAAGCGACTGACCTTGATTGGGGAATGGTGCTTCATTTTGCTTCCCCACCGGTTCGACACCGAGAGCGACTTGCTCGCCCGCGCGTCCCATATCTGAACCACACCCGCCTGGTCGCCGCTCGCCAGATAGTTCCCATCGTGCCGCCACTTCAGTCCGTGCACCTTGTCCCTGTGCGTCTCGATCCTCCCAATCCGGGTGGGCGAGCGTGAATCGTGCAACGATATCGCTCCGTCACCCAACCCGACGGCGAGCGTGCTCTCGTACCAGCTCAAGCCTCCTACGTCTGCGTCGCCTCCTTCCTGCCACACGCCGAGCTGTGTCGTCGTATCCGCATCCCAGAGCTGCATTTCGCCATTCATCGTCCCGGCAGCGATGATGTTTGGCTTGCTTGGAGACCACTCGATGCTGATCAGCCGTCCTCGCTGTCGCTGGGGCAATTTGAACAAATGTGAGATTTTCCGGGAGTCGAGGTCTTGGTAGTACACATCCAAGCCGCACGCCACAGCGATCGCGTTCCGCGCCGACCACGAAATGGGATAGGCGAAGAGGTCGGACGGGATGCCGGGGCCGTCGAGCGCAAGGATAAATTGCTTCCTTGAGCCTAGGTGTGCCTCCGCAGATGTCGGTGGAACTACATGCGGCTTCCTCAGCAGTTGATGGAAGTTGAAGCGGTGCCTATTGAGGTACGAATTGGCGGACTTCTCGGAATTCCCGTCGGTAAAATTGAGAACGCGGTCCTCGGCGAGACCGAAGAATTTGGCGATCCGCTGGGTGCGGGGTGTTGTTTGAAGCGGCAGAGCTCGTTCTTTGCGTGCCGAGATGAAACGGTCAGACTGGAACACCAGGACGTAAGCTCGATGGACTCTGTCAGATAACAACGGCATTGTAGTCACAAAGAATGTGCAAGGAATCCTACCAGTGACCGAAGCCGCGCGGGGTATATGCACCTGAATGGAAGTAACTGGGAGAGGTGGGGTAGTATTTGAGGTGCGAGCCCATGCTCAAAATGTGTCAGTCGAGGACGCCTCGCCCGAAGCTCACAAGGGCTTCGCTCTGAAACCACCGCCATTCTTAAATGCGTCCATCTACCCCGCGTTCTCTCTCCGATCGCATCAACTATAGAGGAGAGCCACCACGAGGCCCGGCAACGTCGGGCCAACCACCCGACGTTCCCCACAGTCGATAACGAAACTATTGTCCTTGTTCATCAGCAGCCGACTATGCTGGCCCACTCACAATATGCCAATGGCCATGCCCAGACATGCCGTAGGCAACGGAGGGCCTTCTTCGCGACAACGTCTCAGGCAGGCGACAGGTGGTTAGGCATGTCCGAACGTGCACAAAGTCCCCAGGCATCCCAGTCACCTACAACCTCGCACTGCGGGTCGTACTCGCGCAACCCATGGGACACAGACACATAGCCTCGCCAAATATCGAGCAATAAGAATGAGTACACACGTACCACATCGACTTTGCTCGTGGACCCAAAGTCGGACCCGAATCCCTCGAAGTCCGCGCCGTCTTCGTCCACGAGGGACATCCGCCGCCGCTTGGCTGCAGAGTACACGTTGGGTGTGACCGATCCCGGAGCCCATCCTCGCTTCCGGGTCGGTATCGGAGTCTGGCACTGTGCATTAGCCGCCTTTTCGCTCATCGTCAGAAGCGTGGCATCCACTGGGGCGGCGAGTGGTCTTGGTCGGTGCTGATGTGCGCAGAGTCGCGGCCAGATGAAGCAGTAAGCGGATTTTGGCCGTGTTCCGAATAGTGTTCGTGAAGAAGATGAGTGAGTGGTGGTGGTTGGGAGAAAAGGTTTATGGCACGTGTGGCGGCAGAGCGACTGCAGCATAAATATATCCCAGAAAGGTGCCTTCCCGCGACAAAGCGAGGATAAGTACTAGGGACTGACTATTTCAGGACTATTTCAGCTCTCACAACAGGCAATGTCAAATACCGCCGGCCAGAATAGCTTTGTGAACTGGTCTCCTGTCGCAACCATATTCCGGTCAGGTATTTCGAAAGGCGCCCAGTAACAAAAGGGTAATGGCTCTTTGTTTGCTGTTTATGGAGCCTGAAGAATTGAGTAAATAGGCGTTATTATTACGATCTATACGACGCCTATCTGAATTCAGCTCCGGTATTACAGCCACATTCATATTCCAGTCAGGACTCAGCGGTCTGCTGTTGCCCGTCGTGTCTTTGCTTTCTTCGTCTCTTTGAGTTGTTCCTCTGGACGCGCGTATCGGGCGTACTAGACTGTGAACTACGTCGACGCGTACTTCGACCTCCAATTAATAATCAACGTCGAGGTCTTCTCCCTCACCAACGACTCGGACGTCCTCGTCCCGTCCAGACCGGGTCCGCGAGCAGCAGCTCGAGCTCGACTGCGACCGGGGCGTCGGGGAATCCAGAGTGGGGGAAACGGTACCGGGGCCTCTGTGGGTGCGCACTACGAGCGGACCAAACACGTACTCAAGCTTCAAGCCCTCAAATTCACGCGGCTTCAACCATCTGCGGTTTCCTTCATCTTTGGTCGGTTGTTTCCGGTGCCTCTCCCCCTGACATGTCGCCGTTGCCGTCTAGGCCTGGGCTCAAAGTACCGAGAGGATTGAAATCAAAGCCGCAGGTCAGCCACGCTTCCAATGATTCATCCCTCCAGAAGAGCTCGAGACTGAGAGTCGGCCACAAACACGTTTGCAGCCTTTAGCAGGAAATATGGGTCCGCACGCCGCTGACGCTGGCGACGGCGGGGGATAGGTTTCAGAAGCAGCTACAGCCGACACTGAAGGAGGCGAAGCTGGCGCTCGACAGTGCAAAGAGGGCTTGTGAGTGTTTTGTGCCCGTAAGGACTGGAGACTGACGCTTCGGATCCGGTTGTGTAGTTCGAAAGCGTGACAAGTGGTTGTATGTCACCATCTATGTCGTGGCTTTCTTCAGCATGTGCGCCTTCTTTACCGGTTTGATGGTGGTTGCACGACCACCACCAGGGATTTCCTGGCTTCCAGGCGTGAGTGGATCCTTCTAATCTCTGGTCCTTGTCTGATTCGCAACGTTCCCTCTTCGTTCTACCATCCCCGCAGGGTGCCGTCCTGGCTTTGGTCCTTGGCGTCCTCTTGACCGTCCTTTCACACTGCCTCGTCTGGGCATGGGTATCCGACGAGAAGGCGTTACAGCATGTGCACAACCTCGAGTTGTTCATCTGTGAAATCACGGAAATCATGTTCCCTAAGCGACACCACGTAGCAGTGGTTGATCCTTTTGAAAAGAAGGTGGCGGAGTATCCGGAACGGCTCATGAAGATCATAGGGAACGACCCAGTGCACTCGGGAGCCTGAGCGTCGAGGACATGCGGAAAGTGGAGAGCCGACGGGGAAGATGGAGAGGACTGTCGCTGAGAAGAGGAAGATGAAGACATCGGTCGTGTCATTCGGCACGACAACTCGACATTGCAGAGCGTTCACGCACCAGACTCAGTACTACAAAGGATTATTTTTACATTTGCTAGTTACGGCTGGTTCAGAAAATGGATTTTCCCTTTCATCCCACCTTCACGCCGGCCATCCACGCTGCAGAACACGGCGGGCAGGGGCGTATGTGTTAGAGTGCTAGCGCTTACGACCCTCGACGGCATCACCCGCCGGGGGCTACATAAGTTATGTCTTCGTGTATCACAATTGAACTACATTCGCTCTTCTCCTACTACTTACCACGAGAAGCGTGCCCATTCTCTGACCCCTTCGGGCTTTTTAGGGCTTTAACATTATGAAACAAGCACTATAGTTGCTACCAACTAGAGGAAGTACAACGCAAGTCGTCATAAGTAGGGTCATTACGGTCGTAACGGGTCGTTAGCAGGGTACTGAACAACATGAAAGATAGGGTATAAATATGCTCTCCTAGGCGCGAACTCCTCGGGACAAACCACCAACTGAGCGTGTCCGCAATCCAAGACCAAAAGTCACGTTACAGTAGCAAGGCGACAACACTCCACAGGACCGCGACTACCGCTACAGACCACGCCGATGCGAGAGAAGATGCAGCGTTTGTGCTCGTTGCAGTAGGAACGGCTAAACTGGACGTTGGCGTGACCTCTCCGTCTGCCGTAGCCACGCCGCCGAGAAGGGTGCTCGCGAGGGCGCAGATCTTCTGCATGCCGTCGACGACTGCCGGGAGATTGTTCGAGTTCGAGTCGAGGAACGATGTCTGGTTGGTCTGGATGAAGCTGTCCAAGGTACATTTGTCAGTACGAGAGGCATGCGCATCTTGGAAGCCAAAGAGAACATACCAGTCCACGCATTGCGGGTACGCGCTTTGGAAAGTGTCCGTGCAGGCGCACTTGATCACGTCGATGAACGCCCCGGGGTTAAAGATGATCTACAAGGCGTCTCCGTCAACACAGACCCAATCAACCTCTTCATCTGCTCTCGCAGTGGTCTCCGACTCCACTGTATGCGTTTGAGGGATATGCAAACACTTACCATCGAGAAATTCTGGAGCACTGGCGCCGCCTGCGCGCAGCTATCAATGTTGGCAAAGTTCTGCTCGCAAATGGGGCATGATGGGGGCTGAGCCGGGAACTGGGGCTGGCCATCCTGCCTCTTCTGAGCACCTAGATCCGGCGCGAGCCCGAGCGGTCGCGGCGGGATCTGGTTGAGGCGAGGAGGTGGAAAATAGGGCGATGCAAGAGCAGAAAGGATCGTTGAGGACCAGAGCGAGAGGACGAAGAAGAACGCAAAGGATGCAGTGGAGCGCAACATGTCTGTAGCTCTTATGGTGTACCGGGGAATCGTGAGGGTTCGTTACAGCGAATGCCTGTCGTCCAGCTCGGGCAAGGGCGTGAGTGGACCAAGACGCAGATGCGGGGGCAGACGAGGGTGGGAGGAGGCAAGCTGCTAGCAGCTGGGAACGATCGCCTTTGTACACACAGACTCCGAGGACGACGGACGTGAACGAATTCGAAGTACATCATAACTTCTTTAGGTATGCCGATCCAGTTGCCGATCACGCCGTATCTATCGTACTGTCGGCTACCGTCATCATGGGACATTGGATCCTCTACTTACATAGTCCCAATGGACTACGGAAAGTGGGCTGAAAAGTTGTGCGTAAGACAACACTGGGTGTCTGCGACCACGAACGAAGTCCCAGACCGTCGCCGACGGATAGTGCTGCCGCGGAGCAGAGTTGCAGTCCCACTCCAATCGATGTCAGTTGGAATGGACTCCCGTGTTACGCGCCACGAGGTGCACTGTAACACTCTTCAAGTCGAGCTAACCCCTCAACCGCCCCTCACTTCAGCCCCGCTTCTCACCCGCCTAATAGGAGGAAGGCGGCAAGGGATGCCCGAATATTTGCCCCTCTCCCCGTGCAGGGACTACAAAATTCCAGCTCACCCACACCGTTCCATTATTACAATGACCACCCCAAGCCGATGACGAACCCAAACCAGCCCTTGCCGAATGCACATCCGGGCAGCGACGACGCGCACGCCGCACCCATGACACCCAACTCTGTGACACTGACGGGGGCCGGGGATAGGTTTGAGGAGCGGTCACAGTCGACACTGAAGAAGGCGAGGCTGGCGCGCGACCGCGCAGAGAGAACTCGTGAGTTGTTTTGTATTCGTGAGGAGGAGGGTGGCACTGGGACTCGAGGCTGACCCTGATCCGCTCGTGCAGTCCGAAAGCGCGACCTGTGGTTGACTCTCCCCCTCTATGCCCTACTTTTCTTCAGCACACTCACTTTAGTTGGTGGCGCGGCCGCGATTGGACGACCATCAGCTCTCCGTGGCTCTTAGGCGTATGTTGATCATTCTCACCTCTGGCCCTTTTCTGATTCACAACGTTCTCTCTCTCGTTCTATGTACCATCCCCGCAGGATGCCATCCTGACTCTGATCCTTGGCGTCCTCTTGACCGTCCTTTCATTCTACCTCCTTTTTGCACGGTTATTCAACGGGATATCATTACAACACGCGCACAAACTCGAATTGTTCATTTGTGAACTCGAGGCATTCATATTCGCCCAGCGACACCACGCATTGGTTGACCCCATTGAAAAGAAGGTAGCGGGATATCCGGAACGGCTCATGGTGATCATGGACCATGGGGAACAACGCAATGCTTTCAAGAGCCTGAGCGTCGAGGACGTGCGCAAGACGGAGAACAGACGGGGAAGATGACTTCGAAGAGGACTGTCGCTGGTGAGAAGCAGAAGATGGAACTGTTTGTCCAGCCCCAGGCTCGGCACTGGCGTATCGGTCGTGTCACTCGGCGCGATGACACGACAATGCAGAGCGTTTGGGGTACAAAGGACCACTTTTACATATGCTAGTTACGGCTGATTAGGAAAATGATGTAACTGTTTCCCTTTCATCGCACCTTCAAGTCACCCATCCACGCTGCGGAACACGGCTGGCAGGAACGTATGAAACAAGCAAGGTAGAGCAAGTACAAGGTCGTCATACGTAGGGTCATTATGGTTATAACAGATCATGAGGAGAGTGCTGACCCCGCGGTTTCGACGTACGTCAAAACGAGCTGACTGAAGAGATTGGAGAAGATTGACAGACAAAGACCCGCCGGACTCCATAGCCGGAGCGAAGAACGGCCTGAAAAAGTGAGGTTGACGCCTCGAATGCGGACTTAAGAAGCCCAAGCGCAATCGCTATGAAGACTGCGGCTGGTGGTTAGGAGGACGAAGACAGCTTCAACTTTCTGTCCGCGAGGGAAGCAACGGTAGGGAGACCATCGCGAGGGAGCTTTGGGCGAGCCTCCATGCGACACAGCGCTAAGATATATATGAGAATCGTACTAGTAGACGGTGGAGGGAAAGACTGGCCATGACACCTCCTCACTTGACTGGGAACGACATGACAGAAAACCAGAACCGCTATGTTGAACGTCGTCCTAGGCGTGGACTCGGGTTGAATGTTCCGGGATTGCCTTCGTATAAGATTAGATTGAGTTTGTAGATGATAAACCGAAATCGGCTGTCGTCTACATTGCAAGTAGGCGAACGAGTCCGTCGGCGAGCCCGAAACCATCGCGGTGGAGGGGCAGTAATTCTAGCGAACAACGAAAAGACGGAGATGAGATGACTTCGAGCACGTGGTAAGTATACAGTGCAACATGAGGACGAGAACACGGGGTCTTGCGCGTGTAGAGTACATGCTCTACAGTATAGCAAGGCGGGTAACCGTAAGAAAAGCAAAAGGTGCACAACATCCAACGAAAGCGAGATGCTAGCCAACAAGGCGTGGGTTCTATGAATGTGATGCAAGGCTGATAGAACAGTCGCCAGGACATAGTCAGTTCGGTCCGGAGATGCATCTAGCAGCCGATGGTGCTCACCAAGATCAGAAGGGGAAGCCACCGCTGCTCCTGAAGGAGGAACCACCGCCAAACCCTCCACCGCTAAAGCCCCCTCCGCCGAAACCGCCGCCTCCTCCTCCAAACCCTCCGCCACCAAACGATGAGAATCCTGGCCGACCGCCGCCGCCGAAACCTGCTCCATGGAACTGAGCAAAGAGATCAGACAGGTCGACACCACCCATCCCGCCCATTCCGTCATCGTCGTCCTCGCCCATGTCGTATCTCTGGCGTTTTTGTGGATCTGACAGGACCGAGTTCGCTTCCACGATGAGCTTGAATTTCTCTTCGTCTCCACCCTACACGCCTCGGCGCAGTGAGCATAACAAAAAGCATAGAAGACGCGGAAGCACGCACCTTATCCGGATGGTGCTTCAGACTCTCCCGGCGGTACGCTTTCCGGATGTCAGTATCCGAGCAGTCGCGGGAGACGCCGAGGATCTTGTAGTAGTCCTTCGTCTTGCTCCTCTTGAGAGCGATCTCCGCCTTCTTCAGCTCCGCACGTAGCGCGCGCACGTCCGCGTCGCAGTTCTCGAACCCTGCCTGCTCGATAGCCGCGTTAAAGTCCGCGATTGCGGCGTCGAACTTCTCGAGGTGCAGGTTGATGCGCGCGCGCGTGCGCAGCGCCTTGAACGACGTCGCGTTCAGCTCGAGCGACGCCTCCGTGTCCGCGAGCGCGTCCTCGTACCGCTCGAGCTTCACGAGCGTCGTCGCACGATTCGAGAGCAGCATCGCGCGGATGTAGCCCCCGCCGCCGTCCCGGTCGTCCGAGCCGATGCGGTCGAGGGCTTCGCCGTACTTCTGCGCGGCCTCTGACAGCCGGCCGCCCTTGAAAGCGACGTTGCCCTCTTCCTTCAAGCGCTCGACGTCTTTTATCCGCTTTCGAAGCTTCATGGCCGCTTCGTGACCGGGGTCTAACCGCAGTGCAGACTGCACGTGTTGTGTTGCCTGTGCCGTCTTTGAGGTCAGGAACAGAAGCAGACCGCGCACGGTCATGACGTCTGGCGAATTCGAGTCGAATCGCATTGCGTCGCTGGAGACGGGCGGACGCTCATGAACACCACACCACCTTGCAAATACTCGAAACTTTGAGAAGGTACGCACTTCGCTGCCAAACTCGCCGCGTCCCAGTTCTTCTTAGCAATCTCAATCTCTACTCGCCATAGACGCCACTGGATAGGGACATCTCCACCCTCGCCCTCGATGACTTGTATACACTTGTCCAGTGCGAGCCGCGCCATCCCCCACTCGTTACGGTCCCGTGCCCCCTCGAGGCTCCGAATATGTGCCTCAAGCTCAAGTACTCTGGTCTGTAGTTGCAGCGCCGCGGCATTCTTCGTGTCAATGGTAAGGACGGAGCGGAGAGTCGACAGTGCGGGTGCCGTTGAGCCGGTGGATAGTTGACAACGTGCAAGCCGCACGAGCGTTTTTGGTTGAGGGTCGGCGGACTGGAGGATGGCGGCTTGCTGACAGTCGGACAGGGCAGGCTTGAAGCGCTTCAGAGCCATATATGCGGCAGCACGATTCGTCCAGAACGTCGGCTCTGACGGACGGAGATCTGCATGAAGAGAACCGCGATGAGGACGGTTGTGGAGACGAATGGTGTCCCCCCTTTTCCGTGTTCGGAGACTGCAGGATTGTTGAGACGCACCGATTGCCCTGCTGTACTGATCAATCGCCTCCTGGAACTTTCCCGCCTTGAACGCGGTGTTCCCTTTCTCCTTGATCTTGTCCGGGTCGTCTTCGACTGGCATAGGTTCGAGGTCGGGCATCTCCTCGTCTCCGCTGTCATGAACGACAATGGGCTCCTTTTCGACGTCCATTTTGTCGTGCCTGTGTCCGCAAGTTTAGCCACTGGATATAGGATATCAGCGATGGGCGACATACGTGTTGGCTGACCCGTTGGCTGACCCGTTCGCGGCAGCTTTGGCAGCCTGTTGCCTCTTCCTGGTCTGCTTGTTCTTTTTGTTCGTCATGGTGTCGGCTGTAGTCGGATGACAGTGGCAAGGGGAGGGATGGAAGGCGGGAACAATGCCCGGTCGGCAGACCCAAACAGTTACCGCCAAGTTACCGCTTCAAATTCTATGGGCGTCTAACTTCAGAACTCATAGGCGCTCGTAGAGAGTAAGTACTGGAAGCTTCTAGAATGCTATTAGTAAATCACGTTATTAGGAGTAAGTAGATATTATACCTACTGTTGAAAGACCTCTGTATGATCGCGTACTGATTGCGTCAATAGAGTGGCTAAGCGGCTCACAAGTTCTATGTGGATGGGAATACACACGCTGATACTTACTGTACTTGTCAATTTGGAGAGACTATGCATATGTGCACATCCGATCGGCTAGAAGCGGTCCCGGATGCCAGCAAGATCAACCGGCAGGAAACGGGGCAGACGCGTCTAGCGGTTGTTCGAGAATCGGCCGGTCGTTTGTCGCATAACGGAATAGTTTTCTGGGGGAAATAGTACGCTCTGCCCTTTATATACACGAGCAAAGCGTGCAGAATGACATGCTGTACATAGTCATCGACGCCAGCTTTCCAGTGGCATGGCTGGGCGCGTAGGTTTCCCGAAATGGGCAAGCGGCGGCGGGGCGCTCCAGGCGGCTGACGGGCGCCTACGGGCGCGAATAACTGACGCGATCGTCCCGAGAATGACGGGCGGAACCCAAACACGTGTGACCCTTACCGCCAGACGGTCCTGCATTTACGTCTTTGCGCGACCTGCCTCCCAACCACCATGTCCTCCTCATCGCCGCCAGCGGGCTCCCAGTCAACTCTCAGGCATCGACGCCTCGAAGAACGAGAACGAACCTCTTCCGAGACGACAGTCACGAGCGGTGGAGAGCACGATGCTCATGGACCGAAGCGGGACGAGGTAGTTTGGGGCAAGACACCGGGCGGAGAAGGTACGTGGACCATCATGCTCCCGGCCACGGCATGCAATCCGGTGGAGGAGGACTTTATATCGCACCTCCCCCGACGGGGTATGTCGAAATGGCCAGTTCCTACCCACCGGAGGGATGGCCACGCGTCATGAGGGTATTCAAACAGCGTGATTGCTGCGCCTTATGCATGCCCTGTGGACGTGTAAACTCATTGATATGCTGACGCGTATTTTTGATAGTGTTCCGTGTACCTACTACACACGATGTTTTGACTCTCTTTCACCCTGGTTATCCCAAGTCCCATATCGACATATTCAATCTTGCGCTGCTTGGAACCCAGCTCGTCCTGTTCTTCACGCTACCACGGACTGCTGCTCGGGTTTTCTTCCTCTTCTACTTCGCGTTTTGGAGAGCTGCGTACGATTGGGGTCTCGGGTGGGTCCTTACGAAACAGAGCAAACGTAAATGGATTGTCAGAGAGGTGCACCGCCTCGGATGGCTCGACCAGGACCGCAAGCCTGAGATTAGGCGGTGGATCAAAAACCAGCTCGCAGGGAAGATGGGCAAGGACTACTCGTTCGACGTTCGTCCAAGGTTATGCTGGTCACACGACCAATAATGTGCTTACCCACGCCTATCTATCTATAGGAGTTGCCATTAGAGTACAACACATGGCTCTTATTCCGCCAGCTCGTAGATATCATCCTTCTCAAGTGCGTGTCATTCACTTCGCATCTCATCCTATGCTAATGTCTCCTGTGCGCATACAGCGACTTCTTGGCTTATTGCATGTTCGCGTTCTCGTGCTTCCGCATTCCTGAAGGATTGTCGTTGTCCCTTCATGTAATGAGGTAACTCAGGCCTTCCTTATGCGACTTCCGTGCATCGTGCGCTAAACTTTATTTCTATTCAGATGGATCGGCGGCATTGCACTGATTGCCTTCAACCTTTGGGTCAAGACCGAGGCCCATAACGTAGTCAAGGACTACGGTTGGTATTGGGGCGATGTGTTCTTCCAGCGCGGTGCCCTCGTTTTCGATGGCGTATTCGAGCTTGCCCCACATCCGATGTATTCTGTCGGTGAGTGCGCTCATGGTACCTGTGACCGAATTTTGCATGACGGACTTCTATGATAAGGGTACGCCGGTTACTACGGTCTATCTCTTATCATCGGAAGCTATGCTGTCCTTTTCGTGAGCTTGGCTGCGCACGCGGCACAGTTTGGCTTTTTGCTCTTCTTCGAGAACCCCCGTAAGTGTCGGTCCCGAATCTATACATGTCGTCACGTTGACATATCGTGCTGTGCTGCAGACATCGAGCGCACATACGGCCAGCGCAAACCCCTGGCTGCGCGTTCGCCAATTCAACCCCGTCCCTCGCGCGTGCCCTCGGAAGACTCGCTGGAATTCTCCCACGTACGAAAGGCGTCTAGCAGCTCATTCTCATCGATCTCCTCTATCCAGGAGACCCCGACGCCTGCAGCCACAGAAGGCGAGACGGCAACCGAGTCTGAAGAGCTGATTACCGATATCGAAACGGAGACCGAGATGGTTCGCACACCCCGCGGGATGAAGAAGTTCAAGACCCTCTCATCAAAGTCGTCCAAGGACAGCTTCAGCCGACCCGCGTCTCCTAGGTCACGTCAGTCTGTTTCTCAGCACGACTTGTTCCATCGTTACTTCCACAAGGATGCACTCCTCCTGCACAACCTTGACGCCTTCCGGTACGCTAATCTCGCGTTCATATCCCCGAGGCCCATCGCTTATCTTTCTATCCCCTGCTTCCAGCGCATCCGACTTCCAGCTCGTCCTCGTCCTATTTTACGCCGTCGCGCTCACTATCTTCCCCACGGACTCGCTGAGCCTGCACTTCGTGCACACCCTCGCATGGTGTCTGTTCCACAACGTCGGGCTCGGGCTGCTGCTCCGCGCACAGTCGCAGAACAAGTTCCTTGTCCGCCACTTCCTGAAGCACTACCATTACCCGCAGCATGACCGCGGCCAGGGTGCGGTCCGGGAAGCGTTTCAGAACTGGAAGCAGATCTACAACATGAGCATGTGCATGTCATATGGTAAGGTTCTCTTCGTTTGAAGGGCAATGATGGGGTGTGCTGACGAAATTGGTCGCTAGTGTCCCTGGCTTGCTTGGCTTGGAAGTCGTACTCGATTCCCGACTGGCAGCGCTGGACTGTTGGAAACGAACTCCTGCGGCACACCCTTGGTGCTGTAAGTTTGCGATATATCCCTCACATGTTCCTGGCCTTAGTTATGCCGTCCCCCATCAGCTCATGATCGGCCTCCACATCTGGTCGAGTCTGGAGTCGTACGAAGTCCTTGGACTCTTCGGTGCGTGTCGTACAAAATTTCTAAACCATCCATCCTCTGATTCGCTACACACCAGGCTGGTACTTCGGGGACTTCTTCATTGAAGACTTCCCGTCGCACCTCGAATACACCGGTATTTACCGGTGAGTATATGCGCTTCAAACTTCAACGTTTGGATGCGTCCTGAGTACTGTGTCCTCCAGGTACCTCAACAACCCGGAGGTCATCAGCGGTGCCACGTTTTTCGGCCTTGCGCTTGTCTCCGGAAGCAAGCTCATCTTCGCTCTGGCTGTGCTACGCCACCTGGCGCATTGGTGGTTCCTCAGCAAGGTTGAGAAGTACGTGCTGTTTCTCATGGCGGCGAACTCGATGCTAAAACTATTGGTGTTGCAGTCCACATATGAGGAAGCTGTACGGCGACTCGATCCGGAGCGACGCTGGGTTTGTCAAGGTCATCAAAAAGGTGGCGCAGAAGAACGCTCGGCTCCTCGAGTCGCGCGCAGGCAAGCATGCTCCCGAGATCAAGCGTGTGGCGCGCGAAGTCAAAGGCACGTTCGATAAGGTTTACGTGGAAACCGCGGAAGTTGTTGAGGAATTTATTGCCAAATGTGAGTCGCCACCGCCACAATTGCTTCCGATTCCACTCTGACGGTGCATGTACAGCGCGGCCCAGGATATCCGAGGTCGTCCAGGATACCAAGGTCCTCCTTCAACAGTCCCGAGAACGTCTCGTCATTTCGCGCATCGCGAACGATCTCTCCTCTTACGACACCAGCAAGTACAACGTCGCCATCGTTCCCTCCGCCGACGGCACGCTCCGCTTCCACCTCGGCGAGCCGATCCGCGTCAAGTGGCGCGCGCCCGTGTACCACTCGCGCAAGGACTGGATCGGCATCTACCGCGTCGGCGCGAACCAGTCTAGCCTTGTCACTAGGACGTCGTCGCTCGGCATGTGGGTGCCCGTGCATGACGGCGAGTACGACGGCGACATCCCCGTTGAGCTCCAGCCGCCGAAGCCCGCCGAACGCGGCTCGCCGAACTCAGAGGAGGGCGAGATCGTGTTCACCGGCAACGTGCTCCCGTGGCGGACGGGCACGTACGAGGTGCGGTACCACCACAACGGCAAGTACAACGTCATGGGCCTCGACGGTCCGTTCGAGATTCATGGTACGTGCTCACCCCTTCCCTACCCGTCTCCCGCCACCCCTGGTGCTCATTTGGGTTCGCCTTTACGCACCGGCAGTGGAAAGGCCCAGCGATCTCGACTTCGACAGCGTCCGGGGGAGCCTGATGCACATCGTGCCGCTCTGCCTCGACTCGGACGCCTCCCTCATCCCGCAATCGTGCCGCAAGGGTGACGACGCCGCGGACGCGGAGGCGGCCGATGGGCGCGACCCGGACGACTTCCGGTTCTGGTCGGAGCGGCAGGCGAAGCGCATCTCGCTCGCGATCGAGCAGGCGTTCGACGTCGAGCTCACGCCCGAGGTCGTCGTCGCCCATGCGAACATCAGCGCGCTCGCACATCGGATCCTCACCTCGAAGGAGCTTCTGGCGGAATGAGCGGCTGGCGTATGATTGTTTAATGACGATGCAACGAATGTTGATGACCAGCTACGGATGGCGCGGAGTGGGGAAGGTTAGGGCAAGGAGACGGGGTGGGTTGTGGATGTTTGAGTTCTCGGTTAACCTTTTCTTTTGGATTACAGGGTCATGCTAGATGCGTGCAACTTGACTCGTTTTGTCTCAGGAGCGACTAGTAGATAAAGCGTATAATTCATAGTTTTTCATCACACAAGAAGAGCACCATCTACACCCAATCCTCGCGCCATTTCGCCGTCACACTGCACAAGTGGGTTTGAGATGCGTACACGGACGGTGGGTAAACGGAAGTAATGCGCTTTCTGGCCCCTCACATGCATACGTACTCCAAAGCTGCGGGTCTCGAGTGCATTTGCTGCCTCTTGATCGCGGTCGAATACGGTCGCGGTTTCTATGCAACGCGTATAGTTGGAAGTATTCTAAACTCCACCAGCTCATGGGCACCGAACTTTCTTTCTCAGTGGCACAGTACCGATCAGACCGGTGCATATGACGCAAGTACTAGTACGAGCGAGAGCTTGTACGGTGGATGGTAAGCATGCGTTGTCATAAGCGAACGTTCGCTGTATTCTTAGGTCACCCATCTCGCAGTTCGCGATCGTTGAGATCGGCTATACTGAACACTCCACTTGGGTCCGTGTGCAATCCAACGCCTACTGTTCAGCGGTCGAAATACCACCGTCCCAAGTATGTAAATGGCATTGTTACTTATGTTTTGAGACGATCTTCCTTCGACAATGCCGTAAAATCAATGATATTGAAGCGAGATCGAGCTCGCCTTCTCTGCGGGTCGGCGAAACCAGTGGAAGCCGCACCTGGAACGGAAGCCTAACTTTACGGCCGACGATCGCACTGCTCCAGTGTTGTTATCGGTCATGTCTAAGTCATGACCAAAATGGCACTTATTGACCAGTTATGGATTTGACCCGGTCATGACCGATAGTCAAAGGTCAGCACGTGATGCCGTTGGGCAGGGACAAGCGGACCGGGACTGAGCTGACTTCGAGCGGACGTGCTCCAGACCGACGGTTTCTTTGATGGTTGACGTTGACGCGTTGACGGGTAACTGGTGTGACCTCCCCGCGGCCGCCCTCATCCTTTTCTCTACTATACTGAACTGACGCACAGGCGAATATGTCATTACATGATGCTCGCAGTGCGAGCTGCCATACTACTGTTTTCATCCAGCAGGCAGCGCATGATAATCCAAATTGGGGGGATATGTGATCATGGCGGCGGTGCCACTCCGGTGAACTGCACTTGAGCCTACTCTAGTGAAAGATCCTGTGCCTCTCTTTTTAGACCTTGGTGGTCAAAAGCCACATTTGGAGCTCGGAATGCGAGCTTGGCCAATTGTCGGGGCGCGCGAACCTTGTATCGCGCGACCCTCGCGCGTGATGCAACTGATGGCCTACTCTTGCGGGGGCGCAAGTCCATACAGATATGATAGCTCTCTGCAACGAGCTCTCAGAACAGAGTGGCGCGCGCCGATCCTATTATGAACACAGATCAACCCATTCGAATTCGACAAGATGCGGACTGAAATTCGAATCTGTGACGGAGCCGGGTGTGCACTGTGATGCATGTGCGGCTCTTCGACGCGCGAGCGGTCGCGGCGCGCACGAGCGCAATTATTGACCCTTCCGCCATTGAGGAAAGATCCTGAACACACCTAACACTATTCCTTCTCACACGGTTTTCACCTCCGTTGCGCCGACCAAGCAGAACTTGAAGGGCAAGCGCAGGAAGCCACAGTGGCGGGCGCCCAAGGATCACACAGAAACTGCCCTGCAGGTATAGGTATATTGAGCGTTACATGTTCCATCCCGCTGCACAGCCCATCACGGTCAACTCAGGCCCTTATTCGTTCATTTCGATACCTGGCGAAGAGGCGTATCCTTGGCGGTATCTCTCCGAGAGGATGCCTGCGATCGCACGCAAAGCCTTGACTTGGCTTGCCACTCTAGCGCCAGTCCACCCGTTGACT
This sequence comes from Ganoderma lingzhi, assembly GCA_026283605.1. Taxonomy (NCBI): domain Eukaryota; kingdom Fungi; phylum Basidiomycota; class Agaricomycetes; order Polyporales; family Polyporaceae; genus Ganoderma; species Ganoderma lingzhi. The sequence continues at coordinate 1,312,730 of JAPJYM010000009.1, forward strand.
TTTGACTAAGCGTCATGACCGGTCATGACCCAGTCACACGGTCATGACATGGGTCATGACCGGGGTCATAACAACACTGCACTGCTCAAACTAAGTAGCCTTGATGCCCGGAAGCGAAGGGATGCACTAAGTACGATACCGTCTGCGTGAGCTCGTGGTCTACATAAAAGTCTTGATGCGCTCGACTGGTGGGTTTTGTCCGCAGCGAGGTACGTACCACCAGGGTCCAGCATACCACATTGGTTATTTAGCTCATCATCTTGTTATCATCATCTCAGAAGCAACTTTCCACACCGACTGTTCGTGATGTATCCCGTGAATGGCGCGTGCTGAGTACAATACCGGTGGATGAGGAATATTAACGTGCCTGGTCGTTAACGATGCATCAATGCCATGAGATCGTGGTGAGTAATGTCGTCATCACAACAAACTTGACTGTCCAGCTCGCCGAGCGCGGTGTCCCTCAAAGTTGGTGGTACGATCAGGGTCGACTGTAGGCACGGCAGTCGACGTCTTGACTGCTGTGGACAGTGGTTCTTCGGATGTGCAGCCCTGGGCCATCGTGCTGAGTTGCGGTCTGAGGACGTCTGCGATGGCTTGTCTCTGGGGTCGAAGCTGAGAAGGAAAATGAGGTTCGGAACAAAGTGGCAATTTCGACATTGATGGTCGGCAAATCCCGACCAGCTCAACCTCGCCACCACCGTCACGCCTCCGAGTCAGCCTGGGTTGAACTTGTTTCGCGACGCCATATGCTCCGCCTCCCAATGACCACGCACCTCCACACACTGGAGTGGATACGGCTTTAACTCAATGTAAGAAAGTATTCCCCTCTAAACGCAAGATGCGCTAATTTTGGAGAAAGACAGTGTCCTGAAACAGACGCAGTCGCTCGCAGCCCCACTCTCATCAGCACTACTTTCTCAAGGATAGGCTAGCGCCTATTTATATCAAAGGAGGTTTATGCCGTATCCTTAATTCCCAATTTGGCGGTCCCGAAGAAATTTGAGAACCAGCAACAGGAGATGCAAGTGGAGTTTGCAGTGGGTGAGGTATCACCTCTGATGCAGATGCTTGCGAAGTTCACAGGCAAGACATGCTGACGATCCGCATGCCTTCGGCTAATGTACTGCGCAGGTAGAGATGGGACGGCTTGATGCTCCCCCTCCCTGAGGGCAATCCCGATTTCGCAATCCTCAGCACAGCGCTATGCACGCATACTTATAAAGGTCCCCGGTAGGCACCCTTCTCCCCAACCGTCTTCCTCTCCTTTCTTCTGTGCAGACACCTTCGAGCGGCATCCTTTTCCACTTCTCACCTGACAGAACACAAAGATGGTGTACCTTCTTCACTTCGTTCTCGCCGCTCTCGCTGTCACCGGAGGTGAGTCTTGTATTCCGCACAACAAAGAGGTCTGCCTAACATGAATCTGGCATATAGCTGTTGCCCAGTCGGGCTCGGCCTCTTCCGTCGAGACCAGCATTGCCGCTGACCCCACTGGGTCCACCGTCGTCAGCTCTGCGGTTGGCGAGCCCACCGGCTTCTCCAGTCGCCCCCACCCCACCGGCTCTCGTCGCCCTCGCCCGTCGGCCTTCCCGTCTGGGTTCCCCTCCAACAGGCCCTCCGGCCGCCCTCGCCCCAACCGCTCGAGCTGGCCCTCTGGGGCCCCGTCTGGCTTCCCGTCGGGTGCCCCCCACTCCGGCTTCCCCGGTGGCGGTCCCCACCAGCCCTCGGGCTTCTCGGGCTTCCCCCACCCTTCGGGCTCCGGCCGCCCTCACCGCTCTGGCTCGAGCCGCCCGCACCCCACTGGGTCGCACTCCGACTCCCGCCACCCGCACTCCAGCCGCCCGCACGGTAGCGGGTCGGCATCGTCGTCGGTTGCGGACCCCACGGGCACCGCGGTGACCTCCGCCTCGACCACCGCCACGGGCACCGCGACGGCCACTGCCACGGGTGTGAGCTCCTCTGCCTCCGCCTCGGGTGTGAGCTCCTCCGCTACTGCCTCGGGTGTGAGCTCCTCCGTCTCTGCGTCGGGTGTGAGCTCCTCCGTCTCTGCCTCGGCCGTGAGCTCCTCCGCCTCGGCCTCGGCCGTGAGCTCCTCCGCCTCCGCCTCGGGCAGCGCTTCGGTTAGCGCTTCTGGCAGCGTCACGGCAACCATCCCGGCCAGCAGCACCATCGCGACCCCGACGTCCACGGCCACCAGCTCCGCTTAATATGGTTCCACGGCACTGAGCGAGCACGCAAGCAGTCCCGCTTGTCTCTTGCTCTACGACGTGGAGGGGGAGAGGAGGTCGCCGTAGGACGAGCTCAGGATTGCCATCGCGGGGGGCGCAGTGTACATCTGCGCCCGCTGCCTATACTTACCTCCTTCCTCTTGCGGTCTGTCGTCGACCGGGCTGTTCTGCACGTACTATCCCCTCCCTCGCTCTTTCTAGATGCGTTCTTGTCTGCACACCTTGTCATTATATTTATACATGACGGTTGTTCCTTGCACAAATACCCTCTTCGCCTCACCCTTGTATCTACGACATTCAAGAGGACGATTGCGGCATGGTAAGAAGGTCAGACCGGTATATCGCTGCTGAGCGCTGATCACTGGCAAGGGCTCAGAAACTTGAACTTGGGAAATGATGTCATCATGAGCTGCCACGTGGGTTTCCCTCTAGATCTGTCTGCAGTAAGCGCGTCGGATCAAGCCGGGTTTTCTTTGGTGCCAACTGTCATACATATATGATACTGTAAGTTATGCATGTCTGCCGAGCCAAAGCGGTTATTGATGGTACTGTATAACGTTTACTCTGACCACTTAAAACATTGACTAATGCCGTTTCAAACTTTCCAGTCTAGTATATACAAGTACATCAAGTGCGCCATGTACGCCGAGCTCCTCTGATCAATTCTTCGCCACTTTGACCACGACCTTTCCAACATGCTGCTGGCTGTCCTGATACTCGTACGCATCCCGGACATGTTCGAAGTCGAACACCTTGTCGACAACCGGCCTCAACTTCACGGTATCGATCAGGCGGTTCATGTCTTCGAATCTGTACGCAGATCGTCCAAGGTGAGTGCACAAAGGTCAACGCATTGAATTCCGATGCACCCACTGTGTGCGAGAGCCGATGAGGATGCCGCGCATGTTGATGGCCTTACTGAGAACGAGGACCGGAAGGTCGCTCACATCCCCGGCCTATAACGGATGGACGAAGCACGAAGCATGAATCAGATGCAGGCGTCCAAAAGTGGTCGAACGGCAAAGTTCCACGTACCCCGGACACGAACCCAATCACCGCCACATTTCCTCCGTACCTCGCCGCCTTCACGGACTTGATAATCGTGCCCGGGCCGCCGACCTCGAGGACGTGGTCCACGCCGCGCCCATTCGTGATCTTGAGGACCTCATCTTCCCAGTTCGGCGTCTTCTTGTAGTTGATCAAGTGCTTCGCTCCCAGCTTCTTCGCCACCTCGAGTTTCCTGTCGGAGGACGACGTCGCGATAACCGTGGCGCCAGACGCCACCGCCAGCTGAAGACCAAAGATCGAGACGCCCCCTGTTCCCTGGACCAGGACGATGTCCCCGCCCTTCAACACCGGGTTACCGCCGAGGAAGGCATTGTACGCGGTGAGCGCCGCACAGGGCAGGGTTGACGCTTCCTCATACGTCAAATGCTCGGGGATGCGAACAAGAGCCTACCGCCATGGGCAGCACGCGCTAGGGTCAACATCGCCGGCGAACTCGGAGTTGTGGCGCAAGCGAACTGGACGTACGTGGGCTGGGATGACCTTGTACTCGGTCAAGACACCATCGATCGGGGCGCCCAAGCCCGTCGCCTTGATTTCCGCCGTTGCCTCCCCATGGATGTGGTCGACCGCGAAGTTGGAAGAGACCCGCTCCCCCACCTTCCAGCCCTTGACGTCCTCGCCGACTGCGATGATCTCGCCCGCCATGTCGGAACCGGGCACTGGGTTCTCCTTCTGGCCCAGCGGGTACTCGCCCTTGGCAACGATCAGGTCGCGATACTATATTCTCGGTCAACATGGAGGCCACAAGACAAGACGTTCGAGGCAAAAAATAAATAAGCCCAACCTGGAGCGAGACCGCATGGATCTTCACGAGAACCTCAGTGGACTTGAGCTTCGGGATCGGTGCCTCTTGCAAGGTAAGGTTGTGGAAGCCGTCTACCTTCGGGAGGCGGTATTCGCGGGTGGTTTTCGGGAGAGACATCGTGGCGATATATTTCCTGACGAGTTGCGGATGATGTAGAGGACAATGGAGTGGAGTGTGTCTGTCGGTATGGGTACGTTATGTCTTCGCTCGCAGGGATCGGATTCTTTTATAGTCGTAGTGTGCGGTTTCCCGGTTCCCTCGGTCCTCTATCGTGCATCGACAGCTTTGTCATCCACCTGCGCTGTTTCCGGCTTTGTCAGACGGGGTTGTTGGGGTTGTGTGTGCGCGAAAGCGAAAGATAATTGCAAAGCAGCGTAAGTGACGTAACTTGTGCGGAAGCTTGCACCACCCCGTCCAATGGAATATTCTGAGCCCTGGAGGATCTGTAGGCTAGCCGGTAGAGCACCAATACAAATGCACTCCATGGGAGGTAGCGGTTTGGCTCGGAAATCGCGGGGAGAGGGGGCGGAGGACGTTAGCGCACTACACACTCGTTTGGTGTTCCGAATGCTGTAACGTTATTGGTACCCTCGAGTCCCCGAGCGCAAACAATAACGTTCAGTCGGAATGTCAAGTCAGCCGGTCTATTGGTTACATCATAGCTGCCAAACATGCTTCTACTGCCATGCTTCAGGGTCCTATGTCATGTGTCTAGGAATTGGTTCCGTGAAGAAGGCCAAAAGGACATTCGCATGCTCGACGGGCCATCGCCGCAACATTCAACCGGCACTCGATCGAGGGACAAGTCGGAACATTGATAAGCGGCATCGGGAGTCGTAGGTCATTCGGCAGAATTCGAGTGAGATGTTCGGTGGGTGGCATCCTGAAGCGCAGATGAGCATGTGCCGGTGCCAAGGGTGGGAGCGCAAGTGTTGATCCATGCCAGTGTTTGGATAAGACGTAGTACGCTGCAGCTGAACGCTGGCGATAGCGGAGTGTTAATAGGGTCGTCTATTGATACGGTCCATGCAAATGTCGTAGTCAAGATGCCAATGCACGGTCGTCTATCGTGGCAAATGGTGCGGGCACGAGGAGCAAGACATGACCGTAAACGTCACTGTGACCATGAAACCCGGGGTGAGAGACCGGAGCTGCCAAATAAGCATCTCTTTGGCGCACAGGGCAGCGATTTTGCGAAAGCGAAGGCGCGTGCACGACGTCAAAGGCGTAACACCGAAAAGCGGTGGTCGTCTTCGGAACTTGATTCACGATGTGACTCGAACCCAGGTCTGGGGGCGGCGATAACCACATCAGTACGCAGAAAACCCCTGGGCTCGCGCCTGAACCGGGCTGCGGAGCGCGAATATTAGTGCGGATGACCTGAGCGGGTGACAACTGAGGGACACGAGACCCCTGACGATCTGCAGGCAGTCTGAATACACGGAGACTGCGACCCAGTCACCAGCGCTGCCTGTTGCGAAGAGGATCGCGCCACCTGGTGGTGCGCTAGCAACATTTCCGGGTAGTGGTAACTGCAGGCGGTCAGAAGGGTGCGCGTAGGCATCAGACCTAGCCACTAACCAGGAAGGTTTGAACACCAGCAGCAGCCCCGACAACCCGGAGAGCCTACCCGACCCATACAGCTGCGCGGCAACTGCAGAGTTCAGGAACAAGAAGCAACCACACACGAACCCATATATAAACTTGGACGCCATCTGTGGTCGGGTAAAAGGGAAATTGAGCTCGTGTGAGGAGGAAAGAAGACAATCAATTAGAGACATCGGCAGATGATAAGGAAGGACACCCACCAGAGGCGACAAATACGGCGTGGGAAAAAAGAAGATGGGAGACAAGTAACCGAAGACGGTGAAGAGGAAGCAGTCACCGTGAGTCGGGTGACCGAGACTCCGGAATACAGGGTCGGTGAAGAGGGACTTGTCAAACCAAATGATGTGTTTCTTCTGTGACGGCCTCCCTCACTCAACAATCATTAGCCACGCGGTGAATGGCACCCTGTCGATCGCGGTGTAAATGAGGAAGGATTTCTGCCACCGTGCCCAACGAGGTCACGGTAGGCATCATGGGGAAAATCAACGTGGACATGACGCCGTCTGAGCATGCATGGAGTCAGGTATGTGTGAGGATATGGCGAGGTAGTTTGCTTACCAGCACCTCCGTCGCAATTATCCGCATATTGCAGCTCGGCCTCTACGTGGGTCTTGTCTGACCTCGGGGTGTCCATCATGTCAGCAACGAGAACTGAAAAGAGGGCAGCAAGAGTAAGTAGCAAAGCCAAGGTGTATGGAGCAAGTCTGAACGTTAAAATCGAGTTTTTGTCGGCTATAACAACGGCCCGTCGTCAAAAAGGCCGAGTTCACTGACAGCGGCCGGCCGTGCTTAGCTGGTAGGTAAGGCAACAACAGCTTATGACTCACTGCTATAAATGGCACAGGAGGTCAAGAACTGCCCCCATGTACAGGCGTTGGGGGGTGCATCGTCCATGAGACGCAGCGGCTTCGGAAGCTTACAGCAGATTCACGAATGGTTTGACGCCAGTCGAAAAAAAATGGGCAGGACCAGCCGGCGCCTAAGGCCAGAAAAATGGTTCGGAAGGTTGCTTGGAAGATTCGAACGCGTCGGTTTTTTTTTTCGACTCGCGTCAAACCATTTGTGAATATGCTGTAATCGTCGTGAGGATGTTATGTTGACGCCAGCCATTGGCTCTGCTCGAGGAAAGTAAATTGGACGAAAGCTCTCGCCAGACGATACTTAAACGCGGCTTACATACCGATTTCGACTGCGTCAGGACATATGTCTGAAAATTGACAGGAAAGGCTCTATAACGAACGCATAGGTTGCTGGGGGCTATTCTCCATGGGCCACGCGACAGAATAATGGCGAACGTATCGAGAACAACGCCGGTTGTTGAAGAAAGAGAGGGTGAGTAACAGTTTGAACGAGGAAATTTGTAAGGCGTGGCGGCTGGCCTGGGCATTCAGGGTTTCCGGTGGTTAGCGCTGGCCAGTCCTCCGTCCCATCAGATAGATATAATGCCGAAAGTGTGGCCCGGGGCATAGCTGGAACTCTAGTTGTGTCCTAAACTGCAATTGAACCTTCGTGCTGTTGTTTTCAAGTCGAACCTAGGCTGGGGGATTCCGTTATTTGTGGAAACGCGCCTGACAAAACCCTGAAAAAGGTTCACCGAGTTGCCTTCGAAACACAAACACAATGGGCATCTGAGCAGAGATATATCCGAATCTAAGGTAATCTACGGGCATTACATGTGAGCATACGATACTTTCGCCAATAAATCCCCTCTACCTATGTGCCATAGGCTACCCTGACCTTATAGTCGTCTCCTCTGGGCCTTTTCGGCGGCGCGCGCATCCGCGAGCTTGTTGCTCCACCACTGGCGCACATACAATGCGGACTCGCGCATCGACGGCATCGGGGTGCGCAGGTTCTTCGGTATGAGGGGGATGCTAAGCGCGCGGCGGATGGCGGGCTGGCGGAGAAGGAGGGACTGGGCCGTCATGCAGGTGATGCTCGTCAGGAGGTACACGAGCACGCCGTTGGAGAGGTTCGCGAGGAGGAAGACGGACCCGGTCGTCAGGAGGCGGAGGAGGTTCATGATGTGGCCCATCTGCGGCGTCGTGCCGACCATGTCGCGCACCGACACCTATTCAAGACAACGGGTGAGTATGAAAAAGCACGGGAAGGCGAGAACAACCGACGTACCGAGATCTGCACGTTCATGAGCACGGTCGCGATAATGGGCAGTGTCCACGTAGGGTCCACGACCGTCAAGTCCGGTAGCCACGCAAGGCCGCTCCATTTGAGCTGCTCGAGGGGCAGGTCGCAAAGCGACTTTACGCCGAAGAACATGCCCAGCGTCACGGGCAGCTGCACGAACGGCGATACGGCCATGCCAAGCACGCTCACGCCCGCCTTCTCGTAGATCATCTTCTGCTTGAGCGCGGCACGTTGCATCGCGAGCGCATCCTTCTTCTTCTGCGCCGCCGCCATCTCGTCGCGGATGGCGGCGACTTCCCCCTGGAAAGGCGCGAGCGCCGAGGTCCCCTGCATCTGCTTCACGGTGAAGGGGAACAGGAGGACACGGGAGAGGACGGCCGTGGTAACGATCGTCCAGAACCAGGGCATGCCGGACGAGACGTTGATGAGCTCCATTGTCCACCGACAGACGCCTGCGGGGGACCAGCCTGCTAGGCCGAGCGCGGCAAGGTCGCCGTAGTTGAGCGGGGGTATCAGCGAAGGGTCTATAGAGAGAACCTCTGTAGGGACTGCCTCGAGGGGGAGCGCAACGTCGGGTACGGGTGCGGCGGAAGCGGCGTCGGCTGTTGCTGACGCCTCCGCAGGGATCGGTGACTGTGGGTTTGATGCGGCCGCAGCTTCAGGAGCAGGGGAAGGGTCCTCAGCGGCAGCCTGTGTAGAGACGGGAGCAGGGGAAGATGCTGCAGCTGCAGGTGCGGGGGTAGATTTTGCCCAACTCCAGAACGACCGGGGACCTGACCGGAACTGCAGACTCCGAAGCTCACTCTGAGAAACGACGAATCTGGACCGCTGGTAAAACCGTTGAGCTAAAACGACCACGAAGTCATTGGCTGAGAAGGTATGAAACCGGTTACGAAGCTCTCCGACTGTTGGGGTCCCCGCGAACCTCCAAAGCAGCAATGCGGAAACGCAGTTCCAAGACTCGATGTCACAGTACTGTGCATCCGTTCGCATACGCAAAATTGGCGTAGCTCAACTGGCACAGAGACGCAAGCATTGTATGCAAACTCGCCTTGGGGATCTTCGCCGACCAATTTCGCGTCCATACATAAATGCAACCTAAGCAAGCCAGTGCTTACCTGAAGGCCAATAGTAGACAAATTCCTCAACTGTGACACGCCCAGCATCGGCCGCGAAACACTATCGAAAATGACAGTAGGTCAGAGGACCGCATACGACAGGAAAGATATCACTTACCGCAGACCAGTCGCACCCAGCCGTCCCATGTACCCTACGCACAGCACCATACTTGCGCTTCCTCCCCGAGACGTTGCAGCACAAGTCAAGCAGACAGGCAGGCGGAAAACGAGCGCAAGGGAAGAGGCAACTCAGGAACTTGAGCTGACTTGCTCTGTAACTGTTGCGCTGGACGTGTTACCCGGCGCTTCGCGGCTTTGCTTCCACGTGCCTGCGGGCGCTCCGTAGGTCCGACAAAGTCCGTGAGTCAAATTTCAATGGGAAGAGCCACGACCAGGCCACGACGGCGGTCCGAGCTGGTTTCTTCTGTTCCCTCATTGCGGACCTCCGGCACTGGGTACCGCACCATTCCAGCATGTAACGCCCCCCCACGACGACCTTTGTACCGACCCGCGACTACCAGCGACACCTCCCCTACACGAACTACCCTGCTGAAATTGAAGAACCATTATCCTGCATGGCAAACTTGAACTTGAAGAAGGGCGAATTTGACGAACTCGAGCGCGAGCGAGAGAGACTAGCAAACACCCGTCACAGGCTCTATGGGTACGCACGCTCCAACATTCCAGTCGCAGGCAGCGCCCTGACGAGCGAAGCAGCGGACACCGGTCGCATTCGTTCTACGCTGACGACGTCAACGAGCTCGGTGCGTAGTCGCGTGATGTCTTAACAGAGCCCCCCACCTTCTGACGTCGAACCGAATGCAGTGGAGATACGCGCTCGTCAGAGGACATTCGACGGCGCATATAGCCGCAGTGCCATGGGCAACCTTGGCTATGCCCTGACGGTATTACGACTGTTCGATCGCCGGTTCTACAAGAGTGAGCGTCTGCTTCCCCTCTGTTCCCCCTCCCCGCATCACTGAGCCTGTGTACCCCTCTCCCCTTTTTCCCTCGTACAGTCGGAATCCTGTACACCGCCCTAGCAGGCGTAATCTTCGTCATCGCGTTCTTCCGCCAACGCCATTCGCGCCACGACTTCGCCGACAAGTACAAGAACCCCGCAGCGTACCACAGCGCCATCAAGACCGTCGGCCAGACCGGGAAGCGCGTTTTCGGGCGGCCGTTCGTCACGGCCGGGTGGATTGTCGCGCTGCTGTCGCTGGTCGTGTTCGCGGTCGAGATCAGCTTGTTGGTACTTATCTTCCAGCTATGATCATCCGTCTCTGCTTTCGTTATCACCGCCCCTGGCGTACCCAGCTCAATTCCGGCGATCAGCATCCGAGAGCGACGGTCGTGAGTCGTCGCTGCTGCGGTACGGATGCACATCCAGGATTTGCACACACACACGTTGAATATGTGTTAGTTGAGTCCGACGACGGATTTAATGTGTGTGTTCGAGCGCGAATGTTTGAAATTGCAGGATTGGACAGCACCCGGTTCCGATCCGCTAAACTTTAGCTCGGGAGAGCCGGAACAGATGTGGGCTTCGTCTTCCCTGACTCGAAGTCGGAAGCCTCTGAAGATCTCAAGGCTCGAAGCTCGAAGCCTGATCGGACCCAGCGGCCATGCATCCCCCTGATCGTGCCAACTTACTGCGCTTTGAGCTGTGTTTTCCTCGTCGCGGCCTGCGGCACCTTGCGCCCCGGACTGAAAACGGCACGATGATTGGAGCCCAACGTCAGCTACGCATCTCTTCAACGCTTCGCGACGTCATGGCCGCAGTCTCTTTGGCAGGAGCGAACACTGATTGACGTCCATTTACCATTAAGCTTAAGTCTGGAGGCGATTCGGACCGATCGAAGACTGCCTTTGGTTGGGAAAGACTCGTCCTTGCGAGGGGAGAGGGTGAAGTGCCTACATGTGCTTCCAATTCATATTCCAAACTACCAAGCACTGGAGTCTGGCAGTAGTAGTGGTTAGGAGAGTCTGCACATGGATTCGGAGTTACCAGCAGATCCTATTGCGCAGTAACTTCGCGCTTCTGTTTGTCTCATACTCTGACCCAATTCATCAAATATCAACGTGCCACGGGTATGTCTACATGCAAGACAGCTGCGCTCTTCCGAAATCCAAGAGCTCGCGGACTTCCCGTTTGACCTTGCGCAGTCCAGTTGAATCCGCTGAACATTGATGAATCTGCTGATATATTATGTCATAAATTTCCAAAAAAGACTAGCTGGAAAGCAACTAGCTGCAATATAGTAGTATTAGTTTGTCTCTTGAGTTCGATCGCGAGGCATTTCTGCGCAGTCGGCTGGACGCTGCTATTTTTGCGAGCCGCGGCAGAGATGGCAGAGAGTCGAGTTGGAGTCGAGACACAAGCTTTCACTGCGGGGTGGGACGATCCTGAGGCTGTGCTGTAAGTAGGGCAACTCAAGGAGTTACCGGTCCGGTATGTACATCTTCCCCGAGCCGGTGAACGCCCGGAGATGTCGGGGAGATATCCCGGACGGGACAAGGGCCACGCCGCACGGTGGTTTACTGTGTCAGCTTACGTTTCAAGGCCTTGTACTTGAACAACGCAGGTTGGGCCAAAGCCCAAGGATCTGCGCCACAGTAATGCCATACACACGGGCCACCATCCGCTGTCAGCGGAGGCTGCGGAGCGTACGAGAGTTCTCGGGTGTGTGCACGGTGAACGCCGAAGACTCGGACTACACCCAGGCCTAATAGGCTGGGGAGGTAACGTTACTCTGGTGCCTGTGGGTGCTTTTCACGGGCTATCGTCAGCGTTCGGCAGAAGGACCGGATTCAGCGAGCGTTACGAAACGACCACTCACCAGTACTGTACGGATATGTCGCGTGCGTAAGTACCTGAGCGATCTCAGCAAGGCTACCTCTCCGAGCTCAGACTACAACAGGGGTTTGACGGGGATGGGACGAGCGAGCGAGCGGCGTGATGACACTGATGAGTCAACGAGTCAACCGTTGGTCAAACGAATTGTTCGTCGTTCGGGATCCGGTCCCCGGCGTTTGACTTGTGTGAGTAAGTATGGTGGACCCAAAACGACGCAACGCTTACGATCGCTGCTCGATCGACAACTGACATGGCGTATGTATGTTAGTGGCGCGGCTCGCCAGCATACGGTAACGTAGCTGTGATTGCGTAATGCGTCGCGAATTTGGCCGAGTTTTGAAGTGGACAGCTGGACGAGTCCCGGAACTTGCAATTGCAAGAACGTCGCCCATACGGTTGCGTGTCGCGACACGGGAGAATCCTCGGGTTCGTCTGCGCGCAGCAGTCGCAGCTGGTACATCGAATGCCGACTCGAGTCATGCACGCCCAAGGCACTCGGAAACGACACCGGTGGACGACGACCATCATCAGAGGGTGGAACGCATCCATCCTCGAAGAAGAGCCTTGGCAGTGGGGCGCCGCAGTAGGGCGCGCTTCGTTGTGGCCCTTCCTGGGCGGCGCGGTTCAACGTTCGGGGAGCAGGACCGCGCAGCTCGGCTGATGGAACGAATTCAAAAGAGATCAGGAATGCAGTGAGAGAATTGTGGGCACACGGGATGCGGAGGGAGTCCCACAACGGACGAGGGAAGGAATGTTGCTGCCGCCACCGGCCGGGCGAGTGCCTGTTTCGCCGAGAGGATTGCGCAGGTTGTGCTTCTTTCGAGCCGTGATCTGATAAGGACTCGCGCTGTGAGTGTGCGCGGGGGTGCGGCGAGGGCTCTGGAGGGCTAATCAAGTCATTTGTGGCATGGCAGCGGTGGAGGATGTGTGATTCTGAAGCGGGTACGAGGGGGAGCTGAGTCAAGGGGATTGGATAAGGGAGAGGCCGAGAGAGGCGCCGATATGACGCAGTTGGATATGGACTCGTCCGGGGCGGGCGGCTTAGTGCAGCAACTCACCCGCTACTTCCATCTCATCTGATTCCGATGCTTTCCTCTATTTCTTCCTTTCTACCCTCCGCCCTCCAGATCGGCAACGACAAGGCCCAGCCCCTCCAGGAAAGCCCCACACAGCTCGTGCAGTCCCCCACCAAGGAAGACGACGCGGAAGACATGGCCGTCGACGAGCATGGGGTCAAGAAGAAGAAAGAGAGGACGAACGAGGTGAGTTGCATTCATGCCGCTTATCGCCCCCGCATTCCCTCCGTCTCTTCTCCCCATGGTGGCGAAGCTCTGCACACACGTTCTCGTCTACTCCTTGCGATCCGCCATACAGCGGTGGCTGGGTCATTGGGGGTATGCGCTAGCCCGTTGCCAGGACTCGCTCATCCCCCCATGAGCCCGTACACGCTCACACGGCTGCATCCTTCAAGGTTTGCTGCTCGCACACGTACAACGGGGCTCGTCGGTCGTCGACGTGGACGGACCCTTAGGAGGGGACGATCCATAGCACATGCAACGATCTATTCCCCCGTGCCCTAGAACGCACGGTGGGTAGCAACCCACTACCTGCTTCGCGTCGGCTTTCAAGCCACTGAGCCTTGTCCGCGCGACCTATGCGTTTCCCCCGAAGTTCTTGCTCGTCCAGGGCCTTCGTCGGTCCCATGACGTTGCCCGTGGAGTTGCCTTTCAGTTCGGCTGCCCTTGGCGGGCTTGGGGACATGCCAGGCGTCCCCGCGCATTCCAGTGTTGGGAGATCATCGGTCTCTGTTTCTAAGTGGCCGACGGCGGGATTGCTTCATACGTAACTTTAAATCCTGCCGGGCCTCCTCATTGGCAGATGCGATCTGCTTTGAGTGTCACTGCTGTGCACGCGCCAGTTGGCGAGATGCTGGCACTCCGCTGGCTCCAGCACGCCGTGCTCGATTGCCACTATCTGTCTTGGAAAGACATAGTTTTGTCGCCATACGGCGAGGAAGGGCCTCGTGTTTGAGACCCTCCCTGAACATCATGATTTTCGTGCGGACCTGTGGAGAACCCCCTTCGTTCTGCGCTGGGTGGCATTCGGCGCGACCGGTAGCAATACATTTAAGAGTGCGCGTAGAAACCCACGCTTTGGGAGGACAGGGCATGTCGGGAACCGTCCCGGCCTTGGGTACGCAAAGATCTTTACGTGGGTAGAGGAAGCGCTTCGCTCCCTCTACCATTCACCACAGATCTCGGACCCAACCCAGACACGCGTCAGTGTGTCTGAGCGTTGCGTCCCACTTCAGTGCGCAGCTCAAGTGCGCTTGCCAACCTGTATCTCCGGTGCTACAACCGAGGCGCACCGCCCGCGTTCGAAATCATCTTCGCTGTGTTACCTTGTCATCCACACCTATCATAGCGCACCGCAGCAACATAGCATGGCCGCTGTGTGGAATGCCGTCTGGCGTGCAGAGCATGTCTATATATCGCGGCTTTTGACAAATGCAAACTCTAGTTTTCGATCCTCCTCCGTTTTCTATTCCGCAACAGTACTGATGAAACTCAAACATCAGTCCTTCATCGTCGTCCGACCACCGCCTTCCAAGACCAATCATCCTCTAAATCTTCAAGTACAGCTCGTACCGCCAAGCCATCGCGATAACACTCGTTCCTCTAATGGCCAGCGCGAGCCTTCTATTGGTCCCGAAGTCGACGATGGAACGTCTGACATCCAACTCACCCGTACAAGCTCTAACCGGTCCGAAGTCTCGATGTACTCTTCCTATTCCTCGACGTCTATCTCCTCTATGGCGTCCACTTCGACGACATCGTCTGGCCGTCGTATGATCATCCCCCTCTACAACCTCCAGGCACACAGCGTTCTCACCAACACCATCCTCGACGCAGGAACGGATGCGAAGGTGGCGAAGTTCCAGAAACGTGGACTGGAGGTGATTGGCCTTGCCCTCCTCGAACCCATCGAGGTGTGGGGAGACGGCGGCAATCCGACGCCACTTCCCGGACACTCGCCGAACATGGGGACAGGTTCCCTGCCCGATGAGTACACTTCGCGCAGAAGCCTCGATGTCGGCGCTGGGGCTCACACACCCACTTCGTCGGCGCTCTCACTCGCCTCTGAAGAATACCCACATACCCCCGCGCCTGTGACCCCGTCTCTCGCACTTACCGGTCCCTCTCCGACGCCATCGACACCCAGAAACAATACGCCTACGGCGAAGAAATTCTTCAGCAAAATGTTCAAGCGCCGTCCAGACTCACCTGTGAATTCACCTTCCTTCCCAACATCCCCTCTACCACCGATCACCGCCCAACCACCTTCTCCTGCCCAGCCCGTCTCTCCCTTTCCATCTACATCCGGAACAGGAGCGCAGAGACGTTCTTCGTTGCTTCTCAGTGGCGCTCTGAATGTTCCGGGACACACTCCGGCGGCGTCAGGGTCGGAACCACCGCCCTCTGCGGGCCTGCGCGAAAGCGTTTTCCTCCAGCCTCCGATACTCGGTCTCCAACCCTCTCTGAGTGCGACAACCTTCCCTCCCCGCGGGCGTCCAACGAAGTATGTGTGGATCGTCCGCAAATGGCTTAAGGGGGCGCCAGAGAGCCTGCTCAGCGGGGTGAGGGACAAGTTCCAACCACGAGGCAGTTTCGCGCCTGCTCCCGTCGAGAGTCTCGTCGAGGTCCGGTTCGAGTGGTGCCGGGGCAAGAGCGGGAAGAAGCGGCGGGGACGAGAGGACCGCTTGCGTTCGAAACGTCATAGCCTCGTCACGTCTTCCGCTGGGCACTCGACGACTTCGTTCGACCACCATCACGAGGGCTCGCCGAAGGGCGCCGTCCAGGACGCGCCGACCACGACGAGGCGGAAACGTGCTTCGCTCGGCCCTGCTGATGCGCGGCGCTCGATCGACTCTCACCGGTCGGAGGGTGCATCGGCGAGCGTGGGGGCGTCGGACGACGGCCACGCGCGCGCAAGCCCGACCACCACCGCAGAGGATGCTGGCGACGAGAGCGATCCGGAGGACTCGGAGACGCCGTGGACGTGCACGCTCGTCGTGCGCCGGCTGCACGCCTTACGGCAGCCCCCATCGCCCACCGCAGATGGGACGAAGTCGGGCTCGAGCACGTGCAAGGTGAAGATCGCGGGCGTCGTGCCCACGCCACACCACCCGAAGGTCGTCGCGCTCCTCAAGGTGCCGTTCCCGCTGCCGGACATCGAGATCGAGCGCGTGAACGTGCGCAAGCGGATCGTCACGCCCGCGGGCGTCGCGCGCCCCGCGCCGTCGAGCGACGAGCGGCCGGGCACGGTGAACGGGCACGGGAACGGGACCGGGGGGTCGAAGAAGAGCTTCTTCGGGGGGAAGGAGGCGGCAGGGGGGAATGGGGCGCCGGCGGAGGGGTTGATCTTGACGGCGGAGGAGATCAAGGACGTCGTGTCGAGCACCGCGCTGTGGCTCGTCGTGCGCGAGGGCTTCGGCGGCGTTGGGCGGGTGAGCAGGAAGGGCGACGGGTCGTGGCGGATCCGGTAGACCGTCCGTCACGTCGAAGAAAGTAAAGATGGCGCTTTGTATGTATACGTGTGCGCCGCGTTGGGCTTGGGTTGTTCTGTTCTGTTCTGTTCCTGTGCTGAGGCTCTGGTT
Source organism: Ganoderma lingzhi (assembly GCA_026283605.1). NCBI lineage: Eukaryota > Fungi > Basidiomycota > Agaricomycetes > Polyporales > Polyporaceae > Ganoderma > Ganoderma lingzhi. Next base: position 1,329,219 of record JAPJYM010000009.1, read on the forward strand.
CGTTGGGTTCCGTTCGTGGCCTTCGTCGTGGTACATGCTCGCATTTATGGTTAATGTGCTTGTAGGTCTATTTATTTACTCTCGGTCTACCGTCCCCGCCGACCCCGACCCCTTTATTTACGGTGAATCGCTGCGATCCCCGCTCTTCATTCTCCGTGCTCGAGTACGTATTTACGCTACACGCACATTGGTCCAGCTCTTTACGGCCAGATGCACGCTCGGCTAGCAGAGCCCAGGTTGATCGTCATCCTTTGCGTCAATTCTCGAGCTCGATGTTTACCCCTTCGCGTCCGTGGATAGATTGGTGTTCGTTTCCTTCCCGAGTTCGGGCTCAAGTTCGTTGTATTATTCGCGGTCCTGCCGCTCCACGGATTTCTTATGCATTTCACACTCCCATACAGTGCCTCGGCATTAACTGTAGTTTGTATCGCAGTGCACACGTACGCATCCATCCCGGAAACCTCATACGCATTCAAACGTACAATATACCTCTGCATCCTAATAAATTTTGCTGTAGTATTCACACTCTTCCTCTTCTTATCATCCATCCTTCCCTTTCGGCGACTACACGCGGCTCATCGGTTTAGACTCACCCCAATATTATCGCTCCTGATCCCCACTTCTGTGTTAATCTTGCGTTTCTGTTGACTGCCACCAGCTGAACGTCGCCGTTAACGAACAGATTGATTTTCGAAAGCGCGAACATGTTCCCCAGTTACTAATCGTACAAACCTTCCTCACACTCGGCGTGCCGCAAAATGATTATTCCATCCTTAGTGCTCCGAGACCTTGATGACGATCTTGCCGACGTGTTGTTGCATTTGCTGGTACTCGTATGCATCGCGCGCATGCTCGAAGTCGAAGACCTTGTCGATCACGGGCTTCATTTTCACTGCGTTGATAAGGCGGACCATGTCCTCGAACCTATCGTGCGCGCGGTGGTTAACCATCGTGTATGTTGCATGGGGGGATATCGCATACCTGGCTCGAGAACCGATGAGATTGCTCCGCAACACGACCGCCTTGTTCAGGAGGGCGAGCGGGAGAAGGTTCAGATCGACAGGTGCCGCCTCAGAATAAGCCTATGCCCCCCCCCCCCCCCCCGAAGCACGTTAGCTAGCGTTTCCGTGCGCGACTGGCGCGAACTGCTTACCCCGGCGACGAACCCGATAACGTGGATGTTGCCCCCGTATCGCACGCAGTTGGTGGACTTGAGCACGGTCTGGGGCCCGCCGACCTCGATGACGTGGTCGACGCCCCTCCCCCCGGTGACCTTGAGCACCTCGTCGTCCCAGTCAGGGGTCGTCCTGTAGTTGATCGTGTGCGCGGCCCCTAGCTTCTTCGCGACCGCGAGTTTCTGGTCCGAGGATGATGTAACGATGACGCGCGCGCCGGACGCGGTGGCGAGCTGGAGCGCGAAGATGGAGACGCCCCCGGTGCCCTGGACGAGGACCGTGTCTCCGCCCTTGAGGCCCGCGTTCATGAGGGTGTTGTACCCGGTCAGGGCGGCGCATCTGTGCGTGCGGGAGTCGGTGAAACGAAGGACGATCACGCATTTAGGAGGGCATGCTCACGGTAGGGTCGAAGCCTCCTCGTAGGTGAAATGCTCTGGGACGCGGACGAGCGCCTGCAGCCAGAAGCCCATCAGCACATCTTCCCTCTGGAATGAAATCGAGGACGGGAGCGACTGACATGGGCGGGGAGAACCTTGTATTCGGTAAGGACGCCGTCGATCGCGCCTCCGAGACTAGTCCCCTTGCTCTGCGCGGTGACGTCTCCGAAGACGTGGTCGATAGCGAAGTTGGAGCAGACGCGCTCGCCGACCTTCCAGTGCTTCACGGCCTCGCCCACGGCAATGATTTCGCCGGCCATGTCGGACCCGGGTACCGGGTTCTCCTTTTGGAGGAAGGGGAACTCGCCCTTCGCGACGAGAAGGTCGCGGTACTAGCCGGTCAGGTACGAACATCAGGGCGTACGCTCAAGGGAGGAACGATAGGAGGAAGCGTTAACGGACCTGAAGGGAGACCGCGTGAACTTTGACAAGGACCTCGGTGGCCTTGAGCTTGGGGATGGACGCTTTCACCAACGTGAGGTTGTGGAAGCCGTCCACCTTGAATGAAGGTGAACAGCCGTTAGCGTATGGGATGCGGGAAATTGGGCCTCGTTGGTCATACCTTCGGGAGCCGATATTCGCGAGTAGTGGATGGAATATCCATTATGGAGTGATTGGGTCAATGGAGTGCTGAGCGTGGCGATCTACGGGTGGTCTCGTTTTATATCCTGTTTAGCATATACTCCTTGCATGATCGACTAGCATGCGCTCCTCCCCCTCGATGGCCCTCCCCTCGATGGCACTAGCGGTAATCTGGAAACCACATAGGGTGCCCCAAAGGCGAGATCATAGCCCACGGCGAGCCTAATAAACCCTGTCATGAAGACGCTTCTCAGGCTTTAGCGCCACGGTTGACAACTAACAGACAACCTACCTCCTATATACTTCTCCTGGGTGGAGGTGAGGTGGGGAAGATTTTGGTGCGAAGGGCCTCGAGCTAGTAGTACTGAGCATGCGACGCATACGACGTTTGCCCAGTAGCTTGGCCAGCCCAGCTACTATTTCAGTGGATCCGTCCCCAGTCCGAGACTGAGATCCGTCTTCCATCGAAGTTCATTGCTGTCCTTGATAAGAACGCCTCGGGATATGGATTCAGGAGCGCGAGCATGCCATTGCCAGTGCGTGGATAGAGAGGACGACGGTCAAGGTGAAAGCTTGCGGCGATGCCGGCGACTCGGCGAGGCACCCGCAGCTATGTAACTTAGCGCTGGGCGTCATCGCTAGTCTCTCCCCATCCACCACCTCTCGTCTCCGGTCTCCACATCTACTTCTGGGGCTTCGTTGCTCCAAGTATCCTCCCGCTCCGCTTTCCAGGCAGCTGCAATGGCTTCGCAGTATCTGCCAACGCCGGCCTTCGCAGCGCCCGCACCGTCCGACACCGCCATTCCGGAGGAAGAGGAGTACTACTCGTCCTGGTCTCTCTTCCTCGTCTGTGGCCTCCTGATCATTTCACTGTGGACGTCCTACTACCTCCAGATTAAGCGCATACGTGCCATCCATGAAACTTTGGTCGCCATCCTCGCAGGGATGTTTGTCGGCTTGGTCGTACGGCTCGCGCCAGGGACGATGATACGGGACATGCTGGTGAGTGTCGCTGCGTACAGTGCCTCCCTTTCGCCACCAATGTCGCACACATTGTACCTGGTTCTGCGCGATGCTGGCTCGTTGCGTTGTTTCTGCGCTCCACTGCAGCGTTCGTGCTGAGTGTATACTGGCCGCCCAGGCACCGTGCGCCCCTGGCATTACGGGACTCCGGACTTCCCCCTCCGTGGGTGCCAATGCGGCCCGCATCCAAACGAAGCAGCGGGAGCTGTGGCTTAGGTTTCATGCTGCCCGAACTTTACACCATGACTTCCCTGCCTCGACCAGATCCACTGACCGTCGGACGTATCTCCCCACTAGACATTCAGACACACTCTGTTCTTCAACCTCCTCCTGCCCCCCATTATCCTCAATTCAGGATACGAGCTCAAACAAGAGAATTTCTTCCGTAACTTTGGATCAATCCTCGTATTCGCTTTCTTTGGCACCTTCATATCAGCAGTCGGAGTCGGGTGTGTGTCCCCCATCCGTGTGTCCTCACGAGGTTGCTCACCGAATCAAGTGCAGGTTGATTGTTTTCATCTGGTCGTCACTAGGGCTAGAATCTCTTGGATTCACTTTGATCGAATGCCTGACGTTCGGGTCGACCCTGTCTGCAACAGATCCCGTCACGATTCTGGCTATCTTCAACCAGTACAAGGTTGACCCCAAGCTGTACACTGTCATCTTCGGCGAGTCTCTCCTCAATGATGCCGTCAGTATCGTCATGTACGAGTGAGTACACCTTTTTACCTCCTTTCTCCGTGTTGTAGTGCCATGATGCTGAGTTTTCTACAGAACGCTGTCACAATTCCATGGATCCGACTTCTCAGTCTCACATCTCTTCCACGGAATCGGAATCTTCTTGCTTTCGTTCGGCTCATCCATGGCGCTGGGCGTCGTCTTCGGCCTGGGAATGTCCCTCGTCCTCAAACACTCCTCGCTATCTCTCTATCCCTCCATTGAGACCTGTCTCGTGGCACTGTGCGCATACATGTGCTACTTCTTCTCGAACGGCCTTTCCATGTCCGGCATTGTATCACTCCTCTTCTGCGGCATTACCCTCAAGCACTACGCATACCACACCATGTCCCGGCGCACCCAGCGTGCGACAAAGTACATCTTCTCCACCCTTGCACAGCTATCAGAGAACTTCATTTTCGTATACCTCGGGCTATCGCTCTTCACAAGCCCACCGTCATCCGCGAAGGTCACGAGCTACTTCAAACCGCTGTTCATCATCGTCACCACGGTAGCTGTCGTCTTCACGCGATACGTCGCCGTCTTCCCCCTGTCTGCGATGATCAACTTTTTCCACCGTCATGCCCGCGGACAGCGCCAAGAGGAGCTCCCCCATTCGTATCAGATGATGCTCTTCTGGGCAGGCCTCCGCGGAGCTGTAGGGGTCGCCCTTGCCGCAGGGTTCAAGGGCGAGAACGCGCAATCCATGCGGACGACTGTGCTCGTCGTGGTCGTGCTCACGGTGATCGTGTTCGGCGGCACGACTGCGCGGATGCTCGAGGTCCTGGGGATCCGCACGGGTGTCGAGGACGAGGAGGCGAACAGCAGCGACGAGGAGGAGGATCTTCGGAACCAGTTCTTCAGGCGAGCGGGGCGCTTCGCGCGCTACGACGACGAGGATGGCTACTTCTCTCGCCAGCAGACACGCACACCACGCGTTACCGTTGGTGTGGACACGGGCCCTGTCTACAACCATCACGTACAAAACAACGTCGGCCTCGCCGCGACCAACACCGTCTTCTCTGCAGCCTCATCGGAGTCGTACGATTCGGACGGCGGCGAGGTTCTCCCCCTTGCACCCACAGCGACCAGCGGCGAGGGCTCGCACGCCCGTCGGAAATCGACCGACGCGGCGGCGGCGGCGGCAGCGGTGCCTGCAGGCGCAGATGAGGGCAAGTGGTTCCAGGCACTTGACGAGCGGTACCTGCTCCCGCTCTTCTCGAATGCGACGGCGAGCCGCTCGTTCCACGCGCGCAAAATGCGTAAGAACGGCGCCTCGCCGGCCTCAGGGAGCGCGTCCGCGAGCAGGTTTGGGACTCCAGGCGCGTCCGACGACGAACTTGACGATGGGCCGGAGGTCGACCTGACCCGGGTGGGCCGCACTGGGGGGGAGTACGGGAACAACCACCCGTTCCCGCCGACGCCGGGCGTGATGAACGAGAGCCGGTCAGAGAGGGGGCTGAACAGCCCGATAATGCGGGGCTCGAGAGAGAGTGAGGGGCAGAGCCGGGAGAGGGGGTCGTGATAGGACACCATGGACTGACTGTGAGTACGCCTGTTGAGTTGAGCGTGATTTCCATAGATGCATAGACTTCTGTTGCTTTTGCTTAGCTACCTAACTGTAGGTAATCTGTGAATTAGTATACGAGTATTACCCTCTTGCTTTTCTCGGACAAGGACAGCCTCATCAACAGCTTCTTTCCCCTGCCAAGAGTCGAAATTTCACCTCGAAGGCTTTGAGACGAGTTCTTGTCGCGTTTGAGCGCGGCCGTGGTCCTCGGTGAGTGCTCGGTCTATGCGTGTTTACCTAAATTTTGGATCTGAATCGCTCGGCCCATCGAACCGCAGCTAATCTTGAGCCTCCGATCGACGGCCTCAAGCTCCTTCGACATCCAGAAAGCTGGGACGAGTTCCGGCTACGGTCAACGTGTGCACCAGGCGGAGCCTCCGTGGATCGTATACCAACTCATTACAGATCGCTGTGGTGAAGGTCGGGACGCTTTCGGTTCCGCCGGCCAAGCTTCAATGTGTGTGGACCATCTTTTACCTCACTCATAGCCATACAAAGCTCATATGAACCTCTTTACGCAGCGCTGGAATGCCCCTGAGTGATGCTGTTGAGCAGCGAGCCTTCAATCAAGCTCCATCGTCGCATTTCGCGCGGATCCCATTACGGACGGTTCGTTCGTTCCCCAATGTTGAAGGCGTATTGGCCTGACGTGCGTCGTGGAGTACCTATATGCAAGCACCTCAGCTTCAACTCCGGTCAAGTACCTGCGGACCGAGACGTCAAGCTTCAAGAATAGCGTCCACCAGCCACAGCTTCAATGGTCTTGGGGATTGTCGCCTCCAAACTCGGGCCCAGGCCAAGAGGCGGACCGTCGGGCCGACGATCCCTGCAAAACGAAAATCCGACAGCTCCGACCAAGCATCGCAGTGACTCGAGGATTCCGAAAACACGCGATGTGCTTTCATCCCTGCCGTCACAAGTTAATGAATGCGATGTATGAGGGAGGCCGCCCGACCCCTGCAATTGAACGCTCGAAGACTCCGTCGGAACCTCCGCGCGGCGCTGGTAATAGGGCGGGAACGCTGGAATGTTGGGACTCAAGAAGCACGCATCGGGTTTTAAGACGCTATCAATTTTCCAACATGTGCTCGGACCGGGGTTGAAATCGGTACAGGTGACTGGCTGCGTTTATCGTCGAGCGAGAGGTTGTGCCAATCATGTTCCAACGCCTTTGAGCGGGGCCAATCATTGACGTCAAGATCACTCCCCAGGGTCCAAGTTTCCCGTGTTACCCGCCGCATCTCACGGGCATGCGCCCCCAACGCCCCGGCGTTGCGGGTTCCAGGCCCCGGCCCCCAACGCCATTAGCTAGAGTGAGTCATGAGTTCTTGCCGCGTGCAAAATGATACCTATTCCTTGCCCTCGAAGCACGTTGGCTGCCCGGGAAACTGGAGTCTGCGGCAGATCATCCTGCTTATAAATGAGAACGGGTAGAGAAATACAGCGTTCAGGCTTGCTCGACCCACCCCCTGCTTTGCTGCGTCTGCTGCCCTCCCCCCCAGTTCTCGTTGCCGACATGGACACCCCGAGGTCCGACAAGACACACGTCGAGGCCGAGCTGTCGTATGTGGACAAGGCTTCAAAGTATGCAGGGCCGCTCTCCGCGGCGACGTCCGTTGCCCCCTCCATCTACGAGAAGGGTGGCGCCGTCGCGGTTGAGGCGGAGATGCTCGACGTCCCACCGGACGGCGGGCGCGGGTGGGTTGTGATATTCGGTTGCGTCATTTTCTCTGCAGCTACTGCCGGATGGGGGTATGTTCCTGTGCCGTGTTGCGCTATATCGCAGATATCATGAACGTTGAATTTGCTGTCTTCTCTGGTGCTCGAACACTTCATGAACCCTCGTCATATCTAAACACCGTGTCCTTATCAACGCCCACCGTGACACGTCCTTCGCGGAGGAAGGCTTGTGAGCAGCGGACAAAACTGCCCGATCCCTTTCTCTCTCGTGCGCGTTTGTCAACCTCACACCTCACCAGGTTTGGGGCGTCACGGAGGAGTACTTCAAGAAGAATGTCTTCCCGGACGCTTCCGACTCTCTGTTGAGCACGCTAGGCAGCATGTCTGGAATGGTGAGTTAACCCTGCTCCTTCTATATGGGTTCAGACACCTTACTAACCATTGTCTCAGTTCATGACACTGCTTAGCGTCATCCCCGGTAAACTGGCAGATCGCTAGTGCGTTTCTGGCTCTCCACGTTTCCACGCCCGTCGCCCCGCTGATTTCCCGGCGCTCATTCGTAGTGGGTACAAGGTGAGCGCGCGCCCCACGACGTTCCCGTGTGCCATGGTCTGACTTTTCGTGCAGCCGTTTCTGGCGGTTGGCGGAGTTTTGTGGACCATCAGCATGCTTGCGTGCGCGTTCGCGACGAAGCTCTGGCACTTCTTCCTGATCATGGTGCGTTGTCCTCATGCCTGCCTCATGACTCGGCTAACCACACACGCCTACCTACAGGGGCCCGTGCAGGGTGTCGCCAACGCCTTGGTCTATCCGTTGATCGTACGTCCTATTCCTGACAAGAGTCCCAGGTGTTGACCTCTTACTAGGTCGCGCTACCCGCGCAATGGTTCTTGAAGTATCGCGGACTAACAACAGGCATGGTCGTCGCCGGCAGTTCCTTGGGTCAGTGAATGTACCGCTTTTCTACCTATTCAGCATCTGACTTCATACATGCACAGGCGGCGCCGTCTCCACGCTGCTTTTCCGTCAGATGCTTACCACGCTAGGATTGCAGAAATCCTTCTTGATTTACACTGCGATCGACGGGGTGCTCCTATTCGTCGCGTGGTTTATGATCGCCGAACGGCGGAAGCCTTCACAAAGGAAGCAAATTATTTGGCTCGACAAGTCCTTCTTCACCGACCCGGTGTTCTGGAGTCTTGGTGGCTGCTTCCTCTTCACCGTCTTCGGTTACTTGTCTCCCATTTTCTTCCTTCCGACCTTCGCCAAGCAGAAGCTGCCGTATTTGTCACCTCTGGTGAGTATCCTTCTGTATCTGCTGACGTCCTCAACTAATTGGGCACCTTGCTAACGATATCCTCCAGCTCACGGTGCTTCCTGTCGCGATGCTCAACTTCTCCGCCGCCACCGGCCGCACGCTAGTCGGCTTCATTGCCGACCGCATTGGGCCCGTTAATGCGCTCTGGAGCGTGGTCATGCTCTCTGGCCTCATCCAACTCTTCGTCTGGACGTTCGTCTCCAACTACGCTGGAATCGTACGCACGCGGTATTCCCCTCGTCCATTTTCTTTCCTCCTCACACGCGCTCGGTTTTGTTTTTGTCCTCTTGCCTATTATTATGATGGCACCTGACTGTAGATGGCGTTCGGGATCATGTACGGGTTCGTGTGCGGCTGCTTCCTGTCGCTGAGCCCTGCGGTTGCCGCGCAGCTGTATGGCTCCGGTCGGCTGGCCGGCCTGTCAGGTCTGCTGCTGCTGTTCAACCTTCCCGGTACGTGTCTGGATTTGATCCAAACGTGCGCCGTTCTGATCGCTTGTGACCGTCTGCACAGGGAATTCTGCTGGAGCACCGCTGGGTGGCGCGATCCTCTCCGCCACGGGCGGTAACTGGGTCGCTGTCTCCGTCTATTCCGGCAGCCTGCAGATCGTCGGTGGCCTCGTGCTATTATATGGTATGCTCCGTTCTCCCAGTGTTCAGTTACTGTCCTCCACACTGACGATGTCGCCCTACAGCGCGCTTCAAGCGCGAGCCGAAGGTGTTTTCAGCATACTGAACTGGTTTTCGTTGCCCCCTCCCGTCATATTGTGGATCTTACCACACCCCATAGATTATAAATGCCCGCGGCGTTCGGCACTACGCCTCGGACGTAGTCCGCACGCTTTCGCTTTCCCCCAAACCGCTGCTCTACGCGCTGGAGAAACGCTTACTTGGTCCCTCACGTTTACGTTTACGCTCACGTCTTATCACTCATGCTCGCAACGACAACCCTGACTAATAGATAGATGATTGGCATTAGCATTTTTACTATTACATTTGCATAGACCGTATCAATAGATGTTTCTATTACACTCCACCACCGTGTAGCGTTGTACGCCCTAGAGTTTAGTCCAAACACACTGACTCTGGGGGTGAATACCGGCGCGAGCGATACTTCCATAAGAGACATATTCCGCTGTTGCATGCGATATAAAAATTGGTACATGATGAGGTACAATGTAGGTAGCATGTACGTCCGTCCCGCCCACACTGGTGGCTTGGCATACCCTACAAGTCGGCTCCAAGAGACTTCAACCTTGACGAGATGCGGTGGTGAGGAGGGAGGTGTACGGCCACGACCGATGATATGCAGCGAACCCGCGGAGCTTCCCCAGCGACGCCGGGATGCTACTCCCCGGGGCATACGGCGTCCATTCCCAACTCCTCCCCTGCCGCACGAGCCTCCCAAGGTCCGGCAGCTTCTGGCTCGCGTCCACCGGGATGCGCAGGACCGTGCCCGTGTTCATCGCCGTGGTGCAGACGTATATCAGCCGCTTCAGCTCCAGCGCGGTGTCGTCGTCCATCGCGCCCGCAGCGCTCCGGCGACGGTAGAGCGGCATGTCCATATACAGATTGACGTGCGCGTCCTGGATGCAGAACGAGATCGGGGCGAGGCCGAGGAGGTCCCGGTCGGGGCACAGCGCGAGGAGCTTCTGTGTGCGGGCTGCGCGGTGCGCGACAGCGGACGGGAACCAGTGGGGCGCGGCGCTGTCCCGGTAGACGAGACCCAGAGACTTTATGGCGAACGACGTCGCAGGGGTGCCGTCCGGTTTCAACTCCGGGGGCCCAATCTTGAAGATGACAGCTTGGTCCACGTTCAGCGCGGTCTCGGCGCCGCCACAGCTGATCTCGATGAACGCGGTGGCCTGCATGAAGAGGTTGAACTTGTGGATTTCTATCCAGTCCATGGCAGCACGGCCGAGCTCGGTCACGGTCTTGTAGCCGAGCTCTGAGAAGATGGAGGGGACTTTTAGGGCCGAACGGGAAGCGCACATGCGCCTGGCACAAAACAGTAAGTCACTCGCCAGTCATCGCCATGGGTTGCTTGGACTCACTTGTGGGACGGCCAGGAGGCTGCTTGGCATTCCTTGCTGCAGTATCGTACGACTGCACACCCCATGCATTGTTTGAGCACAACGTCCTTCGCCCGGGGTACGCAACACCAGTAGCATGACTCGGAGTCTTCAGATGAAAAGAGTCTTCCAAGAGCGGATTTCGGGCCTTGATTCTTGACGACGATCATGGTGGTTGTGTTCTGATGCAGCAAGAAAGATGAAGAGGGTTGGTTAGGGCTAGGTGTGGAGGGAAGTGGCAGAACGCAGTCAAGCTGGTAGAAATGGCCAACCACAGTGGGTTTATATGCGGATGCCTCCCTGGCCACCCGCTTTGGTCGCTAACTTGAGACAATAGCAAATGGAATCCATAGCAATAAAAGGGGAGCAATGCGGGTGTGGTACAATCACTGTCAGCTACGAGTTTTGTGGTTCAAGAAAAGACAAAAGCGCGCAGACCATGATTTGGGGGACATCGCAACACGTCGTTCGCGTCGTCGCTACCATTCACAACCTTATACAATTAATGGGCATTCAATAGATCCCACCAGAGTATTAGAGGTGGTACTCAGCCTTGACTCACTCCGAGTTTCCAATCCGCGGCGGGATGGCCTTGGTGTGCCACTCATGATGGTTGGCGCGCGCATTGACATGAATTTGAGCCCTCATTAGCGGTGGTGGAAAGAATAAGGGTAGCTCAATGCGGCAACATGGTTATGACCCGTATGTCCCATTGAATTTGACTTTCCAAGGAGGAGTTGATTAACGTTGAAATATTGCTTTGCCAGTGCCAGAGGCGATGCCATTTGCGCGCTCAACGCACCATAAAGGGGAACTGCACGTGGCACTTTAGCGCCCTTGCCACGCTTTGCCGAAGCTTGACATTATATAATATTGACGCCTCGGTGTTTGGGCTCAACAAGTTTATCCTGTTCTCTACCGAATCTTGCCCAGTACGTGCAGGATCCTGCTCATCCATGTTCTTAACACGACGATAACGCAATAAAAAGTCTGGATCACGTTGCAAGAGCTCGAAGAGCCTCCAGGTGGGTAGTCTCGTAAGCGCCGACAGCGACCGGATCTCTCACCAGTGCAGCTGAATGACCGTTTCACCTAGAAGGCTAGAACCCTTGGTCCAAATGCAAGTGCGCCGCACACAAGTTGTACTCGACCCACGTTCAAGAAGGTAATTGAGAGTGGAAAAGTGCCTCTCGAACTCGAAGCTCAGCTTGGCATGATTCCTCGGGCTTTCCCCGCCATGCGTCTAACGTGCGTTGTCCATGTCCATGTGTGACCGTAGTGCGAGCGGCCGATGCAATGACAGAGTCAAGCCCTCGGTAACCAGTTCTTTTACATAACCCGACGGTTGGCGCTCCCAGAGATCGTTCCGTATGGGACCGCTCGTCCAGTAAATTCCCGGTTCCTCGGTGGTCAAGTGCCCAGCGTTGGTTCTTCTCCGAGGCGGCGAACCTATCAGAAGGGACGCATGCGTCGCGGAACGCGGCACCTGTACGACATGCCCCCTTGATATTGGTGGATAGGCGAGCCGCGACCCAGTCTTCGTGGACAAGGGCATCTAGGCACACACAGGCGCGGTGGTTCATATTGGATCCTTCTGGGGCCCCCTCCCATTCCGGCTCTCCCGTTTCCCGCGAGCGTAGGAGAAGGTTTCCCTCCACCACTCAGCACAGCATGTCGCTCGCCATACCTTTGGCCTACGCTCTTTTCAGCTCCACGCCGGTGCTTGCGGCGTACAACCTCATCCAGCAGTATTCGGGCAGCAAGTTCTTCGATGGTTGGGATTGGCAGGATCACACATACGACGACACCACTCATGGTACGTCCGAGTCCCTTGGCATGTACCGACCGAACATGATGCTGATGTTGAGCGCACCGTGACTATGTAGGGCATGTGTTCTACCTGTCCGAGGCCAACGCGATGGCGAAGCCCAACCCTATCGCATACCTGAACGACGCCGGTAACGCAGTGATCAAGATCGATAACACCACCTCCGTCGACTACAACAACAAGCGGAACTCTGTGAGTCCCACTCTGCCTCGCCCTTCAGCGCGTCTCAACCCCCGCTATCTGGTAGGTGCGGATTGCGACGCACGACTACTTCCCCGTCGGATCCGTCTTCGTCTTCGACGCCGTGCACCTGCCCTACGGGTGCGCCGTCTGGCCCGGGTTCTGGACGAAAGGCCAGAACTGGCCGCAGGGTGGCGAGATCGACATCATGGAGCAGGTCAACCTCGCGCCCGCGAACCAGATGACGCTCCACACCGAGTCCGGGTGCACGCAGGCGAGCGGGGTGCAGCAGCTCGGCAAGACGGTCGGGACGGACTGCTCCGCGGGGGTGAACTCCGCGACGGGGTGCAGCGTCGCGGAGGCACAGCCGAATAGCTTTGGCGCGGGCTTTGTGGAGAACGGCGGCGGGGTGTGGGCGACGCAGTTCGATGCCACTGGGGTGTTGTGAGTGTGCGCGCTTTGCTTTGTTGGGCGTTCGAGTTTTTAAATCATCGTTCCGGTGCCTTGCGCAGTATCTGGTTCTGGTCGGTGAGTGTCTATACTTTCTTTCGTACTTGGTTTTGAACCTTGCTTACGGTCGCAACCATCTCGGCAGCGCAAAGACGTTCCATCCTCCGTCTCTAGCGCCACTAACTCCATCGATCCTTCCACATTCGGTACCCCTTCTGCTGCATGGCCTGCCTCGTCTTGCGACGTCGGCCAATTCTTCACGCCACAACAGCTGGTCCTCGACATCACGCTCTGCGGCGATTGGTGCGTCTTCGTACCATACTGGATTGTCCCTTATTTCTATTTCTGATGAAGACACTGACCCTGGTATACAGGGCCGGCCAACCCAACCTTTACCAGTCCACCTGCGGCGGCGAGCTCGGAAACTCCACGGTGGACATGTGTGTAAGTGCAGCGCTCGCAAGTGCGTACTCCACGCGATAACGTGCCCCTGACCAAACGTCGTTCTGTCGTCCTCCAGTACCTGTACGACGTGATCAACCTGAACCAAACTGCCCTGGCCTACGCCTGGTTCGAGATCTCCTACGTCAAGGTCTTCACCGCCAGCAACGCCTCGCTCGAGGTGCCCATATCCAGCTCTGGATCTAGCGTCGTCCTCGGGGTAGCGACTACTACGGCCGCCCCGGGCACGGGGGGCGCTCCATCAGCCTCGAGCACAAGTACAAGTGCTAGCAACGCGTCTGGTGGCGGCAACGGGGCCCTTCCCTCAGCGCCTTCGTATGCTGCGGTGCTGAGTGCCGCCGTCCTCGTTGTGTCCTCGTGGGCACTTTTGTGAGCTTCGCTGGTCTTCGATCCCGGACATTGGACGATTGGGGTCCTCGTTTTTGCTCGTGCGCTTCATCGGTGAATTCTCGGACTTTCAAGGATTACTATAGTATGTTATGTAATGATTATTTTTGACAAGAAAAGGAGAGCAGCAGGTGCTACACTCTAGCTAGTATCGGACACCCGAAGGTAGTCGGACAAAAACAAGTTGTAATATCCCAGACCTGTTCATGCGCACAGAGGGGAGAATTTCACAGCCACCGTTGGCGGTTCAAAGAGCGGAAGTTACCGTGACCGTGCCATGAAATTAAACCCCATGATGACTGTGGTCACCGCCCTCAGCATCGACGGCCCCCATCTTGTCATTCAGACCACTTATGTATCCCTTGACGCCCCCGTTCCACTCTGTCATTGTTGAATGGGAACGGAGATGGACGCCAGGTATGACTCATCCTCCGAGTCGACAAGCGCCATGAAATCTTACACGTACGCCCGTGATTATTATCGTGGTCTGCCCTCCGAGTTAATTACAGCCCAACACATCCACCGACAGACCCAATCGCAAAGCCTCCGCGCCATAGCGTCGTCGATGTTGCCATTTATTTTATGAATATCCCTAAGAATACACCTGTCGGTCCACCCAGACGGGCAAAAGTCACCGTGGACATCCTCTCCCATGTCAGGGCGAAGAAGCACCGAAGGTCCGTATTTTTAGGCTCAGTCACTCACACGGAGTGTATAACTCACGGCTGTGCATCTGTGCGAACCCTTCGACCTGACAGGTAAAACGGCGTGTGGTCGAGTCCTACTGCGGCACGCCAGGTCCTAGCTCCTTGTTTCCGGTCGTCCATTACGCGCACCCCACAGTCTTTGTCCCGCCGACCCACAATGCGCCCTCTCGCGACCTTCGGTATCCTCTCCTGGTCCGCCGTCCAAACCTTTGCGGCGCTCAATCTCGTCCAGTCCTACTCGGGGTCAAATTTCTTCCAGGGATGGGATTTCTTCGACGGATTCGACAACACGACAAACGGTGCGTCCGGGTGTACTCATTATTGAAATGGACTGAGTAGTCGCTCATTGCGAGCCACCACCGGATACAGGTGATGTCAACTTCCTCAGCGAGGCGAACGCGACTGCGAGCGGGCTCACGTTCGTCAATGATGCCGGGCGTGCCATCATCAAAGTCGACAACACCACGTTCGTTCCGTTCAACTTCAAGCGGAACTCGGTACGTCGTCCTCTGCCAATGATCAGAGTCTTTCTTGCTTGCTCAGCTGGCGTCCCCTCAGGTCAAAATCAACACGCACGATTTCTTCTCCATAGGAAGTGTGTTCGTGCTCGATGCAGTTCACATTCCGTTTGGATGTTCGGTATGTCCCCGTTGTCTGCTCAAGAGGTTTTTCCTGATCTTTCATTCTTCTCAATATCAGGTATGGCCGAGTTTCTGGACGAAGGGGCCTAACTGGCCGGCTGGAGGCGAGATAGACATCATGGAGCTCGTCAACCTGGCGGCGAACAACCAGATGACGCTCCATACGACCACCGGGTGCACCCAACCGGCAAACGTTACGCAATTAGGTACGGCCTCGGGAACGGACTGCTCCCAAGGAACGAACTCCTCCATCGGCTGCACCGTCATCGAGTCGCAGCCGAACAATGCCGGAGCGGCTTTCGCATCTGCCGGCGGAGGCGTCTGGGCCGCTCAGTTCGACGTATCGGGTATTTTGTGAGTTCACGCTGAGCTTCTCTGACTGTGTGAGACTTGCCAGCTGACAGACACTCTACGCAGCGTTTGGTTCTGGACTGTACGTCCTCGCTTCATCGTGGGTTCTCGCAACGACTCACCCTGATTATTCTTGCGCTGTATAGCGAAACACTATTCCTGCGGATGTCAGCAACTCCTCGACATCTGTTGACCCGTCGACCTGGGGAACACCCTCTGCGGCATGGCCGGCCTCCTCGTGCAACATCACGAACTTCTTCACGCCTCAGCAGATGGTGTTGGATATCACACTATGCGGCGACTTGTGAGCATTTCCGCCTTCCCCGTGTCGCCCGCCATTCACTCACTCATCCTGCACACAGCGCCGGACAACCGACTATATACGCGCAAACATGCGGCGGACCCGTCGGAAACGCCTCCACTTGCGTACGCCCCCCCTTCAATAAATGTGCCTACCATAATTCTGATCTGTCGTCTTGATATCATCAGTACCTCGAGAACGTGATCAACAACGGGACCAGCCAGTACGCCGACGCTTTCTTTGAGATTAACTACGTCAAGGCGTACTCGCTCGGGGATGCGCTCGACCCGACGACTTCTGGCTCTAGCACTGTGCTGTCGTCGGTGGCGCCAACGGGGACCTCGGGCGGGACTGCAGCGTCGTCGAGCACAGGCACGAACGGGGCTACCGGTTTTGTTGGTGGGCCGGTGGTGGCAGCGCTGGTTGCGGCACTCGGGGCGGTGGTCGCATTGTTGATGGTTTGAGGACATTGTGATCGACTTGGCTTACGCTCACGCATTGCGCAAGTGAGGGGCGACGTTCTGGACTAGCTATGCTTACGATCGGTGTGTGCACGTTTTGACGTATAATTGGACTATTTTCACGATGTTCCAGATCTTCATGTATCTCTTGTGTACGAGACTACTATTCAACGTCTTTCTGTACAGGTACTAGTGACCTTTCGTCCAGCATCAGCAAATCGATATCAACTTCGTTGAGTCTGTGCAAACCCCTTACATGCGGACTGGAGGGGATGCCGAGCCTGAGCGCTACTGTCGACTCTCATCTTAGAGGTACCTCTTCTAACGACCGTCACCTTCAAGTTTCGTGTGGTATTGCGTCCTCCTTCCAGCTTGCATAACTGATCATGTGTAACTGCCAGGTACTGCAACACTCCCCGTCCGTCTTGGGCCGAGCGTGTCCTGAGCGTCCGGTGTTCCTGTTAGTGTAGTCCATGGTGTGGTGAGTTTCAAGTTTGAAAACGCATACATGCAATGTACATGATACTACTAGTGGTACGGTAGAGTATGAAATAGATTATAGAATAACACATACTAAATATCGACTAAACTCACAAGAACGTCATGGCCCCCGTCCATCCCCACCAAGTTTGAACGTCTTGCGCAAACTATTCCAGAAGACGAGTCGCTGGCCTCGGACCACGTTGCTCACGATTTTGCAGTGGCAGAGTGCGCAATCCGTGATCTCTGATTCCATCCTCCCCCCCACCAGCAGATCATCGGCCGCAACAGAGTCGCAACCGAATGCCCGGAAGCTATAGCTAGAATTTTCAAGCGTGTTCTTGCACTCCCCGCCATCCAAGCAGCCAGCACCGGTCTGCGCGAACTCGAACGCACGGAGGTACATTCCGACGACCGTCAACTCGAGCGCGCCCTTCGAAGTTCGCAGCGAAGCACCACCCGAGATCTTCGGTGCACAGAGACTCTACAGCCCCGTCTTCACGTGTGTATCCGTTGACGATATCCGCGCCGAGCTTGCAGCACTCCACGAGGGCGAGTGGGAGGAGATCGTGGCTGCCCGTGAGGCGCGCCGCGAGGTTGACAATCGCGATGGCCGCCCGGCCTACGACGTCCGCCGGTCGATCCGTCTTGATGGGCCCAGCCCAGATGTGGTGTGGAGCGGGGTCGGGTCTAAGACTGCCCGGATAGAAGCGGCGCAGGTACTGGAGGCCGTTTTCTACGAGTTTGTCGACCTCGTACTTGTGTCCCAGGCGAATCCATGCGGATACGGCGTGAAAGGTCGGTGCCTCTGGGGGCCTGCCAGTGCGCAGGTGAACGAGTTCAGAACGAAGAGCATCATGACCTGAAGCGGGACGCGACGTACTCTTGAATCGTCCCTCCGAGAACGAGAACACGTAAAAAGGGTCTGAGGTCCGCGGGCGAGTATGCGAGGTGCACAGTCGGACACTGCTGGCAGATGTGGCTCAGGTCCGACTCTAAGGTTATCCGTGACGAGGAAGCCTGAGAAGGCCCGGGAGTTGGCTGAGGTTGCGGGATGGACAACATATCCCGGAAGACTTGAGAGTGCTTCGCGAGCGGGCCACGGTAGACGCGAAACTCGACGTCCTTGGCAATGAGGATGATCGTCCCGTCGTCGTACCAGAATTCCGCGTCCTTTACGGTCTCTAGAGATTGGGATCGTGCGCGGTTCCTGGTAGAGATGCGAGCCGGCTTCATAGCAGTACGCTTTGTGCGAGCCATATTGTGCTGCATGCAGTTGTCAGGTCAAGCAGGCACGACGGGAGACGGTTTGAGACGGTCGCGATTGATTTTAGTGGCAGTGATGCAGCGATTCAGTGGTTGCTCCGGCGTTCATTGACCCCGGTTCTTTCAGAGTCACCGGTGCCAGCTGCAGCAAAGCCATGGTAAGGAACGACAATGTTATTTCAACAACGGTACGACCGACACAAACATGTAATGATGGTGGATCTATATCTATAAGAGAGAAAATTTGTACAGGATACCCCGTCCTCGACCCAGAAGCAGTAGAGGCGAACGGAAATGGGGACTTGAACGCCCCCAGACTACGAGCTCAGGATAATCCTGTGAAAACATCCCTCGTTCCACACCTTTCGGAACACGTTTCTTCAGACAGAGACACAGCGCAGACTTGCTTGTTTCGCGTCACGATGAGCGTGCCCCACGATCACCTCAGGCCGAAGCAGAGGGGGCGGGGCCAGAGGGAGCAGGGCCAGAGGGGGCACCCGACGGGGGAGGGCCAGAGGGCCTCGGGAAGCCCGACGGGGCACCTGAAGGAGGCGCACCAGACGGGGCAGCGCCCGAGGGGAAAGGCGGCGGGGGAACACCCGACGGGGCACCAGAGGGCCTAGGCGGCGCACCCGAAGGAGCCCCAGACGGAGCCTGGCGGCGCGCGTTGGAGGGTGCACCAGAGGGCGCTGGGCCAGACGGAGCCGGACCCGAAGGGGCGGGGCCTGAGGGAGCACCCGAAGGCGGGGGCGGGGGCGGAACGCCAGAGGGCGCGCCCGAGGGCCTGGGAGCACCAGAAGGGGGAGGACCCGAGGGCCTAGGGAAGCCCGAAGGCGCACCAGAGGGAGGTGCGCCCGAGGGGGCCTGGCGACGCGCATTCGACGGAGCGCCAGACGGGGCAGGGCCCGAAGGGGCAGGACCCGACGGAGCACCAGAGGGCGGCGGAGGCGGCACGCCCGAGGGGGCTCCCGATGGCCTGGGCGCACCCGAGGGCGGGGGACCCGAAGGACGGGGGAAGCCAGACGGCGCGCCAGAGGGAGGCGGGCCCGAGGGAGCAGGGCCCGACGGGGCCTGGCGGCGCTCGTTAGAAGGCACACCCGAGGGGGCAGGACCCGATGGCGCAGGGCCTGAGGGAGCAGGGCCGGAAGGAGCGCCAGACGGCGGGGGAGGGGGGGGCACGCCCGAGGGAGCACCCGAAGGCCTGGGAGCACCCGACGGGGGAGGGCCGGAGGGGCGAGGGAAGCCAGATGGGGCACCCGAGGGAGGAGCACCGGACGGAGCCTGGCGGCGTGCGTTAGATGGCGCGCCCGAGGGAGCGGGGCCTGAGGGGGCAGGGCCCGACGGGGCAGCACCCGAAGGCGGGGGCGGGGGAGGAACACCCGACGGCGCACCCGATGGCCTGGGGAGGCCAGAGGGGGGGGCACCAGAGGGCGGGATACCCGAGGGCTTAGGGGGCAAGCCAGAGGGGGGAGCACCCGAGGGAGCCGCGCCCGATGGCGCCTGGCGGCGTGCGTTGGACGGGGCACCAGAGTGAGCAGGGGGAGCACCGGAAGGGAACCCGCTGGGGGGCACGCCAGAGGGCGGCGGCGGCGGAACACCAGACGGCGCACCCGAGGGGATAGGGAAGCCCGAGGGCAAACCAGACGGGGCAGGGCCCGAGGGGAACGGGAGCCCGCTGGGTACGCCAGAAGGAGGTCCGGCGGGAGCAGCAGCAACTGTAAAAAGCTCATGTTAGAAAACCTCTCATTGGGGGTGAAATTCTAGACTCACCTCGGCCAACAACGAGGGCGGCGAGGACGAAGTTGAGAAGGTGCATCATCTTTGCTTTGGTGCTAAAGGATGAGTGCGATTGGCTGTTGTCTGAGGACTGTGCACAAGAAAGTAGAAGTGGAGGGAACTGGGGAACAAGAGCGACGGTGGAGGGGGTTTTATACATATCAGTGCAGACTGGATTTTCGAGGGTCGCCGTGAGTTGGGGCGAAACAGTGTACCATCCACCGCGCAGCAGATTTAGCCGCCGCCCTGATTGTCGGGAGCATGGCACGACTGTGAACTTCGGAAGGCGTTAGTGCTGATGCCCCGCCATTGTGTGTGGTTCAACCCACCTTTCGTCCACAAGCCTTAGCTCAGCTGGAGCTCCGAGTCGACGTGGCGTACAATGCCCAAAACATATCTCACTGTGCATAGTCCTAGTACTGCATCTCGGAGAGAATACATGTTTGGTTGAATGCACATGGAAGGCTGCCAATTTGGTTTGCGCTATCCGCTATTTGCTCCCGAATAGTCAGTTCTCTGATCAGGGAGTGCCAGGTGGACTGCGAACCTCGGACTGCGTAGCGTGCCCAACTCCTAGCACCTGTTGTCCTCCAAATTTAGCGCATTCTTGAAGGCAAATGGTCCCTGTGCTGTACTAGGCCCAGACCATCGCCAATGTTGTCACCAAGGAGAGTTATGTCGGGCCTGGCAGGGTATCATACATAATCATGCGGCTGGTCGCGAAACAAGTTCATTGTCAAGTTGTTGCGGCGATCCCTGCGCTGGCGGCTCGTCGGACTTTGCCGAACATGACGGACCATCGAGCGCTTGAACTTTGGTGTCCCTAGGCCTCCAACTTGCCTTAGTTTGCCCCTACTGTACTACGACGCCAGGCCTGCTAGCCTCGTCAGGTCTAGGAAGCTGTCGTAATACACCGTATTTTTTTCCTAATTTCTTGCGACGTCACGGGCTCATCTAGGTGCGCAGTCGAAAATTGCGTGCTCTTCTATTCAACGTGAAGTAGTCCACTCAACTACCACACCTTTATTTCGCGGATCGCGATGGTCGCGCGACGCTTCCCAGGCCGCAGCAGCTTCGAAGAGCATTCGAATCTTATCCCTTGTACAGCCACTGTCCACAGCAAAACGCCGCTTTCCCGGACTTTCATGCGTGCAAATTTACATCAACCCCACCTCTCCAGGGAAGTCATCCGCATGGATCGCCAGTCAACTCGTACGCATTCGTTGCTATGCTTTAGACACCTGTTTACCACTAATCCTCAACGTCAATGCAGTGATCCAGCCGAACAGAAGTTCCTTAAGCTCAACAGCGTTCCCGGGCCAGTCACCGCGCGTCATCGGTCTAGAGAGTGGCTGACGAGGTCAGGGCTGCGATTATAAGAAGCTGAGATAAAGGCTAATGAATCACTTAGTGCCAGTTATAACAGACAAACTGCGGGCAAAGCCAGCCAAGCGGATCAATGATTTTCGAATCCACCTTTGCGCAGCACCCACGCGGTTCCAAACTTCATGCATAGTTGGAGCAGTCCGACCGCCGGCTTTCGAAGGGACTCTTCGATCGGCCCAAGAATCTATCCCATAGTCGCTTCATAACGGTGAGCTCGACCAAGGCAGTCCCTACTACACATAATCTGCCAGTATTGACTCAGAAGTAGTGCAGGACAACTACGAATCCACGCATCGTTCGACTGTTCGTGGAATTCAAACCTCAACACGACGCGGACGTACAGCACACCCATCTCGAGGCCTGGGACTGTGAGATGGATGACGAAAGGATAACGTTACCCTACGCCAATGCTTGCATGCTCGCCATCCGGTATTTACACGATCACGGACATTTGCAAGGTCGAGGTGGTCGCGCCATATGTACCCTCCCGGTGAGCATCCACGGAGAAGCTGGCTGACTATCAGCAGGCACGGTCGAGAACATGTGGTTGCGTAGACTGCGGGCGAGCCCAAGATGTGACTAAATCGCTGCATAATGGGCTCGCGACCCGCAGCTTGCGAGGGCGTATGGATGTGTCAAGGGGGAGCGTATGAAGAGGTCGGGACGCTCACTTAGTTCAGTTAACCTTCCATTGCCCACGCTGGTTAAACTGCGCACGCGGTTCCGAAAATACGCAGTATGGTAGTGGAATGGTGCAAGAGTCGAGTATCGGCATTGCCTCGTACGAGCTCGTTGCAGCCTGTCCGACCAGACGTGAGATTGGTTGGGATCGCGGCCCTCCACTGCACCCGCCCGGTTTTCGCTGCTCCGAGGGGATGTGTACGGCGTTTCCAGAACTCATAGGTGTAGATGCACTCATCCCCTCCGCATATATTTATCACCATTCCGTCATTTACTTCTAGGACGCGAATTGCGGGATGATACCGCTATGACGCCTTACAGCGGCCTCGTCTCCTCTGCAACCGCCGGACATTGGAGTCTCTCGCATACACGAAGCATGCAACTCATTTCTCAGTAAGGCTGGGTTTTTCTGTCTCTATCGCACACCGTCTATCAGGATCGCCTGCTTGCCGTTGCAAATGCAAGAAGTCACTGGAACTTGGACATATTCAGGATGCAATAGCGCCATACAGTACGTGTTTCTAACCTGCGCTGTTTCGTTAACACCCGTTTCCTGCATCATTCCACAGCTTGCGCTGCAAAACCTATCGAATCTTCTTCATTCTTCCTTTGCAAGCAAACCGGTAGCGGGTGCTCGTACTCTTCACCGTTATTTACACTGACACCCCCCATGGCCGCCTGCGGTCAGGTTGCAATTGCAAGTAGCGGTTCCTGCATAAGTGGTACTGTACCTGCCATCGGTCTTTTAGTGACCATGCTCAGGGACGGCTTACACTGAGCTTTTCGGCGACGATAGAAACACTGTGCATTGAAAGTCTTCGTATATGTAACAGTTCTAGTACCACACACCGCATTTGCTCCCGTCATTTACGGTTCAATATAGATTCAAGCGCGAGATACATGCGCAAGGAATGTGAGACGCGTCCTATGCCGAGGGATCAACTAATGCAGTCTCTCGGGTAAAGCGAATGGGCGTCCTCGACCGAGCCATTGCTATCCCCCACTTTGATAACCCTGTCAGCCCACAGAGAGGACGCAGGGCGATTGTGCGGGGTGGTGCAAAAGGTGTTAAGCGTATACACAGACGAGCGAAAATGGTTCATAGGCGACTCGATTGCGTCCGATAAATTGCGATGTAGGGCGACAATTGTATATCTACCCAAGTACGAAGGTAAGTTAGACTAAGTATGTCAGACACGTAGTAAAACCATGAGACAAGCGAACGATCTCATGGCTGAATTAATGCCTTCTCGCATGGAAGTTTGCTCTTCCCCGCATTAGTAACTCCAGTCGTCCATAAGGAGGGACGGGGAGCAGTTGTCGGGGTGAGGTGTTGGTGACGATAGGCCAGAGATAGTCGCCCGACAGAAGAGTGTCCGCCGCTGAAGGGTGGCGTAAGATGTCAAGAGCGGCATAGAAAGGAATGGCTATCGATACAAGTAGTCGGCGATATTACCAACCCTGGATTAGACGATAGTCAGCACGGGAGATCCTCAGCACAAGAAAAGGCGACGGACCAGCCCAGCAAAGAGACGAATATCGGCATGCGTCTCGTACTGTCCACTCTGAGCGCTGTTAACCTTCACAACCTCGAACCTATTTTCCTCAGCGTTCCAATGGAATATGCGCTTCACGCCCGCCCACCGGCACCACTCCAGGCACCGCCAACATGGCCGCGCGCTGCCCATCCCGTTCTTCGTGAATCGCGCAACGTACATGTCAGCGCCGTTCGCCCGTGGGTCGCGGCGGCGCGTGTCCCACCCCCTGTCCCCGTCCTTCAAACGCGTAGCAGCCGGACCATTGAGCGAGACGCCACGGTCCACGATGGACAGAGGGGGACACACGTGGCGGTGGGACGATGACGGACGGCTCTCGCTCCCGCTAGCCTCTCCGCTACTGCTGCTAGAGCTGCTGCTCGCCGGCGGTGGCGACGGAAGCGGTCGGCTCCGACTCGAGTTCCGCCGCCTGCCCTTGCCCTTGCTTTTCGGCGGCTTAGAGGGCCCAAGAGTCAGACTCGGGCTGGGACTCGAGGGCGGTGGCGAAGGCAGGGGTGGGCCCAGAGAGGGTGCTCTCGGGGCCCGCAAGCCCTTTTGGCCCTTTTGTTGTATGTTGTTCTGGAGGCACAGCCGGTGAAACCCGACGCTCCATGCCTTGAACCTGCGTCTTGAACGACGGGGACATGCCCGTCAAGCTGAAGATCGCGTGCATCTCCGCGTGCATCGACACGGGCTGTGGCGCAGCACGAGCATGAGGCGTCTGGGAGCTATAGAGATGAGAGAAGAGCATGTGCTTACCTTACGATGCCCATGCGTCCTAACTTCCGCGCCGTCATAGTGCGGTCGATGATGGTTGTACCCCGAAGATATGACCTTGCCGCCCTTGACCATGACTGCGCCTAGGGTGAAGCACATCGGGCTCTTCGACGCGGCCTCGGCGCACTGCGACAGGTAAAACTGGGTCTTGTTCATTGTGGCTCGTAGGAGGGGATATTCGCTGATGAGCACGCGATAAGCGTAAAGTTCGTGGCGGACAAGCAGAAATACACGCATATACTCACCTGCAAATATTGGGTCAAGATTCTGTGAATTTTGTTGAATGCAAAACACGACAGCGGATGCGAGAAGAAGTAGAGGGCACTGAGGAGGAGGACCTGAACTGAGGCGAGTCAAGAACATGAGGCCGTCAAATACGGAGTTACAAGGCGCCCTGCCCTGAAGCGCATCACGGGACCGCATAAAATTCGCGTTCTCTGCGCGCTTGTCAAAGCAGCCGTCGTCCATCGATCTCTTCCTCGCACCAAAATTTCCCTCATCCCACAATGTCTGTCGATCTTGGAAAGCTTGAGGCCCACCTTGCGACCCGTTCCTACGTAGAGGGGTGAGTGTCTCTTACTCTCCTTTGTGTAGACAGATTTTTGGTATGATGAACACAACGCTATGGTCCGTGTTTCCAAGAAGCGACTAGACACCGCTGCTCAAGTATGCCGACAACCCATTCACCTAGCTTTCTGACCCTCATATATTTCGACTTGCGTTCGCGATAGAAGTTGCAAATGCTAACTTTACTTCTTTTCATCACCCAGTTACACCCCGTCGCAGGCGGACGTTGTCGTCTTCAAGGCCATCTCCGCTGCCCCCAGCGCGTCCGCCAACCCTGCTGTCGCGCGCTGGTACACCCATATCAAGTCCTACGAGGCTGAGTTCGGCTCCCTCTCTGGCTCGAGCTCCGCCGGCGAGGCCTTCCTTGGCGGTGCGGCTGCGGCCGCCCCCGCCAAGGCTGAGGAGGAAGACGATGACATCGATCTCTTCGGCTCCGACGATGAGGAGGATGCTGAGGCTGAGCGCATCAAGGCCGAGCGTGTCGCTGCCTACAACGCGAAGAAGGCTGCGAAGCCCAAGACCGTTGCTAAGGTCTGTCTATTTCCCTGGCTACTTTGCTCCCCCACCTCGTCCCTTGTCACCCTTTGTCATGTATGTACGTTACTTTCGAATGCGATGTTGACATTCTGCGTATAGTCTGTTGTCACTTTCGAGGTGAAGCCTTGGGACGACGAGACCGATATGGCGAAGCTTGAGGAGTCTGTCCGCTCCATCGAGATGGAAGGTCTCGTTTGGGGTGCCTCCAAGCTTGTCCCCATCGGTTACGGTATCAGGAAGCTCCAGATTACACTGGTCGTCGAGGACGAGCTCGTGTCCCTCGATGATCTCCAGGAGCGCGTTGCCGAGTTCGAGGACTACGTCCAGAGCTCCGACATCGCTGCCATGCAGAGTGAGTGTTATTGCCCTAGGCACTTCAACTTGTGAATCAATTAATTAACAATGGCTTTGCAGAGCTTTGAGTTTCGTTTTTGTATATCACCAGCATATTCCCGGGGTTTTGGCGGGTTGCATCGTTGTGTTGTATGGATGTGGATGTTAGAAGCAGTAAACCAAGTGTTGTAACGATCTACTAGAATTCCATGTAGCATTCATAAGTGTCCTGGCTTTGTGGGACGCAAATACTCCCGGCTTTTCGTCTCGTGTCGAAACATGCTGCTTAGCAGTCCTCAAGGTCTCAACGACCATCCTTGAAGCTTGACCTTTCGATCCCAGGGCCCTCCCTTAGGAGTTGACGTAACTGTTAAGACGAGGGACCGATAGCAATGAAAACGCGCCTTCTCAAACCCTCCCGACTCTTGGACGATATGAAGTTAATATGAAGCATATTTGTTCTCGCCACAAGGCGAACGTCGACGTCGTGAGATCTGCCTCGCGTGACTGTCGCGAGGTTCATTTCTGAGGTCAGAGGTGGACGGTCCCAGGCCGGGTCGGAGAAGTTACACGACGCCACCAGCAGGCACCCGGCTGTCTTTTCCAGGGGTCTGGGACGTCAGAGTGTCACTCAGGTGTCATGCAGAAAACAGAACGTCACCTTAGTCGCAGGACATATTGTCTTACTTAGTGTGCGGGACTCAGGAGTGCAGAACTCGGAGGAAGGACGTTAGGGAAGGATATGAAGAGCAGTCGGGCTTCCTTTATGTTCAGCTGGGGTATGTCCTCAGTTAACCCGATGTGCCAGGGGCCCAATGCACCGGCTTCAATTCCTTGAGGCAGTCAGCTTGAATCAAGTAATGTGGCAACAAACAATGCGGTCTAGACCGGGGTGAGGATCCGGTGCGGCGAGGGAGGGCCGTGATGTGACTGGACCAGTGAGACGCTGGGCGGCAGGGTTGTTTGCGCATGTTGTCCTAGCGACGTTGGACAAGTGCTGCCCGTCTTCGACCTCCTCCGGACGCCCATCCCTCTTTTCTCCCGCCGTCCTCGACTCCCCGTCCTCGTCGACATTAAAGAACCCGTCCGCTCCTTGCGTATCTTACACCCTTCGCCATGAAGACTATTGCGGCAGCCACCCTCTTCGCCTCCGTCGCATTGGCCCAGACGGTGAGTCTTGCTCGTTTGACGCCTCTTGAGGAAAATTGGTAGAATGGGGACAAGTGGCGAAATGGGCTGGGCAGAGCTTCGTCGGCGCAGGTTTCCATGAGAATACCTCTTGGAGGAGGCCTTATGGTCAGGGCAAAGAAAGGATGGTCGTGAGTGGGCGGTGACGAATAGGGTTTGACGAAGGCGCGCTGGGAGGGCCAGCATATATGCGGCTGCGGACGGCGTCCCCTGGCTTGAACGCCTTGTAGCCTATTTTTCACCCCCACGATAACCGTCCGATGAACGGAAGGTCTATCTGGATGAACTATCCCAGGCTGAATATTCCATGATTTTGCTCTACCAGGAGGATCTTAGTGCTGAGTGTCGACGTAGCAAACACTGACTGATGTTGATTGGTGCCTAGGTCTCCCTCATCCCTTCTGGAATCGGGTCTTCATGCTCGTCCTTCCTCGACGACTTCAACAAGGACACCAACCTCACCACCTGTACCTCCGCCCTCATCACCGCCTCTGGTGCCTTTGCGCCCGCCACCAACTCATCCGCAACCACTCCCTCTGCCTCTGATGCCAACACCGCCCTCGCGGCCGTCTGTGCCGCGAGCACTGCATGTTCTGACACCTCAGTCCGTTCGAAGCTTGCGGACTTCTACCAGTCTTGCACGGACGAGCTCACCTCGAGCCAGAACAAGGATGTGATCCGGACTTACGACGTGCTCTACTCCCTCATCCCGCTGAAGAACGCCGTCTGTTCCAAGGACGACAGCGGGAACTACTGCGTCTCCACCATCGGCTCGACCACGTCGCAGTCCGCGTCCCAGCTCGCCAGCATCGCCCAGTCCATCTCCGTCCCCGCCTCGGTCGCCTCGTCAAATGCCCGCCGCGCCGATGCCGCGCAGGTCGTTGCGGCCGTCGCTCCGAACGCGACCACGTTCGCGAGCAACAACATCCTCTTCCTCCTCCTCCAACCCAGCCTCTCCAAGGACGCCCTCTGCCAGACGTGCACGCGCAACGTCATCACGTCGTACATCTCGTTCGAGTCCGCGACGCCCTATGCGCCCGGCCTCGCCGCGTCCGTCCTCCTCAGCGGCCAGTCGGCGCTCTACCAGGCCGTCCAGAGTACCTGCGGCTCGACCTTCCTTAGCGGCGCCGTCGCCGCGGCTGCTGGTCTTTCTGGTGGTGTTGTCGGCCAGGCGTCGGACTCTGGTGCTTCCCGCACGATCCTCGCCAACTCTGGCGTCGCTGGCGCGCTCGTCGCTGCCGTCGCGATGGTCCTCGGCGCCGCTCTCTAAGCTTCTCCATATATAGCTCGGGAGTTGGCGTTGCGGTTTGGGGGGGGGAAGCGTGGTTATCGAATGAACGGACGCTGCGGAGGTGGCGGGGTGCGCTGTGCGTATACATACATGCGTGGCTGGCTGGTTGCTGTTGAGTGTGCTTTGGCTTTATTTTCCGCGAACGGCGTGCCGTCGCGTGTCGCTATCTCCGTAACGTAATATACCCTGTGGATGTGTGTTGCGTTTCCAAGCTTAACGTTAGATTATCCTCGACACTCGTGATGGCCGTCGTCTGTTGCGGTGTCATCGTATGTTCGTTCACCTTGTCTGCCCCGGACTTGGGGCGCGCTGGAAAAGCGCACATGTGGCACGGATACCTTGATCTGCGAATATCTTGTCTTATATTTTGTCTCAGCTGAGCCCGGGGAGTGATCGTCGTGAAAGTGTAGCAGCGACTAGAAATGAGATCTTGTCAAACGTCTTCAGCATGCGTATATGCCCATGCCTTGCTTTCGGCCGTGAAGTGCTTGAGTTCGCTGTGTAACTATCTATTGTTGTACTTTGCTTCAAATTGTCAATCTATGGTCACGCACCTACCACGCTGTATTTGGGGGCTGACATCACATACTGATACCGCATTTCACAAATTTCACGTTGAATCCGCCGCTATTGTCATTCGTCCCTGATTGGGATGTCTTCTGTTCGGCTCCCTGGCACGTATATAAGTATTCGGCCTCTAGGGTAACAGCATTCACGTTCTTTCTCCTTCAACCACATCCTACGCTTGCGCATACTCAGGCTTTCTTTCCTCGCCGCCGAGAACCCCCGGCCCGCGATGCTCCCAGTTGCGCGATCACATGACCCACTGCGATAAAGTCGGAACGTGATTGGACCTAACCCAAGTTCACTTACGCCTGTCACGGAGCCCACCACTTTTCCCGTCGGTTAAAACCACTTCACCCCTTCCCCACAACCATCGTTTCCTCATTGCCGAGATGTCTTGGAGGAACAGTCCATTTTTGAGGTCAGTACAGTCCCACAATACCTGTTCTTTACCTTCGGTCTTGGATTGAACGGTGGTTCAGAAAACGCACTCGTTCGATCGAGTCGATCGACGAGTCCGCCGACCGCAAGAGATTGAGACGGCTTTCTACCCTTCCTCTCGATGATGAAGCCTCCTCGAGCATGGTCAGTGATACCAACGACGCGTCGCCATCGATCTCCGCTGACCACACGCTCGCCACAGCCTTCCCCAGGTCCATCCCGGGGTCCATCATTATCGCGGCTCAGTCTCGAAGGTTCATTCAACCAGGAGCTTGCAAGACGCCTCAATCAAAGCCCCCGCCGACCACGACTGAGTGCCTCCTCATCTTTCCTACACTCCGCACCGCTCTCCTCCCGGGCATCGTCCGTAGACGATGACGGGTTCCACGCGCTTATCCGGAGCGCTTCCGTGAGTGACATGCGCAGGAAACGGGATTCGATGGGGCCCGGCTCCGAAATCCCCACGTTCAAGGAACACTCCGCCTTTCACGTCCTGAAGTCCGTCAACAATATCGACTACTCCGTTCCTTCCCCAGCCGACGCCACCGCGGGGTCGCCGATCGGATGGTCTCACTCGAACGCCCTTGTGTTCGGTCGCGGTAACCGTGTCTATTACAAGAGCATGGCTGACACCGAGGGCGTCGCGCAACAATTGTGCAAGATCACCGACACCATGGGCAACCTCGCTCTTGTCCAGTGTCCAGGGGAGAAGCACCCGAACACCGCGGCGCTCGCGACCTCAAATGGCTACATGCAGCTTTGGGACCTTGCGACAAAGCGCACGACGCTTCAGTGGAGAATGAAGGGCCCCACCTCGATGATCTTCAATGGCACCCTCCTCACCGTAGGCGATGAGAAGGGCGCGCTCCGCCACTATGACACGCGCGTAAACGACCCGGCGAAAATGAAGGACCAGGCGACGAGGGTCACCCGTCATCAGGGTCGCATTACCTCCTTTGCGTGGAACCGCGACGGGTACACCGTCGCGAGCGGTGACCAGAACGGCCTCATCCTTGTGTGGGATATCCGCAAGCCGAGGCTGCCCCTCGAGGTCGGTGAACTCGTCCAGCGCCGTCGTAAAATGCAACACGTCGGCGCGATCACGGTGCGTGTCTTCTCTTCGCTGCCAACACGCCACCCGGTGTTCACATGAAATGCGTAGGCACTCGCCTGGTGCCCGTGGTACGGCAAGTACCTCGTCTCCGGAGACTCTGGGCCCGACCAGACGGGCACGATTCGCATCTGGGACATCGCCAACGACAACGGCGCATCCTCGCGCACGCCAGACCGGCCGACGAAGCTCGAGCTCGACGCCCAAATTACCTCGCTCCACTTCTCCCCTCACATCAACGAGCTCCTCAGCACGCACGGCCCCGGGAAGGTGACCGAAGTGCCGTCGCTCAGCAATGCCAACGTCGACCCGCTGCAGAGCCGAATGGCCAACTCGATCGTCGTGCACCAGTTCCCGCTCATGCGGCACGTCCGGACGGTGTCGGTCGCGCGCAAGGGCATCGCGGGGAGCGTGTTGAGCCCCAATGGGCACCGGATCGTCCTCGCAATTCCCGAGGAGGGACAGCTGAAGGTGTGGGACGTGTGGGGCAAGTTCAAGGCGCCGAAGCAGAAGAGCCTGTTCGAGTCGTGCGCCATCCGGTAGGGCGAAGGTCTGGCGTGCACGAATGATAGACGCCATTGTTCTATTGTTCCGCCTCTTGGCAGCTCAATTCTTCTGCGATCGCTGCCGCCGAGCCGGCCACTCGGTCTGGCTCACCGCTCATCGTTCCCTGGCTTTCCGTCCAGCTGCCGCTATTTCCACCATCATCCATTGCGATACCTCTACGATCTCGTCGTGCATACAGTAGTACTAGAAGGTAGGTCACCAGCCCAATTCCCATATGCTAAGTTATTGTAGCCCTCCAGTTCACCATGTATTATTCGGTTCTTCTTGTCACTGTGTGGGATAGTGTTGTTTGTTTGTGGTGCATAGCGTCTTCATGTACATACCTTCCTTCCCTCTTTGTCCGTTTTCGCTTCAAGTTGGTAGCCGTCGTGTAGTGCGGCCGGCGTACTGTACGCGCGTGCCTTGTACGTTTAATATCTGCAGATACTAGAGATGAACGGGACACCGGTCCGGGGACGGATGAGGAATATTATTGCTACGAATGCGGCTTCGTTGCTATGTTTGCTTTGAATGCCTGAACTGTGAGGTTATGAATGCCTCTTTGCGAGATCCGCCCAGTGGCTGTGCATCCCCTTTCTATTAAAGGTTTGCCCATAACGGTGAACGTTCCGCATTCAGACAGTTTGCCCGTGTTCTCCTTCCGTGACGTCGTGGCCGAGAAGAAGCTTAGACAAATTGTGAGGGTTCAGACGGATTCCGAGTTGTGAGTGCTAAACCTTCGTTCTCTTTTGCTTTCCTTGTACCCAGTGCACGATGGGGTAGATAGATTTTTATGTTCGGTAGCTGAGTTATTGAGGCTCCGAAACACCAATGCTAACCAATCTGCGTGTTGAATCGGGGAGCAAGACTTGAAGAGGGAGCAAGTGAGGGGCAATATGTTTACAGATGTGGGTCCAGCCCCTGGCCCTGTAGCTGCCTGCATAGCAAATTGGCGCCCACTTGTCTCATCTTGATCTCCCACCACATCGACGTCAGGCTCTTACTCGTTGCTCTTCCCCCTCTGTAGTGCGTTGCTCGTCGTCGTCACCGACATGCAAGTCAAGCTAGAACCCTCTAGTGCACCGCCCGCTGATGGGTGAATAATCCATGGAGTGCAGACCCGGCTTCTCCTGCGGACGACATGCCCAAATGTTGCATCGCGCCGACCCTCTTGCTCTCCCACAACCGCATTCGCAATCACTGTGCATACCATTGATGCCAGATTGGCGAGCCGAGCCCGGTCTTCCCATGGCTGCCTACTCAACACGGCTTGGAGTCGGCCTGCCCTGTCAGGATCACTCGGAGACCGACAGATCAGGTCATCATAGAACATCCCGTTGGAGTGATGGACGCGGAAGTCACTGCGGCTGCCTGCGCCTAGCTTGACGGAATTCGTCCTTCTTGGACGCGCTCGTCTCCCTCCCAGCTCACGCACCTTTGACAAGGTCGACCATTTCCATTCCGTCGTCTGGCTCCGGAGGCCCTCAAGCTGGCTTTCCTTCCTTTCGTTCTTTACTGCTCCTGGTGAGCGCCGCTTCGTCTCTCGCCGCGAGGATTGGTCTCGGTCTCGCAGTGCACACTCCCGGTACCGTTTCCGCTACGGTTCGGTGGAGTGGGTGAAGGGCGGCAGCTCATCAAATTCGACCCCCCGCTCTGACCCCTTTTATCCCGAAAGCGAGTCCTTCGTTCTTCCCTTCGCTCAAGGAAGTCTCGTTACTCTTTCCCTTTACTTCACCCGCGCGTTTTCCGCACGTGGACACATCGTTCTTCAGGCCTTCCGGTGCCGGACGCGTTTCTTGGCCCGTATACTTTACTTTTCTCTCGCGTTTCTTGACCCGTATACTTTACTTTTCTCTCTTGCTTTTGCTTTGCTTTGACGGCTTTCGATAACCATGGCGGACTCCAACACAACCCCTCCTCTGAACTCGGGCTCTAACACGAACCCTACGGATCCCACGTCCACGACCCCCACGGATACTAGCGCAGGTCTTCCTGCGGACTCTAATGCTGCCACAAATGGGCAACCGAAGTGAGTTCTCTGCGTTAACGTCTCCCAACTCCCACATTGTCCTGAGGCTGTTTCGCGTCAAGCGCGGCGCCACCCGCGTCGACCTCCTCTCTTGCAAACCCGGACGCCAATTTGGGCAGCGGGAGCAGCAATGGTGCCCAAGTGGCTGGACTTGTAAATCAAAGGTGCGTTTGTCTGGCCTCGCCGCATGTGGAACGCCCGGAATGACGTGTCTGGATTGAAACAGCGCGTCCTACCGCAATGCGATCATCATTGCATCCGCTGTCAGTGGAGCAATCGGCTTGATACTCGTGTTCTTCGTCGTCTGGATGGTCTACCGCCGCCGCAACAGGCGCAAGACTGGCGGAGGAGTTACCTCGGGCAACGCCGGACGTCCGGCGAGCGACTCGAGTTGGGTCGGGCCGCGCCTCAACCCTAGCGACGCTTTTAACGATGACAAACTCGAGGCTGGTGATAGGGGAAGCAGAACCGATAGCCTGGAATCTGGCACTACACTCGATGACGGCAAGGTTGCGCACAAGAAATCTGGTTCGTTCGGCACATTGACGACCTACAGTCCGCGCCCTTCCATGGACAAGCTGAGGATTACGACGGCGCCACTGGTCTCGCATGATCCGTTCCAGGCGCCTCAGATGTCTATCATTCTCGCGACCCGCCCTTCTCTCGAACGACCTGCGCCGCCAAGTCCCCTCACTCCTCGCCCCCGCAGGGGCCTCGCCTTGCGCGTAGAGTCCAGTGGTAACTTCAACAGCGGCATCACCGTCGAGCAAGCCAACCCATCTCCAGATATCCCGCTCGTTACCCCGATTGATGCCTGGCGCTCTCCAATGGCTGACAACAACGGGAACTTGTTCACGCTCTTGCCCCCTCCCGCACGCCGCGACTCGATGGCCTCGTTGTCTCGCCAGTCCTCTCGTGCGTCGTCCCGCAACTCGCCTGTGGTTGACAACGAGGCTACCGAGGTCGCCAGCCCGCGCAAGAAGGCTAACTTCTCGGTGAACGTAAAGAAACGACGTCATTCACGCGCGGACAGCATCGATCCCTTCCGCAAGTCCGCTACGTCAATGAAGGTTCGCCGCAAATCTGTACGGACGTCTCGTACGGACGTCCTGGCTTCTCGCGGAGCCTCGTATAACAACGGTGGTGTCGTCCGGCGCAGGTCCAGTCGCTCGTCCCGTGCCTCCCGCGCTCCGGAGTCTGGCCCAAGTACTCCTGGAAGTCGCCGCAAGTCTCGCGTGCCGAGCGTCGCGTCCTCCCGTCGGTCGCAAACTACGGTCAACGAGACACGGATCTTCGCCCGGCCTTTGACTCCTTCTAGTGCCCTCCAGGGACTGCCCGCGAATCCACGCCCGCCATCCAGTCTCGGCGCCGTCCGCCAATCAGCGTACGAAGGGTTCACGTTCACTCCTTCCCTTGGCGCACCGCCCATCTCCCACCCAGGGACGCCGGGTACTGCTCCTCTTCACACCCCGGAGCCACAGACACCGCGCACCCCCGGCGGCCACGCGCGCCGACCAAAGGTGGCGGTACCCCGCACGCCGACGTCGCTCGAGGACGCGCACTGGCGCAGCATCCCCCTTCCCGAGCCCCCGGCGACAGCCCGTCCAGTGACGCCTCGGCCTCTTCCCGCGGCCCCGAATACGCCCCAAAGCGCGAGCGTGAGCGGGCTGCTCTCCCGCCCGAGGACGCCGCAGACTGCCAGCGCGGTGCCCTCGCGCCCGAGGACGCCGCAGGGCGCGAGTGTGGTACGCCCGCCCCCGAAGACGCCGAGGACACCGAAGACGGCGCGCGCGGAGCTGCGCTTGTCGCAGTTGTCGAGGACGCTCTCTGAGGTGTCGCGCGAGTCGGATTACATGGGGAAGGCGTTCTAGACCTCCCCCCCCCCCCACCTCCACCTCCCTTCGAGGATGGATGGGACTTTCTTTCGCAATTGCATCAGTCCTGGATGGCGGCGAGCTGGTCACCTGGCGATGTATGGACGCTGTTTTTTGCTCTTGCTAGTGGTCCTTGGGTACCTTGACTTGGTCCCCCCCCTCCCCCTACTTTCCCATTGCCCACCCGTGTTCCGACGTCGTGTACGATTGTGTTGTATTGGTTACAGTGTTGGTTACTGGCTCTAGCCTAGCCTTTGCTGAGCGCATGGTGCGTTCTCCCACGTATATGCATGTCTGGCTGATGCGTGATACGTTGCTCCAAGTTCTGTGATCCGTTCACAGGTCTTGCTCCAAAAGTAATAGCCATCCCTCGTCATGTTCTCGGCTGCACGTGTGCAGATAAAGATACTCATTGGATACTGACCTCAGTGCCCAACGTTGTATCATCCAGGTCACCGGGCAATGGATATGCTCGTGACCCGTATTAAGTATTCTTAGTGTGCTGGAGGCGCATAACGACCTCGACAGGAGCGGCATGAGAGAATGTCACAAGTGCAGCGGGCAGGGACCAAGGAGCATGAAGCCACTTCAATAGATTTTCACTGTTGATGTGAAGCTTGCGGAGGAGCATCGACGCTGCGGACACGGTGGTCTCCAAGAAGGATAGTGGAAGGCAACGCTTTGGATGATTCTACAACATTGTGTTGGAATCGACATGTTCGAGCCCTCGGCGTTTGGTTGCGGGCGATGGCAATAGGGCAACGACGTGGTGGCAGGAAGTGGGACTGGGGCCGATCTACAGTAGGTCGGATGCGCACTTGCAATTGCAACCGTTGCGGTCGACGTTCAGTATACGGTACTGTATCTGTCGGGTACGGGTACTCTGCAGTGTTAAGATCTCGGGTTGTTATCCTCGTTGCCACCACGAACGTTTTCCTCCTCGCACGCGATGCTGAGGAATGTTTGGGGATGTGTATAGCAACAAATATATTGATGGAACTGAGCTAAACAACAACAGTGAGAGTTGTAAGGCACCTCGTAAGGTCGTCAGTTCGTGTGAGTGCGAACAACGGCCGAAATAAATGCCTAGTCAACAGAAGTCGATCTTCCCTTCATTAGCAACTCCCCACCTGATGGAATGCACAGAGGCAGGTCAAGCTGGGAGTGAATAGCAAGGGCGTGTCGGAGTAGAAGACTGCGCTGTGGCCATCGTAGAGACAAACCAGAAGCGTTTGAAAAAAGCATTCCTCAAGACTCATGAATTGGAGGACGAGCACTGGACCAGGTGGTGGACAGAAGAGAGGGTGGACCAGGAGTCCATGAGGAGAATTGCTGATGTAGTTTAGGGCCGGTTCGTGCGGGTCCATAATACGGCGCTTCCTCGGCCTGGCAACTTGCCACAAGTCTCCGTATTCTGTATGGGTGTGATTCTCCATCGACCACCCACTGCCATCTGCATATACATATGCTCGCCTCGCCTGCAACTTCATATCAATATCGATATCACACCCACGCCCGTTTCTAATGGCTTCCTTTAAGCACCGCCTCTAAGTGCAAATCGCGCCCGGAGGAGTTCTCGAGCGCCGCGCTCGCAGACCGCGCAGGAACGTGAGGCCAGGCTTCGAGAGGAGAGAACACAGCCCAAGCGATATCAGAATTGCCCATTGGCCTCGCTGGAACCCCTCGGCTGGGAGAGGAGTACCACCGACACAGAACAGATCCATACAGGGGCCCTGGCCATGTCCTCGCACGCTCGCCCCTCGTCAGCGATCTCCCTTTTCGCCCGCACACCCATAGGCCGTTTTCATGGATTGGCGCAGCCACGCCAACCTGACCAAGCCTGAGGGCTTCTGGCAATTGTGGGACGCCAACCAGGACGCGTTCACGGCGATCGCGCAGACGGAGGGGGCCACCCGGAGCGGAGGTGAGCGTTACGGTCAAGTTGGGGATTCCTGGACCCAGTTTCTCAAGAGCTGCCATCTTACCTCCACTCCCCCTGGGACCTTCCCCAACCACAACAGTCGCGGCGCTGACGCTGTTGGCCTGGGACGTCCTGACGGCATTGGACGATGAGGTAGGTTGTCCATTTCGAAATCAGATGCGCGGATTTG
This sequence comes from Ganoderma lingzhi, assembly GCA_026283605.1. Taxonomy (NCBI): domain Eukaryota; kingdom Fungi; phylum Basidiomycota; class Agaricomycetes; order Polyporales; family Polyporaceae; genus Ganoderma; species Ganoderma lingzhi. The sequence continues at coordinate 1,366,053 of JAPJYM010000009.1, forward strand.
AATGACAAGGTACTGTCAAGGTCAAGCTGATCTGGCGGTGAGTACGCAGCTTTTATCCCGGCCAAGACATTCGTACTAATGCCTTGTGTCTGTTCCGTATCTATTGCAATAGGTCGCAATGGACCCTGCCTAAGGCACTGTATCTCTTCGTGAGGTACTTCTCGTTGATCACCTTGATGTGCGTTTCGATCCGAACAGGGTTTCCCCAGTCACGAAACGCTGCTGACACGGATGCACTCCCAATGTTAGTCTCAACAACACACGCAACGTGTTTCCGTGCATGCCGTGGCTAGTTTTTGAGATCCTCGCCACACTGCTCGTGGAACTGGCCGCGCAGGTGATAATGATACTGCGAGGTACGTCATCGTCGAAGCATATGGAGCACTGCTATAGAGCATCTATCTCATTTTACTCTATTATACTACGTTTCAGTGTACGCCATATACGCCACGAAGACACGTGTTCTCCGCATCATGCTTGGAGGCTTCGCCGTCCAAGTTACTCTTATGGTAGTCAGCCTGGGCATCAGCATGCCGAAGATCATGGCGGGGTTTTACTGCAGAGCGGCAGACCTTCCTGCCGAGATGGTGCTGTTCAGGTGAGCTTACTAATATCAGGTGTATCTTAGCATTGCCTATATCTCTACTTAAACATGGCAGCACGGCCTCTATCGTCTACGAGACATTCCTCTTCGGTTTGATGATGGTCGGCGTGACCAAGGGCGGAAAGGATCACTTCGGAGATACAACACTGATGACTGTGCTTGTACGCGACGGAACCCTCGCATACGTCGGCATATTCTGTGCGTCGTCGTTTCGGTGGCGCGAAATCTCGTGCGCAGTTAAAAGTCTGATTGGATCCGATCTGCAGTGGTGATGTTGTTGAATACAATCCTATTCACCATGGCGCCGACTACCCTCGTGCTGATAGGCTTCCCGTAAGTGCCTACTTCTAGCCGCCTCATACGGACCCAATCTGACGGCAGCGACTGACCAGATGGGTTCTCGCAATCGTCGGCGTCGCGGTGAGTGCGGAACCGCCCCCCTATATGCGCTCATCTGATGCTCACATCCTTGCGCCTAGGGCTCACGCCTCCTCCTCAACCTTCGTGCAAAACATGCGACAAACATAGGCGGGCCCTCGTCGCTCGCCGACCTCACCTTCACCGTCCCATCCCACATGTACTCCATCCTCGACTTCGAGGACCCCGACGCGGAGTCCGCGCACGGACCAGAATCAGAAGATGCCGACGAGGACGAAGACACAGACCGGGAGGACGCCGCGCTGAACCCCTCGCGGAGCAACACCGCGAGCAGCCACGGGACTGGCCATAGCCGTTCCCGTGCACGCGGGCGCGCTCGTTGATTTTAGCGACGTCGAGTCCGCCGCGTCCTCGTCCTCGTCTCCGTCGCATTCGCCGCTCTCCCCTGATACGGTGTGTAGATATACTCACGGACATCAGTAGGGGGTTTAAAGTTGCTGCCGTTTACTCGCTCGCGCGTTGTTGCTGTCTCGGTCTATCCTTATATTTGCGCAATGCCTTCCCTATCTGTATCAGTAGCATGCACCGACTGCCGCAGGGTGCTCGTTGTGCTCAATCCCGTCGTATACATGCGCAGTGCCATCGAATGCGCCTGACCTGCCGGCATGAAGGGGTGTCGCACTAAAGATTGAAGTCGTAAGGCGTTACCTGATTCTGAATCTGAAAAAAGTCTTCCACAGGTCCCTCTTTGTCGATTCTCCTGTCAAAAATCGTTGTGGACATTTGGTGGACATGTCCGGGATTGAACCGGACCCCTCTCGCAAATGGGCAAATCTGAACATCTATGCTAAGCGAGCGTGATAACCAACTACACCACATGCCCGTGGGACGCCGGGGCTTTCAATGAATTTGGATACTTAGTTGCGTTGAGTTGGACGATAGAATACAGTACACAGGTATGAGGATACATGGCCGAGTGGTAACTTGAACGCCGTATGAGCTGTTAGCACAGCTCGGGGCTTCAAGTTTCAACACTGTGGTGGAGCAAGGTATTTCGTCCGGAATGTTGGAGAGCAGCAGCCTACATGTCTCTACAGGAGAGTCCAAGAAAACGCGGCGAGCACCGTCGCGCCGACGGCCGCGACATACGAGCCCGCGCCCACAGCGGCCCCGTTGCCGTTTCCGCCCTGAGTCCCCGCCGCGCCAGTCGTGCTGGCAGAACTGCCACTCGCGGACCCTGTCTGGGTGACGAGGACGGTGGATCCACCCGAGGTGGACGGGACGAGGACGCCGTCGGTGAGGGAGAAGACCTTGACGTAGTTGATGTCGAAGTACGCGTAGGTATAGTTCGTGCCGTTGTTGATCACGTTGTTGAGGTAGCATGCTGTCGCAGTGCCGTCGCCCCCGCATGTCGACTGGTATACGCTCGCGACGCCGGCCCTGTAACATGCCAAGGGGATCAGGTGAGAATCTGTGAAAAACGAAGAATGGGAGAGGGAAAAGGGAGACTCACCAATCGCCGCAGAGGGTGATGTCGATGACGAGCTGCTGGGGCGTGAAGAACTCGGTAATGTTGCAGGACGAGGCGGGGTATGCGGCGGAAGGTGTGCCCCACGAGGACGTGTCGATGCTGTTGTTCGAACTGGACACTGAGCTTGGGACGCTGGATCGCTGCAATGTTCCCAGTCAGCAAGAATGGTCCTCAAAGGGAGTGACCGCAGAACATACGCTCCAGAACCAGATGCTGCCAACACGACGTCAGTCTTCAGATCTTTGCAGGTTCAACGGAGGCTGAGGCATACGCACTAGATGCCCGACACGTCGAACTGTGTCGCCCAGACTCCCCCACCCGCGTTCGCAAAGCTATCCCCATAGCTGTTGGCCTGGTTCTCCCCGACGGTGCACCCCGAGCCGTCCGTGCAGTTCGTGCCGCCGGTAGTACCACTCTGCGTGACGCTCGACGCCTGCGTGCACCCGGTCTGCGCGTGCAGCGCCATTTGGTTGGCCTTCATGAGGTTGACGCCCTCGATGATGTCGATCTCGCCGCCGATGGGCCAGTTCTGGCCCTTTGTCCAAAACGCCGGCCATACCTGTCACATTGCGCACACAGCGAAGCATGAGCAATAAGCCTTGAACGTCTAAACATCCTGTTTTGGAGGCGGGTCGAATGTTTTACGTACGGAACAGCCATAGGGCAGGTGATTCGCGTCAAACACGATGACCGAGCCCACCGAGAAGTAGTCCGTGGTGGTGATCCTAACCTGGAAGTATGCGATGCAAAGTGGGCAGTGTCAGTTCATTTTCACCCATAAGGGAATGCTAAACGCCGGTGGAGGGATCCCCACTTTTGATCACCGAAGCTGCGGTGACGCAATGCGTCGATTTGAAACAGAAGAAAAAGTGGAGGACGTACCGTGTCGCGCTTGTAGTCGTATGGCACGAAGGTCGTGTTATCTACCTTGATAATCGCATGCCCGGAGTCGTCGACATACGCTAGCTTCGACTGGGTCGCGTTTGCCTGCGTCACCCAATTGACATCACCTAGCCCACCAAATGGTTTAAATTCACTTCGTGGCGCGGGATGTAGAACAAGGACTCACCATTCGTCAAATTGTCGTAGTTTCCGTAGAAATCCCACCCGGAGAAGAAACTCGATCCGGAATACTCGCGGACAAGGTTATAGGCGGCTAGCACGTGGGGCGAGGGGATCAAGAGTGCAACTGCAAGGTGAGCGGAAAGATGCATTCGGTGTTAGTGGGGTAAAAAGAGTCCTGAGTTCCGGGCGGATAATGAGGTGCGAGGACCTGTCGAAAGCTGAGATGGTCTGCGACCTCGACGGATCGGAATCTGTACGGGAGGAACGGCGTGAATGATCGTCAGAGCTCGTCGGGATTCGTTGTCAGACCTTGAAGGGGTATGAGAGGGCAGGACGGGTTCAAGACGCGTGGAATGGATCGCCGCGAGGGCTATGATATACCCTCAGCGGAGCGCAGCTGGCGTCTGGGCGGAGACTGCCCGCAGCGTCGTTGTACTATTGAGTCTTGACTATGGAGCATGACGATAAATATAGGCCAAAACGTGCTTCTTTTACGAGTCCAAGCCACTTCCGAGCCTTCGTCTGAACACGAGGCACTGGCGATACGCAGGTCAGGCAAAGTTTGTAAGCTTACTGGCAAGATGCAGGCGGCAAACGCCATGGCTCCGTGGTGCAATGAGCACGTTCAGAGCCTATTCCGGATCTCTGCGTTCGTCGGTGACGTGGGGATTCAACTCCGGCGTTCGGACCTCGGTCGTGAGCCCAGGTGTGGACGCGGCGGGGTTCTACGCACTCTCACTATCTGGGACTGAGGCCTGAGGGCTCACCGGCACCGCAACTCTCTCGATCCCTTCCACCGTGGTCCCTCGCCCTCGGGCCTCTGCTCCTCATCCTCTTCGCCATTCGTCCGACCTACGGCAACACGTGAAGCACACGCCCAGCCTCTTGCGCAGCTCCTTGACGTTATCTTGACCAAACCTGTTCAGGATAGGTGAGCTTTGGGCAATGGGTTCACGCGTCCACCGCTAGACACAGGATGCTCGATGAGGAGGATATCGCGCAGAGCGTTGGGCACAGTGAGGTCACAAAGGACAGTGGAACTGCGGGCCGTGTGTGGCCCGTGCGCAGAAGATGGTCGTATTTGACTGGCTTTTGATCTGTTTGTGGCGCTTCTCACGTGAAGCATATATATACGGCCTCGTGACCAAGACGTGACCCCGTTTCCCTCCCCCGTGATCAACTCGCCCCCTGCTATTCCTCCGAGCTCCCCGTGTCCTCCAACGAGCAGCAGGTCGCTCTCACCGCCAGAGACGACGCACATAATAAAGCTCGACTGAGACGCATCGAACCCACCTGTCCCGGAACGTCCGACGGCATTATCGCAAGTCTCCCCTCAGCAGCATCTGTTCCGATACCTCATAAGTACTCCGGAAGCGATGGCATCTACACAGCCCGCCCACGACCCCGCCCTCCAATTCCCGCCCTCCGGCCCCGCCGCCAACCAGCAACCTCCCGCCAACCAGCCACCGACCCCAGGTGCGGCGCAGCCCAACCTCGCCGGCAATGTACTCGCCAGTATGAGCCCGGACGCGCTCGCGGCGATCCTCAAGCACATCCCGGACATCCTGAACAGGGTACGTCCCTCTGTTTCACCCCCGATCGCGTCTCATCCCGCCACGCACCCCGCCCCGAGAGTGCATTCTCCGTCGCGCGCGCATACGCGCTCCACGTGATCGAGCCCATCGGTCACGTTTGTCGCGGTGATCGCGGGGGATGCATGCATCCCCGACCACGGGCATCTGTCCGGGCGCGATAGGCTCGGGCTCGGCTTCTGTTTTGCGGTCAGGTCAGAGCAAGACGGAATGTCCCACTTCATTTCCATCGCGCTTCTCTGACTGCCCCCGCGCCGCGGCATCGACACCCCAGGCTATCGGGCCCGTCGGCGCCATGTGCGGCGCGGGCCTCGCCGGGTCCTGTGCTATCCTAGGCACAGCTCGTCGGCGGCTTTGTGCACACTCTATTCTGACCGCCTACGCTATGGTTATCCGTGCCTGCAGTGTGGCGCGCCTTGTATTCCTATGCATGTCATTGTTGTACCAGGAGTTCTAACAGTGCGTTGCGGATAGGGAGACATGAAAGACTCGGCCGCGGCAGAGGCGCTCTCGCACCTCGCTCAGGGCGCATTTATGCCCGCTGGACACCCCGGCCAGTTTCCCCCACCCCCGCATGGTATGCTCCCGAATCAACCGCCCAACATGCAATCCATGGCCGGCGAACCTGGCCCCTCCTCGCATCCGCGCGGCCCGCCAAACCTCGGTCAGCTCTCTGCTATCGCGACGGCCCTGCAAGCGACAGCACACCAGGAGGCCCCTCCGCCTCCACAGCCTGAGGAAGAGAGCCCTGGCGGCGAGGGTAGCGGGGGCGAGGGCGAGAAATCCGCCCCTTCGAAGACTGGGGGGCGGCGCGGTGGGAGGAATCCGACGATGACGAACGACGAGTGGGCGCGGATACGGAAGGATAATCACGTACGTCTGCCGCTTCATCTCGTCCCTGGTCCCTGCTTCCCTCTTCTCCTCGTGTATGAGGACCTGCACCTACATCCCTTCTCCTGCTATCTACCTACCCTTAATCAATCCACTTCCACGACTCATCTTTCCTTCACCCTTCCGTCAACTTTGACCGCCCCGCCTTCCGGATCACGCTGACCTCCCTCCCCTTCTCCCCCCTTCAACAGAAAGAGGTCGAGCGCCGGCGGCGCGGGAACATCAACGAAGGGATCAACGAGCTGGGGCGGATCGTGCCGAACGGGTCGGGCGAGAAGGCCAAGGGCGCGATCCTCTCGCGCGCGGTGCAGTACATCCACCACCTCAAGGAGAACGAGGCGCGCAACATCGAGAAGTGGACGCTCGAGAAGCTCCTCATGGACCAGGCCATGGGCGATCTCCAGGCGCAGCTCGAGGAGATGCGCAGGATGTGGGACGAGGAGCGCGTCGCGCGGCAGCGGGCCGAGGCCGAGCTCGAGCTGCTCCGCGGGCATGGTGCGGGTGGTGCGGGGGGAAGTGGAAACGGGAACGGGAACGGGAGTCCGACGGCGCCCAATGCAAATGCGGAGGGTCCGCCGAACTCGGCAGCGGCGAAGGAGAACGGGAAGCGGGATCGGGAGGACGAGGACGAGAAGGGCGAGGAGCAGCAGGTGGACGGCGAGGACAGGTCGAAGCGGCCACGCGTGGAATAAGGTGCTGGGTGCGTTGCCCGCTCCCTTGTTCCGCTATGTCTTGCCTGGCCCCCTCTTCTAGGGTCCTCAACTATGTTTCCTCTTGCTTTTTTTTTGGCTTCCGTATTGCCTCGGGTTGACCCGTCGTCGTGTAGTATACCACTGTATTGTTTGCACAGTCTGGGCTCGGGTGTCGATGTACGAGTATGTATTTGTATGTAGCGGTCCGCGGGTCTGGTTACTTATATGCGGGTGGTCGCGCTCTGCGGTCTCCAGACATGCATGTCACTGTGTATATGCCTGTTTGTTCGAGCTTCGAGCTCGCCGTCGTCGTCTGGAATAATGATATCAACGTGTATATGCGTCAGCGTACTCCATCGTGGTCAGCCTCGTCCGATGTCGAGGTCCGCAACCGGGTAAAAGATCAAACATACTTTACGCGTATACAGTACCAGGGTCGCGGCTCTCGCGAGGACGGAGAGCCGATATCGCCGTTGGAAGGAGTTGATCACTAAGTTAGTTGATCCTTCATTCAGGTCAAGATAGGTCAAGATTCAATAATATTCAGGTGCTAGCTCGCCGGCCGGTAACTTGGGCTTCGTATGTATTTTTGAACCAGCGAGTCGAGAAGTGGGGCCAAGAGGGGTCAAGTCGCCGCTTGGCGGGGCCTGGCCATGGGAGGGCACACACGCCAGCAATAGCCAATATCCAATATCCTGGCTGCCGACGTTGGAAAGAATGACGAAACACATGTTGACGAACCGGGCGGCGTCAGGATGGCCCGGGGATACCGTGAACACTTCAATATCTAGCTGTTATGTTGTTCTACGCTCGGCGCCGAGGCTCAGACGGAGTAAGGCAAGCCCACATTTGTCAGGCCATTTGCTTTGAAGCGTTCAGAAGAGGCTAGCGTCAAGATGATCGGACGCCCCAATGAGGTGCAGGGCCCAGCGAATCCGGGTAGAAACCGAGAGAGAGCTTGGCCAGCCAGGAAAGTTTCCTTCCGCGGTGCAACGGCAAGGTTGACGTTTCTCGGGAAGCCATCATAGCACTAATGTAGTCTTCAGCGCTTCGCCGGACGTCGAACCCAACCATATGGCCGCTTGTGAGCGAGTACGACGGAGTACGACGAGGTACGACGCAGGGTCACGGTCGCGGGGGAGCCGCCGCGGCGCTGAAACACTGTGCGTATGCGCAATGTTGTCATGGGGGCCGGTCTCGAGCCAGGCTTGATTTTGACTCCCGAGTCCGTGGGCACGTTGATGACCGCCGCCCGCAGCGTCCGGCGTCCGGTAGTTGTGGGAGGTTGTGGCACTGTGGTATGGCATGAATCGAGGCATCCGCGACCAAACGTTTGGTAAATGCACGTACCGCCGGCACCACGATTATTTCATCTCAGCGAAAAAGCTGCACGCCAATTGATGGTGGGCTTCAATATTTCAATGGAAGGGAGGTACCTTACACGACAGGCAGGGCGTTATTAGTCGCCCAAGATAATGTTCGAAAAATCGGACCCTGTTGTAAGACTTAGCTCTATGACTTGTCGGGAATAATCGACATTGGAAAGGGTATCATGACTACCAGCATTTTTCGGCCGCTCTCTTACGGTCAAATGAGATTAAATGGCACAAAGGAGAAAATCCAGGAGAAATATGGCACTCACCAAGATTTTTGGACCATTGGATGTCACAAACTGATCACGAGAGTTTTATTCCTCGAGGAACAAAGAGTTTCTGTGAGCTTTTCAGAGGGCCGGGACATGTACCCATAGACGCCTCACGTTCCGGTGGGCGCTCCGACGCGTTATATCCAAATTCGACAGGCCGAAAAGTCTTTGTGCTCAGTTTTTATGACCTACCCGCCCCTTTGCATGCTGAGAAATCTTAGTAGTATCGAATTTCGCCAATATTTTCCACAGGGTGTGATTTAATCTGATGCATTTAGATAAGACTGGGGGGGAAATACAGGCAGTCACAACACCTTTCCGAACCCGGATTATTCCCGACAAATCCTGGCACTGAGTCTTACAACAGGGTCCGATTTTTCAAACATTTTCTCGGGCGACTAATAACGCCCTGCCCGTCGTGTTAGGGTACCTTGCTCTGCCATGATGACGAGCTGAGTTGGTTGCACAGTTGGCAGGCCTCCGGTTCTCGGTGCCCTATGCCTCCCTGAGCCTGCGCATGCGCATGCAAACGTGCTTCGGGTGTAGCGCGCCCGCGCGACTCGGGCCTCGAGATCGAGGGCGACCAAGGTTTGGCAGAAGAAGGGCGGGGAAAGGTTCGGCGACCGACGCTCGTGCACTAAGCAAGTGTCGTATGTATATTTGCGCCCACGCTGACTCAATGCTGACTAGTGAACGGTGACCAGGAGATGGGATTTCACGACCTTTCACGAGATCAATGAGCTCGCGGAACTTGAATCTTCAATGCGGACTGTTATGAAAATGAAGACAGGCTTCGAAGGCATTTTCTAGAACGCAAGCACGCACCATTCGCCGCCTCGGCATGGGTCGTAGCCTACGGACGCCGGCACTATGGCAGGTGGATACGGGACGTCCGACAGGTCGCGATTAATGTGCATGTTGTACCTATACTTCATCCGTCTTACTGTGCGCGTGATAGATGGGTGTATTGGGAGTCCTTCTTAGCTAGTTGGCAGGTGGTATGTCAGTTGGTTCTGCGGATTTCCGGATAACCTGGCGTTCTATTGTTAGTGACAAGGGTGCGAGGACTGAGGAGAGTTTCTTCGTAGTCCGATGACTCGGACATTGGGCGGCGAGTGGCAACGTGGTGGCAATTGGGACAGAGAGGGCAAAGTCTCCATTTGTTTGGCGGCCGAGGCGTCGGGTACACGAAACAAGTTCCTTGATCGGGCTTGTTGGGTTGGTCGGCTAACGTCTTTCCAGGGCAGGCGAATTCCTCGAACAGGACTCCTCCTGGATACAGTGTACCCTAGTGTACCTCCGGGGCGGAGTGGCGGAGATCCGGATGCCAGGGACAATGTACAGTACTTCACGGCGACTTTCCATTTGCTCACAGCGCATTGTCCCCGTCCAGCATCGAGCACGGTTAGTTAGATGTGCCTTGCCATAGGAGAAATAGATACCGAGGCGGATGGGGATTGGTGGAGGGGATTAGGAGCTGTTAGATACAGTAGGTGCGCATACGGCGTCGGGAGACTCGCCACAGGCTGCCACACCGCCACGGCCGGAAGAAAAAGCCGGGCGCCTGATGGGATGAGCCAGGTACTTATTAGAGCTACATAAGTATCTAACCGACTCCAGTCGTACTCGGAACGACCTTCTGGCCGATCAGGGTCCATCTCTCTCTCCATTTTCTTATCCTCCCACTACTTATCCTCCCACCCTCATCCTCCCCATCCCCGGCCCCGTCCCCGCCGCCCGTCCCACGATTCAGCTTCCTCTCCCAGCCTCTCTCGCAACTTCACCTGCAATTCCGCACCCGCGTCTCGTGGGACACAGAACGTCACTCATCGCCTTCCTCGGCAACACCCTCCCCGCAGATCGTCTAAAGGCGGCCACCCTCGCCAACGCCAATCTCTCCCTCCTCTGTCTTCTCGCCACCCACAGAGCAGTCCCAGGCACCCCCGCCCACCATACCCAACCGCCTACAATGGGAGCAAACAAGCGCGCCACAGACGAGGACCCCCTGTCTCGCCTCCTCGCGCCCCCGGCAAACGAGACGCCTGAGGAGAGGGACGTTCGCTTGCGCCTCGAGGCCGAGGCTCGCCAGATAAGTGACAGGATCGATGAGCAACTCAAGGCGGAGCGCGCTGCCCTCAAGAAGAACAAACCCGTCAAGGTCCTCCTCCTCGGCCAGAGCGAGAGTGGTGCGTCCCGTCCTGACCCTGTTGGTTTGTTGGCGAGATGGCCCGTCTAACGTTTCATATTTGTCATGCCCCTCCAGGAAAATCTACAACGCTAAAAAGTACGTCCCATTGCTTAATTACGCTACTGCCTTTTGGCTGTCTATGTTTTCACTTCATGGGCGACACGGAGGGCGCTGGGTGGAGGATCGGTTGGTTGGCTTTGGCTCCGCCGTTGGGAGCGATCGTCCTCGTGCGGAGAGGGTTATGTGGGAGGGTTTCCTCGGGCGCTTAGACCAATGACGCACGACGCATACACGCAGCCCACCACAATCCTGTGCAGAAAGCGACAGCGCACTCGCATCCGGCGAGCATCCAGTATTGCGTCACTCATCACGACACCCCTGATCGTTGTTCATGCTGTATCGGCCAGCTTAGCGCCCCATAATGCCCTCACACTGGCGCTGCACTACTTTGTTACCACCGTATCCGATATCCGAGCCAGCGACGCTGACAACGCCCCTTTTTTTTCGATCCCCAGACTTCCAGTTGACGTACTGCCAAGACCAATGGGAAGCCGAGCGCGCGTCGTGGGTCATGGTCGTGCAGCTCAACCTCGTCCGCGGCATCAACTTCATCCTCGACGTCCTCGCGGACGAGATGGCCGGCACCGGCACGCTCGGCCCAGGGCCCCCGCCCCCAGTTGTAGACTCGGACGTCAGCGACGAGGACGACGACCTTGCCATCCGCCCGTACTCCCCCATCGTCGGGATGGGGGCTGTTGGCAGCTTCTCGGGCAAGCATCGGCTCCTACGCCTGCGCCTGACGCCCCTGCGCACACTGCAGCGCGACCTCGAGGTGCGCATCGGGGTGCACGCCGGGGCGGACATGAGCGACGTGCTCGGGCCGACCCTTGGCGCGTCCCCGCCAGGGTCACCGCTGCTTGGGGCGGCGGGAGGCGGGCGGAAGCAGGAGTTCTTCGTGCGTTCAGCGACGAGCTGGAAGGAGCCGCACGCGCGCCATCCGAGCGAGGGCGCGGGGCAGAAGCAGCGCGAGGTGCAGATGCGCGAGACGGCGGACATCCTCGCTGGCTGTGCGGAGGACATGAAGGCGATCTGGGAAGACCCCGTCGTCCGCGATATGCTGCTCAGGAAGGGCATTCGGATGGAGGCGACCCCTGGATTGTGAGTTTCCCCGCAATTCTCAAGAGTGGCGGACATGTGCTGATGTGCTTACGACCGTGTGCAGCTTCTTGAACGACATCGACAGGATAGCGACACGAGACTACGAGCCTTCGGATGACGACGTGGTCCGAGCGCGGTTACGCACGCTCGGGGTGCAGGAGCACAAAATCAAGTTCGCCTCAGGTGACTTGTCCCTCTTCGTTCCCACTCCCCATATACCCGCATTACTCACTCTCGACGCCTTCTCGTCCTACAGGACCGGCCGCCGGCTCCGAGTGGTGCATATACGACGTCGGGGGCTCCCGCACGCAGCGCATCGCGTGGTACCCGTACTTCGACGACTGCGACGCGATCATCTTCCTCGCCCCCATTAGCTGCTTCGACGAGCGGCTGGTCGAGGACCGGCGGATCAACAGGCTTGAGGACAGCTTCATGCTCTGGAAGGCGGTCGTGTCGTCGAAGCTGCTCGCCAAGACGTCGATCGTGCTGTTCCTCAACAAGTGCGACCTGCTCGAGCAGAAGCTCCTGGGCGGCGTGAAGGTTAAGGACTACGTGCATAGCTATGGCGACAGGCCGAACGATGTCGCGCACGCAACGAAGTGTGCGTGTTCTCCCTCTTTATTGTGCCCGTGATTGTTGCGAGGGGAGGAGTGACTGACGAATGTTGTGGTGGTACGACAGATTTCGCGCAGCACTTCCGAGATATCCTGCGGAAGCACTCGCCGGAACCTCGACCGTTTAGGGTGCATATGACCTCCGTCGTCGTACGTTCCCTCCACACTCGCCGTTTCAACGCCTGAGCTGACTACATGCACCGTAACTTCCAGGACACGAAGGCGACTGCCGTAACACTCGCCGTTGGTAAGTCTCCAGTGCCCCTCCTCCGTCCTCCTCCGTCCATCATTCTGCGTTGCTGTTGTCGCGTGGGACAGTAGTTAATCCCGGGCCATTTTCCATTACAGTTGAAGAAGGCATCCTCCGTGACCACCTTACGCGAGCTGACCTCTTATGACTACACGAGAGTAGCTAGCAGCCATACTCGCTTACCAGCGACTACACATTAAATCCCATCGTCCACCTCTGGCCGACCAGCCTCTCGCCTCTTCCCCTTCTGTTACATTAGACGTCATTTAGTACCCCATCCTTTGCCCCCGTTCAATTTTCGTCTTCACCTTTACCATTTCAGTATCACTGCCTTCGTCCCCGGATTACGGATCTGTACAGTATCTACTCGCCATGCTTTGCTATCGACCCTCGCTCGCTCGTCTTCGCCTTGCTCTCCTCCGACTATAGCCTTTATGCTTTCACCGTGCACACGGCCGTTGTTGACAACCCTCCCGTAGTTCAGGAAAACATCTTCCACCGGAACCTCCGCGATTCCCACCTGACGTAGGCGCACGCCAAGTCCAGTCCCCGTTGGCCCATTCACAGGTACGTCTAATGCGCTTTTGCCACCGCCGCCACGCCTTTCCCCTTTGTGTTTGACGTTCCTAACGCCCGGTCTGCTCTGGCTAGATACAATGTAGTTTGCCGTCGTTATGCCGGACGACTGCTGTAAATGCGCTATGAGTCGCCCCGCATGTTGGGAGACGATCCATCCTCATTCACGCACCGACACATCCTACCCCCACCGTCCTGGACGTTCCTACTGCATGCCGGACGTTCCTACTGCATGTGCGGTCGATCCCCGCCGCCGCCCCTACGCCTCGGTCAACAACTCCTGCCGCGTCGCCCACCATGCTTCCCCTATCGACGCCGGTATCCTCGTCCTCGTCGCAGTCATCCTTCATCGCCACCACGCATCTCTGCTGCGCTGTAGCTGTAATCCGCCCTCCCGATCCCGATTGTGCTTCCGGGCACACTATGATCCATCTGTTTTCTACTGTCTTTTGTCTCCGTCACGACGCGTACACTACCCTGTTGTATCCGATATAAAACGTAATCTGAACGCACGCTAGCTAGCTAGGCCTATCTTGCTTACTTATGGGGTCCATATCCTCAGTACTGTACGTATCTTAGAGCTCTGATTTAGTTGTGGAATCGATCTCTGGAGTCTCGATTCTCTGGAACCTGGGGTGGCGTTCGCCGCTCTTGCTACGTTGACGTCGGCCGGAGCTTTCGACACGTCCAACTAAGTATGTAGTACTTAGTGTGAACGGTTTTCGAGCTCTTGCGCCGAAGGTCGAGACTAGCCCAGACCCGTTGTACGTAACTAGCACGACATTTGCGAACGGCAGCAGACGCCAACCCCGCATGGGCCTCGACCGATAGATTCTCCAGAAACCGAAAGATGAATTCCACTGATGAGCCGAGCGCGGGTGCTTTGGTCGCCAAGGAGAATTTCTAGCATGGAGCTTCCAGAAGCCGAGCTTAATCTTGGGCGACGTAAACAGGACGCACTGAGGGTGGGGCAATATTGAACGTGTCGGGCGGGGTGGGGTGGAAAAGTCCAGAAACAGATATATGAATAAACATCCAACGTCTAATCCAACGGGATATCGAGGGAGGCTACTACAGTATGATACATACACATTGGTGGTACTAGATGAGCACGGAATTCGTAGACCAAGCCTCCTATGCGTCAAATAAGTCATTAGATAATGCGTGAGATCGAAACCCTCCGTCGACAATCGTAATCGTACGCAAGCACGGAATCTGGAGAACTAGCGTCGTTTCTAACGTCATGCACTGCGGCGAATAAGGCACGCACGCGGGGTATCGAGCCCGAGCCCGAGCCCGAGCGGTGGCTCAATCAAGTACCGGCTTTTCAGTACGCAGCTAGAAGCCTCGGCTCCCGCTTGAAGCGCGCTTACCACACAAAGCCCAGATCAGAAAGGGGAGAGGGGTGCGAGCAAGAGGCAGGCTGAGCCGACGCACCGTAGACAAGGCAGAGCGCGCCGAGCACCTGCACCGCGCCCGAGTATCCCGCGACGACCTGCCAGTTGCCCGTCGCGCCGAGGATCGCGCCGCCCACGGGCGCCCCAGCCGCGTAGCCTATGCATTTGTATGGGGAAGTGACGGTCAGGCGGGCATCGTATTTAGGGTAAGGGATGGAAGAGAGCCCGGGACCGAACACTCACCGGGGGCGTTGAAGAGGAGGAGGAGGCCGGACAGCCCCGCGAGGCGCTCCGCGCCGTAGACTTTCGCCGCGACGGCCGACACGAGCGAGAGGAAGCAGCCGCAGAAGAACCCGTACAGGATCGCGAATACCATCTGCCCCGACTATGAGACCCGGAACACGCGCGCGAAGGGGCAAAGCGGAGATGGGGACGTACGATGCCCGCGTAAGTCGTGACGAACATCCAGACGACGAGTTGGGTGAGCCCGGAGAGGACGATGGCGACGAAGAGCGCGTTGACGGGCCCGAGCTGGTCCGCGGCGAAGCCGACGAAGATGCGCCCGACCGCGGCGGAGATGTTGAGCACTGTCAGGGGCAACGCGAGCATCTACACGAACGGGCATGTGCGGCAATGTGCGTTAGCCACCGAGACAGCAAGCGGGAGCACACGCAATACGAATACGCACGATTGCGCTCATCCCGGCAGCCTTCTCCTCCGTGAACGTGGGCAGGAGGAATATCGGACCTAGGTATCCGCTACAGCCCCCGAGACCCATATTAGCACGGCGCTCCACGCCGCGTGCAGTCGAGGGGGGACACAAATAGCCTTGAGTACGCACAAGACGGTGAAGAAGAAGCACAGAGCAAGGCTCCAGAACACAGGGTCTCCGAAGAACGCATGGTCGAACCAGACGAGCGGGGGCCGCTTCTCCTTAGGGCGCCGCTCCTCGAGCATCAAGTACCCGCAGAAGAACGCGAGGGCATCGATTGCCGTGAAGATCGCGAGCGCCTTGCGGATGCCGAGCGTCGAGAGGAGCTCACGGTAGACGAGGGACGCTACTGCGCCGCCTGAGACGTACGGGAAGGGCTCGGTTAGGTGCGACGATAAGGTTTCAAGTTGGCCACTCAGGAGACGCACCGATAGAGCTGCCCGCGACGACGATGCCTGTGGCTAATGCTCTCCAGCGGAGGAACCATTGCGAGGGCAGGGCTACCTGTGCCGCGGAACGGATTCCGCTGTCAGCGAGGGCGCATATACGGACCTATGGGACCACATACTATGAGCGGGAAGACGAGGGCGTCCGCAATGCCCTGCATCACTCCCTTAAGAACGAAGGATGAGCGACCTGCTTCATGTCGGTTATGTGATCCCAGGAAGCGCACCATTGTCAAGAAAAACTGCCAAATCTCTGAGCAAAACGCCGCTGCAAGCATGCTGGCGACCCATACCACTGCGCCTGCAGCGAGGAACGGCTACGAACGAGTCCATGATTGGTCCTTTTTGCATCATCGAACTGAGATCCTTGAAGCCCGTACCTTGTAGCCACTGTTGAGCGTTTATCAATTGTGCGATACTGTCATCGGGGGACCTTTGGACGTACTAGCGGTCAGCGAGCTTCCCTGCTACGATGCCCCCCAGGGTCATTATCTTACAAGAGGATTAGGGCATATCACAGAGCGCGAGATGACCGAAGGAGGCTCACCAAGCACGACGTGCTGCCCAGTGTAGTCAATACCGAGTCCGACGTGTGGGGAAACATGTGTTCCCTGAAGTACTCTTCTGTGACACCCCATACCTAACAGAGCTCAGAAAAAGGCAGACTGAAGTCGGAAGGCTAAGACGTACCAGGCTGTATGCGTGAGTCGGGTGTGTTCGGTACATGCGGAAGTAAGTCACGTTGGGCCAGTGATACAAGGCGAGGCCACGCACCCCCATCCGACGGTAGCTGCCGAGTAGAGGAAGCAGCCGAACACAACCACCCATCCCTTGCCTCCCTCGGGAAACGAGTCCTCATATGCTGCCCCCGCTGCCTTCTCCGACGGACCTGGTTTGTGCACCAGCTCGAGCGTCGTTCTGTTCGACAAGCTATCCGATGATCGTTGGACCGACGGAACTTGTACGATCTCCAGCGCCCTCACTGCTGGGATGACCGGCATGCCGTTCTATACGCTGTGGCCGGCGTTATGCGGTTCTCCAAGGGTGGAAAGACGGGTGACGAGGCGGCAAAATGAATAGAGGGTGCGGAGTGTGGAATTGACTGGTCTTGAGCTTGTTGATACCGTGCAGGAGCTCCTGACCTGTAGGAAAAAGCAAGTTGGAAGGAATTCCAGACCTGTGTACCGGCCCTGGTGAGGATATATGTAGCGGCACAAGGAGTTGGCGCCACCGGTTACCAGATTGTGTGTGGAACCCTGGTGTGCAGTCGATCGGGTCCTCTCCCATGCCCACTTCCCAGACGACTCGATATCGATCTTGATCCAGCGGAGAGGCCGACAAGGCTCGGCTGTGTGGCGGTCTGTAGGGAAAGCAGGATGCGCCCAGATGGGCGAATGCAGGCAAACTTTTCCGGAGTGCCAGTGCCAGCACCGACGGCCATCTTCCCGGGACGCCGTTGCTGATAAATAAATGGACTTCGATGATTGCTGTCTGTAGCCGGGAACACAAGCGACTATCAGGCAGTGCCCTCCATCACCCTTGAGAAGGGCAAAGTTCATAGCACGTGCGAGCCCTGCCTCCTTGTGCTGTCTGATCTCGCACTCGTATGAGGCTTTAAGACACCTTCGGAAGCCCGTGCCTCCGACTCGTCTGCGGCTTTCCACAGCCATAGGGCGCCTTCAAGCAGAATCGCGAGCGCCGGACCTTGTATGGAGGAATGGAAAATGAGCGAGAGGACCCAGGAGCGTGGGTGGAGCTAAGTCTGGAGCTCACCGCCTTCTGTGCACACGCCCGAAATGTCCTGGAGGTTGCCGGTGGCACATCGAGAACCTATAATAAATAAGCAGCGAACGTTGACAGACGTGTCTCGGTTTGGAGCCCGTCCGGACGCGAGACTCTCCGGCAGTTGGGCCCCCAATACGAGCAAGACGCCGATGCCAATGCCAACGCCACGAAGGCGATGGCACCGTTGTGGGCAAGCGGGATGCCGCCACAACGGCCGGAGCGCCCAGGCGTCCTCCGGCCTGGTGACGTCAAGGCTCGACGTGCTTCCTGGGGCCTGAGTGAAAGGGTGCAGTTAACAGAAATGCCCGCAGGGTGAGTTCTGTCAACGAAGATGCACATATGTCAGTGCTGACAGAGCTTGTTTAGTTTGCAGCTACGCACGGTGCTGCAGATAGGTACATGGATGACCCAAGAGAATAGAATCTCGGGGGCTTGCGATAAGCCGTCTTCTCTGCTACGAAGGGTGCGGCTGACAGAGATACCATGCAGGCGACACTGGGGGAGCTAAGGACGAAGTCGAAGCGTAGTTCTGAGGGTCTTTCCTCGCCCTGTGCCGGCATCAGAGTCGACCTACTGCTTGGCGCTAAGACGCCGCCGAGCACCAGTGTGTTTTTGCCTAATTCCGACTCATGACCGCGAGTGTCCTAAGCGAAGGAGAATCAGCCACATGAATTAAAGCAACGGGACCAGCCAGAAAAACCAGAAACCTCTATAAGCGGCGCCTTCCCAGCCATGATGCGTGCCCTCAGGCTGGTCCACTGGCAGAGCCTAGACCCTCTGAGTGAACTTCTAAAGTCAAGTCCATCGTGACGGCGATGCATACATGATACCCCGTCATCGCATACACGTACGTTCGCCGCCCCGCCCCGTCCCTGTCGCCTCGCAATCGTGATCGACGCCCGGTCATTCGGTTCCCGAAGTACCCCACGCATACGGCAGCGCTGACGCCCGCTGGAAGGAGGAACGCAAAGTCGGACAGTGCGCCAAAGAGCTGGTACTTGGGCAACGTGGTCGACGAGTGAGCCGGCCTCACGCCGTCCTCCGGCTCCATGCTCGGTGGCGGAGGTGTCAGCCTCCGAGTGCGCAACTCCCAGATGAGGCATTGAGGCCTGCGGTGAGGGAAGGTAAAATGCCCTACGGAACGCATACAGGCCGAGATGGATGTCCGTTATTAGTCTGAATACTACTGAGCGTCAAGTGGATGATAGGTGAACGTTGAGGTCGAGGAGATTTGAAGTTAGGTGCACGAGGCACGAACGAGTGGTCGATGTCATTGTGGCGTTCAAACATTGAAACAAGCGGGCGACAAATATTTGGCTCCTCCAGTGGCTGTGCAACTTTCGAACTTCATCCAGGGCCACGTTCAGGACTTCGACACCATGATCAACTTGGACCAGTACCTGGTCCCGGGCACAACTACAACGTACTATATTCCAGATTTTGTCACAGAAGACGAGGAAGAGTACCTGATTCGCAAGGTACCTATCAAAATCCTCACGTCAAACCTCTCAAACGACTCAACTCCAGTGCCACCCAGATTCAGGAAGCACCTCAGCCCTGGTGGAAGCGGCTACAAAATCGCAGGTAGTCTGTTATCCATTGGTGTTGAGGCTACCTACGACTCGAAAATCTTTAGATTGCAGATATGGGGTCAATAGTCCACTCCCGCCCCAATTCGATATATCGGTCTCCGAACTGAATCAACGATCGCAGGTGGCGAACTGACCGCGAAACATGCATTGATTCCTCAGGACATGCCGCCATTCGTTAACCAGTAGTATGCCCCACCATCCACCAGGGAAATATGTTACACCTAATGGCAATCCAAGTCCAGACATCATCGGGCGCATACGAGCCCTCGGGGTCTTCAAAGACTCCGCCCACGGCGAGCCAAACCACATCATCATGAACGAGGTACGGCCTCGTCTCTCATCGTCCTCATATTTTTCTCCCTAACGCGTCCAGCACAGTACGCCCCCGGCCAAGGAATCATGGTACGCACTCCGCGTCCAACGCTCGTGCTCTCACAGTACAAGCCCCTAGTAGTGCCACCGCAGCATGATCTCACTCTCACTCTCACTATCTCGTCCAGCCCCACGAAGACGGCCCCGCGTACCACCCAGTAGTCGCCACGCTCTCCCTCGGCTCACACACCGTCTTCAACTACTACCGCTACAAGCCCGACGCCTCGCCGATGCCAGGGGTGCAGATCTCCGCGCCCCACGAGCCCATCTCGAGTACCGGCCGCCCCATCGACCCGACGCCCGTCTTCTCGCTCCTCCTCGAGCCCCGCAGCCTGGTCATAACCACATCCGCGCTGTACGACTCGCACCTGCACGGGATCGACGGGCTCGTCGAGGACAAGTTCGAGGAGGACGGCCGGCCGCCGCAGGCGCGCGTTGCGAACTACGATCTGCTGAGGGGGAAAGCGGAGAGGGAGGCGATCGCGAACGGGAGCATACTTGAGCGGGGGCTGAGATATAGCCTGACGTGCCGGGACGTCGAGAAGATCGCGGCGATGGGTGGGGCGCTGTTCAAGCGACTCCTGGGGACGGCGTGAGCGAGGAGGTATCAGCTTTCGAATCTCAGAAGTAACTAATCCAAGTACGTCTTTTGTACAACGTACACACATTATGTGCCCATGTAAACCTAGTACACCCTTGACATTTTGCCGAAAAAACACCTCACATCACACCCAGACCCGCCTTGAGCTCTGCCTCGAGATCGGCCTTGTCCTCGCCCTCCTTCGAGCCTTCCCCATTGGCGTCCCCGTTCTCCTTCTTCTCCCTCTCCTCCTTCTGGCACCGCTCGCACACGCACTTGCCAAACCCCCATTCCATGAGGCTCCGCCGCCGCCGCTCGAGCGGCAGCTCGGGGTCGACATAGGTGATGAAGAGCTCTTCCCCCGGTGCGATGTCCCGCTTCGCGACGACGGTGATGCGCGAGAGCGCGGTGCGCTGGTCGAGGTGCCGCACGGATGCGTTCGGCATGCAGACGTGGTTCAGGTGGGAGTGGAGCACGTAGAGGCCGCCGTGCGCCTCGAGGTCTGCGACAGAGCTGAGCACATTGCGCCGGCCACCCACCAGAGGAACAGGAAGAAACATGGGACGTACTGAGGCTCATCCGGCCCAGCCCGCGGAGGAACGCCTCATAGTCGAACAGCGCGTCCGCGACGTCCTGGGGCAGCGGCTTCTTGAGCAGCTTCGCCAGCCGCTTCTTCTCCGCGTCCGTCGCGGGCTCCTGGAACGCCTGCACGTACAGCTTGTACGCCTTCTTCCACATCGCGCGGTCCGGCTCCGCCCCCAACCTTACTCACACGACCTACCATCAGCCCTCACACACAGAACCAGCAGGGTGGGGAGGGGTGGGGAGAGGGGGTACGCACCATCCGCCCTTGGCGCGCTCCTCCATACCGAGCTGCGCGAGCGCGCGCACGACCTCCCAGTCCTCCCTGAAGCCCCCCTCGTCCCCCTGGAACGCAAGCAGCACGCGCGCGGTCGTCTGCGCGAGCGCGTTGAGCGCCATCCACTGGTTCTTGCGCGCGAAGTGCAGCACGGGCGCCGACGCCGGGTTGCGCGACGCGCACAGCAGGGGGTGCGTGCGAGCCGAGCGCGAGAGGCACAGGCGGCTGCAGAAGCGCACGGGGCAGGGCGTCGAGGACGTCGAGGCGGCGCAGGGGACGATCAGCGGGGACGCCGTAAGCGGGGTCGAGCAGTGGCCGCAGGCGTGCGAGGACATCTGGAGGTCGTAAAGATTCCTGGGGTGCCATTGTTATGGTCTGCATGCGGTCGATGCGGCTGCGATGGAGGGGGAAGGGGGGGGCTCACCATTCGGGCGCGAGGATGAACGGGTCCTCCTTCCAGATGGTCTCGCCGTCTTTGATCGCCTCCTTCGCCACCAGTCCCTTCCCTTTTGCCTTCCCGAAGTACTTCACCTCGACCTTTGTCGACCACTTACCGACGTCGAGCCCGTCAATAAGTTTGGAAGTCGGGTAGACGTGACCGGGGGTAGCACCGGAGCCTGTTTGGACGAGGCCTGCGCTCTGGAGGACCTTGCGCGTGCGCTTCTCGCTGACGGTCCACTCGGGGTGCGCCGCGAGGAGGAGGGCATGGACCTTGGGGATGCCGAGCGTCGGGTTGGCGGTTTTGAGGGCGAGAAGAGCTTGCTTGAGGTCGTCCTCTGAGGGAGAAATACCTGAAGTGGGGGCCATCATGTCGATCCGCTCGTCCTGAGAGGGTATATGCTACGGCCACAGCATATGAAGGGGTCTTGAGGTTTTGCACAGAGACGGCGCGAAGCAAGAGTGGGGAAGCAGGATGGCTGCAGCTGGCGGAGAATCCTCAAGTTCACGCGCGCACGTTGTTCGACATCTCCCGACGCTTGCGGAGCGTTTTCGAAACAAAACGATTTAAAAATGGACACGTCCGGGATCGAACCGGACCCCTCTCGCAAACGATTCAATGCTAAGCGAGCGTGATAACCAACTACACCACGTGCCCTTGCATTCGTAATGCATGGCGATCTTAAGGATGTTGCAGCATTTCAGCGCCTGTCTTGACGTCCACCAGCCTCCAACGAAATCGAGCATTCTGTCAGGTAATACTGTACTGTATTCAGATCTTTCCCCCTCTCCCTCACCAACGCCACTGACATGTCTTCCAGTGACGTTCCACAGTACTAGTTGCTGTCAATGACTCAGAGTACTTCTGTCGGTGCCGTCCGAGTCATGACTGCGGTCCTCCCACCATGGGTGCCTACGACGTGCCTGTCGTCCGGATCCTTTGACTTACTTGTTTGAACGGCCTGTGTGAACGGACTTGTTGTCATCGTGCCGACCCGGCGACTTTCCAGCGATCTGCAGCCCGTCATCCGTGCCTTCGACTCCAGGTGCGGTCTTTGAACTCGGGGCGATTCTCCGTGGTGTTGACCTCGGTCTCTCACAGCTTGTCCAAGCACCGGCACTTGACCAAAGGCAATCCTGACGGGCCATGTTTCGAGGACGCAGGCGTAGAACGTAAGTAGTGAGTATCGTCGAGTCCAAGCAGATCCCCGAGTCCTTCCAGGTCCTTCCTGCATGCATACACTTATGGGACCCATGATCAGCAGCTTTTGCTTGCACATGCGCCTGTGGCGCGCGCAAGCGCCTCCAGGTCGCATGAAATGACAGGCTGAGGCAGCCTGTGCAGTGCTCTGTCAAGCCGTGCCTCCTTGGGGAAGTACATAAAGCCTCGCTGGACCGGTCTCAGCGGAAGCACCTCTCACCATTTCTCTCAGCCAACTCCCCAGCCGACACACCATGTCCGCCCCAATCGCAGTCACGCTCGCGCTCTCCCGCGACAACCCTTCGAACACCACCATCCTTGACCAAGACAACAAGGTGCTCTATACCGTGCACACCACGCATGGCAATGCCACGGTCACCCACGTCCTAAACGCAGACGAGGCGGAACTCGCGTCGCTTGAGTGGCGGGATGTCCTCCCTGACAAGGTCACACTCGGGAACAAGGCGCCCACGTCCCTGCGCGACTGGCTACACACGAGCCTCGTACCGTTCTACCTGAAGGAGTGAGCTCCGCGCTCTCATACGGGCAGAGTCGAAACAATCTCACTGACCTCATGCGCGCGCTGCTAGCGATGTGTCGCTCAAGGACGACTCAGGGCGCAAGTACAAGTGGCGCGGAAACGCGCCCGGGCGTGCTCTCGAGGTCCGTCCGTCTCTCCTTCGCCCCTCGTCCGGGAGCTCGTCCCCTCTCGGCTCTTTTCTCGACATGTTCTAATGCGCGCTCTCTGGTAGCTCTTCGCGGAGGACGACGGGTACAAGGAGCCGATCGCGCGGTTCCTGCGCTCGCGCAACGACCTGCAGCACCTCGCGCAGCTAGTGCTGACGGCGCGTGCGGTGGAGATCCGCGACGTGGTCGTGATCTCGTTCCTGTTCCTCGAGAAGTCGCGCCGGACGAACGAGACCGCGTCCCAGAGCAGAGCGGACGTCCTGTCTGCGCCGCCGCTCTCGGGCATGACGGGGCACGACTATAATGTGAAGGACGGTGGCGTGGGGATCTGAGGCGCGATGAGGTTCGTTCTTGGTTGTTCTTCGTCGCTGTACTTGGGAATATTCTGCGTGGAACTTCTTCAGAGGCTACAAATGTTTGTGAACTGTGCGGCTGGCATCGCCGATCGCGACTTGGATTTCGGTGGGCAGGAGGCAGCTGCAGAAGACTACCCAGGACAGGAGGTATGTCCCAAAGCGGACACCCGTTCCTCCGAGCCTCTGTCTCCGTTGTGCTCTCATGTCATTGGGTCTCCCTTGTTCCTATATACGCGCCTGTATGGGTTGGTATGAGCCCCCGCGGTCGGGCCTGTCTTCCTTCTCCCCAGTTCCCTCTCACTGCGGTTTGCGACCCCCGATGGCCTTCAGACGAGTCAGAACTACGCGAATCATGCACCCGGGCTGCTCTCGATTGAGCCTCGCTCTTCCTGCTTTCTCTCGCACCCCTGCTTCTGGCACCGAAACCCCCCGCGACGCTCGACGTCGCCCATCGCTTCACTCATGCGTGCCAACCCTTGGGTAACCGTTACGAGGATCTCTCGCGCCGGAAGCGGGCAGCAATTTCTCCACGCGTGGCCGACGAGTTCCTCTACGCTCAGTTCGCGTACACCATTACTGCGCTCGTAGCGAGGAATCCGCTCCCCGAGGGTCTCGGGCCATCGAGGAAGAGAGGTAGGCAGCATCGCGGCTCGGATGTATGTAGAGTAGATAGTTGACTAACATCCAGTTCGATTTCTATCGTGTATGTTTAGCGTTAATGAACCCCTAGCCGGGGGTTGTTGATAAAGGCAATCCGTATACCGTCACTCTGCATGTCGTCGTCCGTCTGTCCGCGCTCTGACATCATATAATCCAATCCACAGATGTGTACACCACGCCGTTGGTGCTCGCGCTAAGGCTTCTCCTGCAGTCATTCTACTTCGCTTTGTTGTTCAGGATCAAAGTGTACCGTAACATACTTGATGTTGGCTACGACGCATGTATGTTGGCGTAGTATTATATGTTGGCATACAGGTCCTCAGACTCTTGCGTTAGCCCGTGGACTGCAGTCCTACACGTACATGACGATTCAGTAAATTCGCAGTCTCGTAAATGTCAGGTGTACTTACATGTCAATCGACTGGACTCGGAAGAAATGCGTTGGTCCGGGCAAGCTACATACGACCGGCCCGTCGCGCGCGTCATACTCGGATACAATACGTATGGGCGCTAAATCCCGCAGCTAAGCTTCACACTGCCAGTGACCTCAACTTAGCCAGTGCTTGCCGCCACAACGTTTCTTCTTCCGCCCTTGTTAACTGCCGCATATACCTGGTGAAGCGTCCAGCTCTACTATTTCTTCGCAAAATAATTCATAATCTGCACAGTGCTGAAGAAATTGGATCCCTGAGCTCGACTGTTTCCGCTCCCAACCGATTGAAACACAGCCGTAACAACTCAACAACCTTGGATTGCAGTCTGGCATGTCTTCGTCCGTCAGCGCATATGGCCTCCAAACTGCACTCCTTGTGGGATTCAGGTAGTGGGTGCTATAATCCGTGAACACGGTGCGTCGTGATATAACCTATCGTTTTGCCCAGGGGGCTGTTGTTCTACGCCTCGCGACGATACCTCCTCCGACACCTCTACCACGACCTCCAAGACCTCTCCTCCGCCAGTACCAAAGCCTCAGCCTCAGGCTCGGGCACGCCTGCCGTGGTCTTCGACGCAGGGGAGACCGAGCTCGAGACTCTGCCAACCCCCTCCAGTGCGTCGTTCCCGCCCAGCGGCGTGCGGAGGCGGCCGTTCCACTCCGCGCTCTCCCGCGCCCTGTTCTCGCTGTGCTTCACCGAGAGCTGCACGCTCTTCCTCCTCCTCATATCCCAGGCCCTGGAGCTATTCCATCCACGGTACGTCTTTCTCGTCCCTCGTTCTGAATGCGATTTTGTGAATTAGCATGCGGCGGAGGGACTAACGGCGCTGCGCTCACCAGCGTCCGGCTGTTCAACTGGCAGGTCTCGCTCGCCATCCTCGTCGTCGCCATCGTGCTCGTCATCCCCCTCTCCTACAGCCTCGTGCTCAGCAACAGGTCCAGCGCGCCCGGCGGTGAGTCTAGCTCTCTCTTCCCATATCCCATATCCCTCCTCCCCCCCAATCCCCCTTTTCTGGTACTGCCTAGGTCCGTACTCACGCTCGCGCAGTCCCGGTGACGCCGACGCGCCCGCGCGCGTCCTCCATGATCAACATCCGCCTCGTGCTCTACCTCGTTCCGAACTTCCTTTTCCTCCTCGCGCTCTCGTACGTGCCCCTCCCCGCGGGCATGCCCGCGCATAGCGTCGCCGCCGCCGCGCTCTCCCGCCTGACCGTCATCGGCACGGTCATCCTTGGCGCGCTGTCCGGGTTTGGAGCTATCGATACCGCGTGGGACTTCTTCCCTGTATTCTCGAGACATGGGAGAGTAAGGTGCGTGCAAAGGCAGTATTCGGTATGGTTTTCTGGGGAGGAGTTGACGAACGGTGCAACTTACACTTACACTTACAGGACACATCCGACGGAGGAAGAGGTGCGGATGGCGGAGGCTGGCTTGCAGCGGGTGCGTGAGGATCTCGCGAGGCGGAAGAAAGACTTGCAGAACCTGGAGGCGGTAAAGGTGCGCATATAGTCGCTCGAGGTAGTCTCGACTCTCCTGTCCTTTAGCACTCACACCTGCCCGACTCGTCCCTTTGCAGAAACCAGAAACCCAGTCAAGCTGGCTCTACCGCGCGCTCCCCTCGTTCCAGGGCGGGGGTGCGTTCCCTTCTCTCGGACTGGAACTCGGATTCGAACGCTGACGCCAACCCTTGCCCATGCATAGAGTCGTCCGCCCTCGTGCA
Organism: Ganoderma lingzhi; assembly: GCA_026283605.1. Taxonomy (NCBI): domain Eukaryota; kingdom Fungi; phylum Basidiomycota; class Agaricomycetes; order Polyporales; family Polyporaceae; genus Ganoderma; species Ganoderma lingzhi. The sequence goes on from JAPJYM010000009.1 coordinate 1,392,475, forward strand.
GGAGATCGCGGGCCTCGAGACACTGGAGTACGAGATGGCGCGGAGCCTGGACACGCTGAAGCAGCGCCAGGCGGACGCGAAGTTCGCCAGAACCGTCGCGGGGCGCGTGTGGACCTGGGGTGGGCGTGTGTTTGCCGCGTACTGCGTCTACCGCATCCTCAGCGTGCGTCCCGTGTTTCTACATATAGGCTGACCTGACGGTGACATTGGTGTCGATGGCGCCCTGGAACCCACAGTGCATCGTCAATCTGGTCTTGCCGCGCTCACGGCCGTCCGAGCCGGGCGCGGTGCAGGGGTCGACGAGCGCGGACGCGGTGAGCTTCGTGCTCGCGTACGCCCTGTCCTTCCTGCCGTTCGTGCACCTGCCCCCAAGCAAGGTCGCTGTCATCTCGCGGCAGATCAGCCTCGCGCTCGTCGGCGCGATCATCCTGAGCAGCATCCGGCGCGTGCTGAGGGGCGTCGCAGGGGTGCGTCGTTTCCCCTGACCCGGAGATAAGAAGAAATTAACATGGAAATTTTGTGCAGTTGCTGCGAGTGACGAGCAGGTCGCTCGGCGCGTCGTTCATGCTCCTCACGCTCGCGCAGGTTATGGTGCGTCCCCCCTCCCTTCCCCTTCCCCTTCTCTCCTCATCTTCTCTCCTCATCTTCCCTCCCCCCTCCCTCCCTCACGAGTACTCGTTTCTGAATGTGGGGCGCGCAGGGCATCTACCTCCTGTCGACGCTCATCCAGCTGCGGACGTCCTTCCCGCCCCCGCCCCCAGGCACAGAGCCGGAGCCCGCCGACGGCACGACGGCAACGACGACGAACCTGTTCGCGACGCTGCCCGAGTACCAGTTCTTTGGGGCGCTGTTCGACGGGGCGTTCCTCCTCGCGGCGGGCGCGAGTGCGGCCGTGCGGTGGTTCGGGGATCGGATGAGCGCATAGATCGCAGGCTTGCCGGTGGGGATTAGGGCGACCAAGATGGGGGGCGCCGAGACCGTACGGCTATCTCTGTACATGTATGCGATGGGGTTGTGCGCGTCGCCAATGGACTTAACTTTGGATTGAACTTGCTCGCGAGTTGCTCGGAGGTGAGAACTTTGTGGAAGGAGAAACGGCGGGAGAAACAGACAGGAGTGCGCACAGCTGCAAATTTGTCTTGTGAGTATACGTACTTACTTACATACTGGCAACTGCCACGGAGGTGGACGCGAGTGGAAGATACTTATATAATGGTGCTAGATGCATGTGACGCTCGAATGCGAGGGTACGTCTCCAGTCATAAATTTGCAATGCCCTTGAACGAGATAATGTACATACATAAGTGTCAAGATGAAATACCGCATTGCCCAACAGCAGCGTCAGGCAAAGTAGGCAATGGAAGCTTCGTTGTGAACACAATCTTGAAGACTTGACGTAGCTTCGTAGAGATTTTTTTAGATGGTGGGAATAGGCTCAGGCAACGGGGACTAGGCAACGTCACACAACGACGATAGATGTACAATCGTTATGTGTTGATTCGGTCTCTGGCTTGCGGCGCCCTAATTAAAAAGGAAGCAGCGGGACCAAGTGTCAGCGGACCAGAAGACTCTTGAACATGTTCGTCAGCGGGATGTTCGTGCTCACATGAGGGCGCTGACGGTTGGATGCCCTCGGGGACCGGGAACGTGTTCGCAAACCCGCCCAGGAGGCGCGGACCGTTGATCATCGCATGCCCAAACCGCGCGTAGAGAAACTCGTCGGCCACGCGCAGCGGGAATGTGACCAGCCTCCGATGGAGCAGTGCCATGCAGTCGAAGGACCAACCACAGAGATACGTCATGAATCTGCCGTCGCCCGCAGGGAAAAACACAAAGCAGTGGTTCTCGAGCAGGCTCTCCACATCGAGGCGCAGGACCACGCCGTTCGCGGGGTCGCTGGTGCCCCTCTCGCTCTCGGGGACGCTGCCGTCCCCGAGTTCTGGGCCCCAATTGTATTGGTTCAGGCCGTTGCGCTCGAACCAGTCTTCGAGTTCGAGCGGCGCGAGGCGGACGACACGGCAAGCTGCGGAAGTGCCATCGGCGTCAGCGACTGGGTTGTTGTACTTGAGGCCGCACGAAGGAGGACAGAAGAATGCACTCGCCCGCCAACTGTTTGGTCACCATGCAGCCGCGACGCTCCAAGTGGCCGTCGAGTATAACGTCGATCTCGAATTCTTCCGGCGGAGTGGGCACGTGTTTCCAATGGAGCTCTATTCGCTGGTCCACGCTCCTAGGCCGCTTCCAGTGAGCGGGAATGTCTTCCTCGCTGGGGAACCTCCATGCGGAGAAGTCGGTGACGATCGGGTAGTCGGTGACGATCGGGTAGTCGGTGACGATCGGGTAGTCGGTGACGATCGGGTAGTTGGCGACGGCCCTGACAGACGGCGACCCCGGTTGATAGTAGTAGTCGCCTGGGGCTAATTGCAGCAAACCGTCCGAATCGCTGTAAGGCCCTACAGGGTTCTGTCCTGGGATGTCCGTGGAGAGGTAGCAGTCGGTTGCTTTGGCAGCATGGTTGGTGATGATGTGGCATGCGTTCATAACAAGGTGCACCATGTGGCGTGTTCGCTCTCGGCAGCGGCGGGGGATGGGGAATGGCAGAGAGAGACAGGAGTAGTTCACGACAAGCTGGATGGAAGATACGTACTGAGTTAGTCTTGTAGGTTCGTACCAGCGGCATTAGCTCGGGTAGAAAGAGCATGGTGGTTGAAACTAAGGAAAGTAGGTTGAACAAGCAATGAGTAGGTTGTCAGTGTAGCGGATGCATCCGCCACACTGACACTGCTCGAGGAGTCGATCCATCCCAGACAGAGACCCCTTACCTTTCAGACTTAGACTTCAGTATTCTTCTCTCATGTCCGTCCTACCAGAGCTTCAACAGTTCTCTCGAATTCATGCGATCAAAATGCTTAAGCCCGTAATTATCATGCACCCGGGATGCCGTCGACCGATTTTCGCCCTCCCGGCCTTCCCCTATCCTCGCGTCAACGTCGTCGGCACAGTGCAGGGCGCCGACCATCGCCTCGTTCTAGATGCGTGCCGCATCCTCACCAACTATGCAGCTGAAGAAGGGGACTGTTATCTTTCGAAGGATCGCGGAGGTCGACACCCTATACCACGCCACAACGATGTCCTGGCTTTCAACAAGTACTACTACCACCCGGGCGCACCTTCCACCAGGGCGGAGGCTAACTACCCGATCGTTACCGACTTCGCTGCATGGAAGTTCCCCGACGAAATTCCCGACCACTGGATACGACGTCCACCAGAGCCCACCGCGGAGGACACTGAGGAGTACCAAGGCGCATGGGGCCATGTGTGCATTAAGCCGACCGATGATGATATGTGGCATGGGGTGACGGCGAACGACGGCGGCTGCGTAGTCACCAAATACCTGTCCTGTGCGCACTTCCTCTCTCGCAGTCTTACGATTTAGAGTTGCTGATCACCGCTGCAGCCTACGGGGTCTTCCACCTCGTGCCTCGGGAGCGTGAGGATTGGTTCAAGAAAAATCGAATGGCCCGCTACTCTTCGGCGGGCGAGCTCACCGGCATCCACGACATCGCCAACGGTCTCACATTGCGCCTCGACTTGGGCGACTGTTTCGAGCATCATGGATTCGTCTTCTATCCGGCCCCTGAAGAGGGCATCGACAAGTTCATAACTTCCGTGTGCCGGTGGAAACTCGACTACGTCGATCCGTTCCACCGACGGCTGGTTACAATCTCTCAGCGTGTATCCCGCGAGTTCCTCTACGCCCGGTTCGCCCACACTATGATCAAGCTAGTGGACAAAGACTCTAGGTCGCGTTTCAACTCTTTCCCAATCCCCGAAGGTGTCGCACCATCAAAGTACGAATGTGAGTACCCCAATACGCGTACGACTTTTGTAGTCAACTGAAGTATGGTGTCTCCGTTTACTTTCAGACATAGCGAGTAACGATCACTATGCCGAAAGTGCGGAGACCCAACGTGTATTCTGATGTGTTGTCCTGAGGCTTTATATGCTCCGCCTGTATTGAATTTGTATTTCTTATCAGTAAATGCCAGGACATGGCCGTCCACAGTGCCGATGTTGATATTCTGCGTCCACTGGATTATTATAGGCATAAATACGACATCTCCCTTGGGCCAAGCATGTGTACAATAATCTACAGTGATTCTGGTGACGATAATCTATAAGTTCCATTCCGACTTGACATCTGACTAGTCGCTCCCATTCCTAGCTGCCTTGAGCTCGTCTTCGCCGATGATCTCCAACTCGTCATCCCAGCGAGACATCGACGGCCGTCGCCGCCTCGGCTGATCTTCCGCGAGAGGGGTCGATGCCAGAAGGAAGGTCTCAGAGGTGAGAGGCTGGGTGGGCTTGGGCTCACAGGAATTCGTGGTACCGACGGTGGAGGATGTGATGCTGTTGGCTGGGGCGGAGCTGAAGGAGGCAGAACCCAGGGTGGTGGTGACGGCCGCCGCGTCGGTGTCGGAGGACTCGACGCGAGACTCCATGGGTTCCAGGGTCGCTACTGCAGTTGGCAGCGAGAGACGGTTCCTTGCGTCCTCAGTCGGTTCGGACGAAAAACCCACGGCCTCCATCACGGGCTCACTGGTAGCATCTGCGCTGGCGACACCCACATCCCCCCCTGGTACCACGACGTCAATGTCGGCATCCCCGGACAATGCGCATGCTTCATCGACGGCAGCAGGGGCCAGTTGGGAAGTCAGATTATCTCCAGGAGGCGAAAATACGTTGAACGCGGGTTCGAGGTCTTCAACATCGTCGTCGTCGGGCGAGCTCGGATCTCCGTGAATGGACTGGTCTGAGGGAGACGGCGCGTGGGCGTCTGCACCGCTGTCTGGCATTCCGATGACGAGATTCGGGTGGTCGAGCTCGACGTCGTCGGCAGAGGGTGGGGCAGAGGTCACTTCGAGCTCCTCAGAGACATTGGCGATCGAGTGGGGAGATTCCAAGACCTCGGCTTGCGGTGAGGCATCTTCAGTGATAGCAGGGGCGTCCTCGACCTCGGGAGTGGGTTTGGTGGCTTCACGCTCGGCTGAAGCCTCGACCGGGGCGTCCGAATCGGCCTCAACTTTGTCCAAGTTGTCGGGGCTGTGCACATTGTACGGCGTGACCGTAGCCGACGCGTCCGACACCTGAGAGCTCACGCTCCCGCGTCTCGACCGCTCCCGGCTCCGCTCCCTGCTCTCGTCAACCCGCCGCTCCATCGCCTCCAGTGCGCGCTCGACCTCCTTCACGACCTGCTTGCGCCTTCCACGGACCTCCAGGTCGCCGTTGCTCTCCACTGCATCCAGCTTCGTGAGGAGGTCGTTAAGGGCGTGTTCGTAAGCGTGGATGGGCGTGTTGTTTGCGGTGTACGCCAGAGCAGACTCCGTGTCCGAGTCCGAGTCTAAGGGGGATGTGGATTGGGAGGGGGAGCGGTCGATGAAGTCGAGGTGGGAGGGGAACTCGAATGTGCCCTCGAGCTGCCGGAGGGCATCCTCCACGTCCTTGATTTGGGCGAGGGAGAGTCGGCGGGTACGACGGGCGCGGTAGAATTTCAGCAGCTTGGCAGCGATAACTGGAGGGAGAGCGGGCGTGCGGTGCAGATTCGCACCGCCGTGCTCATCAGTTTTCGTTTCAGTGATTTCTGGCTGAGCGGGGGTAACGGGAGCAGCGATGGTAACGGGAGCAGCGATGGTAACGGGAGCGGCGATGGTAACGGGAGCGGCGATGTCAATATCCCCCTCGGCCTCGGCGGGGACGGGGTCCGCGAGGCTGGTGGAAGAAGGGCCGGAGATGGGGACCTCGAACGAGACGTGCTTGTGGCCGGAGGGGCCAGCGACGGGCTGCGTGGGCTCGCGAGTATCGAAGAGGTCGGAGTAAAGCATGACGAGGGATGTCTGCACGTCGGGGTCGGTCTCGGAATGTATGCGGGCCTGAAGCCTCTCCTTGAGTGTCGGGGCCCTCTCAGGAACAGGGGCGGTGGAGACGGGGGCGGTTGCTTCGACTGGGACATCGACCGCTTTGCCCTTGCCCTTACGGTCAAGGTGGATAGGCGAGGTAGCAGGAGCCGATACTGCGGGTACTCCAAGGGGGACGAACGAGACCGATGGCTGACGAAAAATGCGAGTTAGTCTACCAAAGCGACCCGGTTGGTGTCGAAGAATGCGCACCTGTTGCCTATCGACCTGCGATGCAACTGGGGCAGATTGCGCAGGAGCGATGGCCAAACCCATCTGAGCCAGAAGGGCGAAAAGCACCTCTTGGTCGCGGGCCTGTCGAGCGTGGATGCGAGCTGCGTGAGCAGCACGGGCCCCTTGCTCCCGAGCGGCGGCCTCCGCAAGAGCGCGCCGACGCCGTTCCTCGCGTTCACGAGCCACTTCCTGTTGACGCGCGATAGCCTCGAGTCGGCGATTGAGAGCATGCTGGCGCTGCTGCTGCTGCTGCCAGACTCTGTTTGCGAGCTCCTGAGGGGAATGAGAAGCGGCGCGGCGGTTGGGGGAGAAAAATGCTGGTCGAGCTGGAGCGGGGCCAAAGCCGTAGCAGAAGTTGTCCAAGGACGCTGGTGCAAAATGACCCATGTGGGGGCCACCAGGATGGTGTTGGGGGCGATGAGGGTGGTAGTGGTGGTAGTGGCCGCGTTGGTGTTCAACTGCCTGAATGCGAGCGTTGGCGAGAGCGTAGTCGTGCGCGACACGCTGCGCCATGTTCGCCGTCACATAGTCGTCCTCGGAGAAGATACCAGAGAATGAGGTGGGGTACATGAATGCCTGGACGGGGACGTGCTGGAAGACAAGCATGGTTATGGATGTGTGTTGACAGTGTTCAAGTGGCAAAAGATAGGGATTCTGGAGACTGAGTTGAGGTGGGGGAAGACGACCTTATATAGGGTACCGCAGCATGGCCGCGTAAGCGTCGTAGGGGACGCGTTGCCCGACGCGCGTCGCGCATGAGTCATTGGAAAGCGGACGCGTCGGGTCGGTGGTCGCATTGTCGAGGGCGTCGGCGACAGTGCTCGAAGGTGCTGGACAATTGCCAGAAAAGGACGCGCATCGCCACTCTCACTGGCGCCAATGCGTTGGAAACTGCCGATGTTGTAAATACCACGTGTCCACTCAACGACGCTCCCAACGAACTTCCAACGGCGCTGCACAACTGTATCCATGGCCTGAAATGACATTTGATCCCTCTAGGTATGAGCAGTCGATGCACATATTCAGTTCAAGAGCTCAAGAGTTCATTCCTGGGCTCGTGAATTTAGTTATTTTACTTATGTACTGAATCATACTACTGTAGCAAATCACTCAGTTCGACATGTCACGGATCACAGGCCGGCCGATCCGTCGGATCTTGGGCGCTTGTAACAGGTCACAGAGGCTACAGTCGAATCTGCCCTCCGGTGAGGCTGGGCGCTTCAGGGCGGCGCGCTAGCGCGCGCCCTCAAGTAGCCCTCAAGCCGGCCGAAATCCGGGACCTGTCACAGGTCACCAGGCCGGGTGTCGGATTTTACCTGACTTTGGCCGGTGTCACAGGTCACAGGGGGTGTCGAACTGAGTGATTTAGTACAGTACTACAGATCATGACGAGAAACACAAGTTTTCTGACCTTTAACGTAAGGTGTATTCGTCATCCTGAAGCACAAGAAAAAGGTACGCCAAACATACCGTGTACAGCTACTTACCAACCCCGATATCCTCCACGACATTTTCACGTTCGTGCCTTTGACGTCCACAAATCGAGACAGCTGTTTGGCGCATTGTGCGGTCTGGCCCTGCTATCCGAATTCTATGGCGAGGTCCGCTATGGCATCTTCTCGCGCCGGCAGGCGTTTCGTCACCATTCCACGGCGTTCAAGCCTTGGGTGGTGAAAATGAGCGGGATGTTTTGAGCTATCTCCAGACAGTGAGTGCATTTAGTTTTTTTTTCGATGCATCATTTTTACTGATGAGATCCCAGATCAAGTCCGCACGGCTATACCGCGATCCGACCCGATGGGACCGCTTTCTATGGCATACGGCCTATATCCGCGAAATACATCACGAGAGCGCCTCCCAGGCAATAGACGATGAAAATCGCCTTCTTCTACAAGCAGTCATCAAGAAAAATGGCGGAAAGACTGTCCTCCCCCTCCTTCGCATTATAGCTTGGCGGGGCCTCGACCCATCCCACTCTTCACTTCGACGCTTCGTGATGTGACGTTCGCTTTTAATGAAGAGCTCGACGAGGCAGCGACATTTGATCTGCTGCGCGCACTGCATGAATCCTCTCCGCTGCTGGAGGAGATTGTCCTCGACCTCGACGCAGACCTGTCGCTCATCCAGGATCTGGTCCACCTATCTCGGCTCCACCACATTGGAATATCACGCATTTCCGGACCAGAAGCCTTCCAAGCACTTCTAACAAGACCGAACCTTACGCACCTAAGCGTAGCCGAGGTCACTGGCCCCTGGGTTGACCTCGTGGCGACCGGCAACCCCTCCAAACCAAACGGGCACGTCACATGATTTATATCTCGCTCGGATAACAGATATCTTGTTATCTCCTGACAGGACGAGGAGTTATCACATCTAATCTCTTCTACCATCCGGATTGCCGACGTCGCGATCGACACATTCCTACCCTCCACCTCTGATAACGCGGTACCACAATGGTACCACCACCACCTCTGCTGTCAATCTCGCCTTTCCGTCCGCTCTGGCCTGGTTATTAGGGTGTAATGTTATATAGACTATTAATCAATACCCCAACCCCCCCGGAATTCACATCCATGTCAGACTCGAGCTTCTCCAGGCCATTCCGAGCCTTCAAGCCCCTTCAAGACCGCCTGCGCGGGTAGCAGACTAACAAGTATTGCCCCCGATATGTGCCACCCGTGGCGGCCAGTGCTTATAATTGATACCTGTTTACATTGGGGACTGACCTTTGCGGGATTTTCTTCATTCCCCGGTGGTCTTTTCCGAGTTGGTGTCCCAGTGATATGGATCTATGGCAGCAAGGGAGGTAAGATATTTCCTGTAAAGTTCGATTGACACACTTGTGGTGTTCACGTATATTGTAGAAACCCATCCTTCGTAAACCAATGGGCTGCTCTCATTCAGCAATGCTCCATTGAGCTCACCATTGCACTCGTCCAATCGGGCGCCTAACGAGCGCCTAGGTGCACCCCGCCAAAAAACGTAGCTATTCTGCAGTCCGCTCTTGCCTCTGTTTCCCCAGGAAAAGTTGTGAATCATATTCAAAATCGCATGGAGTAAGAAATTACGGTTGAAATTTGTCATTTCCCTCACATTAATCCTGTTTTAGATCCTCAAATTTCGCGTTCCGAGCATTGAAGCCAATTTTATCACCAAGGAAACAATATAAATGCTTATCGAAGACGTTTGACTCGTGTTTTATGGTTATCGGAGGGGAATAGCGGACTGCAGACAACGCGACCGTCGACGACCGATATCCTGCTTGCCAGCGTCCCTCCATCTCCATTATCTACGGTAGATAACACTACATAAGTTATTGATATGATTCAACCCGTCGGCAAGATCAACCTGATCTGCTTGCCGACGAGCAGGCGCTAGGCCGCGCACTAAGGCGATTTGGCAGAGGGGTTGCCGGTCGCCAGACCTCGGCCGTACGATTTCCGTTCGCGACCTCTGCGAGTTCTTCGTGGGGGGTTCCATGTCTGCACTTTCTGATCTCCTCAGCATCGTCCACTTCGAAGCACTGAAGAGTGCCACCATCTACTGTTGAACTAGCGCGTGTCGGTAATGACCGTGCTACGGTCCGAATATCCGGGATTGATGGGCCTCCACCAAATATTAAGGTTTGGCGGATGGTCGGACCGAAGACCTGGCCTTTAGCCGCCCTGTAGCCCAATCGGGCAACTATACCGTACGGTCACCGGCTACCATAAGTAACTGGTACTGTGATCACAACAGTGATCACACGGACTCTTATATAATCCTGTACTCTACAGTAGTATATAAGACGGCTCTCTATGAGCTGAATGGATAACTCTTTTAACTCCTCCCATCACGTACGCTATTGTGTACCGCAAGCCTCTAACACCCACATCCAGGTAAGTATGCGGAGCGTCCGCTAGAGTTGCACCCGGGCGTGGGCCCTTTGCCCCACCCAGGTTCAACAGGTTATGAGCCCTGGTCGACGCCGTAGGGACTGCGCCGCTCATCGCGTGCTGCGACCTACTGGCTCCCGGCTTATCTGGATACCCACCGTCGCCATTATGGTCGACGACCTGTGGATCGGATGTGGCGCGATTATACGCTGCCTGCCGTCCACAGCAGTGGAGTCGGATGTGGCGCGATCACCCGCTGCCTGCCGCTCCACAGAGGGGGAACCTATGTCGGCGCATTTTTTGCTTGCCGTCATCGTCTGTCCTGAATGAGATTGACTGACCAAGTCTCTCTTCCAGACGCATACACCCTCTCGTACACCATGTCGAGTGCTCTCTACCAGGCCGTCCCCAATGTCCTTTCGGGCCCCAACTACCTCGAGTGGGCCCAGGGGATGAAGTCGTACCTTATGGCCCAGGCAATGTGGCACGTTATTATAACGTCCCAGCCTGCCGCTGCCGCAGACGACTGCAAGGACTGGGATGCCAAGAACGTCCAGGCCATCGGTATCCTCCGTCTTCACATCACAACGAGCATTCTCAGTGCCGTCGACACCAAGGACACCGCCGCGGCCATGTGGAAGCACTTCCAGGACAACTACGGGAAGCCCGGCATCCCGATCGTCTACCAGGACTTCCGCACCGCCATCGCCCTCACTGTTCCTAGCGACTCGAACCCCGTCCCTGCGCTCGACAAGCTCGAGGCCCACTTCCAGCGCCTCGAGACCAACAAGTTCGACATCTCCGAACACGTCAAGGGCATGATGCTCATGTCGAAGCTCCCGCCCTCGATGGACTCGACCATCCAGGTCTACACCTCTGGCCTTACCGACACCGCCACTACCCCCGCGATCAAGTCGATCACCCTCGCTGGTGTCCGCCAGGCCGTCATCATGCACTGGGAGCAACGTCAAGGACGTCACGCACCGCGCAACAATGCAACGAAGATCAGCGCTGTTAAGCGCAAGGGTCCCGACCCTACCTTCCGTCAGCAGCAGCGTCCTCAGGGACAGCAGCAGCAACACCAGCCGCGCCCTCAGAGGCAGCAGCAAAACCAGTCCGGTGGACGCCCTCGTGGCGCGCGCTCCAAGCGCAACGGCCGTGCTCAGCAGCAAGGTGCGCACCAACATGCGCACTTCGCTCACATCGCTGACGCGCCGACCACCATCACTCAGGGGCCCGACGGCCCAGTCGACCCGCGCGCTCTCATGCGCAAGCCCGTGCGCGCGAAGACCGGGAACAACAAGTACCCGGCGCTCACGCGTGCCATGGCCCTCGCCAACGAGCTCGGGGTTACGCCCACATACGAGCGCATCCGCACCCTCGAGGGCATCCCCGAGAGCGCCCTACCATCCTCCTCTTTGTCGACAGCATCGTCGACGCCATCGCCCACGAGCACAACGCGCGCCCTCAGTCGGAGCGCATCTCCGACGATGAGTGGTGGACACGCGTTCAGCACTGGCAGAACGGCGAGGATCGTCGAGGTCACAGACTCCGACGCCGAGGACTCCGAAACCGAGGTGCACGCCCCGCTCCCCAAGCGAACGCGCACTCTCAGAGAGCGCATCACGCTAACCCTCGAGGAGCGCCTCGCACCTCTGGACAACCCAACGGACGTCCCAACGGACGATCCGATAGAGAGTGAGTCCGACGACGAGTCGGACGGCGAGACCGCCATATCCCTCGGGATAACTGACGCTGAGAACGAGCTCAATGAGTTCTTCAACCGGACCATGTTAGTCCATTCTTCCTCTCACACCGAGTTGTATGCTGACTGCCTGCCCTTATGTGCAGCGAGTAGTGTCGCAGGTCCCTCTCGGAGTGTGGATGCCATGCGCGTACCTGTAGCTACACCTGTACGATTAGCTACAGACGATAATATATGTACTCATCGCTCATTATATGCGAAGTGTGCGCGCTGCAAAGGCAAAGGAAGGCAAATTGAGCGGCAAGACTCGAACATGTGGATGCTTGACTCAGGAGCGTCCATGCACTTTACGTTCACTATGAACGACTTTGCCGACTTCCGCTACTATAAGGTCCATAAACCACTCTATACAGCGGATGGCGTCACTTATATGACTGGTGAAGGAACGGTCTTCCTTCCGTTAGATTCAGGGGAAACGATCAAGCTGACTAGTGTCGCTCTCGTCCCTAATCTAACCCACAAGCTTATCTCCATGGGAGCATTACTCCGAGATGGAATGCAGGTGCGTGCGTCAACCACCAGCATATCCTTCTTTCGGAGCAACAAGCTTGTAGTTGCGTTCGAACCACGCAATGTTGGTGATACAATCTATGTTACCTATTCGCAGCCTATATTGGCGCGAAACACTGTCACAGCCTCTGAAGCTGTAGACTATGATACTCTTCACCGCCGCTTAGGCCACCCTTCGCGCGATGTGTTGAGACACGCTCGGAAACACACTGAAAAGTGCCTGCTCGTTGAGATCCCCCAGAAGGATTCAATCTGCCGAGGATGTGCGGAAGGCAAAATGCCTTCGCAACCCCATCCGCTCGATATTCGACGCGCATCCAGACCTTTTGAGCTTGTCCATACGGACCTCAAAGAATTCCCTGTCCCCTCGTACCACAAATACAAGTATGAGATCCTGTACTATGATGATTTCACATCGTATGCATGGAGCATTGGTCTTCGTACCAAGGACACTACACTTCAAACCACACGACAATGGCTTACATTTGTCGAAAACCAATATGGTGCGAAGGTGCAGAAGTGGAAATCTGATTCGGGAGGCGAACTGAAATCAGATGCCTTTACGAACATGCTCAAGGATCGAGGCATTGATATAATCCCTAGCGCACCGCACATTCATCAACAGAATGGCCGCGCGGAGCGAATCATTCGTACGCTCATGGACAAGGGGGAGGCTATGCGGCATGATGCCTGCATACCCCAATCCTGGTGGGAATTCTCATTCGAGCATGCAGCGCATGTGTACAATAGAACACCGATACGTCGCCTAGAATGGCGTACACCCTTCGAAGTTCTAAATGGCTCCAAGCCTGACATTAGTCACCTCCGTGTCTTCGGATGCGGAGCCTATGTCTTTATACCACCCGAAGTTCGAAAGAACAAACTATCGCCCAAATTGGAGCTGATGGTCTACCTCGGTGTCGGGGCTGGAGGCCATAACCACAAGTTTATGCGCTCACCAAACAATGTTGTCTTTACAGCTGCTCAAGCACTGTTTGACGAACACATGTTTCCGAAGTGTTTACACGAACCAAAGCGGCAGAGGCAAAACATTGCCCCCGAAGAGTTAGAACGAAGCAAACCTGCGAACCAGGTCCCCGCTCCTTCTATTCTCCCTGACGATGACGAAGAACCACGTCATCCTCCCAAAATCCTTCCTAAAAAGAACAAGGGCAAGGCGCGAGACGTCGCACCTGCACCGCCGGCTGAACCCCCTGTACAGCGTGTATCATGCAGACAGTCGCCGCAGCGAGTGCCCAGCCCTGTGTTGCCGCAATCTCCTCCGGTTGAAAGGTCTCGGGCGAATTCCCCGCAACGACCTGTGAGAGAGCGGAAAATTCCAGTTCGCGATGGTAATGTCTACAGTGAATCACGGCACCCAGTAGACATTTTCAAAGATATTGAGAAACGGACGTCGTGGAAAAAGATGGTTGAAACACGCGGTGAATCGAGTCGCTCTCGACCCGCCACTGTACCACCATCTAGGGATGAGAGGCTTCCCGGGCCTAGCTCTTCCAAATCACTTCCACGTTCACGCAATAAGTCCGCTCAACGTCTTCCATCGAAATGGAACACGCCACGGGAACCTACCCCATTAGTGTCATCTAGTAGTAGTGACGCTGAGGAAGAGCACGTCTCGGGCCCTGTACCACAACCCGAACCTGCAGAGACGCACGCTCATCCTCACTCAGGCACTCCTAGTGAACACGGTTCAGAGGCATCCTCAGATGAAGACTCTGAGGACGACGACGAAATATCAGATGACGACGATGACGAGGAGTCATCGGACGAAGCATCATCAGACGAAGTCGAAAATGCCCTGCGTGATCCAGACAGAACTGATGTGGCAGAACTATGCCGGGAAGGGGGAGCAGACCTCATCCAATACTTAATTGCGAAAGCGATCCCACCAGATGAGGGGGAGAAAGTCCCGCCACAGAATGTGCGCGAGTGGACTTTCCGCGATATCGCCAGACTACCTAACTCTGAGCGAAAGGAGTGGTTTACCGCTTGCCGCGAAGAACTAGAGGCTCTTCGCAGCCGCGATGTCTACGACTTGGTTGACCGACCGAAAGGCCGGAAGGTCGTGAAAAATCGCTGGGTATTCGACGTCAAAACTGACGGTCGTAAGAAAGCCAGACTTGTTGCGAAAGGCTTCTCCCAAGTTGAAGGCGAAGACTTCGACAAGATATTCTCCCCAGTTGTACGCTTTGAGACAGTCCGTCTTATCATAGCGCTTGCAGCACTCGAGGACTGGCATATCTCAGGCCTCGATGTACGCAGTGCCTATCTCTATGGCAAACTGGAGGAAGAAATATACATGGAGCAGCCAGAAGGGTTTCGCGCCCCTGGCACCGAGCACAAAGTCTTCAGATTGAAGCGTGCTCTATATGGGCTTAAGCAGGCAGGACTTGCGTGGTGGCGCACACTGTCTGAGTCCATGCAGTTGATGGGTTTTAAACGGCTCAGCAACGATGCAGGCATATACATCTACAAACGATCATCCGATGGTCAATTAGTAGTTGTAATCGTCTATGTTGACGATGCGCTCTTTTGTGGGCGAGACCGGAAGCTTGTAGCTCAACTGAAAGCTCGCTTCATGAAGAAATGGGAATGCCGCGATCTTGGCGATGCAAGTGAATTCTTGCGTATGCGTATCGTGCGCCGAGGCAGCAGTATCCACTTGGATCAATGCACCTACTTGGAGAAAGTACTGGAACGCTGCGGCATGACGAACGCACGACCAGCTCCAACCCCACTTCCCGCCGGTTACCAACCTATGCCCAACAAAGGGCAGGCGACACCGGAGCTACGCTCCAGGTTCCAAACGGTTATTGGATCCTTACTCTATCTTATGTTAGGGACCAGACCGGACTTGGCATTCGCCGTGACCAAACTAGCACAGTTTGCGTCCAACCCGTCCGAAGATCACCTTAATCGTGCACTCTATATTTGCCGATACCTCATTGGGACCAAGAATTATTCACTGGTCTACAAGGGTGACTCTCAGGCTGGCCTTGTTGCCGGTACTGACTCTGATTGGGCATCGGACCCCAATACCCGACGATCGCAAACAGGCTTCTTTCTGAAGTTAGCGAACGGGATCTTCTCGTGGACTTCACGTGCACAGAAGACTATTGCTCACTCCTCAACTGAGGCTGAGTATATGGCGATGAGCGATTGCAGCCGCCAAGTAGTATGGGTTCGCAACCTGCTTGCTGAACTTGGCTACCATATGGATCATATACCACTCTCCGGAGATAACCAAGGGTCGATCTTTATTGCATCCAACCCTGTTACGGAATCGAGGTCTAAGCACATTGATATCCGCTATCACTACATCCGAGAAGTATATGAAAAGGGTATTGTCGATATTTTCTTCATTGAAGGAAATGACAACCCTGCCGACATCTTCACCAAGAACTTGGGCGAGGCGAAGTTCATTAAATTTCGCTCGCAACTTGGTCTCCGCTTTCCCCGGGCTGCTTAGAGCGCCTAGTACGCTTACGTACCTATACGGATACTTAGCGAGGGGGAGTGTTGAACTAGCGCGTGTCGGTAATGACCGTGCTACGGTCCGAATATCCGGGATTGATGGGCCTCCACCAAATATTAAGGTTTGGCGGATGGTCAGACCGAAGACCTGGCCTTTAGCCGCCCTGTAGCCCAATCGGGCAACTATACCGTACGGTCACCGGCTACCATAAGTAACTGGTACTGTGATCACAACAGTGATCACACGGACTCTTATATAATCCTGTACTCTACAGTAGTATATAAGACGGCTCTCTATGAGCTGAATGGATAACTCTTTTAACTCCTCCCATCACGTACGCTATTGTGTACCGCAAGCCTCTAACACCCACATCCAGGTAAGTATGCGGAGCGTCCGCTAGAGTTGCACCCGGGCGTGGGCCCTTTGCCCCACCCAGGTTCAACATCTACGTAATCGCTCCACCAGAGGAGCGACTCGAAATCACCGACATCAGCACCGTCCTCGCTCTATTCTACGCTACAGTATCCACCGGTGGCCTTCAGAACCTCGAGTTCATGCTCCAGGGTCCGGTGGACGCGGAACCCCCTGCCAACTACCCCGCCCTCCGTGACTTGGTAGCCCCGATCCTTCCCGTCACCACCTTGCGTTCCTTCACCCTCTTCTCCGTGGACACCCTCACAACCGTCGGCGATGCGGATATCGCGGCGCTCGCGGGCGCGTGGCCAGCGCTCGAGCGCCTTTTCCTCCAACGCGCCGGCTGCACCAAGGGGTCCGGCGTGTCGATCAACGGCATACACCATCTCCACGGGCACTCTCCCAACCTCACAGAGCTCTCCTTCCCCGGCCTGCGCTTCCCCACCATCGGGGTGGACCCGATCCCCGCCCCGCTTTCCCGGAGCCCGAACCACTCCCCGCCTCACTGCGCGCTCCGGCAACTGTACATGCCCAGCCAGCATGTTCGGAGGATCGGCCGCCCGTCTGGCATCTCGGACGAGGCCGCCGAGGCCTTGGCGCGGTACCTCCTCGACCTCTTCCCGAGCTTGGAGGGACGGGAGTTCACGCCTGAGCAGGCGGGTGACGGCTCAGGTAGTAGTACCGCTCTGAGGGGCAGCCTCTGGTCTTTCCTGCGCTTCGATGACCGGTGGGCGAAGGTCGAGGGATATGTGCACGCCATTCGTTCTGCAAAAGAGGGGCTGTAGCTATCGTGCGTGCGTTCACCGCAGTGCTGGCAACTATGCTTCTCGAGGCTTCGCACACGCGACCAAGGAGTAGTAATGGGTAGTACTGACCGCGTTATTGACAAGGGCCGAGGGCCTTGTGCTTTCTGAGCTGGACTGTTCTGTGAAAACGATGATCCAAATAGTTCGTCTGCCTAGTACAACAACAGCTCGTATCCGCTTTGAGATTGCTATGATCAGTCGTCCTACATATCTACTCGCGTGCCGATCATGGGAAGAAAAGCGGAGATATATAGTAAAACACAGGGAGATAAAGTAAACGAATCATGATCTGGATCCAGCAATAATGTGCAAGTAAGTCAAGGGGTATCGAGGATAATTTTTCCGACACAACCATATATAAGTTCCCGAAGTCCGTTTGGAAAGCCGACATCTATCCCTCAGGAGACAATCAACTGCTTCTCCTTCTTGAACGTCTCGACGACGCTCGTGGACATGTTCAGCAGGTCCGCGACGACCCGCGTGGGCATGAGAGAGAGCCTGACAGGAAGGGGCCAGCCGTTAGGAGGGTGTCTTGGTCGACGACGGACGCTCACTTACCACTGCGTCGCACTGAAGTCGACAAACTTGGGCGCCTTGAAGAGTTCAAGGTAGATGAGAGGTTCGGTCGGGGACAGGTTCTTGACGTAGTGGCCGTAGGAAGTGGGGAAGACGGCAGTGTCTCCAGGCTAACGGGGGACGTAAGCTTCTATTCCGCCCCCTCCACCGAGAGGGACGGCTCACCTGGAAGTCAAAGGTGCGCGAGGAGCTGCTACCGGCAAAGGCGGTGGCGCGCGCATGGCCACTGATGATGTACAGCCACTCTAATGAATACGACGGCGTGAGTACAGCATAACCATCGGCGGGGAGAGGTCACAGACCATCGCTGGTGTGCCAGTGCAGCTCGCGGAGGCCGTTGGGCTCCACGAACACAAGCGCGCTCGCGGTCAAAGTCGACACGGGGAAGTTGGTGGCCGAGTCCTGGATCTTGACCCATCCGCCACCGCCAGGCGCCATCTTCTTCTCCTGGTCGGAGATATGAAACACGTACGGGTTGGGGACCTTGCCGTTCGGGTCATCGATGGCTTGCTCGTCCGCGTGGCCGTATGGGGGCGGGGGGTTCTCAGGGTTGCTGTTGTAGACGTAGGGGTCCTTCTGCGGGATACCGCTGAGCACGCTGACATTCACGCCGAAGTTCTGCGCGACGATCTCGAGCGGGGTGCGCGCCAGCCAGTCGGAGAGCATGAACGTTGTGCCTGTCGCGTCGAAGTTCCCGTCGCTGAAGATCAGGAGGATCTCGAGGCCTTGATCGAGTGCCTGGATCGAGTGGGGAACACCGGGTGGGAAGCTGGCGGAGGGGAACAGGCGATATTAGCGCTGTGTGGGTCTCGCGTGGACGAGACGATGCTCACTAGTAAATGTCGGGATCCGTGCCATTCAAAGGACCATGGACATCGGAAATGAAGTTCCTCCCGTTCTCATCGATAGCAGCGATCCGGCCCGTTCCGTTGAGGATGTATCCCCACTCGGCCACACGGTGCCAGTGACTGGAAGGAGCGAATCAGCACGCGCGCTTTAGGTAGTTCCAAGGTTACACTCACAGTTCGCGGTATGCATTTGGCGACAGGCGCAGCTCTGCGGAGGCGATATCCTTGGCTGAAGGGTTCTGTCAGCGTCATATGTCACTTGAAAGCGAGATCCAGGACAACGTACATGGCGGCAGATCTGTGATGGTTTGCTCACGGACCCAGCCCCCCTAATGGAAAGCACGTCGGTTATCATTAAAGCCAATTCGGGGAAACACCGACCTTGAGAAGCTTCGTGTGCGACAGGGACATGCTCCACTTCAAATTCGGGACGGTACCTGACGAGACATTGCGTTAGATAACGCGAAGCTAAACGCCAGCATAAAGGATTTACCTTGATCAGTGGGGGGTGCTGCGACATTGTCCGGGTTCTGAGCGTCGATCTCGTGGTTGCTGGTCGCAAGGAACGTATCGCCCGCTCCATTACGGATAGGCTGTGGATCCTTGCCCCCGAAGTCCGCGACCTGCCCGACGTCAGGAGGGGTGATAGAGTCGCGCTTCCTCATCTTCAAGTCATCCTCGTAGAACTCCGGACGGAGGTGACGAGTTGGCGTGGTCGCCGCGGACCGCCTGCCAAGGTTCAGTGGCCTGACGGCTGCTCCCTCCCGAGCAAGGAACGCATTCAGCTGGTCGTCGTCCAAGGGTGACACAGATGCTACGCCGCCTAGTGCGAGCGCAGCGAGGAGAAGTCGGGATAGTCCAGTGAACATGGCGATGCAACCCCGGAGATATAGGTAGAGGCGTGAAGATAGGCGGAGGAGGCCACGGGGAGAAAGCCCGAAACATGTCAGGCTCTTTATACCCCAAGAGACCTGGGTCGATTCCCGGGACTAGTACACGGGCCATCTTCCTCGTACCCGTCGCGATTCAGCGGAGATCCAGCACTGGTACACTTCGCGCGGATGGAGCGGAGACCGCCGCTCCAACACGACAGCCTGCCGGATCTGTCGACAATAGATGAATGACGCACTAGCGAAAATAAGAAAAAGACGCACAGGGACGTAAACCCCGGTTGGCAGGAGAAGGTCCGCATCGAAATGCCCCTGTAGACTTCACAACCACGACGATCCTGAAACCGATGATTAACGGACCACTTCCACATTGGTATGACCGCGCCAAAGCACATCAAGAGATAACGACTTCAATGAAGAAGCCGTTAGGCTCTCCGTTTTCCCCATGCGGTCTCACAAATCGTGGTCATGGCCCTGCAATTTGCGCCGTCAACGAATCCTGAACGATGTGTTCGTTCGTGTCGTGAGAAAGCGCTGGCCAGTGGTCATGCGGTACCGAAGACCGCGGGTTAAAATCGGGGGGGGCGCGAGGTCGCAGCAAATCCTACGACGCCATTGACCATGCCGAGAGACAGAGATGTGAGTACGACATACCTTTCTAACTTCCGGCAGGCCGCCGTATGATTGAGATGTCACATTTAGCGCCCGTCCGGCCCAATGATGGAGGTTGTGTATGCTAAAAGGCACTGCTTGAAGCTTCGCCTGTCAGCGCTCGGTGCTGTAATATGTTATACGCTCTGCCAGGATCTGGTCAAGCTGGGAAAAAGTGAGGCACTGGTTTGCGCTTCCTGTATGGCAGCGGACCTGGCTGATGGTAAGGGTCGAACAAGCGTCAAGGCGGGGAAACACGCTTGCCAGGAAATCAATATGCCAAGCCTTGAAGTTGAATACAGACATATGCTGCGCGTACCGTGGTATCCTCGTGGTGCTGTCCCTGTAGAATCGAGCAATTGTCAATGCTCTCGAAAGCAACGTCCATAGGACTCGGAATGAGTTCATACCACGAATTCGAAGAGGATTCGTCACAGGCAATGAAACATGTGCGGTCTCATTTCGCCCTTTGTCGGTGCTAAGTAATCATCTTGGTCATCCCTGTGCTCATACCTAAAGATCACGAGAAAAGGAAAGGGCAGAATGGTACGTCAATGTAAAGGTTACCTTGCTGGCTCCTCCGTCGGCTGAGGGAATTAGACATGCCGTCACAGCGGCCTCATGCCAAGCCATCCGAGGTCAAGTTTACTTCGTACCGCATGAGCAGAAGCGGGCGAGGCCACTCTAGTCTCCACCAAAGCGATGACTTGCGCAGACTCATGAGACCAACGTTTCGGAGGCAAAGACCACTTGCGGCGAAAGAGAAAGCCGGACACCGGATCGTTTGCTGCGTGTTTGAGGACCTAGGAGTTGACTCAACAGCGCTCCGAGCGCTGTCGTGATATCGGAATTCGCTAGTGCAAAAAATGACTTGATAGATAAGGCGATGTGAGAAGTCACTGTGAAGTCCCGAATGGACCAAATCCGAACGATCCCGAATCATTGTGGGGGTACATGGGTGTCGAGCGTTTTTGACGAGAGTGGATGCTGGCTGGATGATCATCGGAAGCAACTTGATATCCCCACGAACGAAATTACATGTGGCTCTCACAACGTAATGTCAAACGTCAGGAGATGACACCTTCATTATACGTATAGGGAAATGCCTGCCTTGGAACAACGAGTGACGTTGGACAGAGTGGCATGCCGCTATATGGGAAGTACTGTATGTAAATGAGAAGTATTGATGGAGGATTTCAGAGCCAGCTTCCCTATTTGCTAGGCCGTACTCGAGATCATGCTCGAAGCGGTTCGCCATACCGCGTTGAGCTTGAAGGCCAAACGAGTGGCCCAAGTCTAAGAGACGTGTAAGCCACGATACGTAGTCACACGGCGAGAGCAAGACTGTAACTTGCCTCTCGTGCGTGGCACTGCGAAGGACGAGAACAGACAAGGTCACCCTGTCTTTCGCTTCCTTGCAGGTCGGTCCACGCTCATACACGGAGGGCGTTGACCATGTGATGCGTATGCACGCATCCTCTGACCTCAGTCATTGCCATGAGGTGCGATGGATCGCAATGTTTCAAAGTTAAGAATGATGCTGTCGACCCCGACACCGTACTTAGTCACCGGGTGGCGTGAAAGATCGGCGAAATGGGCAACACTCACCCACTCGGACAGCATATACTAGACACGGTTGTCCGATGGAACTGCAAAATGCTACGACCGGCATGAACTGGACGCAGCAGAGCCAGGTCATTTGAGCATTTCCTCGTGGCACTCGCGGGCCACACAGTTACTTGGCGGGACACAGGTCAATCAGGCCTCTCCAGATCGCCATTCCGTCGTCTACTGGCTTCGAATCCACGATGTAAAACCACGGTAGAAGTCGTCCGGTCAATGACACACCTTCGAACACTCCCTCACAAGTACGATCATCGAACTCCTGTTCCTTCCCTCAGTCGACTATACAACCTGCAATATGCATATTCAGGTTGACTTTGAAGCGGTAAGAAACGGAGACCTCACGACGCCGCTCACCAAGCTGACCAAGTGAAGAGCACGAGGGTCGGACCGTTCACCTTCGTGAACTCATTTTGCGAATCCGCGGGCCACATGTTGTCGCACAGCCGTATCTGCGCATCAGGACGTCGAGGCAAGATTGTAATGCGGAGCACACAAGATGGTCGTCGGATAACACGTCGTTGCCGTTGGGAACAGGCAGCGGCTTCTTGAAGGCGACCTCCCCTGAAGTGCGGGTCCACGTGATCTTGGATTCCACAGATAACGAAAAATCTTGCAGATCCCACCAGATCACAACCTCTGCACTTGACTCTTCCCGTCGTCCACCTCCTCTCCATACCCCAGCTCCTACAAAATGGCTTCCATCGGCACCCTCTGGACAACCCCTGGGCAGGGAAAGGGCAAGACGGTGAGTGCAATGCAGTCGAATCTCCTGTGAAGTGAAATTTGAGACGGTGCATTCAGATCCGCGCGGCCGCTGCTCTCGCAGGGTTGAAGATTGACCTCCCTGAGAACTACGTCCACTTCGAGGACAACAAAAAGCCCGAGTTCTTGGCCAAATTCCCCCATGGCAAGATTCCGGCTTTCGATGGCGCAGATGGCTTCAAGCTCTTCGAGGGTTCCGCCATCGCCCGCTACGGTGAGTCATTCGCGATCGATCTGTGTCCATTGAAAACAGAGGACGAGAATTATTACAGTTATCCCTGTCTTAATCATTATGTCGACAGCTAGCAACTATTCTGATCTACTCCGCGAATATCTGATCTTGGAAACAAATCGCTGATTACTCCTCTAGTTGCTTCCCTCGCCCCCAACAGCAACCTCCTCGGGTCGAACTCCCAGGAGGCCGCTCTCGTCGACCAATGGGCCTCCTTCGCCGATTCTGAGATCGGTGCCTTCACTGGCGTGATCTTCGGCCTTGTCACCGGCAGGATCACTCCTTACGCAAAGCCTATCCACACCCACTTCGCCGAGCGTCAGGCCCGTTCCCTCAAGACCCTCGACTCTCACCTCGCTACCCGCACTTTCCTCGTCAACGAGCGCATCTCACTCGCTGACCTCATCGTCGCGTCCGAGATCCAGCGTGCTGCGGCGGTCACCCTCGATGCACCCCTCCGTGCCCAGATCCCCAACGTCATCCGTCACTTCGAGACCGTCGCCAACCACCCCCAACTGAAGGGGATTTATGGCGAGACTACGTACCTGGCAAAGGCCCTCGCCTTCACTCCCCCTCCCAAGGAGAAGAAGGAGGCGAAGCCTGCCGCTGCTCCCGCTCCTAAGGCGGAGAAGAAGAAGGAGGTCGCGGAGGAGGACGAGGAGGACGACATCCTCAAGGAGGAGCCTAAGGCGAAGAACCCTCTTGACTCCCTTCCCAAGTCATCGTTCAACCTTGAGGACTGGAAGCGCGCGTACTCTAACAAGGACACGCGCGGTGCAGACGGTTCCTTGGAATGGTTCTACCAGCAGTATGTATCTCTCCACTGTCGGATATCAAGTATTGTCTGACCTAGGGTTGTACAGCTTCGACGCTGAGGGTTTCTCCGTGTGGCGTGTCGACTTCAAGTACAACGAGGAGCTCACGCAGACGTTCATGTCCTCGAACCAGATTGGCGGGTTCTTCAACCGCCTCGAGGCGTCGCGCAAGTACCTGTTCGGCTCCGTGGGTGTCCTCGGCGAGACGAACAACTCCGTGATCTCGGGCGCCCTCATCGCACGAGGACAGGAGATCAAGCCCGTCGTCGACGTTGCCCCCGACTTCGAGTCGTACGAGTACAAGCGCCTCGATCTCAACAACGCGGACGAGAAGGCGTTCTTCGAGGCGGCCCTCGCTTGGGATCTCGAAATCGGTGGCAAAAAGTGGGTGGACGGCAAAAACGTGAGTCTCCAGTTGATTGCAGATGTGTGGTGCGAGCCTGATCGTGTTTCTCCCAAACAGTTCAAGTAATCGTGCTTGGTTGTTTTGGCTCGACTCGCTGGATGTATCATTTACTGTCATTGTGTCATTGTCCTGCTTGTGTCGCTAATCCGGGGAAGTTGTTGTGCTGTTGCAGTATCACGAAATGCAAAAAGAATTGTAAAGTGTACTTCATGTGTGGAGCCAGTTCTCAAGACAAAGACAGTGTAGCGTGATTCGAGTATCCTTGAGTCCGTCGTACCCGCCGTTCATGACGACCTGTCAATTTCCGTGAACACTGAACCTCCGGATGTGCGCCCCGAACTTGACGCTGAGAGAGAAGGAACACAGCCCGCGTTGCCGAGCGCCTGGAGGACACACCACCGATCCACGGCCTCCACCACGTTCACCGCCCGCAGCGGGCTGCTACACATCCTCTCACGAACGACCACTGCCGACAGCGATGGTCGACCTCGTCAGCACTAAGGGCGAGCCCTCTGCCTCGACTGTGACAGCATCTACCGTGTCGGCAACCTCGATGACCTTCCCTCAAGCCCACGCTCTCCAGACGGTCGACGAACCAGAAGTGAGTACCTTGTGGCGCAACGTCTTCTTGTGCGGAATCTTTAGAATCTCAATCCCTCTAGCAATCCAATATCTTTGTGGCCGCTCAACGGGGCGACGTCGAAACGCTCCGGCACCTCATCGAGTCGGGCAAGGCGCATGCGACGGACCGGGACGAGCAAAACATCACACCCCTCCACTGGGCGGCGATTAACGCACAAGTTGCAGCGTGCCGCTTTCTCCTGGAGCAGGGCGCGGAGGTCGATGCGCTCGGGGGCGACCTCGTCGCGACGCCGATGCAGTGGGCCGCACGAAATGGGTACTTGTACGTGATCCAGCTGCTCGTCGCCCACAACGCGGACCCCAACATCACCGACGCGCAAGGCTACAACACCCTCCACCTCGTCACGCACTCATCATCAGTAATATCCCTGCTCTACCTCCTGCACCAGCCCATCAACGTCGACGCACGGGACTCGCAGGGGCATACGTCGTTGATGTGGGCGGCGTACCAAGGCGATGCACTTTCCGTGGAGCTCCTTTTGAAGCACGGGGCGAGCACAAATACGAAAGACGCCACCGGCCTTACGCCTCTGCACTGGGCGGTCGTTCGCGGGAACCGGGTGTGTATCCGGAGACTGGTGGAGGCGGGAGCGGACGTGCATGCGAAGGACGGGGAGGGGCGGACAGCGAGGGACATGGCGCAGGAGCTGAAGAGCCTCGGTGCGTGGAAACGGGCATTGGACGAGGGCGGGTTCACGGAGGACGGGGTTCCGAAGCGGAAACCTCTGAGCGAGGTATGTGCTATCGCCGTTCCCGTTCGTCGCACCGTGTGCTGACAGCACGAAGAGGAATACCAAGATCATTATCTTCACCATGCCTACATTATTCCTCTTCTTGATGTTCACGACTCTCACGATCTTGCCATGGTATACCGGTATAATTCTCGCTATGGCGCTCTTCTTCGGCATGCACCACGTAAGTGTTGCACCCTTGTTGGTTTTCAAATCGCATGCTCACATGCAGTAGATTGTAACACGAGTTCTGCTCGACAAATCAAACTATACCGATAGTGTCACCCAGAGCCCCTACTTTGCCGGTATCATTACCGGCTCAATGATATGGGTCACTTACGCGTGGATCACCCGTCTCATGAACCGTATGTTCCCTTACCCCTGCTTCTATGCACCCGAAGTCATATTTGTCCGACAGAAACACAATCACATGCGTTCACTCACCTCACCTTGGCAATTACTATCGGACTTTGCGGTTACAACTTCTTCCGCGCAATCAGCTTGGACCCTGGTACCTGTCCGAAGCCCTCCAGCGACGGAGAGCTGAAGACTGTATGACTTCTTCCGATTGCTTTGTCAGGGTCCGAACTCATCGACTCGCGTAGATCATCGAAGAGCTGGCGTCTCAAGGCCGCTTGAACGGGCAAACCTTCTGCATCCAGTGCATGGTACGTCGGCGCTCATGTAGTTGCCACAGTCGGTCTTGACCGCAGTTTTTAGGCACGGAAACCTCTGAGGTCCAAGCATTGCCGTATCTGCGACCGCTGCATCGCACGCCACGACCAGTGAGTATATCACGAGAAGTTGTTAAATTTTACCGTTAACCCCGTGGTGCATAGCCATTGTCCGTGGGTATGGAACTGCAGTAAGTGCCTGTCTAGCTCTCTCGACGTCACACGCTCAATAACGATCTGGCAGTTGGTGCGAACAACCATCGCCAGTTCCTCTTGTTCGTTATGACGCTTGTCCTCGGCATCATTCTGTTCGACTACCTCACGTTCGAGTGTAAGCGACTGAATCCCGAGTTCGACCCGGACCCGTTACTGACAACCCTGCCGATCATTCATGCTAAACAGACTACTCCAGCTTGACGGTATCAACAGAACCGGGAAGCATCTCGCCCTCATGCGTCCTCCCTGCCTATCTCTGTGCAATAACGGCATACGACGCATTCCTCTTCTCCGTCGCCGCATGGTCCACGCTCCAGCTGTCTTGGACCCTGGTCCTCCTCGGCTCCCAGCTTTGGCAAGTCGCCCGCCAGATGACAACCTTCGAGGTCTCAAATCTCGGTCGCTTCGGCTTCATGGGCGGCCGTGGCGGGGCGAGCCTCCACGGGCAGATGGGCCACCGCCACCTCCCCACGGACGACTCCTCGAGCGCCGAGGGCAGCCTTGGCGGGCACGCCCACCGCCACAACCACGGCGGCGGCATGTGCGCCGGGTGTGGCAGCGGCTTCCTGATGAGCCTGCTCGGCTTTGATCGGTTCACGAAGGGCAAGGCGGCCGACGGGCTCGCCCGCGCGGCGAAGGCCCCCAACCCGTTCGACCTGGGCGTCATCGGGAACTGCAAGGACTTCTGGACGTCCGGCAGGGAGCTTGGGGTCGAGTACGGGCGGCTGTACGACGTCCCGCTGGAGGGCTTCCAGGAGGCGAAGCGGAGGCGCGCGGGCGAGGAGGGCGAGGTGAGCGAGGGAGGCCGCAAGTCGCTAAGGAGCAAGCTCATGATGGGGCTCGGCTTTGGCGGGCGGGGGAGGGCCGGATATGAGCCACTCAGTCAAGTTTGAGTGGAGGTCTTTGGGGACCGCAGGGGGTGAGGAGGGGGGATGGGTCGTGTATGTCGCTTGTCGCTCACGCTCGTCGTGTACTATCTTGATCATGAGTTACGCAATCCAAGGACGATTCCGTAGTAATGTAGAACAATTGCATTTGCGGGCACGCGCTGTCTTTTTAGACACTGACTAGAACAGGAGACATGAAATGAGAATTGTTTTATGATTTGTTCTCTGTACTGGTATGCAGTGTTGCTGAGGAGAGAAGATGCAACATCTGGTTGACCGCGGGCCACGGTACTGACAGTGAGTGGTGCTTAAAATGCCGAAGATCTATGTGGCAGGGAGTCGAGGTAGACTTTGTACTCAGGTTATCGACAGCCGACGCCGTGGCAGACTGAAGCCCGAGCACGACCTGCGATGTCGGAGTTCGCGTGAGTAGCCAAGAAGTATATGTACGTTCCTACCTCTCACCATGCCAATCATTTTACGGGGTACCACTGCGGCATTCCGGGTC
This sequence comes from Ganoderma lingzhi, assembly GCA_026283605.1. Taxonomy (NCBI): domain Eukaryota; kingdom Fungi; phylum Basidiomycota; class Agaricomycetes; order Polyporales; family Polyporaceae; genus Ganoderma; species Ganoderma lingzhi. The sequence goes on from JAPJYM010000009.1 coordinate 1,419,993, forward strand.
GTGAATGTTATTGCAGCTGGTTAATAGGCCTAGTCGCCTGCCGCGGTAAAGGAAACATGTCACAGTCTACTTACCTCGCGGGGACCTTTGGCGCCGGGGAGGGGCGGTGCGCGTCCTTTTCTGGCAATTATCCAGCACCTTCGAGCACTGTCGACGACGCCCTCGACTCACAATGCGACCACCGACCCGACGCATCCGCTTTCCAATGACTCATGCGCGACGCGCATCGGACAACGCGTCCCCTACGACGCTTACGCAGCCATGCTGCGGTAGCCTATATAAGGTCGTCTTCGCCCGCCTCAACTCAGAATCCCTATCTAAGTTTGCCACAACACACATCCAAACATTAGAACCATGTTTTTCTTCCACCATGTCCCTGCCCCCGCGTTCGTGCACCCCACCTCATTCTCTGGTATCTTCTCCGAGGACGACTATGTGAACATGGCGCAGCGTGTCGCGCACGACTACGCTCTCGCTAACGCTCGCATTCAGGCAGTTGAACACCAACGCGGCCACTACCACCACTACCACCCTCATCGCCCCCAACACCATCCTGGTGGCCCCCACGTCGGTCGTTTTGCACCAGCGTCCTTGGACAACTTCTGCTACGGCTTTGGCCCCGCTCCAGCTCGACCAGCATTTTTCTCCCCCAACCGCCGCGCCGCTTCTCATTCCCCTCAGGAGCTCGCAAACAGAGTCTGGCAGCAGCAGCAGCGCCAGCATGTTCTCAATCGCCGGCTCGAGGCTATTGCGCGTCAACAGGAAGTGGCTCGTGAACACGAGGAACAGCGTCGGCGCGCTCTTGCAGAGGCCGCCGCTCGGGAGCAAGGGGCCCGTGCTGCTCACGCAGCTCGCATCCACGCTCGACAGGCCCGCGACCAAGAGGTCCTTTTCGCCCTTCTGGCTCAGATGGGTTTGGCCATCGCTCCTGCGCAATCTGCCCCAGTTGCATCGCAGGTCGATAGGCAACAGGTGCGCATTCTTCGACACCAACCGGGTCGCTTTGGTAGACTAACTCGCATTTTTCGTCAGCCATCGGTCTCGTTCGTCCCCCTTGCAGTACCCGCAGTATCGGCTCCTGCTACCTCGCCTATCCACCTTGACCGTAAGGGCAAGGGCAAAGCGGTCGATGTCCCAGTCGAAGCAACCACCCCCGTCTCCACCGCCCCTGTTCCTGAGAGGGCCCCGACACTCAAGGAGAAGCTCCAGGTCCGCATACATTCCGAGACCGACCCCGACGTGCAGGCATCCCTCGTCATGCTTTACTCCGACCTCTTCGATACTCGCGAGCTCACGCAGCCCGTCGCTGGCCCCTCCGGCCACAAGTACGTCTCGTCCGAGGTCCCCATCTCCGATCCCTCTTCCTCCAGCCCCGCGATCCCCGTCAACGTCAACGTTGAAGAAACAGCCTCCGCATCCGTCGAGAATCCCAAAACTGACGAGACAAAGACCGAGGGGCGCGATGGCGCGCACCTCCACCGCGCCCCCGCCCTCCCTCCTACCGTCGCCGCCAAACTGCTGAAATTCTACCGCGCTCGTCGCACCCGCAGACTCTCCCTCGCCCAGATCAAGGGTGTGGAGGATGCCCTCCGGCAGCTCGAGGGCACATTCGAGTTCCCCTCGCACCTCGATTTCATCGATCGCTCCCCTTCCCCGTCCCCTGTTGACTCGGATACGGAGTCCTGTCTGGCGTACACCTCGAATAACTCTCCTGTCCATGCGTACGAACATGCGCTCAACGACCTGCTTACCCTGTTGGACGCGGTGGAGAGCAACGGCGACTTAGAGGTGCGCGGGAGGCGCAAGGAGGTCGTGAAAGAGATTGAGCGTGCGCTGGAAGCGATGGAGCGGCGGATCGAAGAGAGCAGGGAGCGGTCGAGACGCGGGAGCGTGAGCTCTCAGGTGTCGGACGCGTCGGCTACGGTCACGCCGTACAATGTGCACAACTCCAACAACGTGGACGAGGTCGAGGTCGCTGTCGCGGCTGAGGAGCCCCCTGTCGAGGTCCCAGCTGAGGTTGACGACACCAATACCACTTCCGAACTTGAGGATGCCTTCGTCGTCGCTGAAGACGCCTCATCAGAAGACGAGGTGCCTGAGCTTGTCTCTGCCCCCACCAACGAGGATCCTGCGACGGACCCTGTCTCGCCGTCCGTCAACCACATCGAGCCCAGCAACCCGCCACTCACCGTTGGAATTCCGGACAGCGGTGCAGACACTCGTGCACCGTCGTGCTTAGAGGAGTTGATTCACGGTGATCCGAGCTCACCCATCGACGATGACGAAGACCTCGACTGTACGCTCGCCCTATCTTCACCTCTGAGTGATGGCCCCACTCCTCATCCCCTCCCGTCTGCTGTCGACGAGGCAGCGGTTCCGACTAGTGACGACGGCGCTGAAATCCCGGAGCAGCAGTACGTCGACACAGTGTGTCTACATGTTCAGTCGGTGGCCGTGGCGGCGGATGCCACGCTTGAGTCCGATGCCGTAGCAGCCTCTCCTTTCGAACCGAACGACGAGCCGGATAACGCTTCCCTCCCGGCGGTAGCCGCACCTGAAGCCATCGCCCGGATCGGGTCCTCCTCCGCGGACGCGACCTTCATCACCGCCGAGGCCAGCTCCGCCCCGCTCTCCGCCACGGACGACTCCGCAACGTTCTTCACCGCCGGCACCGCGACCCCGGCCTCTGAGCTCGAACAGGCCCAACCTCCAACACCAGCACCTACGCCCTCCTCGCCATCGGCATCGGACAGGGGCGGCGAGACCTTCCTGCTCTCGTCGACGCCCTTTGCCGACGAGCAGCCGAAGCGGCGCCGGCCGTCAACGTCTGCGGGGGACAACGAGCTGGAGATCATCGGCAGGGAAGAGCTCGAGGCGGCCAGGAACGACAGTGACTGGTCAGATGTCGAGTCCGAGTCTGACTTGGAGGTCGTCTAGATGCGTACGGTAGCGTCGGAGCTTCTCTTGACTTGAGTGTCATAGGATGTACACTACACAGAGGTTGCAGTATGTATGGAATATGGATATAAGAATTGTATTCGTGATTGGTGTCTGCCTGCCAAGTACTGTAAATAAGACACGGTCGATTCAGTAGTTACCCACGCAGAGCCAAGCAACGTTGGAATTATACAAAGCAGTCAAACGCCCCACATCAGGAAGATCGCAAATGCTGATCTGAACCTGGGGCACTCTGACGTGCTTGGTACCAGGGTATAAGCGAGACAGATCGTGTCAGGGTAGGTCAGGGCCTCAGGCAGGTTTTGTGGGCGTCTAGTTTCGCCTCAGCCGGTGCTAAGGAGATCTCGGACTCCAAGCGAGACCGAAGGGAAGCAGACCAGGAACCCCGATTGGCGAAGAAACTGCCAGGAGATCTTCAGCAGATTGCAACGTCCCAGCGACTAAAGCATTGACCCAGGGTCTCAGAAGCTCTTCGAACATTCATTAAAATAGTATATGAATGAGATTCAATATATGACGCAAGAGTGCTTCGTTCGAGTAGTGCGCGTGAAAAACCGGCCTAAAACGACCAGCTTTCCCTGTCGGACGAAAACACTTCCCAATGTCAGGGCGAACAAACATGGGAGTAGAGGACTCATACTTATGAGATGCGTGAAAGAAGAAAGCGTGAGGAGAGCGATTACAGGATTGGAACAGCGATAACTCTATATGTACAATATATAGAAATACGATCAACGTAACGATATGTATACGACAAAATGCGGGACTAGCTACGTAATGCAGGGACGTACAAAGCGGAGTCGGGGTGTATAGTACCAGGTCATAGAGTCCGCGAGAGTGGTGATGATGAGCAAGCGCATACACATTCGTAACCCGCCACCCCAGACCCTCCGACTAACTGCCCCGACTGCAGCGACGGCGAAGGGTTAGGGTATCACAGGCTGTGGCGTCCGCGTTGGCGACGAGCATTGACTTGTGTGGCAGCGAGGTTCGGTTCGGGTTGAGCATATGAGGTGAGGGGGAGTGAGGCGTGAGCAGCGCGATATGAGATTCCGCCGCGTTCGCCATGGCCTGATTGGCGTTGAGCACCCTGGGGGTTCGTCAAAGGTCGCCCTTGTACAAGCTGGGGTGCACGCATGCCGTTCGCCGACGGTGCGCATCCAGGCGAACCAGCTGAGGGTTGCGAGGAAGAGCCATCGACGCCGATGGTGGCATCGGGCGGGGAATGCTGGCCAGCCAGGTAACCACGCACCGTAGGGATATGATAACCGTGTGACAAGTTGGTCACGTTGACATTGCTGTTCGAGGCGAGAGGTTTGGAGGGAGGAGTAGGCGAAGCCTCTGGAGCAAAGACAGGCTCAGGCTGCATGGAAGCGCCGTTAGGGCTACCGCGCGACGCCATCTTGGCGTCCACATCTGGCCTTGGAGACGAAACCGGACTTTCCGTGGAGTTGTTCAGGGTGCTCGAAGGAGGAGTCCTAGGAGGGGAAGTGGGCTGCTGTGTACCATTGGAGGTGCTCCCCGGGGACATGCACATGTTGCCATTTGGTGAAATGCGAAGATGTACGAGCTTGACCTGCGCGGAAGGGATATTGGTGTCCTGTTCACCTGGGCAGGTGCAGGTTGGCCCGTTGTACTGACGCGAAGGATAGGAGGTACAGGTTGGGGTCGTTGGGGATGTGGTAGAGGTTGGACCATGGCAACAGGCGGTGGCCTGGGATGATACGGCTTCACATCGCCCGAAGACAATCGTAGCGGGGGATCAGCAGACATCTTCGTTAGATAGTCTTCAGGAACATCAAACAACTATAAAGTCATCGTGAGTAATTATGTGAGGCATGAACGCATTGCTGAAAGCTTACCTCGATTGGCAATCATCAATGAGTTTGCGGTCTTGTTCCTCCGACCCACGTGGGCCCGATGGGGGACCGTCGTCATCATCATCCCTGATGCACGTCTACCTTCCGCCTGAATTCCCTCTCCTCGACATCGCTCTTGTCGAATGTAGCAGCTCGTAGCCTGCAATCGAAGCGGCGATCCACCATCCTGCGTCCACGTCGACCCGACCTGATGCGACCGGCATAGTGTTTCACGGGATTCTCGTCATCGTCAGCAAACAGCTGCGTAGGTTGACTGTGGACTGATCACGGGGGAATGAACTGTTGACTGACGGGGAGCGTTTGGTACGGGTTTGTTGCCTAAGATCAACAACGAGCTCCGGGAATAGATCTCGCAACTTACATCAGTCGCGTCCTCCCAGGACTTGTCCTTTCCAGCGCTGCATCCCATACTCAATAGCACTTGGTGCATCGTTCTTTCGGACGGACGACAGATGTTGGCTGAGCAACCGGGGAACCAACATCACCATTCTTGCGAGGAGGATGTCGAAGTTTCAGTGATGCCCAACTGCGACCGCAGGTCAGCGCGCGGTCATAAGACATAGGCTGTCTGTGGAGCGTACCTTGTCTTGACCCTCAGTTTCTTTGGAGGCCTCTCTCTGACGAGAGATAGCTCGTCATCCTCCTTCATTCTGAGCAAACGGTGAGCGCGTTTGATGTCGGCGAGAGTCTGGCACTTGGTCCATGGGTTGGCGGTGTGTGTATGCGAGTCTTGCTTCAGTATCTCGCGTTGCTGGACAAGCCGGATGATGTCGAGAGCCATCGCGAGCTCATTCTGTATCAGGACCAAACAATCGGAGTACGAGGTTTGCGAGGCACGAGTATTCCGCACTGCCATGATCTTGCGGCGCCAGAAGTAAATACACGTTTGGAGTCGCTTTCGTCAAGCTGCGCAGCGCCGAGGTCAGCAGTGTGACTGGCGAACAAGTATGTTGCACTTACATTCGCGGCAGGGAAGATGTGGTGGCTATCGTGCTCCTGTCCTCTAAAGGTAGATTATTCAGGCGTAGTGCGTCATGTGTGGTGGGGAAGGAATCCAAGTAGGTACAGAATAGACAGCAAACATGTTGGGGCGGAGTGGAAGATGACTACGTTTGACTGCACTGTGTGTCATCGCGAAGAGGGTGCGCACCAATGGCCATCATGCGTCCGTTACCGCACGTGTAGCGGCGGCGGGAGTCCAACAGGGTGCAGAAAATGCGGAGAACATTTCAGATCGGAAGGGAACTGTCCAGGCGTCCTGAAGGTGGAGTCCGGGAGGGTTGTAGGGAACGGGCGGATGAAGGTATCCCGGTAGTCAGAGAAGGATGAAAACGGAGCGGCAGTCTTCGCTAGACACTATCGCAAGGCTGAGAGTCTATATACATGAATACAACCGGAGGACTCACAAAATAAAGGAACTCCGTCTTCTCGCGCGCAACCTGCTCAAAGACGGACACAATGCCAGTGGCGGGCAACGCACTTGAGTGCCAGCGGGAGCGATTCAGACATTCCAGCGTAGAATCAAGGAGGACACTTCAAGAGGAGGCACAAAAAGTGAATACAGGACAAGGATCATCGAAGGAACCGTAGAGGTAGAAGAGAGTCAAGCGGATGCTACGAAGAGGGTCATGACAGACAAAAGCAAGCCCAGAAAATAACAAGCGCTCACGAGTAAGCATAGACGCGTATGAGTGGCATAGTACCGTAGTACTTCAAACGCAAGTCCGTATGTAATGATACCTAGCAATGAAGGATGTCAAAGGCATGGTGATCTATGTACTTGTTGACATAAAACTTCTGGTAATCGTTCAAAGACGTAGTGTGATTGGCCGTGTCGGGAATCGGACCCTTCGTATCGTAGACGGGGATTAGGTGAGCGGCGCGGAATATAGTGGCAATGTCAATCACAGAGCAAACAGGGATCGTATACTTTGTGCGTGGCTTGACGATCCACATACCGGTCTGTCTGTCCGGGGTATTCTTGTCGCGCTGAAACCAATGGACCAGCGCGCACTGGTAATGACGCTGGCGGTTGTATAGGGTGAACAAGAACTTGACTTGAGCGACGTCCATACCGAGGAGTCCCTTCTGAGAAGAGTCCCGATTGACAAACACGCAGTCATAGCGAGCGCCACCTTTCCTCCAATTGGGAGTTGCCCTGATGAATTCTCGCCGCATACCACCTACACCGGAGGGATCGCTAGGCGCGTAAAACACTGCCTCTGTGAAGTTGTGGACGTAGATATTCTCGCCTACCAGAGGAGGGCAAGAAGAGAGAGGGAGGGTATCGCCTGATTGAGCGGAATCTGGATGGAGCTGGTAGAACAGGAAGTGTCGAATATATTCCCGAAGGTCGACAGACCGATGACGTCTCCCAACGCACCGGCGGAACAAGGATACCCGCGGCCTAATAGTACATGTATGAGAACATTGTAAATCCATTGAGAAGGTCACTTACGAAAGGTGAGAGCCATAGATACCGATGAAAGTACCTTCGGACCATCAACAGCGGTGTCGTCCTCGTCCTCGTCCACGGACGCGCCGTGAGTCTTCCTTCAGCGGCGCTCAGAAGGTGACGGCCGAGGTTCCGAAGCCGCATTATTACCTACACAGCCAGAAGTCCGAGTCGTCAGTCATCAACTCTGCGATGGTTCAGAGTGCAACCTAGCGTACCAAAGAGTGCGCGTTGGGTAGAGCTCAGCAAGCTCCCCTCGAGCATCCCGCGATCCCGAAAATGGACTCGACTAGCGGAAAGCTTGTCCAGCCTCTGGTTTGTGAGGAGCATCTGTCCAAGCGCTTCGAACCGGTTCGAACGTCGCCATGGCTCTTTCACCGCCTTGATGTGCTTCGACTCCGTGATAGATGAGCAGAGTCCATTCGGGGCGCCAAACAACCAGACCTTATCTTCGTAGTGGACGCATGAGTGCTGGCGGGGCAGAGAAAACCCTTCAGCTCGGACACTGGGAACGCGGAAGACTTCGCGATCCTGATGAAATTGTTTCAGAGCGCTATTGAGCATGGAGAGTGTTTGGGGGTGTGGACCTCTCGCCGGACGAGGTAGACAAAATCTAGAAAAGAGCGTATGGCAGTGATGACCTTTCGCGGTAGATGTCCCGAAATCGCCGGTATATACACCTGTATTAAACTGGTAAGCGTGGATTACGATAGGGACGATAATAGTTGCCTACTACCTTCATGAGGGCTTTCGAGTCATCCCCTGTCCACTGCTTGAACCCGCGACCCTGAGGGAATCGATGTAAACCAGAGAATGGTGGAACGACTGCGATTCTATAAAGCAGTCAATGTTTTTAATGTGTTTGCGATGAGTCAGGAGGCGTACCGGCGATCAATATCGGACAAAATTTCTAACGCCTTTGCTTTGCCGTGCGTCTTCATAAGGAGCGCCTCTACCCATGCGACGAGATGGTCCTTGAATGTGCCCTTAATCAACTGGTGCAGAATGTCCGGGGAAAGCAATTGGTGAATGTCGGCACGGGGGAAATCGTTCGTGAAAGGCTAAAAACGCGATTGCTATGAGGCTATGTACAGGTAAAACATAGGCAAAAAGGTTTAACTGACGATCACGTCGCCAACAAGCCCGTAGTCATCCCACAAATCTCCAAGTTCGTACTCAGAAACCAGCTTCTCCGTATCTTCTCGAGACCGGAGCCCAACACCCGGTGCGTCGAGATTAGCCTTGTCCGCCGGGCACCTAAAAATGCCATATTAATGGCGGGCGCATAGTATGAGAGTTGTCATTAATACTCACACGGGACACCAGCCTTGCACGATGGACGCCAACAAGGCCTGCTCTGGATAGTCGGCGATATACGGGCCCAGACCATAGACTACTCGGCGGAAATGGCCGTCACTGCATCGCACAACCTCCGGAGTCGTCATGCCTGGCCTCAGAGAGCGCAAAATGCGAGAGATTGATGAGTGGAACAGTTGGCATCGAAACTTGCAATACTGGATGCTGTCGTTGTACTTCCTCTTCGCTGCATAATCGCGTTATTGCAAATCATAAGCATCATCTTAAGAAATGTACGTACTTTTTGGAATAGCGAGGAATCCAACAACAGCTACGCCGTTACGATGGGCGCGACGAGTGGTGTTGTGGATGTTGCCAATGGACGCGTAGAGAGGGTAATATTCGTTCTGACCAGTGGCGACGGACACTGTCATCTTGTCGCTGCCAAGGATCACGGGAATGAACGCAGCCCCGTGAGTGTTCCGATCTTTTGCAATGGCATCCTACGAGAATATCAGCACTTAATCCCGAATATAATCTGCTGTACACTCACAGCTTGTGCCCACGCCCAGTCACCGCCCATGAAGTTGCGAAGCTGGCGGATGCCTCCGGTGTCGAACTCCTTGACCGGCGCGTAATCGATCTGACCCTTGAAGTCTGGATTTGCGAGCATGCTGTGTACAACCTCACGAACGTCCCGATACCATACTTCACAAGTTTCCATCATCCAGGATGGTGCGTTCGACCTATCGGGGGAGTCTGCCACAGGATGGGACATCTCGAAGGAGCGCCAGCGTACGTCGCCCAACGGCGTCAAGTCGATTGTACGATAGAGGTCGTCGTGGTTACGGAAAGGGGGAGTGTCGCCATGTGGAAGGATGGAAGCCGCCCAAAGCTCCAGAAGCCTGTCAATCTTCGCGCCACTCATTTGGTCGTCGGTGTACAGGAAGTCGGCGACTTCGAACTGCAGACGGTCCTTGTAAGGGGACCAATCGTTGGCGGTGGAAGAGGCGGTTGCGGCCGAAACCTCGCTGTCCGCCAAGTAGATGCCGTTCTTGTTGCATGGGCGTGCTGAATGTGAATAATTGGATACGTCAAGCACGAACTGCAAGACAAACAAGGCACGCACCGGAAATGTGTTCATGAACCTTATAGGTCACTGGAAACTGGTCGCGGATCGAAGAGCCGGTGGCTTTGTTGTTGCTAGCATCGGGCTGAAATGACGCAGGCCCGTTGTCCTCCTGCAATCATGGTAATTAGCTTATAATATGGCTGCAATAAACAGGAGCATACATTTGACTTATCCGGGCCCGAGGCCTCACTATTAGAGCAGTCCAAGAGGTTCGCGACGATGCCCTTCAGGCGCATCTCAAGATCCAAATCCATGGTGTCAGAATCAGAGCTACTGGAACTATCCTGCGAATTGTCGTCGTGATCGTCGTAATCGTCGTCGTCGTCATCGAGTTCAACCAATAGCGGTAGATCTTCGTCCTCGTCCTCATCCTCATCCTCGTCGTAAAGGTACCTAGTGGTCAACTTAGCACACACGAGATGCTTGGCAGAAAGATGACATATAATACATACCGGCGGTCAGCCCGGGGGCTAGGGGATCGCCCGGAATCTGCAGTATGAATCCTTTCGGCACCAGCTTCACGAATACGGACGTCCCTAAGAAAACAATCATAGCATCAGCGCTTGAGATGATAATTACTTCAAAAAAACTGCGCGACAAACCGTGGGGACATCTCCAGCATATCCTGGAAAGCGGCGCCCAATGTATCATCCATATCATCTCCTTCGTACGTAGTATTGTTCGTTTCTACTGGAGATTTTTGTGAACTGTGCATCAGCGGGTGCAGAGCCATGCAAAGTCAATCGTAAAGACTTACCATTCTGTTCAAAGTCGTCGTGATAGCCGTCATCATCATCTTCACCCGAGTCCGAGCCTGAGTCTGAGTCCGAGTCCGAGAGATCAGCAAGGGGAGGCATTTCGGGGTCGGGAAGCATTTCGAGATCGGCAAGGGGTGGAGTCTCGCGGTCGGCGAGGGGGGATATGTCGCGGTCGGCGAGGGGGGATATGTCGTGGTCGGCGAGGGGGGATATGTCACGGTCGGCGAGGGGGTGTGTGTCACGGTCAGCGGGAGCGTACATGTCGTCGGGGAGGGGTGAAGTTTCGCCATCGGCGGTGGGAGGCATTTCGTCTGCCAACTTGGCGTCCGGATGCTGCTTTCGGAGGTGAGTAGTCCAATTGTTCCGACTTTTGAAGGTCTTGGGACACCCCTCTATGGGGCAGACAAAGGCGTCAACAGTGTCAAAAAGCATGATATCACAGAATGGCTGGCAGGAGGAAGTGAAGCAGGGATGAGGATGAGGTATCCAGTGGGGCGACGACTCAAGTACTATAAATACCAATCTATTCTGACGGCGTTACTGAGCTGGTAGAGTGGCAAGCGGGCAAAGGGTTCTCTATACCCGCTGCCCAGAAAGAAAGTTAAATGGTTGTGATTCCAACAGACCACACCGTCTGCGCACCACCTTTGTATCTACGGTCGAAGACGAGCCGATGATACATCGGGAAGTCGGAATAAATAGTATGCATACCTTAACAAGAAATTGAAAAGGGGAGCGGGCAGAGGTGACTATCAGGTTGATCTAATATGAGAACTGTGATGGAGGAAAATTAAAAAGGTGCTGACTTCTACTGGGCCGCCCGACACCTGGTCTCCGCACCGCTGATCTCACCGTCCGGCAGGCAACAAAGTTCATGGCCCTGAAAGGCAATGTGGTGACTCGCATCAAGCCGTGATGAAAGCCTGATGAGTGGCGCAGCGAAAAGGGCAATCACCTCGGACTCGGATATGGGCCGTGCGGGAGGCGGCTCCTCAACTGCCCTAGTCTCCGGCGCTGGTGTGGATTGTGATTTCTCATAGGATGAAGAATCGGTGCTTGTTGGCCGATGGACCCGTTTGTGCGAAGAGGCGTTCATCCCGTGGAAGCCGCAGGGCGAAGATCCCGTCGGGCGAAGATCCTGCGGAAGTAGCAGAGCGAAGATCCCGTGAGGCGAAGATCCCACGAGTGGCGCTTTAACCTCGGGCTCAGTGTCTGGGACAGACTTCAAGACAAGGGCAAGACTATACCAGGTCTGAATCAGCAAGTGGGTGAGCTACGCCATAGAGTGTACATTGTGGTGACGTCAGTGCGCGGCGAGATAGCCCGTGCGTACTAGGGTGAAAAGAAGATGCAGTCACAAACGGCCCTTGAGTGCATCTTTAAAAACAGAAGGGCATACGGTCTCACCGGAGTACGTTCGAGTTGACAATATCTTGATGTCCGAGCGGAACCACAGGATCGCAAGCATGGCAATGGTGTCCGCCATTGGTAAAGCCCACTTGGAACTACATGGATGAACATAGCTTCCGAGCTACAACACGGTTGAGGAGGTCCGCTACAAGCTGAACGTCCGTCTTCCTCGACGCTGCGGCCTTGGTGACGAGCTTGTCGATGAGTAGATGCCGCCCGTATTCGGAAGGCAGCTTCGTGAAGTGCGCTTGAGCCAAATACAGATCGCGAATAACGAAGAAGTATGTGACCGATTGAGGTAGCCAGACTAGGAGAACCCACTATCGACAATGAAGCAGAGAAAGAGGAGCGCGCTGGCTTCACGACTCGCCATGCGAAAGACGCAAGAGAATAGACGCGGGCCGGTCCGAGCCTCCGGTTGTGCGATTGCAGCTCAAGGGATACCCACAACGAATGCTATCAATTTGTTTCCTCCTTTCTTGATCGGGAAAACTGGGCGACAGTTTCGAAGACCTCACAATATTTGACCAAAACATGGTTTATTTGGGAGGATGTGATACAAGCATTGTCAGATGGATGCGTGTTGATATACTAGATGGGGACATTATATATATGGAGGACAGGAGTCGAAAACCCAAGGGTATGTATATGCCAAGTGGAACTGTGCGACAAGAAGACGGCATTGAGAAAACTGTAAGGTGAAACATACAGCATTTTAATCAGGGAGCAGAGGTCATTGGGCAACGCGCATACGAGCGCTTCGAACAAGATGATAGACGACAGAGAAAGAGAGGCATAGTTGGGGGACTCGGACAATGAGACTATGCAAGCAGTACGAATGATTTCAGAGCAATCCTACCTGATGGTTTGTGAGTACGCAAGAATATAGATCTGTGAAGACGTAGATCTTACCTAAAACTGGAAGTCGTCTTGGGCAAGGGCAACGGCCAATCCACCGATGAACTGGATACCGGGGTCGTCATCCCGGTCGCCGCCGGTGTCATACAAATGGCTATGGATCGCCCTGCCGATGGCCTCCCAGCCAGGAGCGCTCACGCCTTCAATCATGACGTTCGTCATGTTGGGGAACACCGACAACAGCGCCGACCCAACTTCCGCCGCCTCCTCGTGGCAGGAATAGAGCAAGGTGGAAGTTAGTGTCCTTAAGCTAAAGGCGTGGAGCCCGGCAGCATTGTTCCGGAACCCCAAGACGTTGAGCTCCGGGAGATACAGGTGTTCGAGCGCCGAGCAGTAGGTCACGATCGTCCGCACCGTGCAGACAGTGGGCATATGTTCAATTCTCTCCCGGATGACCTTGAAACGGAGGTCAAGATAACGAAGCCGTCGCCAATGCGCGCAAACTTGCACGAGCTCGAGGGGGAAAAGGGGCATGGCGACAGATTCAAGGTGGATGGTGATGAATTGCAGGCCGCGCTCCTGGAAGAAAGGCTTCAGGATCTTGATGATCATGGTCTTCTCCGGCACCATCGCTAGGCTCATGTTGGTGTGATAGGATATTGCGAAGCTGACGGACGATATCAAGGTGAGGGCGGAAAAAATGTGGCAATCCTCGGCCGGATAGTAGTAGTGGCGCGCCGCCGCGTCGACGATGGAAGTGCGACCCCTAGCCGTGACGACATCTATGGTGACATTCTCCCTAACCCCGAATGTCGACCATTGGCCGTTAGTCTCGAGGTAGGCAAGAGGGATATTGGGTGAGGTCACCGTAGCCCCCGTCTCTGCATATTGGGTCAGTAGAAGTATTGTGAACGGAGAAATAAACCACGCACTCAAGACAGCGGTATTAATTCCATTGAGTATGGCGCGGACAGCGGGATTGGCACAGTAATCGGGGCGGCAGATGCAGAGGTTGAGCGTGTAGAAGTTTGGGAGGGTGTTGCGTAACAACGTGACGAGCTCGTTGATGCGGTGGATGAATTTCGTGTCACGGAGCACAGAAGTAAGGGGCGCGGACAAATCATGGAGCTCGAAGTCGATGATCTGTAGAGCGGCAGGCCGGAATGATGTGAAGGTGGGAATTTCGATCAGGGACGAGCGTAAGGAGACCTTTGGCTGATCACGATCCTTCTCGATCCAGAATATCTTCTTCAATGCGGGGAATAGGAACTCGCGGCCGTTGGGAAGGTGCTCCGTGAGGAAGGCGGCGATGTCAGGAGTGAACGACTGGCGGGTACTCCACAACGTTTGCACACGAGAACAGACGAAGAAGAAGCGGCGAAGCTTGTAGCTTTCGGTGTCCTCGCCCGTCAAGTTTCGCGTAAGCTGGCCGTAGGCTAATTCTAGCAAACTAAAAATGGGTGAGCGGGGACGACGGTAAGCAGGCGAACGACGTACTAGCGAAACATGACCGGATCCGCGGTAAATTGATGGACTTGTCTATTTCTAAGCATGTCCTTCCAATCGATCAAAATGGCCCATAAGAGAGGTAGGTGGGGAACGGTCCGGTATAGAATAGTCATCGCGCTGGGGTAGGTAGCCGTGCAGATGCGGCCAAAAACAGCGATGTCCTTATACGGGTGAGCATCCCTCAGCTGAGAGGTACTCTCGGGACGCAGACAAGCTACAATGGAAATAGATATGTCGAGATTTCGAAGGACGCGAGAGGCCGCAGGTGAAGAGCCGCTTTGGAATTCGGCTTCGCGGCTGTAGGTGAATAATTTTAAGACTGAGGAGGAGACCACGAGCCCGTCCTGCATGTGTGAGTCGCGTAAATAAGGCTCTATCGAAAATATGTGGCGGACGTCTTACCTGGGCTGGTCCCTCGGACGCTTCACGATCGACAGTGGACGGCGCTGACATGGCGCGAGGGCGAAGGTGAGGACGACGAGGACGAGGGTGAGGGCGAGGGCGAGGACGAGGGTAAGGGCGAGGGTGAGGGCGAGGGTGAAAGTAGGGGGTGAAGGTAAAGGTGGGAGTTGGATACTCTGCGGGATATAGTGAACACGAGTAGGGTCAAGGGCACGCCGTTGGTCGTTAGGAAAAAACGCGACTGGTGGCCATCGATCCACGGAATGCCTCGTTAGCGCTTAGAGTGGTGGCAAAGGGCCCCCATCGTTCGTGCGCCAAACTCCGCCGGAAATTCCCAAGTTCAACTTCCACACCCCTCCGCGTTCTCCGTTGGCACCTCTCGATGTTACGACTGAGCGTCGAGTAAGGATCAGGGATACGCACGAGACGAGCAGGAGCGCCGACGAGCACTTGTGCAGCGAGAGCGGAGCAAAGCTCGACGGTCAGGGCTGGAGACAAGATGTATTGAGTGAAGTATACTACAAACGAAATACAGCGAGGCTTACCTGGAGACAAGAGGTCGAAACTGAGGTCTCCAGGTAGCAAAGTACAGGTCTTATATACATGTACGCAACAATGGAACGAGCGGACAATAGGTAACTAGGGTCGCGAGAGAACAGGGGAAAACAATGGATGTAAGTACAATAGCGACAGTAGAACAATGGTCGTAAGTACAATAGCGACAGTGAGACAATGGAAGCTATTGTACTACAGGACAAAGGACGGGTTACAATGCAACGGAGGACAATAGGAACGACGTGAGAAGTAAACAGTCCAAAAAGGAAACTCAGGCGCTGGGTAAACGGCGCCGAATGGGAGCGTTCGTAACAGTACCCCCCTCCTAAGGGTCGTGCCTTCACGACTAAGTCTTGTTGAGAGGGCCAGGGGCCGTTGGATGCGTAGAATGGAATTTTTGTACCACTTGCGGCGCATTCGCCAAGTCTGCTGCATCCTCCCAACTATCGTGCTCTGGGCCCCAACCCTTCCAATGCACGAGGTACTGCAGTTTCTTCCACCGCCCATACCGCACGACTCTAGAACACCTTCCACTTCATACTCCTCCTCCCCTTCTACTTCGATTGCGGGTGGCTCTGGAGGGTGTCGTCCAGGAGTCGACTCTCCTTGTGTGGTAGTAAGAGCGACACATGGAATACGGGATGGAGTGCAAGGTCCTTGGGGAGCCTGAGCTCATAAGCTAGGTTGCCCACCTTGCGTTCGACTTGGTACGGTCCAGCATACCGGTCCACCAGTTTCCTCGAGACTCCTGGAACACGGAAGTTCCTCGTGTCGAGCCACACCTTCTGTCCCTCCTTAAACTCCGGGGCCTCGCGGACGTAGCGATTGTAGTGCTCCTTCATCCGTTCGGCCGTTAGAGTCAAGGCAGCGGTTGCATCCTCCCTTGCCTGCCGCAACTCCTCTCTTCGTTCGTCTGCCGTGGGCACTGCCGTAGACAACATCGGAATGTGGAACTGGGGTTCGAAGCCATACATCAGATAGAAAGGCGAGTACCCCGTCGACGAGTGTTGGTGTGAGTTAAAGGCAAACTCTGCAATCGGCAGCCACTTGACCCAGTCATCACGGCGTCGAGAGCAGTACATTCGTAAGTAAGCCTCTATCTCCTGGTTCCATCGTTCCGATTGGCCATCCGTCTGGGGGTGATAGGCAGTTGACATTGCGCTTTCTATACCGAGGCCTTTGAGGATCGCACGGAAGAGCTTGCTTGAGAACTGGGGTCCACGATCGGAAATGATCTTTCGTGGTAGTCCATGCAGACGGAAGTGTTCTCGAATGAAGTTGTCTGCGGCTCCTTCCGCATCGATCTCCTCGGTGCATGGAATAAGATGGATCATCTTTCCATGCCGATCAACAATGAGTTGCAGCGCGTTGAAACCATCTACGTCTGGAAGTCCAGTGATGAAGTCGCAGGTTACTACTTGGCCTGGGCCGTCGGGGATCTCATTGGGCTGGAGAGGACCGTGTGGTTTGGTGTGTGATGTTTTACCACGACGGCAAGTGTCGCAGGTGTCCACATAGTCCTTGATAAACTTGCCCATGCCCGGCCACCAGTAGTTACGAGTAACCAACTCCGTCGTCTTCGCCTGTCCCGGGTGTCCTGCCGGCGGCAGGTCATGGTGGATGCGTACAATCTCAGCACGCAGTGCATCATCCTTGGGGACATAGACTCGGCCACGATAGAGAAGCAGGCCTTGTTCAGTGTTCCAGTCCACCAAGTCGTTCTGGAGACGCGCTGGTCCGAGACTGTCCAGTTTGCTAAGTGCTTCCACCACCTCCTGCTCACGATCTCCACACTCGCGGATGCATTGAAGCAGTGCCTTGTCTGGGACCACCGATAGGTGCCCTCGCTTGGCTGCCAAAACTCGGAAGTGTTCGGGTTGCAACAAGACACGTCCGACATTGTCATCTGCATCATCTCGCTGGTGGTCAGGCCTGCGCGACAGTGCATCGGCCCTACCATTGGAGGTGCCAGGTTTGTGTGAGATGACAAAGTCGAATCGCGACAAGTAGAGAGCCCATCGTGCCTGCCTACGGGTGAGGTTCTGTGCTGTACGCCAGTACTCGAGGTTTTTGTGGTCCGACTGGATCTCGAACACGCTGGGTAGTCCTTCGAGGTAGTGGCGCCAGGCTTGCAAGGCACGGATAATGGCGAGCATCTCCTTGTCATAGATCTCGTAGTTGCGTTCTGCCTCGTTCATCGATTCGGAGTGGAAGGCAACGGGGTGCCATTTACCATCCTCCCCTTCCTGAGACAGAACCGCACCCGTTGCGAAGCCTGAAGCATCGACTTCAACCCGGGTATTGCAGTCTGGATCGTACATGCTCAGGACTGGGCTCTCGGTGAAACGACGTTTGAGTTCATCAAAGGCAGACTGCTCCTCTTCTCCCCATCGCCATGTGGTGTTGCCCGTGAGGCGATCCAAAGGTTTGCAGATAGCACTGAAGTCCTTAATGAACCGCCGATAGAAATTCGCGAAGCCGCGGAATTTCCGTACATCTGAGGCGTTCTGAGGGACTGGCCAGTCTGCGATACCCTTGACCTTCACAGGGTCCATTTCCACGCAGTTCTCCGAAACGAGAACACCGAGGTATTCGACCTTGGGCTGTTCGAACTCGCACTTCTCTGGCTTACAGAACAAGTCGTTCTCCTTCAGCCGTTTCAGGACCTCGCGCACCAGAGTGCGGTGCTCCTCCATGTCATTGGTGAAAATGAGGATGTCGTCGAGATAGATAGTGACTTTGCCTAAGACAATGAGGTCCTTGAAGATGTCGTTCATAAGTGCAGAGAATGTGCTGGGTGAATTGGCTAGCCCAAAGAACATGACATTCGGTTCGAACAGTCCCCGGTTGGTCACGAACGCAGCCTTCCACTCATCACCAGCTTTGACCCGCACGTTGTTGTACCCCCAGCGGATGTCGAGCTTCGTAAAGTACTTGGCCTTTTTGAGTCGATCCATCAGGTCCGAAACCAGCGGCAGCGGGTAACGGTTCTTAATGGTAATCTCGTTCAGCCGTCGATAGTCCTGGACTGGACATAGACTGCCATCCTTCTTCTTGACAAAGAAGAACGGCGAGGACATCGGCGACTTCGACTCCTGAATATAGCCCTTGGCCACATTCTCGGCAAGAAACTTGTCAAGCTCAGCTTGTTCGCTTGGTGATAGGGGATACACCTGGGAGTGGAACATTTTCGCGTCCGGCACTAGTTCAATTGCATGGTCGTAAGGCCCGTGTTCTGGTAAACGTTCGGATGCTTCCTTCGAGAACACATGCAAGTACTCATGGTAGTGCTTCGGTACGATCTCTTCGACAGGGCGAACCTCCTTCTTCTGGTACTCTTGCTCAGCGAGTTGTTGAGAGTATGTGTACGTCGCTGAAGCAAATAATTGTGGAGTACCATAAAGGCGTTGTCCGTTGTCCCATGCACTGAGAAGAGACTCCTCAGTTCCATCCCACCGTGGCAGGAATCCTGGCGGCCATGGCCATTCCTCATCTTCTCTATCCTCCTCTGCCATTACGGCCGCACGTATCCTTCCAACCTTCCTGACCTTCCTCACCCGTCGAGAACCTTGGCGCGCCGTAAGCCGTACCTCCGTATCACGCGCTTTGGTCTCAACAGGTTTGGATGCCTTCGGGTTGGCCGGACACGTCTCTGGACATCTCGATAGACGCAGTGAGCCACGTTCCCAATCTACTTCAGGGTTGTGCTCGCGTAACCAGTCCAGGCCGATGATCACATCCTCCTCTCCGATGTCTGTCACCACAAACACCACCTTCTCCCGGTGGTCTCCAATCGCCATATCCAATACGGCGACCTCACTAATCGTCCCATCGCAGTTCTCTGTACCGTCGATGTTGTATAGAGGAATTGGTCTTGCCAACTTCCTCGTCGTAACACGATTCTCTACTACGAAACGTCTATGTAAGAACTTAGTTGTAGCTCCACTATCTACCATAGCTACAATGTCCTTATGCCGCTGCTTGCCGATTAACCGTACTGGTATGTGAAAGTGTTGACCATCATGATTCACTTCATACACGAACGATGAACCTAGTACAGAAAACCGACTATTACTACAAGAGCCAGCACGCGCAGCGTCCAATGCGGCTCGAATCAAAACCCTCCTTCTTGTCCGCCACCGTAAGGGCAGCAATTTTCTCCTCCATCGCCTTAACCTGCGCTCGTAGCGTGTTGATCTCCTCGGTCCGGCCCGGACGACGACGATGCGGTTTGCGGTTTGTTGACCCTAGGCTTGGGGCACTGGAACAGACGGTGTCCTTCTTCACCGCAGTTGAAGCAGGTGCCTTTGAAGGGCCTCCTACTTGTGCCCGTAGCCGCTGCCTTTTCGCCTTTCTTCTTCCACCCAAACTGCTTCGGTCGTTCTTCTTCTCGCATGGCCAGGGCCTGGTCGATCGACAGGGCCGCCTTCTGGATCTTCTCGACGTCGCTGATGTCGTGAGCTCCCTGTGCGAAGATGTCCTTGATCTTGTAGGGTAGGCCGGTGCGGTAGCGTTCACGCTTGTCGTGGTCGCTGAAGTCCGTGCGGGCAGCGATGGCGTTGAACTCGGTCGTGTAGTCCTTGACCGTGCCGAGCCTGTGCGAAGTCTTGCACAGCTTGGTGAGTTCCGCAGTGGCAGCCTGTTTATCGTCTGCCACACAGAAGTGTGCCTTGAAGTCGGTTTCGAAAGCCGCATAGTCTGCCCAGGGCATCATGCCCGTGGCGACCTTGACAATAAACGGACCGGCCCATGCAGCAGCTCCCTCCGT
This sequence comes from Ganoderma lingzhi, assembly GCA_026283605.1. NCBI lineage: Eukaryota > Fungi > Basidiomycota > Agaricomycetes > Polyporales > Polyporaceae > Ganoderma > Ganoderma lingzhi. The sequence goes on from JAPJYM010000009.1 coordinate 1,439,974, forward strand.
TAGCTTGTTGAGAACTGTGACCCAACAGATCTGTGCATCGACACCTTGAGCCGTTAGAGTGGCATGATAAATTTGGGCTGAGGCGATGAAGCGGAGGCCATCTTGTGCGGATTTTCCATCGTACTCTCGTGGGGTGAGCTGGTTGAGGAGTTTGGAGATGTCGAACAATGCAGGCGCGGGGGTGGTCATAGCTGGAACAACCCTTGGTGCGGGTGATGGTGCCCTACTGGGAGACGATGAGGATGAGGATGAGGATGAGGGTTCTGAGGGGGTGTTGAGGACAACGGTTTCTCGTTCTGACTTCGGTTCGACTACAGGTTCCTCTGGCTCTTCCGGCTCTGGTTCCCTTTCGGTCTTTGGGAGTCTAGAGGTCGAAGCGACTGGCGATCGGTCTGATGAGGATGCAATACGTTGTCGAACAAGTTCTAAAGCAACAGGAAGGGAAATTTCTCCGGTACGAGGGGATCCGGACGGGGTTGCAGTGGGAGTGGGTTTGCGACTCACAGGTCGCGAGGGTACACGGGAGGGTGGCCTTGACGTTGGACGTGAGGCCGGTCGAGATGAGGGGTTCTTGGCTGCAACAGCGGCCGCTTGACGAACTGGGGGACGGTCTGGGTCTCTTGGAGCGGGTGGCGGTGGATTAGCAATGTGCGCAAGGATTAACTCCTTCTGGTTGTTGGTCGTAGCACGTCGAGGAGCGATGGCTTCGACAACCGTCGGGTTCTCCTGAATAGTGCGGGTTCTATGTGGGCACGGTTGCTGATCGCAGACCCTCCAGTTGTTGTGGTCCTTGTCCCAGTGTTCGTCGTGAACCTCGGCCGGGTGAAATACGTGTGCAGACCTCTGACAAGCCACGGTGTCCCAGGGGTGAAGTTGGTAAGGGGTAGGGAAACTCGCTTCCTGTCCAGGAATCAAACGGCAGGTGCACGATCCAACACTGTCTGCTCAGCCTCCTCGGCCTATTGCTGTGTCTTAACCTCCAGGGACACGAGCCCAGGGGAGTTCTGCCTTGGCTTTGTTTCGCCGCCTTTCTCTAGCCTCCCACGCCGTGAGGCGGACCACTTCTGTCAGTGCCGGGGTCTCGGGTTAGGAGCTTTCCGCGCACTGTACCACTAAAAGTGGCAAGCCTCGAGTTGAATCAAGACCACGTCCGATGGTGTGACTAGAGCGCGCACTACGCTAGGCCAACACAGAGGATCTATGTGCGTACCGTACGAGAGGGAAGTGATAAACGTGTATAAACTCCAAGGAAAGGGGATGTTGCGCTGGTGCTCGTGTAGGAAGTTTCGACCTAATGTTACGACTGAGCGTCGAGTAAGGATCAGGGATACGCACGAGACGAGCAGGAGCGCCGACGAGCACTTGTGCAGCGAGAGCGGAGCAAAGCTCGACGGTCAGGGCTGGAGACAAGATGTATTGAGTGAAGTATACTACAAACGAAATACAGCGAGGCTTACCTGGAGACAAGAGGTCGAAACTGAGGTCTCCAGGTAGCAAAGTACAGGTCTTATATACATGTACGCAACAATGGAACGAGCGGACAATAGGTAACTAGGGTCGCGAGAGAACAGGGGAAAACAATGGATGTAAGTACAATAGCGACAGTAGAACAATGGTCGTAAGTACAATAGCGACAGTGAGACAATGGAAGCTATTGTACTACAGGACAAAGGACGGGTTACAATGCAACGGAGGACAATAGGAACGACGTGAGAAGTAAACAGTCCGAAAAAGGAAACTCAGGCGCTGGGTAAACGGCGCCGAATGGGAGCGTTCGTAACACTCGACGCCACGATGGCCCACAGCCGTAGGACGCGTTCGAACCCCTCTCCTCCCAGTCACAGCCCATCTCCCACTCCTGCTTCGAGACGCGGCCGCACCAGCAATGGTAAAGCCCCTACTCGACCCGACCGCAAGGAGAAGAAGAAGCTGGAGAAGGCCGACGTTGGTAGGCAGGCAGGCGTGTCGGATGTCGACATGCTAGATGAGGTCCCTGCTACGGTCAAGAAGTCAGGTACGTCGTCCATGAAACAGTGTACTGGAACATACGCCAATCCGAGTAGGACTGATACTCTTCGGGGCAGGTGCCACGAAGACCACAACAGGCAAACGCAAACTCGCCGAGACCGAGACGGAGCACGAGGTCCACAGCGAGGCCCCCACCGCCGACTTGGATCGCGACCCAGTCATCGTTTCCTCTGAGCTGAGCGAGCTCGAGGATATGGTTGCGGCGACTCCCAAGCCGAAGAAGAAAAAGCATCGTGGCGACGACAAAGTAGTTCCTGCCAACACAAGTGTCAGCCATACACGCCATACCAGTTCGACTAACGACTCGCAGACTCACGCCAACAAGGACAAGCGTTCGGATAAAGAAAGCGGCGCTAAAGCAGTGTGAGTTCATTGATGCTAAATGTCGCTATTGGCACTTACAATATCTGACGCTAACACTTTCCGTGCAATTTAAGCCGTCCAAACAACGACGACATAGCCGCATTCATGCAAGTCCCACTGGATGCTATCAGCCCTCGCTCCTCTGCCAGCGGCAGTGACGACACTTTTTCTCGATGTACCTTCCTACTACACAGTTCTTCTGCAAAGTCCGATGGCACTTCCAGTTCCTCAAAAGCGACCAGCGTCGCCAGGGCTTCTGGAAGTGCTTCTCGGTCTTCAGGTTCGTCCACAGCGCTCTCAAGTTCTTCTGAGGTTTCCAGAGCGCCACCTCGTGTCAGCCGCACGAAAGCTGTGTCTCCAGCGCCAATGGCCAAGCCACCGAAGCCGACGCAGGCGCAGCCGTTTGAACCTGACACCAACAAGATGGCGAAGGGTAAGGGTAAGAAGCCGAGGCCACATACTCGTGAGCAAGGTATCGTGGGGAGTGACACAGAAGATATCGAGCGCTTGGCGGCGTTGTCGAGCCCGGCCAAGAATGGTGCACGGGTGACAAGCCAGGTGCGTGGCATTCACATTTCGCTGATTGTGTCATGCCAGTTTAGTAACCATTGCCGCCAACATTTCGTCCGCGATTGCGATTGCACAGCACCTTGTCAACATCAAAGAATCCGAACCCCAAATCAACATCCAGGAACCTACCCCTCGGAAGCCTGCTGGAAACAAAGGCGCAAAGCGTGCCCGCGTCCGTGTGTCCAAGCGCGACGCTCAGAGTTCGGTGAGCTCAGTCCTGAACATTTTCCACTGTATGATCTGCTCAGTGCTGTATGTGGAACAGGGGGAGGATTCCGACGTTGAGATCGTTGAGGATTCCTCCAAAGCGCTGCAAGTTCCTCAGTCCAGTCGGAATCGCTCGAAATCTCATTCTGTATCACCCAGTCGATGGCGTCAGGATGATCTCCCGAAGGGTACCGATGTGGACAAAAGATGGAAGAAGTATTTGGTGCCCACGTTGCTCCAGTATCAAGGCGCTCAGCTAGAGCCGTGGAATTGGGTGGATGGTACGACGGTCCCCGCCGTGCAGATGATCTGGGACGCCATCTTCGGCGACGATCTTCCTCACACGGTTGAGGCAAATGACTGTGTTCATAGACTTGTAGGCTTTTTATCTCTTTGACGTACAGAGCCGCTGACCACGACTGCGTATTAGGCGACTCAAAAATTGTGGGACTGGAGGTCATCCTTCCGTCAGGCCGCGGAGGTCGTCGTGGCGCATTACCTTGATTCAAGCCCATTGACGCGGGACGCGCAAAATCGAGCAGCCTTTAGCGAGAAGATCATCGAGGGCGGCCGGTTCCTGTACGAAAATCCGCTTGCCGATAACACCAAAGTGCGTCATTTGATCCCTGCTTGTTGTTCAAGACTAAATAGACATTCAGCGTCTTTTCCGGAGCCAGTTTACGTTGACGGTTTTGGCCGTGCATCTTGACGCGACCAAAGATGCTCTCAATATCCCCGGCCTGTACCCGAAGGGAACTGACCCACGCCGCCCGATCGGTGCTATCGGGCTCGCAGCTGCTGCGGTGCGTCCACGCTCCCGTGTTCCGTTATCATTCAGTCCGCGCTGATTGTCGTGATGTAGCTTGAGCGCATTTTCAAGCTGTATGGTAGCGGGTTCATGGCGCTTGACCAGGCGAAGGGCGTGTGGAAGGCCGTTCCGCAGTACAACCCCAGCTCCGGCGGGACAAGTGCATCCTACGCAGAGTTTTCTGAAGTTCGCTTCCAAGGTCCTACCAACCAGTACGTCGAGCGGGCTAACAAGATGCCCCATGCCCGGATTGCTGCTATCGTCGACGCTGCCAGAGAGTACATGGGCAAGCGCTCCACTCTCAATGACCACGCTCCCATGGCTGAGGTCGAAGTACATGGGCGGAACGAGCTGGCAGATGACGATGACGACGACTGATATCCCGGTAAGTTCTCAGTTTGTTGATCCCCGTTGTTGAAGCGTGACAGTGCTGGTTACCCAGAAGACCCCACATTTCTTGGCATCGACGCGCGTCGTCCTGTCTTTTAGGTTTGAAAGAGCATGTGAACGTGTTCCGAAGTTGCTTGGTCACGCTTGTCTTGTCTTGGTCGTGCTTCTCCCCTGTCCTCCGCTTTAAGTTTCTCGCGTCGCTCTCATCGTCCCATAGTCGGTCGCTATTGTTCCCCATAGCTCTTGTGTCCCATAGCCTATCGCTCTCGTGTCCCGTAGCTCATCGCTCGCGTGCTTATCCCATTGTACATCACCATATTGCATTGTCCCCTCACGCCGCACGGGCCATCCCGCTGTCCCCTCTGTAACCCTCGTCATATAGCTTGCACTTGCTTGGAATTGCTTACATCATCACTAATGCATCTTTTGCGCTGTAATGCTTCACGGACTGGTGTGCTTTGCTCAGATCAGCAGAGTCCAAGCAGGCCCAAGTACATCAGAACTTCCGGATGTCATGCACGCTTTGTACGCGCTCAGAAGACATCCAGCAACTGGTCAGTTCCCAAGCGCGCTCAGGGTGCTCTCAAACGTTCCAGTTCCCCGGACTCGGGGTCGCGCCCTCAGTGCATCAGGATAATCCCGACGTTCGACAGCCTCTTAGAGACGGTGAAGGTCTCAGGCCGCGACTGGTCTCCGATGTTCACCCAAGCTTCGAAAGATTGCAGGTACGCGAGATCTCCAAGGGTTCATGGCGTCGCTAGCGCACTAGCATGTCATTTTATGAAGTGTATCTAAGATAACATCAAGGCCCTACCAGCAACCGGACCTGCCTTAGATCCTGGTGCTGCTTGGATCGCCTGACACAGCTATTAAGGCACTCAAAGCAAAGGTGCAAGACGCTGATGCAGGGCACGTGGTGTAGTTGGTTATCACGCTCGCTTAGCATGGAGTCTGTGTGCGAGAGGGGTCCGGTTCGATCCCGGACGTGTCCATTTTTCAACCTTGTGGCTTTGACGTATAGAACAGAAGGGACGCCAGGCGTCGGGGAAGGTGTAATGATACAGGTAAAAGAAGAGATTGAACCTAGTGTAATATTGTTGTCCACCGCCAGCTGTCACGCTGCACACTGGATCCGAATCATCGCAAACGGAAACATCTTCTCCAGCCAACCGCGCAACCGTGCCCGCCCCTCCGGACGACGGTCCGCATCGTCCCCCGAACAAAAAAGGAATCACGTAACCGGCAGAGCTAGATCTTTGAGCCCATGCGGTGCGGCAGAGCCGTGAAGTGCTTCCGCGGCGACCTCAAGCGAATCCAAGTCGAACCCCACCTCCGGGATGTGAAGACTACGAAGACGTGGACAGTGTCGTCCGAACGCGAGGAGGGCCTCGAGGTCCGCACGTTGAGTGCCGAACAGGCCGTAATAGTCCATGCCGGTGCGCAGATGGAAGCTCTCGAGGTCCGGCCACGCCTCGGCAACCGCGCGGAAGTCTGCCAGGCCATACGAGCGTACGGCGGGTCCGGTGAGGTCGAGCGAGAAGCTGCGGATGGTCGGATGGGACAGGAGGGGGTCGATGAGCGCTGCGAGCGTCGCGTCGACCCCATACGCCAAGTGGCCCTGTCCGCAGACCTGCTCGCTCTTCCACTCGAGGCCCTCGAGGCCCGTCAAATATGGGCACTTCGCGACCACCGCGCCCAGGATGGCCTGCACCGCTCGGTGCATGTTCCTGGAGTCTGCGTGCGATTCGTAGACAGAGAGGGTTTGCAGCTGGGGAACGTCCACGTGGGCGATGAGAGCCCCGAGCGCAACGAACCCGTTGCTCAAAACCCGTAGCGTACGGAGTCGGGCGAAGGCGACATGATGGTCTAGACAAATTCAAGGGCTCAGATCGATGGAAAGGTAATGGAGACTCCGGAACGCGGAGAGGAGCGCGAGATGGTCGGAGTTAACGTGGAAACCCAGCCGAAGGTAACGCAGACGGGGGAGCGATTGAGCAAGTGGTCCAAGATCCAGCACAGGAATGTTTATGTCGACGGAGAGCGCCTCCAGATTGATTCCGAAACGACTAGAAGCAGTCCGCAAGGGCGCTCAGAACCTTGCTTTTCTGGCAGGTGTCTGCCCGACGGATGATGACGTTCAGCTCACGGATCGAAGAGTTCAGGAGGGACAACAGGCGGCGCCCGGCAACATCCAAGTTCGGAAGGATTGGGGTATTTCCAAGGACCGACGACAGCCGGCACCAAAAGTCATCTTGCCAGATTTTCGATTTCAAAACCGCGTCCATGGTGCCCGAGCCGACAAACGGGTCGAGGACAATTTCTCGCACGAGGGAAGCGTATTCCTGGAATCGACCCCAGCTCGACTTCGGCCAGAACGCACGTCTTGAACGTATTCCTGCAAATGCTATATGCGTCTCATATAATCCTAGGATATCGGATCTACATACCAGAGGGGGGATCTCCCATTGACATCTTGAAGAGGTCTTCCGTGCGATCCCGACGACCCACAGCAGATGCCTCAATGGCCTATCGTCCCAGAGACGCCTCCACAACGCGACAATGGCCGGTCTAGTGAGGCCACTGTGAACCCTTGCTAATCGAGCCAAAGTCCGGCGAACAGCTTTCGAGTCGCTGGATTCATGATAGGAGGCGTCGGATACTTCAAGGTGAGCGGCAAGGTGCAAGGTGACATGATAGAAGATATCTTGAAATCCTGTTGGAGTATTTATTGTTGTCATGGTAGATCTAGGAAGCCTTGCGAGCGATAGTTGGGGGAAGGTACGAGGGGGTGTGTACTGGGGGCGTTCGTCATAGGTTTAGCGTCGCCTTCGGCAGCTGCAGTTTCCTAAGAGGGCAATTTCGGAAAGGGCTCAGCTGTGGAGTCGCGCCCACCTAGGCTAGCGAACCTTATTCTACACTAAAGGCAAATGATTTCTAGGTAAGTATTCCAATAGTCCAGAAAAAAAGGTTTGCGACTAACTGGCGGTTCGAACGTTAACACAATGCTCGAAGGTTTCGTCCTATGTCGGTCGTCAGTATTTACGGCCCACGGGCAGTTCATTCACAGACGTCATGCTCACGCCGCGCGCCCAGACGGTAGTGGATGTCCTTCGACGGATAATTAATGGTACATGGCAATTGTAGTTCCCTCGCCCTCCCGTGAGGTACGGCAATATCCGACCTTCAGACTCAGACTGGTAAGGCTCGAACATGTGCAGATGAGCGAAAGCTAACGACACTCCAGCACTGCGTCTTTCGGGTCTAAGTCCTAAAAGTGATGTATACGCACCTTGTGATACGTAGGGGAGACGACAGTTGAGGACTTGGAAGCGGGCCAGGGAATCATTCCCCGCTTTGTTCTCCTTAATGGCTTGCGTTGTTCGTGACGTCCTCGGGAGAACTGACGATGCGACCATTTTTCGTGCCGTGCTTGAGAAAATGAGGACATAATTCATTGCTCATGTCTGCCCGGCAAGTAGGAAACGATGTGACAACGAGGCTTCAGCATGGCGTACGTACTTGTCCCTCAGCCTGGCAGGAATTTTCCCGTGAGGTTTGATAACCGATGCGGGGGCGAATAGACGACGACAATGTACCCTTGGCGCGAGAATATATATATAAGTACTTGCGGCCAGTAGGGTCCACGGTGCGACCAAGTGCCCATTCTGGGCGGAAAAAAGGGGAAAGAACTTCCTGTGCATCGCCTCCGCTCCGTTCATCGCGCCGAGCATATCAACTTGACTGCTGGATTCAACTTGCACGGTGACGAAGGTCAACACGAGACGCGGCGGCGCTAGGATAACCTTGGCAAGGAGAATCAGCACCAACTTTTATGTGAAGTTGGTGGCCACCTACGGATCGTGCCGAGGCCCGAGGGGAGGTTTAACAGGGTTTAACTTGCGTTCAAGCAACAGGGGACCGGAGATACGCCGCAATGACTGTTCCGGGCCGGGAAATTGCATCCAGTGGCCACATGCCGACGGTGATGGTTTCCCCGTCTTGCATACGCACCCACAGCGATTCCACGCTGAGCACTGCGAGGCTCAGCTCAACGTCGACACCCGGGTCTCCCGGATGCTCCGTGGTGTGACTCCTTGACTACGAAAGGTGCAAGCGTCAAAGAGGGTCAATAATGCGTGAGTAAGCTGAAGTAAAACGAACGCGATAGTATGCCGACCAGAACAGGTCCCGATCGAATACCATGCTTCTCGAATTCTCGACAGCCTGTTTACTCAATCCCGTGGTCCTTCTACATCACAATACTCTCGGCGTTTCCCAGAGCCAGAAAAAGCCCCCACACTACCAGAGCGGAGACGGAGACGGAGGTGGACAGAGTGAAGAGCTTCAAGTGGGCCAGGATCCGGAGGCGTGGCATGGCGAGCGCCACGACATGATGGGATGGTGACGGCGACGTCATTGTCGAGGCGTAGCTGGTCGCAGCCTTTTTATCGCCGCCAGGGACTTGCCGAATTCGCGTGAAGTAAACAAGAAGTGATGGATCGCCCAGTATAGAGTCGTGGGAAGAGAAGCGCGTGAGGATGAGAACGAATGTAAAAAGCTCAAGGTCGCGCCCCTCCTCCCGCTCTCCTCAAGGTCTCCTGCCTTTCACTGCCACCTCGCCCCCCCCCTCACCACTCTCCCCCGCTGCCACAAGCCTCTCCAGGCACACCACTCCTTGACCGTCTTCACCATGGTTTCCTTCAAGCTCGCCGCCCTTGCGCTTCCCGTCGCCGTCGCCAGTAAGCTTTTCGCTCCATGGATCTGGGAAGCGCCGAACCGGATGGTTGAACTTCGAACTTCCCCTCTACAGACGCGATTACCATCCTTGGTCCTAGCGAGACCAACTTCTGGTGAGTGGATTAGCATGCGCCCGCTTCGTAAGGGCTCGACGGCTGAAGAATGTCTTGCGGTCGTGAAGGGTTCAGAACCAGACCAACACTATCACTTGGCAGTTCAGCCAGGGCGACCCCAGCCCCATCAACATTAACGTTGTAAACCCGAACAACCAGACGCTTAACGGTGCCTTCGCCATCGCGAGCTTCGTGAACGTCTCCGTGCAGGTATGAGCAATTTGTCGAATTGATCCGCGTACCTGCTTTATTCATTGATTGCGCGCATCATAGACCGTCACCGTGTGAGTATCCCCTCCTTGGTGTCGTCCATCTTCCCTATCTCCCGAGGTTGGTCTCGGAAGCGTGAAGAATCCCGGGCATCGTTCGACTTTGTCAGGCGGAGTACTCAGCCAATGGAACGACGTGTCCGCCGTACTTCGGCAGCGATTCTTCGGAGCAACTGTCAAATTTTAACTGCGGCAAAATTTGCGGCGTTGCTCCGCCGACAACCTTGTGCATGTTGTTGTACTCGTGAAGCCTGTTCAGAAGCCTAGGAATGCTGACCATGTTGTCTACACCAGCACGAACGTCACCCTCCGCCCCGGCGATGGTTACATTGTCGAATTCGTCAACACTTCGAACCCCGCCCAGATCTTCGCAAACAGCTCAGCGTTCTCTGTGAAGCCCCCTGGCTGTAAGTCTTCACAATCTGCCATTACGACATCCGAAACTTACGACGCACGTTGACTGGGACAGCACAAGCGGCCCCAACTGCTACTCTCACCAGCTCCGCAGCTAGTGGCAGCGCCACCTCACCCTCGAACTCAACCGCGAGTGGCTCCAGTTCAGCCAGCGCAACGAAGGCTGCGGGTGGGGCCAACGGGGCGCTCTCCTCAGTTTCGACTGGCGGCGTCCTAGGCGTGATTGCAGCCTGCGCAGTCGCCTCCCTCTCTGGCCTCCTCCTGTGAGGAAGCTGCCCGTGGAAAGCATTGGCTGCAGCGCCAAGCAACTCTCCCCTCACCTCTTGTGCAGCAAAACCCTCTCAACTCCTCGCAATGACGTCCCTAGTGGGCACGGACATTGACATTATTGACATTGGTCCAGGGTCCCTCGCAGTCTCTAGTGTGGCTACACTCGTTCACCCGTCCGCTCATTTATCGATTATCCCTCGGCTTGTTGTGTGTTGCCCTTTTGGTCAGAACCAGACTGTTTCATCTGGCTATGCTTCCTTTGACGTATAGTCCGTTGTTTCTTATCTGCTCGTATAGCTTTGTCACCTGGTATTGTGTTGGTTCTCCGCTTTCTGTTGTGCTGTCTAGTGTAGCGCTCCGTCGATGTTTCGATAGCCATAATACCCCCTAGATAGCTGTCCACATGCACTATCCATGCGGCCCAAGGTCCATGCCGTACTTTCGTATGCACATGTGATGGATGCTAGTGCGCTTGGGCCCGAACGTGTTGCTCCATGATCACCTCACCTCGGGCGAGGCTGCGTCCACGAAACCGAATCCAAGATATTGGTCTCCACTGTTGGCACGCAGCGCGGTTTGTGAGGATTTCTGGCGCCCCGGATTCTGCGCGAACGACCCGCGGATGCGGATAATATCCTCGCCGGGCGCGTGAAGCACCGGGGGCACATTGTTGAGCCGGCCGAGGTGTGAGTGCGAACCTGCCGCGAATGGGCCATCCAGTCCCAATACCATAACCTCGCCCTCCCCCCCACGCTGCGAGCTCCTCCCAGAAGGCGAATGCGAGTGCCAGACGCGTAGTGCGCCTCCAAGCCAAGATTCTCCCGGGCCCACTCGCGCGGTGCAACGTCCCAGGTTCCCGTTCCTCGACCAGCGTTCCCACTTCCTCGTTCCTTGGCTCCTGCCCGGGGCCCCTCCCTCCCCTTCCCTCGGGCCCCGGCTGGACGCCTCGATACCGCCTCGAGACGCCACCAATCCCCTCCCGCGCATACTTAAGCAGCCTAGCCCCCTCTTCGCCTTCACAGAGCTTCTTCGCGCCCTCCCTGTACGAAACGAAACGACGCTCGCTTGCAGGCACTACTTAGTGCTAGTTGCGGTCTATTACCCGGACCCCGAACCCAATCCGAATCCCGTACCCGAATCCGTGGGCCCGGCGCACGACCGTGACAGCGGGCGACGCGGCGGCACGACCCCCATCCTCTCCATTCATGACCCGCTCCTGTTCACACCCACACCGGTACGATGCCCCTCTACCCCGTACGCCACCCCAACACCAACACCAACGCCAACGCCAACGCCAACACCTGCGCCAGCGGAAGCAACAGCAGCACGAACATGAACGGGGCGACAGGCGCGCAACAACAGGATGAGCTGACGATGACGGTGTTCGGCGCGGTGGAGGGCCTGAGCCAGGTGCGGAAGGCGGGGTTTCTGCTCGAGACGAGCCTGGCGCTGATTGAGGGCGGGAGGTGCGTACTCTGAGTTCATCATGTCTTCGGTGCCTTTTCTGTGCGAGTGTGCTCGTCGGCCCCCGTCGGTCTGCTGCTGCTCCCCCCGCTCTCCGCCACCCCGACGCCGCGTCGTCGAAGACGGACTCGGGAGGAGGGGGTTAAATGCCGAAGGCTGAAGCTTTAGGCTCTCGCAGCCGGTGGGCGTGGTGGCCAGTAGGGGTGCTCGATTTGTCTGGACTATGGACACCGAGCGCAGCTAGGCACGCACTATCGGTGGGCAGCGACGGCTTGGACGGGCGTGCTCGCTCATCTCGCTCGTCCTCCAAACGAGCTCTCGATTCGTCGAGCGTGCACACGGGACCCCATTTATTGCGGTGATTGCCAGTGCCAGGCGGGGGTCCACCCACCGCCGCCGACAAACCTTAATGAAAGTTGCGGCGGCGAGACGCGCAGTGCTGACGGTGGTTGCCATCGTAGCTATGGCGACGAGGTCGAAAACTACCTGGACGTGTACCTGCGCACGCCGGGGCTGGAGAAGCAGGACGTCGCTCGCGCGCTGCTTGCGCGGGGCAATGCGCGCAAAATGGCGGGAGAGCGGCTGCTCGCGAAGGCCCAGCAGGACTTCCAGGCCGTCGCGAAGCTCGACCCGTCAAATCGCGAGCTGCAGGGGTATCTTCGGCGAAGCGACATGGTGAGTTCTGGTATACAGTCTCCGGACGGTCGAAGAAGTCGAAGGGGCGCCCTATCTATCTGACAGAGAAGGCGTCGAGGGAGCCCTCGGCGCGCCTTCGTGTGTGTGTGCGAAGAGGGTCTGTCGGGGACTCTCTCGCGCTCGCAGCTTCGGGCTCATAGGCTCGCTCTCGCCTCCTGACTCGTTCGACGACGGACACAGTGCTGACTGGAACGTACACGCGCAGATCCACTTCGTCGATGAACCTGCCTCGCAGCGCGCTCCACCAGAAATCTGGGAGCGGATAGCGCGGTTCATTCCGCGTTACCATCTCCGCTCATGGCTCTTCGTGTCCGCATTTCACCGCGATATCGCCGTCCGCCTCATATTCCACACGATCGACCTCTATTTCGGGGAAGACCAGGACTTGAACCGTGGGTTGGACATCTTCGATAGAGTCAAGGTGGATCAGGGTTTTGCGCGCCGAGTGAAGGCGCTCAGACTCCATTGGGCGTACGAGGAGAACGACATGTTCGATCTCATGACGAGTGAGTGCTTGTATGCGCCACTTTGTGTATTAAGTGGCTGACGACGTGTGTCTAGGGATGTTCAAATCTGCGCTACCAGCGTTCGTTGCGTTGAAGGAGTTCGAGTGGATAGGATATCCAGAACTTCGTGCAGACATGGTGCAAGCAGTGCTCCAGGCGCAACCGCATCTTCAATCCCTCGGACTTATCGGTTGGCATTTTGACGCTGTGGGCGTGGTATGTGTGGCGTTGATTAATATTGCATTTTGGATTAGCGTGAGCTGAATTTTTCTCCTACAGTCTGCCTTCAGCGGCCTCCGCAAGTTCATCCTTCGCGCAGAGGACGACGACGGCTTTGCGGATATGGGCGAAGTCCGCACCGTCCTCGACCAAAACCAAGGCACACTCCAGCACCTCACGCTCGGCGCGTACCTCCAGCGGAACCACTCATGGGACCATGCGTTCCAGTCTGCGACGATACGCAACCTCACTCACCTAGAGCTCGTCGACACGCGACTCTCGCATGTCGTACTTGCACGCATTGCGCACGCGCACCAGCTCGAGAGCCTGACGCTGCACGGCACGTTTGAAGAACCGTGCTCGGCGAGTGTCGTGTTCGGGAGCGATCACATCATCGACGGCGCTCACACCTTCCTGCCCCATCTCGAAGAATTCCGCTTCGTGATGGTCGGGCATGACGACGACCAGGGCCTGTTCCAATCTGTTGCGCAGTTCCTCCGCCAGCGGCCAAAGTTGCGGAGGCTAGACCTTGGCAACTGCCCCTGGGACCTTGTCCATGGAGTACTGCCTGACTTGAGCGGCTTGCGCGTGCTGCGAGTCCGCATCGCGAACGTGACGGAGGCTTCGTTGACCACGTTGGTAAAGTCGATACCGAACACGATGTCGGCGATACACCTGGAGACGGCCGTTTCCGACCAACCGATTGTGAGTAGCTTAATGTGCGGCACATTTGTGTGCACGATCTGACGGTTCCACAGCACGAGTACGCCGCCGCGTTCAAAAAGTTCCCGTCGATCAGCATGCTGCACCTTGACAGCAATCTGCGGAGACCGCAACCGAACCTGCTCTCCGACAAAGAGTATCAGGTGCAGACGGAGCAGTGGGCAGCGAACGCGCGAAGCATCGCCCGGGCATTGCCCACGATCGACTTCGTCGGCTGGCACGGGGAGCACTACGTCGTCGTGCGGAGCAGTGGCGACGGGGCGCGGGAGAGGGAAAAGGTCGAGCTGAAGGAGCTGCCCGCGAGACGACGGCTGGACTGTGCGAAGGGCGTGGACTTGGGCAGCGAGGATGCGGCGTGGATGGAACGCAAGGACCTTCCGATGGATTACGAAACGCCAGGACTCCAGCAGACGTGAGGCGGCGGCGGCGGGGAGGTATGGCTTTGTCTTCCGTTGGTTGGACCGGGTTTCGCTAATGTAAGTATGCGGTGGCTGCCGGGGCTTTGTTAGGACTGGACGTAGAGCTTGTTTATACCCATTTACATGTATTTTTACAATCATACAGGTGTGTGCTACCTGCTTGCGGCATTTATGTTTCCTGTGCCTCGGGCCCGATGGTCAGTTTTTCCCTTCGGTTTCGGTTGCTCACGTAGTTCATCTAGGACCACAATCTCACTGTACAGTCCCTGTGCTCCCAGCTCGTGCAGCATCTGGATCTCACACGAATGTTGGTAAGCACGCTTTGTGCTTATCTCGTAATTCGAAGCTGATCACGTTCCTTGCATCGATTCACAGGCAGTTGTATGCCTGCGACCCAATGATTTATAAGGACGGTCACGCCTGCAAACTCTCCCTGCACCCGTTCGGGTTATGAATAAGTTAGCGTGTACGTGGGGGACGGCAATCCGTTCGCGAAACTGTCTCTAGCGAGAAGGTCTAGCCTCTCAAGCTCTAGGACGACGAAATCGCACTCCCAATCCCAGCATACTTCGCGGTGATCATTAAAGCGTTCTTGAGGACCTCTCAAGCCAGCGTTATTTTCCGTGTATCTCTGCTGGAGCCTGGAGGCTGCAAACCATCTGAGTAAGCATCCTCCCCACACGTCCTTATCACGTTTTCTGACTTTCCCAAGGATCGCTCTCGGCATCCCGTGTAGCATATAAACTACCATGCCTCTGCGCCAATCGTTCCCCACTCGCTTTCGCGTTCAATTGCCTAGGGACAATCTGGGCGAATCTTCGGAGCCGTCCATGGATCCGCAGTACAGTCAACTGTTCCAACCCATTCGGATCGGGGACGTGACCCCCGCACACCGCGTCGTGCTCGCACCACTCACGCGCTTGCGCGCCAACACTCGCGGCGTGCATGGCGATCTGGCCGTCGAGTACTACGCGCAGCGTGCGTCTATCCCAGGCTCTCTGCTCATCTCCGAAGCGACGTACATCTCGCGGCAAGCTGAGGGGAGGTCCCCGAACGCTCCTGGAATATGGAACGAGGAACAGATCGCTGGATGGAAACGCGTGAGTGCATCTGTAGTTTGGGAAGGTGCATGTACTGTGATGTGCACACACAACTCACGCTGCTGCGGATGCCATAGGTCGTCGACGCTGTCCACGCCAAGGGGTCATTCATATACATGCAGCTATGGGCGCTCGGGCGCGCAGCAAGGCTTGGATACATACACGAGCGGGACCCTGATTTCGCTTACGTCGCCGCGTCAGACGTCCCCCTTCCTGGGAGGGATGAGGTACCAAGACCTCTCACCGTAGAAGGCACGTGTTTGCGATTTGCTGAGGACAATGGCTCGTATTAATCCTTCTCTAGAGATCAAAGAGTATGTTGCGGCATTTGCACAGGCCGCCCGGAATGCTGTGTTCGGAGCAGGGTTCGACGGCGTCGAGATCCACGGGGCGAACGGGTACCTCGTCGATCAGTTCACGCAAGACGTCTCGAACACCCGCACGGACGAGTACGGCGGCTCCATCGAGAACCGCTGCAGATTCGCGCTGGAAGTCGTAGGTGCGGTATGTGCCGCGATTGGCGACTCGAAGACGGCGATCCGCCTCAGTCCGTGGAGCGAGTTTCAAGGTAGGATTTGGATATCCAGACAAGCATCTGATATTGGAGTGTCCGTTAGCTGATACGGATCCGCACCACAGGTATGCGCATGGCGGATCCGATTCCGACTTTCAGCTATCTCGTGTCTCGTCTGGCGAAGGACCACACGAATCTGGCCTATCTGCATATCATCGAGCCGGGATACTCCGGAAATGCGAATAATGAGGTGAAGGCAGGGGAGGTCAGTCTATCCTTGTATTCTTTGTGTGCCAGTCGCTCTGTTGATATAGTATTCATAGTCCAATGAATTCATTCGCAACATCTGGCTTCCCAGACCGCTCGTTAGCGCTGGTGGGTATACCCGGGAGCATGCGTTGCTAGTGGCAGGAGAGACGGGGCAGCTCATTGCATTTGGACGACCCTATATCAGCAATGTAAGACTTATTCACCTAGGAGCTTGCGATGCTATCGACTCGCTCACTGTTCATGTATCACAGCCCGATCTTCCACTGCGGCTGCGTAAGGACATTCCGTTGGCGGAATGGGACAGAGACTCGTTCTACACCATTGAGGACTCGCACGGTTACATCGACTACCCGTTCGCCAAAGACAACGTCGCTGGCGCTGAATAACCACACTCGGGCTTGAAGCTTTGAAGCAGCAGTTAGCGCAAGCCCTGGGTTTGTTCTGGACTATGTATTGGAATACTTACCGTAAAAATCAATGCATTCAGAGCGCCTGAACGAAATAAGGTTCTCCAGAAACACACACTGCGGAAACTACCGAAGGCGATACTGTGACGTAACCCCTGCCGCTCCGTCCTCCTTTCCTCCTCGTACCTTCCTCCCAATTATCACTTGCAGACCTCCCAAATCTACCATGACAACAGTAAATTCTCTAGCAGGATTTCAAGATATCTTCTATCATGTCACCTTGCACCTTGCCGCTCACCTTGAAGTATCCGACGCCTCCTATCATGAATCCAGCGACTCGAAAGCTGTTCGCCGGACTTTGGCTCGATTAGCAAGGGTTCACAGTGGCCTCACTAGACCGGCAATTGTCGCGTTGTGGAGGCGTCTCTGGGACGATAGACCGTTGAGGGATCTGCTGTGGGTCGTCGGGATCGCGCGGAAGACCTCTTCAAGATGTCAATGGGAGATCCCCCCTCTGGTATGTAGATCCGATATCCTAGGATTATATGAGACGCATATAGCATTTGCAGGAAATACGTTCAAGACGTGCGTTCTGGCCGAAGTCGAGCTGGGGTCGATTCCAGGAATACGCTTCCCTCGTGCGAGAAATTGTCCTCGACCCGTTTGTCGGCTCCGGCACCATGGACGCCGTTTTAAAATCGAAAATCTGGCAAGATGACTTTTGGTGCCGGCTGTCGTCGGTCCTTGGAAATACCCCCATCCTTCCGAACTTGGATGTCGCGAGTCTCCTCACTCCAGATTCCTTCAGGCAGCGCCCATTCGATACCGGCGTGTTGTCCCTCCTGAACCCTTCGATCCGCGAGCTGAACGTTATCCTCCGGCGAGCAGACACCTACGACGAAAGCAAGGTTCGAAGTGCCCTTGCGGACTGCTTCTTGTTGTTCCGGGATCTAGAGGTGCTCTCGGTAGAAATAAGCGTTCCTGTGCTGAATCTTGGACCACTCGCTCAATCGCTCCCCCGTCTGCGTTACCTTCGGCTCGACACGGGTTTCCAAGTCAACTCCGACCATCTCGCGCTCCTCTCCGCGTTCCGGAGTCTCCATTACCTTTCTATCGATCTGAGCCCACGGATCTGTCTGGACCATCCTGTCGCCTTCGCCCGACTCCGTACGCTACGGGTTTTGAGCAACGGGTTCGCCGCGCTTGGGGTTCTCATCGCCCACATGGACGCTCCCCAGCTGCGAATCCTCTCTGTCTCAGAGTCGCACAGAGACTCCGGTATCATGCACGGAGAGCTGCAGAATATCCTGCGCACGTTGGTCGTGAAGTGTCCGTTTTTGACGGACCTCGAGTGGGAGAGCGAGCAGGTCGTCAGACCATACTGGGTCGGCACGACGCTCGCAAAGCTCTTCAGCCCCCTCCTGTCCCATCCGACTATCCGAACCTTCTCGGCCAACTTCATTGGATTCATCGTATGCTACACGCCGGCCGACTTCCGCGCGGTCGCGAAGGCGTGGCCGGACCTACAGACCTTCCGTCTGTATGACCACATGGACTTCAGTCACACCGTGGACCAATATGCCGACGTCGAATCCCTCCTCGAATTAGCGCACCACTGCCCCCACCTCCGCGATCTCCACATCCCGGAGCTGAAGTTCGACGTGGATTGCCTCGGGGCCGCCATGGAGACGACACCACATGGACTCGGTGGCCTGGGGGTTGCAAGATTTCACGTTTGTTCGGGTGAACAGGATCTGGATCACCATCGAGAGCGAGAGGGGCTGACGCAGTTCCGCCGCTGGGCGGAGAGGATTTTTCCGTTTGCCATGATTCACACTCCGTCTTTAATGTAGGGGTTTGGGAGCTGGGCTCCGAGTCGGATGGACGGCTCTCTGTGTCTTCATCAATCGACTTCAGAGGGCGGAAGCTTACCTTCAATTGAACCGCGGTTTATGCATGCAGGCTCTTGTTACGGCGAGTACAAATTCGTAAAGGCCTCTCTAGTAACGTTCATACGTGGTTCTACGTGGTTTC
Source organism: Ganoderma lingzhi (assembly GCA_026283605.1). NCBI lineage: Eukaryota > Fungi > Basidiomycota > Agaricomycetes > Polyporales > Polyporaceae > Ganoderma > Ganoderma lingzhi. The sequence goes on from JAPJYM010000009.1 coordinate 1,458,495, forward strand.
GCAACTGGCCTCGAGCGTCAACGACACTGCCACCAAGACTGCGCTTTTTATCGATACTTTCGAGCCTTCGACAAGTTCTTCCTCGACCGTCGTTTGCACATACATTCGCATACAAGTTGCGGTTATCAAGAACTTCGTGTCTCTCAATCATGGCATCAACTCCCTCCCTGACCGGCATCCATGACATCGACATCTTCTACCAGGTTCTCTCCCATCTTCTTCCCGACCCCAAAGCCCCCACCATCGGCTCAGTTGAATCGTCTGAGTCGAGGTCTGCTCGCAAGGCTTTAGCCTGCTTAGCGAGGACGCACGGCAGCTTTACTCAGCCCGCTCTCGCTGAGATGTGGCGTTCGCTCCCCAGCCAAAAGCCATTGGAGCACCTTCTCCGCGTTGTCGGAATTGCGCAAAGGCCTCCTCCGGCCGCGGGACAGTGGATCCAATTATTCGAGATTGATCACAACGCTTATAGATTTGACAGCAAATGTGCGGAACCCCAATCACCCATAAATCGGGATGGATACGATTTCAGGAATACGCCTCTCTGGTGCGAGAAATCATCATCGATCCAGTGAATTACTCCCGGTGGGATGTCGATTCGAAGCTACTGGACGACACCTTCTGGTGTCGGCTGTTTGCTGCCTTTGGCGACATGTCCGTCCTTTCTTGCTTAGAAGGTGCGACACTCCGTAGCACGAATTCTCTCCGCTCTATCGACACGGGCGTGTTGCGGCTCGTGAACCCGTTTATACGGGAATTTATTGTCACCTTTCCCCATACATCCAAGACAGATCTCAAACCACTCGGGCAGCCATCACGGTCTGTTTCTCGTCAATACAGAACCTGGAAGTGTTTTCCATGGAAGTACAGGACGCGACCCCATTCCTGGATATGGAAACATTTCCACGGTTGCATCCACGCCTGCGCTCCCTTAAGCTCCATCGTGGCGCACCTATCAAACTCAGCTGTCTTCGCCCTCTGACCACCCCCCCTAACCCCGAATACCTCAGCATCAAACTGTTTTCCTGGGACTCGGAACTACCGAGCCTTCCCACAATAGTATTCCCAAGGCTCCGGAGCCTCCAAGTATCCTGCGGCGGGTTTGCTATCGTCGGCATGCTCCTCAACCATATAGAGGTCCCACAACTCCAATCCTTCTCCCTCCAGGAGACACATGAGAACTCCAACGATATGGCTCAAGAGTTCTCAAGCCACCTCCGCATGCTCGTCACCAAGTGCCCCTTCCTTACGGCGTTCGAGTGGCACAGCAACCAGGCCCGGATACGAAGAGTGGATACCTGGGCGAGCGGCTCTCCAGCGCACCGCTCGCAGAGATCCTCACTCCCCTGCTCTCCCATCGGGCTATGCGACAGTTCTCGGCGACATTTTGGGGCCCCGTCGTGCCATACACCCCGACCGATTTCCTCACGATCGCGGAGGCTTGGCCGGACCTCGAGAGCTTCGTCCTCAGTGATGACATGGGCGGCGACCGGACTTGGGCGGAGCGATATGCGGACCTGGAGTCTGTCGTCGCGCTCGCCCGCCACTGTCCTGGTCTTCGTAGCCTCCACTTCCCCACAGTGCAGTTCGACTCCTCCTCCGCCCTCGTGAGCGAGTTAGTGCACGGTACTCCCGCGCCACACTGGCTGCGTGAATTATACGTGGATCACGTAACACGTCCGGATCCGGAGGAACGGGATGGGGCTCGATCCCCAGAAGACAAGGCTCAGTTCCGCGCGTTGATGGAAAAGCTCTTCCCGAATGCCACAATACCACGGCTCGGATGATGAGTGACTCGGTTGCCTGCAGAGGAACAGTGATCGGGGTTTGTATTTCCTCAATGGTCGCGTTGTGCTTGATTCGAAGGAACTGTATGTGACTGCTACCTACGACTCGGAGTTGAGATCTTTGAGAACTTGAAGTCGGGCCCCCGGCCACCAGTGATATTATTGTAGGCACATGTTTGCGGTAACGGGAGGGGGGGGGGGGGGATGCTTGCAATGTGACAGAATGGTCAGGGGATTGATACGGTTATAGTAGAAACATATCGTTTCATCGGGTAGGATGCCAGCCGCGCTGCTCCGTGCCCGGGGTGCTTACTGGCCACGATGAAACTTAGTACCTTCTCGTAGACCATTGGTTCTTGATATCTGGGGTGAAATTTGGGTTTCGTGCGGCCGGATGTATATTGTACATATAGATCATGGTGAAGTTTCTTGAAGCCGCCGACTCGAGCGATATGTATGCCAGTGCTAGCAGTAGCAGTTCCGGATACTTACCCTTCAGGCCCAACAGGTCCACGACGTTAATCTGAAATTACATTGATCAACCACTATCGCATGTAGTTGAATGCAACAAGATTTATTGTGGTAGGGTGCATAAACGACACGTTCGTGTAGATGTAGATGCGACCAAGCTTATGTAGTACAGACGCATGCGGTGCTCGGGGTCTTGGCCGTCACTGTAATTGTAATGCCTTTGAGCCCTCTCTGCCTCTCTGTCTCGCCCTCACGATACCTCCTCGAGTATCCCTTCCGTCGTTGAGGTTCTCATGTTGCACATACAATCAACTCCCTTCTCATGACAACCTGGCAGAGGGCGACAGCCTGAAGGGACATGCATGATGCTAGGACGATGAAAGCGTGTGAGTGATGCACACGAGGTCGAAGCATTGGTGAGTTCCCACATCCCTATCCTCACGCCGCGCATTAGAGCAACTCAACGGCTTCCGACCTACACCATGGCCAGCCCAACCTCTCGCTCCCTACCCGACGTCCCAAACGTCCTCTACCATGTCTTTTCCTACCTCGACCCTATCCATCAGTTCGACGAGGAGCAAGCCTACGAGTGTCGTCGGTCGCTGACCCTTGCGGCAAGGACTTGCCGGGGATTCACAAGCCCAGCCTTGGATATCTTGTGGAGAAGGTTACCGGACGACCAGCCTCTCGCAGATCTTCTTTGTGAAGTTGGAATCGCGACAAAAGAGGCACATGAAACAGCTCTGGAAGTTCTTGGAGAGAACAGACCTAGGCGTTATTGGTTGCCCAATCAAGGCGGGGCAAGTGTTGGCCTTTCAGGCGAGTACGAGCGATGTTGGAAGCTATTAAGAGGCTATGACATACAATACGTAAGTGTCATTCTCAACCTGTATATGCTTCCTACCTCGATTGAAACTGTCTCTCAGCACTTACGGGACATCGGCGACCCGCGTAAATATCCTGGTTGGACTCGCTTTATGGAATACGCTTCACGCGTGCGATCCATGAGCCTGTTCGCGTTCGATGGTCCAGCGTGGTGTAGAATTTGGGAGGAGCTGCGGACTCGTATAGACGGCACGCCGATCCTGCCGAAACTTCTGACAGTCGCCTTCTGCAACATCTCCACGGAGCCTCTCGCCCCGGCATCTCTCGCGCTCATTTCTCGTTCAGTACGCAAGCTCAACTTCAATCTCGAGGACGAAGACGCCGTGTCCGCGTTCCAGGAGAGATTGCGCTGCTTATTCTCCCAGACCTTCAAGTTCGCCCCCGAGATCGACGAACTTCGTCTCCAGCTCCATCCCTCTGTCCTCGATCGATCCCTCATGCAGGCCCAATGTTCTCGCTTACGCCATCTTGAAGTCGTCCCACAGGTAGACCTCGAGGACCTGCGGATCCTATCGGAACTGCCTGCTCTACAGCACTTGTCGATCTCGTTGCCCAGGGAGTACTTCCCCGAGGCCAGGTCCTCGCCTGCATTCATATCCGTCGCCACGCTCGCCGTCGCAGGTACTTGGGCGAGCCTCGGCGCATTCCTCGCCACGACCCGCCTCCCGTTGATGCACACACTCTCCATTACGGGCTGGGATTACGGCGAGCGTGCCGCTGAGCTCGCTCAAGCTTGCGTCCAGTGTTTCCACACGCTCGCCGCCAGACACCCCTCCCTCACGCGCCTCGCGGTCTCCGCGACAGCCGGCTATGTCCCGCCCTCGCAGAACGGCATTGTCGGATGCATCTTGCTCGTCCCCGACGCCCTCAAAGCGGCATTGCTTGACATCGTGCGCCCGCTCCTCGCCCTCTCCGCGCTGCGCCACCTCGACCTCGAGTTCCCGAGCTACTTCGACATCGCGTGCACGGATGCGGACCTGCGCGCCGTCGCGGAGGCGTTCCCCGCCCTCGAGGCGCTCCACCTTCGTGTTTGGCCCTATTTCAGCCTTGGCATCCAGCACTCCCCGGAACGCCCTCGCGGTGGCCAGCTCGACGCGCTCGTGCACTTCGCACGGAACTGTCCAAGATTGCATCTGCTCCACTTGCCGGCGATGATGTTGGCGGAGGCGGAGTCGGGGGCGCAGACGGTGCTCGTGGACAGTGAAGGCCATAGAGGCGAGTCGGCGCACGGTCTACGGACGCTCGTTATTCCGAAGGTGCTGTTGCCCCCGGGCAGGACGGACTTGGCTGGCAAGGTGTCCGAGGTCATGAGGGGAGTCTTTCCGCTAGTCGCGTCCCCGTTCCGGGAGGAGAGGCTTGCGATAGAGGGCGATTGGGCCGTGGCGGATGGGGCTTCGAGGTGTCCAGAGTGCACGATAGGGTCGAGGCTTACCTTCTTGTGAGACCAAGAATCCGTTCTGTCCTCGGTAATGTTTGCTTTATTATGTAGGATGTATGTATAAATCATGGTGAATGCGAGGGATACAGCAATTGTCGCGCAAGTCCGAACCTATCGTTAGGGCCAGTTATACAAGTACAACCTAAGGTATACGTCCATTCATAAAGGTAGGTATACGTCCGTTCCTATCATGAGTCCGTAAACTATCCGATCCTGTCCGTTCCATCTACATTACGAATCACAGAAACCAAGACAGAACCTGGCTAAGGCCGAATAACAAACAAAACAGCCGAGAAAAGGAGGGAAGAACGCACATTGGTGTCCCGCTGTTCGCACCCCCCTTGCTAGTCCCTGCGAGCGGCATGTCGCCCATGTGCCCATTGCTATGTGCAAGTGCCGTCGGGTCAACCGTCATTGTCGCCACGGGGTTCGTGACCGCAGTAGTCGAGTACGTCTGGGTCGCCTCGGGATCGTCCCCCGCCTGGGCCTCTGCGGAAACGAAGACGAGCGCGGCCCCAGGCGCGGGCACGGTGATCGTACATGTGTTCGCAGACTGGTCGCAGTTGATCGTCTGAATCACTTCAGTTCCAGACAGGCGACCGTCTGCCTCGAAGCGGCCTCCGAATGTCTGCGTGGGTCGTCAGTCGTCAGAAGCGCACCTGGGACTTCCAACATCGATCCGTCCCACACACCTGATTCGCCCAAGTGACTTGATCCTTCTCGCTGACAGATGGCGCGAGCAGATACCTGTGGCATCGTCAGCAGTCTATCGCGCAATATCGTGTACAGCGATACTGAGCGCTTACTTGACCTTGACCTGGGCAGGAGTGGCGTCGGACTCGCCTGTCGTGCCCCCACCCACGGAGAGGGTGACATTATAACTGCCGATGCCGCCTTGCTGGTTCATGAAATTTTCCAGAGCTATGCGTGCCAGTGCGTCATGCTCATAAATCGCGTATGCAGGAGTGAATTCGTTCCCGCCATTGGCCCCGAGGTCGACAACGCGCGAGGTGTTGCTCGTCCCTAGAGCTTCGGCTACGAAGATCGTGGAGTACATCACCGGGCCCACCGTCCACTTCTCGAACAAGGACAGGTTCGTCGGAGGGGCTACACCAAGTGTCTGTCAGCACGCGGGCCATTCGATTTGAATACGACACAATATATGCACTTACGAGTAAACGGCTGTACAACAATGATGAATAACGGCACGCGACAACATACAAAGGTAAGAAGCTCACATTGTACGACACGTTCTGACCACCCACATGCAACAGCGCGCCCGTAAAGTTGCTATATGCCATCTGCAGACCGTAGTCCACTGCCCACAGTGCGGACGCGAAGCTGTCACTGACACCAGGGAAACCGCCGCAAGAGGCGGTGTTCGTCTCGAACATCATGAACTCCTTCCCGAGCTGTTGGGCAATTCCTGTCGAGTTGAGGTAAGGCTGCACCATTTGTACGCCAGACGAATGGGTAAGGTAGTTTGGGAAGACCGCTTGGGGATCCTTGATGTCGCCAAAGCCTCCATTGGGAAACTCGGCGGCACAGTTCTGGTCAGGATAACTGAGGGAAGGTATTAGTACCGTCAGGCTACGCTTGCAGGAATTAGCAACAAGGATATATACGTACTGCTCCATAGCCATGACGCTGATCGAGGTCGAGTATGCATCCAAATAGCCAGTTCCCCACAGGTCTTCGGCCTTCCAAGTACCCTGGAGACTAGGAGCGACGAGCTTGTTCGCGTTTTTGATCTGCTTGTCGTCGTGTATCCCGTTGACCATGACCCCGAATTCGTCAAAGTAGTTCTGGACGTCATAACTGGCGGGTCGGCGCTGGTGACTGCAACGAAGGTCAGGCTAACGTTAGGCAACTGGCATATTGAGGCTTACGAGGCGTAAAGATCAGGCTCGTTGCCAACCTGATACCCAAGTACGTTGTCGCCCAAGATAGCATCTCCGAGCTCAGCGATCTGCAGTCGAAGGTGGGTGGTATCATTCATGGGAATGCCGAGATACCACTTCGCGTTGACCAAAGAGGACACGTTGGCGAGCAGGTACAGTAGCTCGCTCGTATAGTCCAGCGTGGGGGTCTGTGCCTACAGAGAACATTCGGTACTGTATGTTAACAGACAGCCGGGCATGATAGAGGTGGACGCGACGCACTGTGCTCACAGACCCGGTCACGATGCTGCCGTCCTTCGCTATCATGGCGTTATTCGGCAAACTGTTCACGACGGACGCCATCTCCTGCGTATTCCCGCCGACCCGGATGCGGACATTGTTGCCTCGGTCCGTGAGGGTGGCGAGCAGGTTGAGGAACGCCACCTGGATAAACGAGCTTGGCCGAAGTGAGTGCCTTCGAACGGTTCATAGTACTAGTACTTACGCATTCTTGCCGACTGCATTTGCGCCACAATGAGAATCCCATGAGCAACAGTCAACGATAACCGGCCCAACCACGACTACTCACTAACTTGCTCAACCACTGACATCTCGATCGAGAACCCGTAAAAGTCTCCCCTCTGCGGGATCGACAACCCAGGCATATGTTGCGCCTGATTCGGCAGCGCGAGAGCAAACGACGTCGACGGCATAGGGCTTGGAAGCGAAGGGGGTTGTAGCTGCACATTGTTGTACGCGTTCAGTGCATTAATCCAACCGACGTTCCCCAAGCTTGCTTGTGGCCCAGATGAACCCGACGTCGCAGTCGGGTTCATCGGGCCAGCCTGATTGTACACCGTCACCGCATGGGAGAGCTGTAAACACTGAACAAGCGGGAACAGCAGCAACACGGATTGCGCAAACATAGATCGCGTCGCCCCGTACACGCGGAAGCCACGAAGAAAAGAACGAAAGGGAAGAAAGCGTGTCAGCGACCGCCACAGGTGGGGAGCGAAGGGAGGAAATACGCACTAGACTTGAGATCCGAGGGCCTTATGCGTTGTTTGAGCGCAGGGTCGGTCGCCCACACTGCTTCAGGTGCCCCGGGCGTCGGGGCTATGGCTGGCCACGATGATCTCGGGATGCGGCGTCACATGCCCGATCCGTTGGTGGGGCAGCGCATGCTGCTCAATGGCTCAGCGAATTCCACCTGTGGGTTTGTAATGAACATGGATCACACATTGGGCAGAATTGACCGAAGATGATATTCCGACATTGGGACGCCCTGACCGACCGACTCAGAACCCGATGGATCCCGATAACTCGGACGATTCGCTGCCATGCAGGTGTTTAGTATGCAACTCGGGCTAGAAGATCTAGAATCAGAGGGTCACACTTACTCCAGGATAGACCAATATGCACCCGCACAATTCACCATCGACGGCAAGAACAGGGCATATATTTTGTTTGGGTAGGGCGACCTACACCGCTCCGCATTAACATCGGACAAGGATCCAGTGTGCACTAGAAGCGCGAGCGGCCACGATACCCGCACCCGCGCCCGAAAGGTCCCGGACCCGATGCTGAATGCCGAATGATGGACCTAAGTAGCTGGCACATGTTTCCGGTCATGATAACGGGCGGAGGAAATCCAACGACGACGACGACGAACACGCACCTCAGGATACGCTATCCCCAAGCGGACGACTCAGTCTCCCGCCTCCAACACGCCAGTGCGAGCGCGCGGGTCTTCCGAAAGCACTCCATTACTATATCCCGCAGATAGGCCTCTAGCTTACGTCACCGTATACGGTACAAGATGGCAGAAGGACCTCCGCTGTCCAGCAAACGACAACGACATATATACAGTCCAGCCCAGCACGGTCCAGAAACACACAAGAACCCAGCTAAGTGCAGTGCGTCCCCTAGGCCTCCCAGCGTCCGTGTCCGACCCGATCACCTCCTCAGCGCGCCCGCGACCGCCCACGCGCCCAGCACAAACATCGCGAGGAGCGTCGCGCCCGGTGCGCCGACCGCTCTGCGCGCGTCACTGCTTCCCTGGCTCGTGCTCGACAGCGAGCGGTCCTTGCCGCTCTGGCCGTTGGACGTCGCAAGCACGCTCGGGTTGATGCTCACCGTGTTCGCGGACTTGGTGACCGCCGTCGTCGAGTACGTCTGCGTCTGCGACGGGTCCGTCTCGCCCTGCGCCGTGCTCGACAGGAACACGAGCGCGACTCCGGGCGCGGGAACTGGGATTTCGCACGTGTTCGACGAGGTGTCGCACGAGATCGTCTGGATGTCTTCCGTGCCGGAGAGGCGGCCGTCGCACTCGAAGCGTCCGCCGAACGTCTAGAATTAATTAGGACCCGCCGTTAGCAAGAAGACTCAGATAAGTGAGGTCGGACACGGAAGTGGATTATGCGCACCTGTCCCGCCCACGTAACGTTATCCTTCTCCGCGACGGTCGGCGCAAGGAGGTATTTGACCTTGACACTGGTGGGCGTGCCGTTGCCCTCGCCCGTCTGGCCGCCGCCAACGGAGATCGTAGCCGTGTAGGCGCCCTGGCCACCCTGCTCCGTCATGTAGTTCATGAGCACCATGCGCGCGAGCGCGCCGTTCTCGTAGATGGCGTACGCAGGCGTCTGGTCGGAGTTGTTGTTCGCGAAGAGGTCGAGCACCTGCGACGTGTTCGTCGTGCCGAGCGCCTCGGCGAGCACGAGCGTCGAGTACATGATTGGGCCGACCGTCCATCCGTGAGTCGTCGAGATGTTCGTTGGGGGTGGGGTGAACGGCTGCAAGAAGGCGCATACATGAACCCCTGTCAGCCGACGCGCGCATATAGGAAGGGACACTCACGTTGTACGACACGTCCTGCCCACCAATGTGCAGCAGCGCGCCCGTAAAGTTGCTGTACGCCATCTGCAACCCGTAGTCAACCGCCCAAAGCGCGGAGCCAAAGCTGTCGCTCACTCCCGGGAACCCACCACACGACGCGGTGTTAGTCTCGAACATCATGAATTCCTTCCCCGCCTGCTGCGCAGTCGGAATTGCGGGCAGGTACTGCGCGATGAGATTCCTGCCCGCCGAGTGCGCCAGGTAGTTCGGAAACACGTCCTGCGGATTCACCGGGGTGCCGAAACCCGCGTCGGGGAATGCGGCGGCGCAGTTGTTGTCCGGGTACTGCTCAACGGAAAGGATCGAGATGGCGCTGCTGTAGCTGGTGAGGAAACCCGTGTCAAAGACGGACTGTAGCGTCCATGTCCCCTGCAGGCTGGGCACGACGAGGTTGCCGCGTGTGGGGATGGAAGCGTCGTTGTTGATCGCGTCCACCACTATGCCAATCTCGTCAAAGTAGGACGTCTGGTTGTAGCCCGCTGGTCGGTGTCCGTGGCTATGCAAAATATCCGTCAGTCTCAGTCCTAGGAGCACGAAAGTCAGGGCGGTAAAACGAGTGCACCCACTCAACGTAGAGATCTGGTTCATTCCCAACCTGGAAAGCAAGGATGTTGTCGCCAAGGATGGATTCCGCTGCCTCGGCGATCTGAAGACGGAGGTGTGAAGTATCGTTGAAGGGAATACCCAAATACCACTTGACGTTAACCAGCGATGAGACGTTGGCGAGAAGATATAGCATCTCCGCGGTGAAGTCGAGCACAGGAGTATCGGTCTAGTAGAACCGCGTCGTTAGTCAATTGCGAGGAACCTGTTTGAGACACCGGACGAAAAAAAAACTATCGTGGCCTTGCAAGTCCACCCCATAACAAACCACTGCCAAGGGTAGCAGTATTTGGAAGGTGTGCCAAGGCTGGTGGTGTGGATGTTTGTTGGCCGGCGCGTGGGACGGGAGCATCAGAGATTGCGTGTCGAGCTAAATCCAATGACGTCACATAATCGCAGATGCTCCACTCCGCCTTAATCGACCCTGGCCAGGCAAAGTTGAACAACTACAACCAAAACACGATCGTTGCTCCTATGTTTCATGGTAGAAACAGATAGGGGGGGGGGGAATAAAATAGCGTTTGCAGCGCGTGAGAATGGCCACGGCACAAAATAGAACCATGGCTGCCATGGTAGCATACAGGCCGCATACACATGCAACACAGCCGCATACAGCCGTGCAGCAGGCAAATCTCAATAGATTTGGGAGACAGCTTGAGAGGAAAGGAAAGAAACGCACCGGGTTAGTCGCATCCGTCTTGTCCTTCGCGATCATGGTGTTGTTCGGTAGGCTATCCACGAGCGTCGCCGTCTCCTGCGTGTTACCGCCCACCCGTACCCGTACCCTCCCTGCCCTGTCGGCGACAGTGGCGAGTAGGTTGAGGAAGGGCACCTGCACGAAGGCCCTGCACACCCGTCAGTACATCCATCCTATTTGGCATCGGATACTGAAGACGTACGCGCTCTTGCCGACTGCACGCCCCAGTCAGGACCCAAGCCAATGCAGGAAGCAATCCGTCAGATTTCTCCGTCTTCCCTATTGGATGCGCACGGCGAAATCCAAGTACTCACTGACTTGTGTGACGACGGACATCTCGACCGAGAAGCCGAAGAAGTCGCCGACCTGCTGGATACCGAGCCCGTTCACGTCCTGCGCGCTGTTCATGACCGTGATCGAGAACGCGGTTGAGGGCATGGGGCTGGGTAGGGCGGGCGCCGTGAGGGTGACGTTGTTGTATGCGGCGAGGCTGGAGAGCCAGCTGGCGGTCGCTGTGGCGGAGGCGGCGCCGGATTGCGTCGCCGCGGCTGAGACGACCGTGGCGCCGTCCTGGTTGTAGACGGTTACTGCGGAGGCATGTGGTAGGTGTGTGGAGAAGGCAGCGAGGGAGAGCAGAAAGAGCGAGGGTTTTAGCATGACTGCAGCGAGGGCTGCTGACGTCGGAGCAGAGCACGAGGTTGGGCACAAAGAATGGACTGAGCGATAGAGAACAAGACAAGACTAGCGACTGGGAGAGCAACGGGCGGAGTGCAGTGCAGGGCGAGGGAAGGAGCAAAGAGCGGAAGGGGGAAGGAGAGGCAGGTAGTGCGCAGGATGGTGAACGTGACGGGGACAACGAAGGAAACGGGATGAATGACAGCATCGTCCGGACTCCGCAGCTGGTGCGAATCACCGCACGGATTGCTGCAATCATCTCCAGAGCTTCCCCAGGCGCAGGAATGACGGTCGCTATTCTTAGCCGCCTCACCGTGTCTGGCCTGCCACATCGGGTGCCGGCTGCGGAGCCGTCCCAACAACTCCCGCGCACATCGGTCTGCTGCGTATTCAAGGTACTTACGCCGCGCTATCAACGACCAGCCGTCGCGGCAGTCGCGGCGTCTGAGTCGATGGCCATGGGTCGCAAAACCGGGTGGTAGGGATAATCTTGAACTAGGGACCATTTCCCGCCGGTCGACCGAGGACGCCGCCGTAACGGACGGAGGAGAGTACGTCAAGGCCGACGAGCATGTGAGAGCCGCATTGCTGTCTATTCCTGCATGCCCGGAGCTAGCCCGGCGTAAGTAAGACAAAAATAGACAACTATCAACGTACCGTCCACCGGAGATGTACCTTCGTGCCTTGCGCCTAGCGACAAGGCTATTAGTCGCCGTAGCCTTCGTACGTGGCTCCATGTTCTCTTCTTGACGAGTGTACGAACAGCACTTGAAACCTGACTTGCGATCGCTTGCATCCAGCCTCCTCGTGGCTTACTGCACCAGGGCCGCAGATCGGTGTGGTTTATGGAACCTGTTCAAACCGGCGAACTGTCAGATAATACAAAGATGAAAATGCTGCGGGACGCACCGCCACAAGCACGAGTGAGAGGGTGGACGAAAATAGGGCCAGAAAGACGACGGGAACAAACCTCTTGCGGCACACCGTGGAAGCGACAACAGGCGCTGCGAGGGTGTACATTAAGCAAGTCCAGAGATAGTCTACAGATGAACAAAGAACGCAGCCCGCGCGCGGACGAAAGCACACACAATAGTGTCCCATTTCCCCACAAGGTATGTGGCATGTCCCTTCTCCCTTCCCCGTGCATCATGCATAGGAGAGGACGGCCGATATCTAACGCCGTCGACGAGCCGTCTAGCATCATCGACAGTGGGCCGGAGCAACGCATATAGCCGTGCTCACCGCTCACCGAATCCGCCAGAAGACCGCCAGGCCCGACAGCACGCTGACAAGCGCAGCGAGTCCGGGCGCGACGACGCCCGCCGCGGCACCATTCGTGCTGCCCTGCGACGTGCCGCCGATGAGGCGGTTCTTCCCGCCCTCGCCGTTGGACGTCGCGAGCACCGAGGGGTCGATCGTGACCGTGTTCTTGGACTTAGTGATGACGGTCGTGGAGTAGGTCGAGTACTGCTCGCTCGCGATCGCGGACTGCGCGTCGTTGGAGAAGTACACGATCGCGGCGCCCGGCGCGGGCACCTTCACGACGCAGCTGTTCGCGTTCTGGTCGCACTGCACCGTCTGGATGTTCTCTTCGCCCTGCCAACGGCCGTCTGACGCGAAGCGTCCGCCGAGTGTCTGAGAGAGCATGATCAGTCATCGCGCGGCGATGGGCGGCCGCTGGAAGGGAAGGGAATGGGTGAGGCTTACCTGTCCGGCCCAGGTGATGTTGTCCTTCTCCGAGATCGACGGCGCGAGGAGGTACTTGACCTTGACGCTCGACGGCACGCCGTTTGGCTCGTTCCACCCGCTCCCGCCGACGAAGATCGTCGCGGTGTAGTCGTTCGCACCAGAGGGGTCCGTCATGTAGTTGATGAACGCCATCTTCGAGAACTGCCCGTTCTCGAAGACGGCGTACGCGGGCGTCTGGTCGTTGCCGTTGTTCGCGCTCATGTCCTTGATGCGCGTCGTGTTCGACTTGCCCATCACCTCGGCTACGAACACCGCCGAGTAGAACAGCGGGCCCGTCGTCCACCCGTGCAGCGCGCTCTCATTCGTCGGCGCCGCCGTGAACGGGTTGTAAGACACGTTCTGCCCACCGAAGTGGAATAGAGCGCCCGTGAAGTTTGAGTTCGCGAGCTGCAGCGCGTGGTCGATGCCCCAGAGCGCGGACGTGAACGAGTCAGAGATGCCCGGGAACCCGCCGCACGATGCGGTGTTCGTCTCGAAGAGCAGGAACGGCTTGTTCCACTGCTGCGCGAGCGAGGTGGAGTTCAGGTACGGCTTCACGAAGTCGAGCCCCGCGTTGTGCGTCAGGTATTGCGGCAGCATCTGCAGCGGGTCGTGCGGCGGGTTGTCCGGGTTCGGGAACACCACCGCGCAGTTGTCGGTCGGGTAGTGCTCGACGGCAAGGTGCGAGAGGTACTGGCCGTACGCGTCGATGAAGCCCGTGTCCCACACCTGCTCGGGCGACCATTCCGCGTACGACGTACTCGGCGCGATGATGTTGTTCTTCGTGGGCACGTTCGCGTCGTTCTGCCACGCCTGGGTGAAGACCGCGTACTCGCCAAAGAAGTCGAACGGGCTGTATGTGATGTTACGGTGGCCGTGCGCGCCGTAGAGATCAGGCTCGTTCGCCGCTTGTAAGCCGAGCAGCCTGTTTCCAAGAATGGACTCGCCAAGCTCCGCGATCTGGAAGCGCCAGTTTGCGGTGTCGTTGAACGGGATACCTGCCAACAAAGTCGGACCAGACCTTGAGGACAGGGAAGCGCGATCACGTACCGAGATACCAATGGATGTTGACCAGGGACGAGACGTTGGCAAGCATGTATATCAGATCAGGTGTAAGTGCGAGGACGGGGGTTGACGTCTATGTTCACGCAACGTTAGGGACGCATTTGACTGATCGGTGGAGACGAAACTCACCGGATTCGAAGCATCCTCCTTGTCCTTCTCGATCATCTTGCCGTCTGCAAGCGAGTCGACCACAAACGCCGTCTCTTGGGTGTTACCGCCGACACGGACATTGACGGCACCAGCCTTCTCGGCGATGATGCTCATATAGTTGAGGAATGGCACTTTCAGATTCTTCCTGCATTCGTGTCATGGAGTCATTTAGAAATCCGCGCGACAGAAAGGGGACGACGGGCATATACTCACGAACTTGTTCCGACTAGAGAGGATCCGCGTCAAGTATAATTAGCGACAGAGTTTATTTCCGACACTCGCGGATAAAGAAGGAAAGAAAATTGGCTCCACAACTTGGTGGTTAAATAGGCGACAAGCGTCGACAAAGAAGAACAGATCGCCGAGTCGGAGGCCAGTGCTTGACACCGAGCACCTCCAGTGCGTCCCTCCCCCCTCCCTCTCCCCAATTGAAGTACTCAAACAGATGAAAACTCACTCAGCTGGTTGGCCACCGACATTTCGATCGAGAACCCGAAGAAAGTGCCGGGCAGAGGTATGGAGATGCCCGAGAGCAGGTTTTGGTCGGACGGCACACCGATCGCGAACTGATTTGCGGGTGCAGGACTAGGAATAGCTGGTGGCTGATAGTAGACAGGGTTGTATGCCGCAAGGCCGGTGTACGAAGGGGGCCCGGACGTCGTTACGAATGTTGTCGTCGCTGAGGTGGAGATGCTGGCCCCGGCTGACTGGACGGGTGCGGCTGTCGTCGAGCCAAAGAGGCCGTATATGGTGACATCAGCGCGAACGAGCGAGGGGAATAGACATGAAGCAGAGAGAGCAAGGAGCGGATAGTACATGTTGGCCATGCACTGCACGGGTATTGTATGGACGTGCCCAGAGGCCGAGAGGGAGGAGGAGAGTGTTAGTCTGAGTGATAGCCAAGGAAGGGACAGGAAGGGACGGGCGGCTGGCTATTAGACTAACAACGGGGCAGGCGCGCCTTGCCCTGCGTTGCGAGGACGGTGTGAAAATTCCATCGAGCGGCATCTTCCTGGATCAGTGGCAGGATGTGGATATGGATCATTTCATTGGATGTCTTAATATCGCGCACATGTCGAGCGAAGCTGGGTATGAGGAGGGACCTACAGACTCTGAACCTTGTCCTTGATCCCCTGACATGTCAGCATATATGGTGTGGTCGAACTCAGTGAGGTTAACATGCACTAGATCACTGAGGAAAGGCTGCTTGCAGGCTCCCGCGGGGAGGGGAGAACTTCAAGTTCAAGAGATCTCAGACTCAGATCACTCTTGGCATTGCCCTGATCAGGGCGCCTACGCACGCACCGCCCTCAAACCTTGTCATGCCAAGCCTTACAGTACCAAGCCCGTTCAATTCCCCATTTCTTCGACACCACCTCCACTTACGTTTTTGCTCCACGGTCTCCGCCTCCCCGCGTCGAATGCGCCCTTGGTTCATGATGACTCGTCCAGCCCCAGGAGGCCCGCAACTTTAGCCTGCCATTGCGGAATACACATGGTCAGCCACTAAACGACACACCTCGTGCAAACTTGTGCGGACCGCAAGGGACCGCAGTCATATGCATGTTGGTGTATGTAGGCGTGGCACTGGTTGGAGACTCGGGCGCTCTGTGCAGCCTCAGTGCAGGGTCTGTATACGTCACTGTCTCTCAATTGTGCGCGCATCTAGACTAGCACAAGTTGTATTGAATCTTCGACAAGACCTCAATAAGTTGATTACAACGCACCCGCCCTGTGATTGAGTTCGGTGGTCGCCGTCCACCAGCTTGAGATCGCTACGTGCAATATCTCACAGATTTGAGAAGTCTGAGGCCATACAAATGCCGCTGGCACTGGCAGGGCGCCTCCGCGTGCCCCCATTCCTTCACTGTGTGACAGTGTGTCAATCGTTATGGGGTAAGCTGTCATGTCTAGACGTCGACCGTCTCAGACCGTCTCCCATGCTCGGCGGCTGCCTCCGAACACCCAGTCAAGCGGGTGCGCCTAGGATCATTGTGCGTCGTGGTTATGTTTAACGTTGTAAAGAGTATACGTGGACTAGCGCATACATGCCTCGTTTTTCTAGATACATCTGGTTGACTGGAGAGGTGCGTTCACGAGAAGGTGTTGCGACTGATAGCGTCTCATTTGACAGCAAGTTTCGTATGATCAGGATGATTGTGTCCGCGGTCATAGTCAACAGTTCCTTGCCACAAATCACCCAACCTCCTGAAATATCGACCCAACAAGCTAGACAAGAGTTCCGAGCCTAGCTAGTAGTTCGAACGAGAACCTCAATGTCAGTCTATCCTTTTTAAGATCAAAATTTTGGGAAGACTGAGTAGGGCCCTTCGGTTACAGTGTGCAGAAATAGTTATTGCTTCCGGGTCAACTTGTCAAGTCTAAGACAATTTCTTTCAACTTGGGTGGGCGCGGTCATTACCGAGACGTGGCTATAGCGCACCTACCCATCGAGTTGGGCTTCGGGTACAAATCCGCTCAGACCCGTACAGCCTATCCAAGTTTTCGCCGCTCGGCCTTACAGCAGATTCACAAATGGTTGACGCGACTCCAAAAATTTCGACGTGTTTGAATCTTCCGACCAACCTTCCGAACCAATCTTCCAGCCCTTAGGCGCTGGCTGGTCCTGCCCAAAATGGTGTGCCGGAAGTTTCCCCGACGTCACCCAGCCCCAATTTGGGTCATTCCCTGCCTTTCTAGGCAGGTGGCCAAACATGCCACGCCGGTTGGGGCAGGACCGGCGAGCGTCTAGGCTTGGAAGATTGGGTCGGAAGGTTGCTCGGAAGATTCGAACACGTCGTTTTTTTTTTCGACTCGCGTCATCCATTTGTGAATCTGCTGTAATTCAACTGAACATCGTCTTTGTTCCTGTCTCATTGTTTTTGTCGCTTTGGGGGAGGAATCTGAGCCGCGGTGTCGCACGCTCTCGAGCCACAAGCTCACAGGGCCCGCAATCACCCATCCGTTTGACACGGTGCTGCGCACGGAATGCGAGAGCGCAACAAGATATGTACGTATGGAGTGCAACACAGCAGAGGTGTCAGGCCTGCAGGATTCTGTGGCATATAGACGATAGATCCTGCTGAAGTTGAGAGGATGATGCGCCCAGATTGTTGATAAGCAAGTTATCTTAATAGAATCTATTTAAGCTATTTCAATCGAGTATGATCACGTGGAGCTTATGATTGAGGCCTAGCACTGGCGGAAAGGGCCTTTGCAGCTTGCACATCGACCTCGACGACGCCGGCGACTCTGCTTCCTTTTTATTCTAGGCTACAGTTGATTTCTACTGCTTTTCATCTGGAATGACAGCCGGCAAGGTCAACAGGGCCAGCGCCCGCGCAACACCCACTCGGGTGACCCGATCGGCGACTCCACCACCCGCTGCTCCTGCTGCCCCGACGACGAACGGGAAGAAGAAAAAGAAGAAGAAGAGCAAGGGCAAGGGCGTGGAACGCATTGCGCCCGTCCCAGGGGCCTACGATCCAGACGAACTCGAGGACGAAGACGACGACGACGACGACGACGACGAAACGGCGCTCCCGCCATCCTTACCTCCTCACTCACACCCGCATCTCCACGCGCACCGGACGGTCAATCGCACAGGGCTCTCGCCAGAGCTCGCATCTGTGCACGTCTCGACGACGGCGTCGCTGTCCGCTTCGCTCGCAGCGCACCTGAAGCCAGCCACGGCGGCCGAGGAGGAGCTTCTCGCGACGGCGGACCACCTCGCGCGGAGCATGGAGGGACCGGAGGGCGGGCTCGTGAACGACGAGTATTGGGCATCCTTCCCGGATCACCTGCGCAACTTTGTACGGCACACTTACTCTCAATTGAGCGCGGTTGGTAGTAACGCGGACTCTCCACTGAAGACCCAGGCGATGTACGCACTCGCGACCAAGAGCGGCGGCGCTGGGCGGCACCTGCCCAGCGCGTTCCAGGGCATGCCCTTCGACCCCGCGATTTTTGCAGACCCGCAGTTTGCGATGGCGATGGAGCAGGCGGCGGCGGCGAACGGGGCGCTGCAGGCGGACGGGGGCACGCTCGCCCCGGCGAATGTGGTGTTGTACCCGGAGGACCAGGAGTATGGGGAAGAGGATTACTACAGCGAGGACGAGGTAGACGACCTGGAGGACGAGCTCGTCGGGGAGCGGCGGGCGCAGGCGGCGCACTTTACGCTCTCGTTCGAGGACCCGCTCGCCCGCCCGGCGGCAGGGCTGACGGCCGCGGCGGCGGGGACGGGCCCAAACGGGTACGTAGGGCCGAAGAAGAAGAACAAGAAAAAGAAGAAAAGGGTGGCGGAGGTGCGGGCGCTCGGCGAGGAGCCGGCCGGAGTCCGGCCGGAGGAGGAGGAGGGCGGTACTGTGACAAATGGCGGACGGCCAGCCTCTGCACCGAACCGTATGCCCGCCGCACGCCCTCCGCCCGCCGCTGCCACAAACCCGCCCCCGTCGTCTCGCGCGGCGGGCAAGAAGCCCATGGCCTACAATCCGGCCCCTGCACAGGACCCCCCTCCCCCCTCACGCCGCGCGGCCTCGAAAGCGCCGATCTCCTCACACCAGTACGGGCACAATCACACCCATCACCATCCATCGCCTCCATCCTCGAACGCCTCCGCACCGCATAAGCCGAGACCACCAGCGACGGCCCAGCAGCCGCAGAAAAATAGCAAGATATGGTCGACCAGCACGACGGAGGAGCGGGAGCGCATCAAGGAGTTTTGGCTGGGGCTCGGCGAGGAAGAGCGCCGGAACCTGGTCAAAATCGAGAAGGAGGCGGTCCTGAAGAAGATGAAGGAGCAGCAGAAACACAGCTGCAGTTGTGCGGTGTGCGGGCGCAAGCGGTACGTCGTTCTTTGTGCACCCCCGCCGGAAAATTTTTCCTCACCTGCGCCCCCGCTCCTCTCCTCTGCCTCGCCCACCGACCGCTGCCCACAACTGTCGTTTGGTTCGGTACCGTCGCAACAAAGAAATGCTATTGAGGAGGAGCTCGAGGTACTGTACGATGCTTATTACGAGGAGCTAGAACAGTACGCGAACTACCAGCAGCGATACATCTCCTCCGGCGGGACGCTGCCTCCTCCTCAAGGGCCGGGGCCGTTTCCGGGCAGCGTCGAGCTGGACAAGAACGGCGCCGTCATCAGCCCCCAGCCTCCAGCCGCCCACCGTGGCAAAGCGGTCGTGGCAAACGGGCGCAAGCCCGTCAAGCACACGGAGAGCGAGTTTGAGGAGGACGGGGAGGACGAGTATCCGGAGGATGACGGGTACGAGGACGATGAGGAGGAAGAGGAGGAGGAAGATGAGGAGGAGGAAGAGGAGGACGACGGGGACCCGGAGGACGAGGACGATGCGAAGCAGGACCGGAGGACTGCAGCGCCTCGCCGGCGAGCCGCCAACGGAGTCAAGGCCAACGGACGCGATGGGCTTGGGAACTTCGGCAGCAATCTCACTGTGACCGGCAAGTGCCTTTCGTCTGTGCGCGATGCGCATATACATATTAACTGCTCGGAAGTAGGGAACATTCTGACGGTCGCAGACGATCTTCTCAAGAACGATGGTCAGAAGTTCTTGGAGATGATGGAGCAGCTCGCCGAGCGTCGGATGCAGCGGGAGGAGGAGGCGGCAGTCGATGTGGAGGAGGACAGCGAGGATGAGGACGACGAAGGGGACGAGGACGATGATGAGGACGAGGAGGAGGACGAAGAGGATGAGGAGGATGAGGAGGTATGTGTCATCTGTTTCAACCTGCGTCAACGCCGATTTACATCGGGTGTCCGCTGTAGATCATGACGGAGGAGCAGAAGATGGAAGAGGGCAAGCGGATGTTCTCCATCTTCGCGGCGCGCATGTTCGAGCAGCGCGTGCTCCAGGCGTACCGTGAGAAGGTCGCGCAGGAGCGTCAGCTCCAACTTCTCCGCGAGCTTGAGGACGAGGACAAACAGAGCAAGGAGCGGGAGGCCAAGAAGCAGTCGCAGAACCAGAAGAAAAAGGACAAGAAGCGGTAAGTCCCCACTTTATGCTGGTCGTGTGCCGTGTCTTAGCGTCTATACAGACAGCAGAAGCTGGCGAAGGAGGAAGAGCGGGCTGCGAAAGCCGCCGAGAAGGCTGCGGAAGAGGCTGAGCAACGAGCCAGACAGGCCGCCGTTGAGGAGGAACAGCGCAAGCGGCGCGAAGAGGAGCGCGCGAAACGTGAGGCCCAGCGCAAGGCGCAGGAAGAGGAGAAGGCGCGAAAGGAAGAAGAGCGCCGGAAGCGTCTTGCCGAGGAGCGGGAACGCGAAGCTGAACGTGAACGCAAGAAGCGCGAGCGCGAGGAGAAAGTCAAGGCTGAGCGAAAGGAGCGGGAGGAGCGAGAGCGCAAGGCCCGTGAGGAACGCGAGGCCAAACTTGCTGCTGAACGTGCCGCCGAGAAGACAAGGCGCGAACAGCAGGAGAAGGAGGAGCGTGAGCGCCGCCTCGCTAAGGAGAAGGAAGAGAAGGAGAAGGCTGAGCGGGAGAAGGCCGAGAGGGACAAGGTTGAAAAGGAGGCTCGTGAGCGTGCTCTGCAGCAACAACAGCAGCAGCGCGCAGCCGCGGCGAGGAACAACGCGCGGGGCCCCGCTTCACCGCGCAACGCCGGTCCTTCAGGCTCCCAATCGTCCCCCAGCCGGCCCCCCTCGCAGAAGAAGGTCAACAAGCCACAAGTGACTCCCGTCGCGACTCCTCCCGTCCTTCAACCTCCCCGCCCTCAACCGCCTCAGCAGCCGCAACCTCGCGTGCCTATGGTCAGATCTCAGCCTCCCACTCCTATCGCCCCGCAGATGCCCCCGCATATGCCTCCTCAAACGCCAGTCTTCCCCCCATCCGTCAGTGGAGCTATTCCTCCGGCTTTATCGCCGAGACTTCCTTTCAACCCGCCATTTGTCGGTGTACCTATGATTCCGGGGCCGTCCATGGCTCCGGGTCCTCCACCGCTCGCACCGTCCGCAGTACCGCGTGGCTTTGGAAACGGCAACCACTTCGATGCTGGCTTTGGCCGCGGATTGGCTCCGCCTGCGCCTATCGCCCCGCCAACCCGTGTAGTTTCGAACCCTCTCGCCTCTCCCACCCAGCTCAATCTTGCTCCTGGTCCCAGCAACCGCACTCCCGCGCCCGACCTTGGTCCTATCGGTCGTCCCACCATCGTCCCCATCGCTCCCATCGCACGTCCAGCAGGCGACGCGTCAGGCTCAGGTTCGACGTCACCTACTCGGCGGTCGTTGAGCCCGAAAGTTTCCGGCTCGGCTGCGCTGCTCGCGGACGATGACGAGGTCGTCAGTACTCCAGCTACACGTCGTGCCGCTCCTGCCGGGGCCGTTGGTCAAGGCTGGGGCCCGCCGACGTCGACTAGCCCTCGGGGCTCGATCTCGTCGCCATGGGGGCCGCCTGGTGCGCCTCCCGGATTTCCCCCTCGTGGACCTGCGCCCGGGCCTCCAGGACCAATCGGGACGAACCTGTGGGGTGCGGCGACTCCGAATCCCGACTGGCATCCAAACCCCGGCTTCTTCGGGGCACCGTTCGCAGCTCCCAGTCACAACCCTTCCTCACCGCACACTGGCAGCTGAGCAGAAGGCTTCCTCGCCATTCACCCTCCACCCTCCATGTCTTTATTTGCATCTTGACATTCGTTCTCATGATCCCCAATGTCCAATACTGCAATGCCTTTTATTCTGACACCACCTTAGCATGTCATGTCACTGACAAGAGTCAATCAATAATAGTCAAAGATCCAAGCAGAGTGATGTCCGATAATTCATGAGTACGTAAGTTACAACAGCTTGCTCGACGCCGCTGGCGCGACTCTATTACGAATGAACTTGATAATGTACAGTGGAAACGCGCTGATAGCCACCATGACGGCAACCTTCCAAACAAACCGAGACGATAGCACGAAGGTTAGATCTGACACGACGATTAGTTTCATCACCGGATGCATACATGCTCAGGGATAGCTTACCGAAGAATTCTGGAAGGAATGCCATGCTAGCAGCGTAAATGAAGAGTGTTACGATCTCAGAAACGACCATGTATATATGCCTGTAGTGATGAAGTCAGTTCAACGAAGATATGCACAGGCGATAAACGACGAACCAAGTCGTGATTTCTAGCGCGACCATGATGAGTTCGTTCAGAATGAGTGCGGTGAACGAAATGGAGACGATGTTCAAGAATTCGTTCTCGAACAGAACGAGCGACATGATCATGATAGCAGCACCTGTAGCCCAGAGTCAACATCGCAGATATCACATTCACATGAACCCATACCTTGGTAGACACTGATCATGAGCCAAATGAAGAACGTCTTGTACGACAGTACGCGCCCCTTTGTGAGCTCCTTGTATAGCTCGGGGTATAGCAAGGCGAGGTCCTCGTTGACGTCCCGGTCGAGCACGAGCGAAAAGACGGGCGCCATGGTGTATGCGGTGGCGTATCCAACCAAGATCATGCCCTGGTATATAGCGATCGGCGCGAAGTAGAAGATGGACGAGAAGACCGCTTGCATGACCGAAATGATCAGCCCGCGGTGGATGACGAACTGGGCAAGCTTCGCTGATCGACGGTACGAGTTGCGGCCGTGCCAGAGGAGAAGTTTGGTGAGGAAGCTGAACTGCGTGACAGAGAAGTCGGCGGCAAGCGAGGCCTGTTTCCCTTCCTTTCCGACTATACCGACGCCTATGGCACCATAAGTTTGTGTTAGATGACGGTGACAGTAAGGTAATGAAGTTACTAACCGACGTCCGCTGCTTGGATCATACTGACGTCGTTTCCACCATCGCCAATACAGCAGACGCGCTTCTTGGTGTGCTTGCGGATAAGACGCGCGACGTCCGCCTTCTGGGTGGGGGAGCATCGGCAAGCGACAACAGCGGAGAGTTTCGTCGCGATCTCGATGAACTCGTTCTTGAACATGTTGAGGCAGAGTTGGAGCGACTCGCCGTCAATGACGAGGCAACAGTCGAGCTTCTGCTGCAAGAACTCTAGCTGGTCCCGTACTTGGTCGGACGTCTTGACTGTAAAGCTACGTGTAAGTATATGCGTGAACACGGTTGGTTACTAGGCACTCACGTTTGGCCACCTGGTGGATGTATTGGTTGCGCGCCACAAGCTTCGTCGAGATCGCAATGCACGTCGCTGTCTCGATCTTGTCGCCCGTCAACATCCAAATCTTGATCCCCGCATTCCTCAACAGCTCCAAGGTCGACTTGACCTCGTCCTGCAACTTGTCCTCGACGCCCGTCAAGCCCAGCAGCTCAAGGTCGTGCTCTAGGACCTGCTCAACGACAGCCGCCATCGCCTCGTTCCGGCCCTCAAGCTGGATGCTGGCCTGGTGGTAGTGCTCCCTGAACGAGTTGTACGACTGGTCGCTCAGCCGGCGCCGCGCCATGACGAGCGTTCGCAGGCCCTCGCGCGCCATGTTCGCCGTCTCCTCCTCGAGCCAGTCGTTGCGCTGCACGATCTTCGCCATCACGACGTCCGCGCCCTTCTGTAGGAACGTGATCTCGCCCGACTGCGCGTCGCGCACGACAATGCCCATCCGCTTCGACTCGGACGTGAACGGGAAGATGTCGAGCACGTCAAACGAGATGCGCGCGCCCGTTGGCGTCTGCAGCTCGATGCGCGTGCGGTCCCGGAAGGTGAGACGGAGCCCGACGGACTCGGTCCACTTCACGATGGCGACTTCGTCAGGCGAGGATGCCTGGTAAGTGACCGTGCCGTCGTCGTTGTACACCGGGGTAACCTGCAACAAATAGTACTAAGCATACAGTGGATCGACCATTAGAAACTGTCGCCTACGTTGTGACAAAGCGCCAAGCTGAGGACGACATCGTGCACGCGGGAGGACATATCTCGACGGCCCCTCGACGCCAGTTGAACACCGGTTTGCAAGGAATTCTGTCGACCATGACCTGACATAAGGATTTGGATCAGTAAAAATAAAACACGGATGTAGTAATTGAGAAACCCACCAAGTTCATTGGCACCGAACGCCATTGCCAGCTGATGGGCCACCTCGTCCATAGAGTCGAACCCATAGGACACAGTGCCCATATGCAGTTTCTTCATCTCCATCTCTGTGTAGACGACGCGCAAGTCAGCTTGTGCCCTGCATATATGCGCTTGACCACGCACCGTTCTGCGTCAGCGTGCCCGTCTTGTCGCTCAGCAAATACTCTATCCGGCCCAGCTCCTCGGGAAGCGTACTCGTTCGTACAATCGTGTTGGGTATCTCGCTGTCGTTCATGATCTGGTGCGCGTACACCGTCTTGCCCATATCCAGATTGACACGCAGACTATCGAAGAGAGCATTCATCTGCATGCGTCCGTAAGGACCTCCGAGAAGCGAGTACGTACCTTATGGGTATAATGGAAGAGAATATAATGAGGAACCGAAGGAGGTAGACATACCACAAGCCCCTGAACCCGTTGAGGGCTACCAGGACGAAGGCCAGCACGAAGGTCACAAAGCAGAGGATCTACACAACGTTAGGCGATGCAGCATTAAGCGATGGAATGGCTGACCTTGGCCAGGCTATTGATCTCCATGTCAAGGAGACCGACCTTCGTCTCTGGATGGCTGGTGTTCATTACAGCACGGGTCTCGGCGCCAGTGTAGATGACGAAGCCGACAGCGGACCCCGCGGCAAGGACGGTATTAGACCACAGCATATTCTCCGCCGACAAGGGTTCCACAGTGGGAACCTGCACCATGGGGACGTCGTCCTCGAGCAACGCTGGCGGAGAATTGATGGTAAATGTGCCGATGAACTTGTGGATGTCCTTGATTGGTGCGTCGGCTGGAAAATAAGTAAGAAGAAAGATACGGAATACAAGTTCCTAGGAGAACGTGGCGTACCGTAGATCTCGGCGTCGACCGTCAGTAGTTCGTGGTCGCCGCTTAGCTTCTGGCACGCAGGAACCGCCACGCGCAGCTTCCAGTCCGTCTCGCCATCCAGCTGGTCGGTGCGGATGAAGCAGGTCCCAGAGCTGTCGGAAGTCCGCAGGAGCACAAGGTCTGCTGGAACTCGCTGATTTTTCTCCAGCAGGACGAGATCGCCGACGCGAAGAGTCGAGGAGGGCACTGAGCGCGTGTAGGGTATGCCCGCTGGTGATGACTCGGAGTACTCTGAGGGATCGAGAACGAGATACTTCTGCGAGTTGGCTTCGCGGTCACGGACATTGCGCTTGTAGTCGTCGTAGGCCTCCTTCCCCATGGTTACACAGAGCACAAATGCAAGGGGTGCGATGTATGTGACAATGAAACCTGCGCTACATAGTCAGCGCTCCACCCGTTCCTTTGGACTTACAGAACCCACCAATCTTGAGAGCAGGTACAAATTGTGATAGTGCGACGAGGAGGAAATAGAGGTTGAAGAAGAACTTGAACTGCTCGTAGAACACGATGGGGAGGAATGTAAAAACGTTGTACTTCTGGTTGCGGACGACATTTGGTGGATACTTGCTCGCCAGCTTATCTGGTGGTCTGAAGGGAATCGTTCTTGACTTGTCGGTGGATTTTCCCTTCCGCGAGGTAGACCGCTAACGGTTCGCAACGTCAGCTGGGGTTGTGCAAGTGCTCCTCGCCCGCAGCACGGAAGGCACTGCCATCCCGTTTGCAGGTGCGTAACACGAACCACAGAGACTATCTCTACGCACCTGGTCAGGTTCCCGCCCCCTTTCCTCTGGCTCGTCGTCACGAAACCCCGAGTCCCCGCGCGCTGCACTTCCAAGCAGGGTCTCCTCTTCCTCCGGGTCGTCCGCATACCTCTCGCGTTGCTTTCCCTTCCTCAAAGTCGACGACGAGGTGACTGCGGCACGGACTGCCGCGTGCATAGTGCGTATGTTGCTCTTGCTAGAGCCGGTGCCGTTGTTGCCGCGGTTGGCGTTGCTGTGGTCCTCGTCGCCAGGCTCGGCGTTGCGGAGGGGTGTATAGCCTGCTCTAGACTTTCTGGATCGTCCGAATGTGTGCAGAGGGATTTCGGACATGAACTCCAGGCAAAGCCAGAAATAGTCGAGTACTAGTGGGACATCAAGCTGAACGAAGTTGTTGACGTTGAACGTCGAGGCCTTACGCTTGCCGCCTTACAGTGACGCCAATACTTACTCCAGCTGGGCGGAGTTTGTATTACGTGAGTGTCAACGATCATTCGGAGATTAAAAATTCTTTTCTGAGTATGAATTGGCGTAGCTGTCTGCTAATGCTCAGGCTGGACAACTCGGTGATCCGAATTAACCACAGCTGTGTCTCCCCCCAACGGCCCGCATTCTCATGGCCGAGTGTCCAAAACCCTTCTATCCCCCTCCATTTTATCCTATCTCGCCCATAAAATGGGTCAGTGCTCGTATCTCAAGGCATTCATTTCGTATAATAGACTTCTGACTTGAACGCCGTCCCACAATCACCGATCACTGTCCACATCCTCTAGCTAGCACGCGGCTCTCACCATGTCTTTGAAGCCTAGCCTCCTTATTTAGATGGTCGGGTTCATTCAGAGTATGCTTGTCTGTTGGCAAGTCCATGTGCGGCGTACGCGACCAGATATATCGCGGACTCGGATTTGAACAAGTTGCAGGTCAACTTCAACGTCTGGGTCTAGTCTATTCAGGCTACATGTGCATGGCCCTGAAGGCTCTTGTATTTCCATCTCAGGCGAATTCCTCCATATCAAGCGACAGACAACGCTTCGCTAAAGCTACAAACGGACTCTGAGCTGGATCCCTAGATCAAACACCACTACTGCTTCTTCTTGCGGGCTGCAGCGATTACCTCGTCATGCTTAAGGTCATCGTTGCCGTAGAATGTTCCCGAACGACGGTCTTGGGCCTCGAGGTCCGACTCGAGCCTATCGAGGTTGATCAGGCGGTTCGCTTTGGTGAGATCCTTGATTATTTTCTCTGACACCTGCAATCGAAGTCAGCCAGAGTCCAGGGTGTATGTATAGTGGGTGAGCACTGGGATCTAGGCTCTGAGATGCAAGCATACTCACCGCAGTCGCCAGGGCCGGGTCTGGGCTCGAGCCGCCGGGAGTGGCGTCGAGGTAGATCTGAAGCACCTCGAGCTGCTGCACGATGTACATCCCCTCTGCCTTGAAATGTGCCGTCGTGAGCCGCAGCGGTTGCAGACGGCGGATCGCGTCAATGAGCTCCTCTTTCCTGTGACGTCCCTCTGCCTATTAGAACCTCATTACGCAGTGGATAGGTGGCAAGCGAAAGCGATAGCGTATCAGACTTACAGCTTTCCGCCCAGAATGGCGTCGCTCAAGACGATGCCGGCGAGGAATTCGAACCCCCCGCCGCTTATGGTTATCATGTCCACGGCCTCGGCGATCCCCTCAATGGCTGCAGCCGCCTCACTGGCCGGAGCTGCCTCGCCGGACTCTGCACACGAGATTTCCGTTAAATTGATCTGCACCGGTCAAGTGGGGAAAGTGCTTCGCTCTGTACTCACCTCGAAGGAATAGCGCAATTTGATTAGCGTTGATACCAAGGGCAGCCGCAACTACGGAAATGAAATTGTGAGGTGAGCCAACAGTGAAGTCAAGCGACGCATTCGGAGGCAGAGGAAAGCACCTTTAGCAACATGTATGGCGCCGCTAGCGACAGCCTTAGAGAGTATGGCGATCGTCCGGACGCTGATCACCTGCCAGCCGAAGCGGGCGATGGCAAGGATCGCCCTACCTGAAGCGTGCACGTACGTATGAGCTGAAGAGTTTGAACGACTTCAATGGGACGGGCGACGAGGACGATGACGGACTTGATTTGACGTCTGGTGGAACCACCGCGAGCAGAGCTGAGA
This sequence comes from Ganoderma lingzhi, assembly GCA_026283605.1. Taxonomy (NCBI): domain Eukaryota; kingdom Fungi; phylum Basidiomycota; class Agaricomycetes; order Polyporales; family Polyporaceae; genus Ganoderma; species Ganoderma lingzhi. The sequence goes on from JAPJYM010000009.1 coordinate 1,486,575, forward strand.
TGAGATACGTAGCTTCGAAGCCCTAGGATCGAAGTCAGTGTCAACGTCCGAGTCGAACCTTAGGATGTAGAGCGTGAGCTGACAGTTTTGGTGTTTCTAAGTATTTTGATGAGCTGTGAGGCGTTGTGCGTCATGTTAGTTCACATCTAACAGTCCCGAGGATCGGAGGCTTACAGCGTCGTATTTCCTTTTCTCATCCAGAGACATGCGAGCGGAAGCGTTGTTTATCAAATCGTCGACACTTTGGTGGCCTTTCGCCCTAAGGAGGGCGTTAATGGCGGGGCGGAACTCTTTGTTTCTCTCATCCATCTGCTGTGCAAATTTCTCGATGTCGGTCTGCATGTTCGCTATGCTGTTAGCGAGCTGCTGGACGCGAGTTGCGCGCTTCGGGTTGTCTTCGGACAGAGTGGTAAGCATATCGCATACGTAGACGAGAGAAAAGGTGACCGCTCAAATACCTGGATAGAAGAGGGCCATCGGGAATGGCTGGGGTTGCTGATCGTGTGTCAATTTGCCAAGGGAGTTCGAGGATCTGTACAACTTAAATATCTGTCGTAACTCACCTCATCGGCCCATGACGATTGGGGGTCGGAAGAACCGGAAAGCTGCGAGCAGGCTCCCCGAATGCAGGGGATCAGAGGCTCGGCTTGCACGAAGGGTCCTGTCCGTGTCATGATACTGGTACCCAATAAGAAAAGATCAGCATGTTTGCACACTGGCAGTGAGAACCGCCAAACTGACGGGCCACTGAATGGCGGTAACGATTGAAGTTATGGTTCCCATCGATATACCCGGACGGCCGGTCCGGGCTAAAGACATCTTCGGGCAGCTCTGAGACGGAGACTCTCAATCTAAGTAAGCTTGCGAGGCTACCCCGGGCCTCGTTCGTTTACTGGGATCACTCGCCACGAAGTACAGATGGGTCGTGTATATAAGACCTCCAGTTCCTCAGCTTGCCTTTGGTAAAGACTGATAACCTGTTTCATCGCCGCCGCCGCCGGAAGCACGCTATACGACAACCCTACAGCAAGTAACAGTAGAAGTCCACCATGTCCGCCTTCTATCCTGGTATTGCGCGTCCAATTCCCATGCCCCCTACGCATCCCGCTTACAATTTCATCAGACAACGAGCGGCGTGCAGGCCGCGTCCAGCAGCTCGTCGACAGCATAACGAACATGCAGACCGACATGGAGAAATTTGCCCAGCAAATGGATGAGAAGAATACGCAGTTGCGCCCCGCCATCAACGATCTCCTCACCGCAAATGGCCTCCAAAGCGTCGACGATTTAATAAACAAGGCTTCCGCTCAATTGTCTCTGGAGGAGAGACGAAAATTTGAGGCCGTAAGCTTCTGATCCTTGGTCGCGGGACTGTTGGACGTGTGCCGAAACTGATTTCACAGCTTATCGAGAAGTTCAAGACAACTAAGACCGTCAGTCCATGCCCACAACGTTCGATTATGGCACTCATTTTTGGTGTGCTAGAATTTGCGGATGGCGGAAACCCTCGCTGGGCTGCTGATTGTAGCAGGCTGCGGATTCTCATCTTTCGTTTTCACAGGTCCGTGATCTTCGTCTTCGACTCCGTCTCCGCTCACTACCCGTTATTCACATCTGTCCTGCTGACATGCATTCAACAACGCAGGCAGACATGCATTATCCATCGCCAACTTCTGTTGGAGCGCGATTCGCGTGCAGATGATCGCCCAAACCTGCGGGGCAGCGGCCAGGGGGGCCGGAACCGCTGCCGAGGGTGCTCTTCTCTCTTTCTGAATGCATCGTCTAGCGAGAGGCGCTCACGTTAAGTATGGTGGATTCATGTAGTTATGGCCATGTTCGCATCTGAGGAAGAAGACGTCCTCTTTGACCTCGGTGGTAAGACGAAGTCGAAGCGCTCTCTATTCTAGATTTTCCGCAGTACAATGCTGAAATGTGAAGGGTCTTTTTAGATTTTGGCTCGACAGTCGCTGGTGGCGAAGGAGTCGCGGCTAGCGGAGCTGCTGCTCTTGGCGAGACAGCCGCTGCTGGTGAGGCAGCGCTCGGTGGCGAGGTGGCTCTCGCTGGTGAGGCGGCCATGGCCACGAGAGGGATCACTACTATGGCGAGCCTGAGCGCCGTTTTCAAGTACGTTAGCTACGTCGGCGCCGGTTTCGCCATCGGTCTCAGTGTGTACGACGCCTTTCAAGCTAGAAACCGGTAAGCCCTACACGTCCCTACAGAGTACTGAGACCCTGACAAACTGCGCGGCGCCACAGGATGAAGGACCTAGTCGCCGTGATCCACCACCTGCAACCGTCGCGGCTCACAACGGCGCTCTGCAAAGAGCAGGGAACAAAAGTCATGGCGGTATTCCACCTGATGCCGATCTACCTCAAGGCCTTATATGGCCCGGAGGCAAACCCCACTATGGCGGACTCCGTGAGTGCTTCCGTTTCCTCGTGCTTAGGGCTTACTCGCCGCCATCCTTGGCACTAGCTGACGCCGCCGCAGATCGCGAAGGCCATCGTGGATATAATCAGCCATGGGCAAAACGCGATCGACCTGGACAAGCTCGAGTCGGACCTCGAGGCCCAGGACCGCCGTTCGAGCCTTTTCTATGGCGATGAGGACCTCAGTCACGCCGACGTCGTCTCTGCTGCACGCAGGGCCGCAGAGCGCGAGAGACGTTAGATCCCACCAAATGAGTCACGTTGTATTTGTGGTCAGGCGTCGCTGAGCTGTTCCCAGCGCGTGATACGGAGGATTCGCGCGAGACGGAAGTGCAGGGTATCTTGTAACAATAGGCAATTTAATATATGCTGAAGTCATCCAGCGGCCATTTATTCTTCCGTCATTTCTGGAATACATGGGGACTAGGATTCCCCGTCTGGCCGACTACGGCTACGGCCATGGCCATAACCATAGTCGACCATGATGGCCGCTTGGATCGCCTGGGCGAATCGCAGAAATCACGAATTGATTCGTCGGCCGGAACTTGGACACAGAGTTTTGACTGCTCCTTCGACCGGGAACGCGCCGTTCCACCAGCGAGTATCCTCTGAATGAGCATGGCATGATTTTCACCAGGTCCAGTCCAAGAAATTGAAAGGGAAATTGGGGAGCCGGTGCTATCCACATTCAAATCACAGTCAACGTGTCACCAATGACCACCGAGCGAGAGCTGAACGGGACCATTGGGAGATAGGATGACCACAAAATGCACGCACCTACAGCGTTCGGCCACACTCTGGCATGGTTACCCATTCATGCAGTTACCAGTCGCGTCCGCGAGGTCCCGAGACAACGTATGTGGCCCACAGAGGGGAGACTTGTCACTTCCAATGAGCGCGCGCGCAGTGTGTGATTCGGAGCCTTTTAAATAGTGTATATCCGCGATTTAGGATGTATGAAGGTACACTGCATGATATAGGCTCAGCGAAGACCATGATCGTGCCAGGGTTGGAGGATGAGCTAAGGAGCGTACCGAGATTGCGACCAGCGGAGGCCTCATCAAGGCAGCGGCACGTTTGGTATTGCTATGACGAGCTTCCGTGGACTATGCGGCTTGTAAACGGGCTCGTCATTGTCGACGGCTACGGTCGCATCGGAGTAAGGAGAGATATGACATTATATGGTTGAATATAGGGAAACAAAGGGTTTGCAATGACTGGTGCCCTAAAAGACTCCCGTTGAATGAGCTTCTAACACAAGCCTCATAACGATAAACTGCACGTACCCTCTACAGCCATCCCACCAGAAAGCTAACCAAGGCCGGGGAGCGCACGTCTACCAGAACTCCTTGCGCTTTTTCCTGATGTCCGCATGCAGCGACCTCCTCTCTCCCCACTTGGCACGGTGCGTGGCATGCTGCTCCTCCATCTCCGCCTTCGCTTTACGCACGTCCGGGCCTTTCATCGACGTGATCTTCCCCACGAACCACGGCGTGCAGTTGAACTCCTTCGCGAGCCTCCCGCGGGTCCACGTCGCGGGGTCTTCCCTACGTAGCTGGCGGATGCGCGCAACGTCCTCGTCCGAAACACGCGGCTTCTCCTCACGCTGCTTCTGGAACGTTGGCGGCAGCTCCGCGGTGGCGGACGACGCGGAGGGTTGCAGGAGCGGCGAGGCAGGGGAGGTGGTGTACGAGAGCGGTGAGGGCGCAGTTGGGGGAGGACGGTGGATGAACGTCAGATTCTCCGGGAGGTCCGTGTAGCTGGCGTGTGGGTTGTTGCGAAGCGGGTCGGGGGCGCGGTGAGGGGGTCTCTCTGGAAGTCGCGTAGCGTATGAGCGACAGGAGAACCTCAACGACGGAAGGGATACTCGAGGAGGCATCGTCAGGGCGAGAGAATTCGAAGGAGAGAGGCGCAATAGTCGCTCAAAGGGTTTACAGTGACGGCGGAGACCCCGAGCACCGCATTCGCCACATCGATGGTTTTACCGTGACACTAAGCTTGGTCCCATCCACACGAACGTCTCGTTTTAGTATGCACCCCGTCCCGCGGCCCCAGTAAATCTTGTACTACATGCGATAGTCGTTCATCAGTGTAACAGCGTCGTGGACATGTTGGACCTGAAGGATAAGTATTCGGAACGGACTCTGGCATAGTACATATCGCTCGGCGGATTCAAGAAACTTCACCATGACCTATATATATTATATACAATCTACGTATACATCCGGCTGTACGAAGCTAAAAGTTCAATAAGTTTAATCTTGGCTGGTAACTTGAAGCACCCCGGGCACGGAGCAGCGCGGCCATCCACCGAAGCCCGACCCTCCGACACTATAACTCTTTCTGACCGTAACGTGCATTCGGCGAGGGGGAAGAATCCCTTCACGAGCTCCGACACCTTTCCATGGAGCCAAGTCCGCTCTGCCCGGAGGAAGCAACACACTCGGTACGATGAGCGTCCGCAAGCCATGTGGCTCGTTCGGATGCTCGTGATCCTCGAGCTCGCCATCAAACCCCTCCGCCATCTCCATCCCTGGCAAATGCAGCAGACGCAGGTTGGGGCAACTGCGAGCAAAGTGCACGATCGCGTCGAGCGGACCGCCGTGCGGGAGTCCGTCTGGGTCCCTCTTGGAGGTAGAACCATACATCCAGTAGATATCGATATCTAGATGGAAGGCCTCGAGGGAACGGAATGACTCCGCGACCGCACGCAGGTCCGCAGCCGTGCAAATGAAGTCGAAGTGGCTGGGGAGCACGAACGAGAGGTCGCGGAGCGCGGAGAGGGAGAGGAGGGGGTACACCAGGTCCAAGAACGACATTTCGAAGGTGTCCCGCACCTCCGGAATACCGTATCTGGCGCAGCGGGCTGGCATACAGTGCAACGTAGATATGGATAAGCTTGTGAGCGACGGGTGTTTGGTAGAGATAGTGCGGAAACACTGCGTGGCACTCTCCACAAGCTCGGCCGCTGGTTTGCCGTATGCCGCACCTGTCAGGGAGAGCGTGTGCAAGGATGGGAGGCCGACAGTGTGTAGGAGCATGTTGAGGTTTAACCATGTACCCTCCACGTCGAGGATGGTGACGGATTTCAGTCTAAATGAAGGGTTGGCTTCAGGGAAATCCTGCCTAGCCAGTAAGATAGACAAATACTGAAGAGCAGGGAGCTCTGTCAGGAGTCGCAGCTCGTCCAACACGAGGTGGGGGTGGACTTCGAGGTGATGTATGCGAGAGCACTGAGCTTGGAGGAGGGGTGAACTAAGGTGAGAAGGGAGCAACTTCAGCCGAAGTCGGTGGATCTCAGGGGCAGCGGTGAAGGTTTGGGAGAATACGCAACGCAGTTTCTCTTGGAGTTCTACTGGAAACCTGATGAATTTGTCCCCGAGATTGAAGTTGAGCCTGCGGACGGAAGGAGAAATGAGGGCTAGAGATCCTACATAGGGCGAGAGGTCGCTTAGAGATGTTGCAGAAGGCGACTGTCAGAAGCTTCGGCAGGATCGGAGCGCCATCTGTACGAGACCGCAGCTCTTCCCATATTCCACACCACGCCGGGCCATCGAACGCGAACAAGGTGATGGAGCGGACGCGCGACACATACTCCACGAAGCGAGGCCAGCCAGGATGTTTGCGAGGGTCGGGAACGTCCAATAGGTGCTGGGAGACCGAGTTTCAGCGGAGGTAGTAAGCACGAATGGGTTAGAGACGACACTTACGTATCGGATGTCATAGCCTCTTGACAGCTTCCAGCGTCGCTCGTATTCCTCCGTAGCGCTTGCACAGCGAAGACCCCGACGGACCGCACTTTGATGGGGCAATTCATAACGTTGGGGCTTGTTCTCTCCAAGAAGTTCGAGCTCTTTTCCGCCTCCTTCTTTCGTGCTGATGCTAACCTTACAAAGAAGATCGGCGAGGGGTTGATCATCGGGTAGTCGCCTCCACAAGATATCTAGGGCTGGGCCTGTGAACCCCCGGCAAGTTCTTGTGGCAACGGCCAGTGATCGACGAGACTCGTATACTTTATCCCATTCGCGTTGGTGGATGGGATCGAGGTGGGCAAAGACGTGATAGAGAACGTCCGGCATATTGGGGAGAGAGCGAAGGGATGGGCTGACCATGATGGAGGTTGGCTGTTGAGCAGCGTGAACGTGAACTCCGCCGCCCGCGGCTTTATAGTGTTGTCGGAACTCACCGATGCCGCTTCGACCCCGTGCACCTCACTGGTTTCCACTGTGATAGGACGTGCAAATGAGAGCGACGAGGATGATATAGATGCTCAAGCTGAACGATAATTTGAAGCTTGTATTTTATTCAATTTCTGAGCTCGCGAATGGAAGTCCTGGTTTTCTGCATTGTTCTATACAGCTCGGGGCCATGAGAATCCACCAATGACCATGGACGTCATGGCAGCTTCAACTGAAAACTTCAACCATGATCTAAGTACTAATACGAATTTTCTACTCTACCTCTACTTATCAGAGGCCTCGCAAGAAATATGTTGAGTCTAAGTACCCAGATGTCATAGATAGTGACAGTCACTGGCGAACTCTTCGGATCGGGCAGAACATACACCTGAAACAAATCGTACCGCTTCGGAGACCGTCCGAGTGCTGGTTATCCTTCCTTGCGGCGACGACTCAACTAAATCACCCATCATCGGAACCGCATTGCGGCAATGGGGAAGAGCTTTTCCATCACAGTGCAGAACTCCACCGCGGTTGCTGGGGAGTGGCGCCGATCCGGGTCTCTCGGATAAGTGACGCGATTCACGAACAGTTCACACAGCCAGTGTGACACGGCGGGGGTGCTGTGCGCCAACTCGCTCGCTCGGGCGGAGAAGGGGTCGAACTGCACCACCGGGAGGCAAGGGCTACGAAGACTAGGGCAGCGGCTGGCGAACGCGACGACGGACTCGAGGTCCCCATGCCGCTCTGCCCAGCTCCCATCGCCAGACGGCTCGTCACCAATGCGGAGCGTCTCGATGCCCGGCCATGCCTCTGCAATCGCACGGAAATCGGCGGGAGTGTATGGCACGATGAGGCCTTCAAACACCGCCGTAAAGTGTCCCATAGCGCGATAGGAGAACAGGGGGGCAAGGAGCTCCGTGAGCGGCCCACCAGAGTCCCACTGGCCGGAGTACTCCATCTCCTTTTTGAAAACCTGTCTGCTGTACCACTTAAGGGTCGTCAGCCAGGGACACTTCGTCACAAGCGTGCGGAAATAGCCTGGGAAAATTTGGATCATGTTGTTGGAGTCCTGGTGCAACTCGTCGATGGTAAAGGCTTGGAGTTGTGGGGTGCGCATTGACGCAATCGAGGAGGACGCCGATGGAAGCAAACTTGCTGCAGGACACGGAGAGGCTACGGAACCCCGGAAAAGTCATGGGAAGGTTTGGGGGTTCCGAGTCCCAGGGAGACAGATGGAAGTTGAGAGATTCGAGGTTAGGGAGAGCGGTGAGGGCGCAGAGGCGACTGAGCTCGATGGGAGCTGCAGGGTGATATACAGTGGCCGCCAAAAATAACGGGACGCGCGCTCGCGGCACCTAAATGGCAACGCTGCGCCTCTGTTCAAGCCCTACGCTGGCCCATTAGTGTGCGCATCCGTAGTGTAGGATCCACACTATGCGTGTGTAGAATAGTCAATGAAATTATATAGAATTATTCCCAGAAAAAATGGGGGCAAAGGGAAACATGCCAAAATGGGCATGTCCCATACATGGGAACGAGCGACAAAACCACATTCAAAGTCCACAAGAAAATGAAATCACAGTCAGTAATGTGTATACAGTCCATGGACATACTCTACAACTGCTATCCTATCTGGAATAGAATCGTAAATTTTCGAAATGAACTCAATATCCAGTGCATACTATTCCTCCTGCAGCGCGGTCCATAACTTATTCAAATTGCGGGGAAGCTGCGGGCGGCGGCGAAGATGACAATGGAGCTCTTACCAGGCATGCTCAGTGATGTCGAGGGCAGGAGATGAGGAGGGCCAGAGGGGGAGAAGGACATGATGTTCATTGAACCAGGCCTATGTGCGGTGGGATCTGTGTTTTGTGACATTGTTGTGCTGGAAGACAATGGAGCGAGGGGAAAGAGAATGATCGTGAAGGGTGCCCAAGAAGTACTCCTCAAGAATGACAACATGTTTGGGTGCATTCAAGTTGCCGCACATCCAGTGGAGCCGTCCGACACCCTTTGAGGTGATGCAGCCCCAGACCATCAAACTTCCTCCTCCATGCGCAATCACCTTCTTTGCATCCCTCTCCAGGAAAGCCTCCCCAACCCTTCTCCAGCAGGACTGCCTCCCACCTGAGCCAAAGAGATAGGATTTGGACTTGTCTGGAAAGACAATAAGCCTCCGCTTTTCCATGTCCCAATCTCCTATTTTAGCAACAAAGACCTTTTGCCATTTGACGTTCAGTGGGGAAAGGTATGGCTTATTTTGTGGCACACATCCATGCAGTCTGATGCCTTCAAGGCGTCACTGAACAGTATGGGAAGAAACATCGGGGGAAAGCTGTTGCAGGATGTCTGTTACATCGTGAGCGGAGCTGTTAGCGAGGGCAATGCCCGCATGTCGGGCATCGCATTCGGAGAGTCTGTGGGGCGGTCGGACCGGTTCTTGTAGGAATAATAGTGACCCTTCTGAGTAACTGCTTTCCAATTTAGATAGACCGTGGTGCAAGGGTGTCCAACGATAGAGCTGATTTTTTGGAAGGACATGAGCTTACCAAAATGAATGTTATGAAAAGCCAGAATACGAGCTCGCTTGGTAGGGGCGCAAATAGTCACAGTGTCTAGTAGAGAAATTAAGAGATTTACAAGATGGACGTGAAAGTTGTTGATCAATCGGAGGCCATTAAGTCGTGATATAGAGGAAAGAATGGCGACGGCTGCCACCCACAGAGGACGGGCACTAAATCCTTCTCACAGTCGCAGCACCCTCGCACTCTCGTATCTCCCCCGCGCATCGCTGAAAGTGTTGCAGACGTGTAGAATAGATGCAAATGTATATAATGATATACAAGCGCAATGATATATGTACATGTTTCGCAAACGGGAGGACGGACAAAGGCACCGGGACGGGTGTCCCATTATTTTTGGCGGCCACTGTAGCTTGAGGTAGCGCAGGTGTGGGTGCAACCGTGGGAGCGTTTCCACGTCCAGAACCAATGTCAAATCAAGCACCTCCACCGAGAGCGCCTCCAGGCACTGTATCGATGGAAAACAGACCGTGAGGGCTTTCCTCACTTGTTTGAGCACCTTCCCGAATGAATAATAGAAGTCGATTTTCAATTCACGTATGGACGGGTTCAGAAGGCGCAACGTGCCTGTATCGATGGAATGGTAGCGATCCGTGCTGAGAATAGTCACCACTTTCAAGCGGGGGAGGATGGGCATGCCGCCAAAGGTAGCAAACAGTCGACACCAGAAGGTGTCTTCCAGCAGCTCCACATTAAAATCGGTGGTGTGACTAAAGGGATCAATGGTAATTTCTCGTACCAGAGAAGCATACTCTTGAAATCGTATCCAGCCCGATTTCTGGGCTGTTGGGGTTCTGCACATTTCCTGTCAAACTTATAAGCGTTGTGAATAACCTCGATAAGTAGATCTATGCACTAGAGCTGGACTATCGCATTGCTCCGGAGGACCCCTGTGCGATCCCGACAACGCAGGGGAGGTGCTCCAATGGCCTTTGGCTGGGGAGCGAATGCCACATCTCAGCGAGAGCGGGTTGAGTAAAGCTGCTGTGTGTCCTTGCTAATCGAGCTAAAGCCTTGCGAGTTTCCACCTCCTCAAATGTTTCAAGAAAGGTGATGTTGAGGCGTTTCAGGTCTGGAGTGAGATGCGAGAGGATATGATAGAAAATACCATGGAGGCCGGTCAGGGAGGAGGTTGACGCCATAATTGGACCAGAGAGGAGGTCCTTGATAACCACAAACGCCCGGCCACTAGTTTTGAAAATTGAAACGATATATGAGAATGTATACACAGACGGTGGGTGCTGGGTGGGTGGTCGAAGAACAAGATGATCACGATAAGCACGCGCAGTAGCCGCAGCGCTTGGTGGCAGTGCCGAAGTTTGCACTCACAGCGGAATCCACCTCGGTGTGGCGAGTTGCAAACAAGCCACGCATGTCTCAGTACAACAGGAAAGCGAGAGAGTGTAAGGAGATGATGGTGTATGGTACGCAAACACGATGAAAACTGCTTGTCCGCACGAGGTGGAGATATCCAGCGAGAGCGCCTACTACATGCGGGACGAGGCTCGACAGCCATCGTACGGAATGCTACTAACTATTCTACTCTAGGTTTCTACTGGTACGCGGCATGCGGTAAGAAACAGGATAGATGAAGGAAAGCGAGGATGCAGTGAGTGGGAGATCGGCATGGGCACGAGGGCGCGCGGCCGTCAGACGGAGTCGCACCCCATGGTTATGGACCGCCGAGCGCACGGTTTCCCGCTCAGCATCGTTTCACGTCTACCACTATCAAGACAGATGGCCATGTCGTCAGGCGCACGCCACTAATATGGTGCCCTGAAAACAGGTGGAGGCTGAATGATGCACATCTGGCTGTCAGCGTGCGACTCTACGAATAAGAGATGGGATGGAAGGCAAACCTACATTCGACGCCCATACACCAGTGTCCATCAACGCTTCTGGCCCTTCCTCCTCCCACATCCTTCTCAGATACTCTGGATCAATGCACCCGAAAAAGAGCGGATGGGGAGGGCCAGGTAGTCCTGGAGGGGTTGAGGGAGCGTACTCGGAATCTGGAGACGAAAGGCTGTCTTTGCTCTCGTGCAAGCTCCTTGGGTGCTCGACCTCCGGCTTGCTGTTTTGATCATCCCCGACGTCTTGAACGCTACACTCTACCGCTTCTTCAGGGGCCTTCTGGATTATTCCATTGCATAGCAGAAGCCTATCGTTGTCCGCCGGCATGCAGTCAAGGCTATCACAGTCAGCCTGAGCATGATCGAAGCAAGATGTTGACGCAGTGGTACTGAGGCCAAGGGGCGTGGAATTGGCATGGTCAGCATTCTGGGTTGTAACAGTGCCGCCATCGTCCTGCAGGCCTTGCCTACCGCAGATCGTGCGTTTGTTGTGAACATGAACAGCGCTCTCGGCGGCCGCATGCAAAGTGTTCTCCGCGCAGTCACCTTCCTGTGGCTTCCTGTCATCCGCTGTACACGCAGGGATACTATCCCCATGCTGAACGCCGATGTGCGGAGATGGTACGGGGAGATCGGGCCCGACTTCGCTTCAGGTACTGTTGCATGCGTAGTCTCCGGAAGTTCGGACTCGGGGTCCTCGAGCTCGAACCACCCAAGAACGATCGACCTGTCCGGGATCTTGGGGATCTTGCCCACGCACCCCGGCTTGCAGATCTTCTTATGCCTAGACCAGTCCTTTCCATCGTTGAATTATTAGATGTCACCATTAGCACTACACCTGACGAGTAGTATGCGCGCACAACGCACCTTGACTTGACACTGCTTGCTGCAGTACCGCGGCTTCAAATCGGGCGGACACTTCCCAGAACACGCCTTGAACACCGTGCCCGCCTTCGCGCGCGTACCGCAACCATCCGCACCGCAGACATGCTCGAGAGAGTCTTGATATGCACAGCTGCTGTTGTAATAATGATACATCATGTTATGGCTAACACCCTGTGCTGTTTTACATCAGGTTACGGCTAAATGCATGATGTATTAAGTTCTCCCGGGGCTTCCGGGACAGCCATCATATAGTTACTGCATTTGGAAGCCTCCCCTCCGGGGCTTGTGATGGCACTCCCACAGGCTTATCTAAGCCTGTCTGGCTATCTCCCGGGCTTCTCCCATCAATCCCGGACCCATTCCCATCAATCCCGAGCTCCTCCCATCAAAATATCAACCTCCCGGCCCTCCTGTCCCAATATGGTAACCCCTCCCTCCCTTCCGGGTGGGGGGGGATTGTTGTTGCTATATCTTGCCCAATTCTTATCCAATTGGCTTCGTTCTTTTAACGTTTTGTTCGCATTATTAATGCGCTCCTAATGCACCTATTGCGACCATACAACATGCCCCACAACATATACCAATAGTGCCCCCTAGTTCACCCTAGGGGGAATTGTTTGCCTTATAGCTCCACCGTTTCCTAACCGATTCGCGCGCGAGAGGGCGCGTTTTGTTCGCCTTGACGACGCGCACAAAAAGAGCCCTCTCGCGCGTGAATCCGTTCAGCCGTTCTTCCGCTACATATACCCCCTCCTCCTGGGAAAGCAGGTGTATGTATCTTGGGAATGGCTGAACGGTTTTGCATCGTTCTTTTTGCATCTGGTAGCTACTGATAAGCATATTCTAGGCGTACCATTCGTTTTTGGTTCCCTCCAAGCGCCTTGCTATGGTAGGTCCATCAATCCTCAGCCACAGTCGACTTTACCCCCCCATATCTCCACCAATACTTCGCCGATCTTTGCTCCCCTGGCACCGTTGGAAAGTGCTCATCTGTAGCTTTCCAACGAGCCTAAGAACTCCCCGGTGCGACCGTTGGAACCTCCAGTATGGCCACCCTCTCCTCCTCACCCACCATTTTCAGGTAATCAGGCCATATCTCAGCCAGTTTTCCAGGTAATCACGTCGTCTCTTTTGTACTATGTGTAATATAGATGCCAATGTTATATTCCAAAGTTTCATGCCAATCCAACATTATTTGAGCTATCCATGGCACTATGAATGCCCCCCAAAGTAAGCCACCCTATACCCTCTATGCAAGGTACATGCTAGGTACATTCCACAGATAGTAGAGTCGACATAAAAGCCCTTGAAAAGCCCTTTCCAACAAGCCCAAAACCATAAACATCGACCAACAAATGGTGGAGATAGCCTAGGTGGTATTCCGGAGGGGGGCCTTAAGACCCTGTAAGACACCCTAAGACACTTTGGCCCGGAGTGTCTAGGGCATCAGCAAAAGTGCAAAAGTATCCTGTCGGATTGCATAAGAAGGCAATGTACACAACCCAACACATTATCCGAGCTACCTCGCACTGGCATGCAAACCAGAAGAGGACCATGCCATACCACAAAATCCCGTGCAATCTCGGGAAAATATTGCAAGGATTGCGTGGATTGTGAGGATTTCGAGGATTGCCTGGCAGTGCAATCCATCACATTCCGGTGCCTCAATGCTTACTTCAGGCAATACCTGCACTCCTGGAGGATAGTTTCGCACTTTTGCTGATGGGCCTGCAGTAAGGGTGGCTGGGACAAGTCTTCCCATATCTCTGTCATTTCTGGCCTGTTTGACTTCATTCTTTTTGCACTGTATAGCTGTTAGTAAGCACTATATTTTCGCATTAAACAGGTATTAATATGAGTCCTTGAAAAAAGTCACCAGGGGAGTAATTATGTGATGGCTAATGAAGGTCTCTGAACTGATGTAGTTGGTCGATGGACCTGGTGTCTTGCACACATATTTGCATGCATTACAGTAACATAATACAAAAGAGACGACGTGATTACCTGGAAAACTGGCTGAGATATGGCCTGATTACCTGAAAATGGTGGGTGAGGAGGAGAGGGTGGCCATACTGGAGGTTCCAACGGTCGCACCGGGGAGTTCTTAGGCTCGTTGGAAAGCTACAGATGAGCACTTTCCAACGGTGCCAGGGGAGCAAAGATCGGCGAAGTATTGGTGGAGATATGGGGGGGTAAAGTCGACTGTGGCTGAGGATTGATGGACCTACCATAGCAAGGCGCTTGGAGGGAACCAAAAACGAATGGTACGCCTAGAATATGCTTATCAGTAGCTACCAGATGCAAAAAGAACGATGCAAAACCGTTCAGCCATTCCCAAGATACATACACCTGCTTTCCCAGGAGGAGGGGGTATATGTAGCGGAAGAACGGCTGAACGGATTCACGCGCGAGAGGGCTCTTTTTGTGCGCGTCGTCAAGGCGAACAAAACGCGCCCTCTCGCGCGCGAATCGGTTAGGAAACGGTGGAGCTATAAGGCAAACAATTCCCCCTAGGGTGAACTAGGGGGCACTATTGGTATATGTTGTGGGGCATGTTGTATGGTCGCAATAGGTGCATTAGGAGCGCATTAATAATGCGAACAAAACGTTAAAAGAACGAAGCCAATTGGATAAGAATTGGGCAAGATATAGCAACAACAATCCCCCCACCCGGAAGGGAGGGAGGGGTTACCATATTGGGACAGGAGGGCCGGGAGGTTGATATTTTGATGGGAGGAGCTCGGGATTGATGGGAATGGGTCCGGGATTGATGGGAGAAGCCCGGGAGATAGCCAGACAGGCTTAGATAAGCCTGTGGGAGTGCCATCACAAGCCCCGGAGGGGAGGCTTCCAAATGCAGTAACTATATGATGGCTGTCCCGGAAGCCCCGGGAGAACTTAATACATCATGCATTTAGCCGTAACCTGATGTAAAACAGCACAGGGTGTTAGCCGTAACATGATACATCATTACTACAACAGATGGTGATATGCAGCCCCCCGGAGGGCCTCGCACATCTCCGCGTACAGGTCGTCCAAAAAACCGTCGATGGCGCGCCACAACGGGCGATACCGGTTCGCGTGCTCGGCCAGCAGCCGCTGACCGATGTCCACGCCCAAGCCCTGGCCGATCTTGCACGCGATCAGCCCGAGTCGCACGACGATGGAGGACACGAGGCCGAGCCCTGTGCTCTCGTTCGCGTGGCGCAAGGCGAGCCGTAGGCTGTCGTGTGCTGGTTCGTCTTTGCCTTCTCTTTCTCCTTCCACGGGCTGCCACCGCCAGTAGTCTGCCGCCCACCCAATCAGTTCCTCGTCCGATGCCTTGAACTTCTGATAGTGGGCGTGTGCGGCGAGGCCATGCGCGCGGGCGAGGTCTGGCTGGCTCGCGATGCCGCTGATGTCTCCGGCCTCGTTGTGCCCGGGGTTGTGGAACGCGGTGAGCACGAAGAGCACGGCTTCTGGGTTCGGTCTGCATTTGATGGTGCAGGTTCTGCTTATGTACCTGACGCGCAACACCGTGAGCATTTTCCGCTCCGAGGAAGAAGGGCGTGGAGAAGAGAGAAGGCGGAACAGGATGCCGACTCGGACTATGGAGGGACGCACCTCAATGCCATCTCGAGTGTGGCTGCAGGTCGAATCTCCGAGTCGCTACCCTTCCAGTGTTCTGAGACCTGCTGACTCGATAACTGGGCGAGGTTTTTGGCACATTGGGACTCCAACACCAGTTCTGAGGAGGGGCCATCGCGGGCGTCGTGGTAGTCGAGGAAACAGGCGGTTCTCATGGTCAGGTAATGTTGGGACCACCATGTTTGCGAGTCGTCCCGGCCGTAGAATACGTGTTCTGTCAATAGCAGCATTGTGATATCTTCTTCATCGTCCTCAGCAGCACACTCTACTGCCTCTCCTCTAGGGCTGTCCTGGGTTGCTCCGTCGCCTTGATGAGCCTTTGCGTCGTCAGCGGTGTGTTGAAGACCATTATCACGAGCCTGGCCTTTGTCCGGACAAGACATGGGCGCGTGGTCACGATGTTGGGATAAAAGTTCGCCTTCGTTGTCCCGCGCGTTGGGTGAGTCTTCAGCCCCACAGGGCGCTTGTTTGACCATTGGAATGGTGCAATCTTGAACAGCACACTGGACCACCTGTTCTGACGTGTCCGCTCTGTCAGTCTGCTGAGGCTTTTCGTCGTCTACTATGCGGTCAGGGCTGTCATCCTGCAGCTGAACACTATCAGAGATAGACGCAGCCCGGAGATCAGACATCGCTTCAGGTGTAGAGTTGGGCTCAGGATCTTCGAGCTCGAACCACTCGAGCGCGATCGACTTGCTTGGGATCTTGGGGGTCTTGTCTCCGTATCCAGGTTTCCAGATCGTCTTGTGTCTCCGCCAATCCTGCATATTCGTGACCGTCATCATTAGGACCTAACCATGAGCAGACGCAGGACGGACCTTCACTTGACATTGTTTGCTGCAATAGCGCGGCTTCAGATTGGACAGGCACTTGCCAGAACACGCCTTGAGGGACGCACTCGACTTTGCATGCGTAGCACACCCCTCAGCGCCACAGGCATACTCGTGGGGGCCCTTGCAACTCACCTCAAGGGCTTTTCGAGCCTCCACATACAGTTCATCGATGTGGTCACCGACAGCGCGCCACAACGGGCGATAATTCTTGGCGCGGTAAACCAGCTGGCTGAAATCCACGCCCAGCCCCTCGCCAACCTCACAAGCAATAAGCCCCATGCGGAGGGCTATCGGGGATATGAGGCCGAGCCTCGCACTCTCGCTCGCATGGTGCAACACAAACTTCAAACTCGTGTGTGCCGGATAGCCAAAGCCGGCTTCGACGGTTTGCCGCCAGCTGAAGGTGCGCTCGAGCGACGTATTGAAAACTCTCTCCATGTTGGATGCCTTGAACTTTTGGTAGTGAGCATATGCGGCACAGGAGTGCGCGTGGGCGAAGTCGGACTGGCTGGCGAGGTGGCCCACGTAATCCGCCTTGGTGTACTCGGGGTCGTGGAGCGAATCGAGCACGTTGAGCGCGGCTTCCGGGTTCACCGCAAATGTGGCGCACCCACTCATGTACCTATGTGGTCGCATGAGCAAGGTTGAGAACTTGACGGGAAAGTGTTGAACGTAGTGGGGCCATTGCAGGATGGATCCGACTAGAACAACACAGTAGATGACGGGACGCACCTTATTGCCGTCTCGATTGCTGCCTGGGGGCGGCCCTTGGGCTCACCAAGCTTCCACTAATCTGCGACACGCATATCCGGCCATTCGGAGAGGTACTTAGCACATTCTTTCAATTCGCTTTTGGTGGGAAGGTGTTGGAAGGCGTCCTTGTGGTCGGCGCAACATGCAGTTTTGATGGCAAGGTAGTCTTCCAAATTGGGGAATGTCGCACGTGGATCTTGATCGTGTTCAACAGTTGGGGGTGGCGACCGAGTCTGGGACATCTTGCCCCAAGTTAACTGCACACCAGAGAACGAAAAGGCACTATGAGGACAAAGGACAAGGACAAGGACGGAGGATAGAATAGATGGTGACAGCCGAACAAAAAAACTCAGTTGATGCCACTTCATTACGTTGCACGCCTGCAAGGAAGTCGGGTTACCTGGGCGGGACCCGGTGGGTAACAACTTAGCAGACCCGGGCCGTTCCCCCACAGTACACAGTAGTCCCCTCAGGATAACCGTACTCCGGTAGGTTGCTTTCGCTCCAAAGATTCTTACGTCACTAAAATGTGAGCTGACAGTGGAAACTTGCAGGTGCATGTACGTGTATAATCTATTAGTGCCAGCAATGATACAACAGTTTGTTGGAGCAAGCAAAAAATGTCGTCCGAGTGAAGCAAAGAGATAGATTCCGGTTGTCCTGTATGGGGGTCGTCGTGGTACAGAGGCAAATGGATGAGTACGAAAATGTACAACGGTGGGCTATACGCTACATCGGGAACAGCCGGCGAGCAAGCGCTTGCTTGCCAAAATCATGAAATCCAACACACCCCCACAAGCGTGCGCGTTGCGAGCGGTAAGGAATAAGAAAGAAATGGTCATCGCACCCCCACAAATTAACAGAAATCTTCAACTCCTCGGCGGCAACTCGGGAATCTTCATCGGCTAGACAGGCACTCCGGTGCTCAACCATGGTCAACAACCAATAATCTGCGCAAAAGCTCGTGCTCGAAGGCTTCAGCTGCGTGCACTTTGACTCGGTGATCAGCGGGGAAAGGTGGTGGTGCGGGGTTCGCCGGTACTCGCAGCATCATCGGCGAGACACTGGAGGGAGAGGAGGGGTCTCGACTCGACTCGTTCGTTGGGAATCGGTAGAGATCGGATAATCGTGGTGCATCGTTGTTGTTGTTGTTGTTGTCGGTTCGCGGCGAGATTCTTCTCGGGTCTCATCTTCGCGGAATCAAGTTCTTCGGGGACTCGTCTCGGGGTAGGGATATCGGCAGGGGACTTATCTTCGAAAGCCATGCCTCAGCGCGCTCTCCAGCAGCCTCTTCGGGCTCATCAGCAGCGGCATCTCCTCGGATTCTTCAACAACTGCAGCAAAGCAGTGTCATCGGTGTGCGCCTCGTCAGGTGGCTTCGGGTAGCGACGAGCGAGAGCGGCGGCTTGACTCGTGACGACATCGAGGTGGCTCAGAACGGTGGCGAGCTCGACCTCCTTTAGCCCTATGTTTTACTAGCCGGCTAGACTGGCTAGGATCCATTTGTGTTGGAGCAAGCAAAAAATGTCGTCCGAGTGAAGCAAAGAGATAGATTCCGGTTGTCCTGTACGGGGGTCGTCGTGGTACAGAGGCAAACAGATGAGTACGAAAATGTACAACAGTGGGCTATACGCTACATCGGGAACAGCCGGCGAGCAAGCACTCACTTGCCAAAATCATGAAATCCAACACGGTTTCCTACTCCTCGTAAGTAATTGATGTACTACTGGCACTCAAGTCCTCACGATTAACCCTCCAACACATCTTGGGCTGAGTAAACCTCAGGCTCGTTTGGTTCGATGCCTAACGAGCTGCAAAACAAGTAAGTAATTAACAAACACTCCTCCTCCAACATACAACACCGGGCTGCTCGATACATCGTCGTTAGACATGTACCCATCGGAAGTATACATAATCATAACTGGAATCTCACCCCACGTAGTACTAGCCAGCTCGGAGTCCTAGTTCACGCGAAGCATAGTAGCTTATCCGCCTTGGACAGTCACGCACAGGGCCTCGGACACCACGACTGAACACCCTCCACCACAGCCCAATCCCCATCCATCACAAGTCTCTCTGGCCGGAACACAGACACGACGAACGGGAAAACCGTCCTCACAACTTCCGACACCTCCCCAACCAAGTCTGCCCTGCCAGGTGGAAGCAGAACCTTCGGTATACCGAGCGTCTGCAAACCATGCGGCTCCGCGTCACCGCCAACGCCAACACCGAGCAACCCCTCCGACTCCACCATCTCAGCCATTGCCGGCAGATACAGCACACGCAGCCTGGGGCAGTTCCGCGCAAAGTGCACGAGCGCGCCAAGCGGACCGCCGCGCGGCGTTCACGTTCCGGGGGCACTGGGGCCCGTTCACTAGCAAGCTGCCACGGGCTGCTAGAACCGTAGAACCAGACATCCAGATGGAAGGTCTCGAGAGCGGGGAAGGCCTCTGCGACGGCGCGCAGGTCCACAGCCGCGCACGCGATGTCGAAGTAGCTCGTAAACACGAGCTTGGGATCGCGGAGCGTGGAGAGGCCGAGGAGCAGGTGCACGAGGTCCAGCAGGGACCCCTCGAAGGTATCGGGGATGAGCGGGATGCTGTATGAGACGCAGCCTCTCGAGGGCGCTGGGCGGCCTTGCGTCCCGAAAATGGAGAGGCTTGGGAGGGATGGGTGTCTGGCAGCGAGCGTGCGGAAGAACCGGGTCGCGGCTTTGGCGAGCTCGGCGGCTGGCTCGCCGTACTCCTAACCGGAGACAGAGAGAGTATGCATCGACGGGAGGCGGATAGTGTCGAACAGCGAGCAGAGGTTCACCCATGTGCCTTCCACGATGAATGTGGTGCCGGACTTGAATGTAAATGAGGAGTAACCCACGGGGAAGTTCTCTCTGGAGAGCGAAACCCACAAATGTTGAAGAGCGGGTAGGTCCGCGAGGATCCGCAGGCATTCGAAGTGGTCCTGTGGGATGACCTCGAGCTGGCGCAGGTAAGAACAGTGGATCTTGAGGAGGGGAGAGCCTAAGTGAGAGAGGGGGAACTCGAGCCGAAGGTGATCAATCTCAGGTGCAGAGGTAAAGCTCTGGGAGAATAAGCAGCGCAGGTTCTCATCTAGCGCTGGCCAGGCGAATTCGTCCCCGAGATTAAAGTTAAGTCCATGAATGGAAGGCGAAATGAGGGCAAGAGCCCCGGGAGCGAGCGCCCACCAGGAGATGCGGCAGAAAGCAATAGGAAAAATGTTCGGTAGGATTGGAGCACACGCTGTACGAGACAACAGCTCGTCCCATATCCCACACAACGCCGGGCCATCAAATGCGAACAAAGTAACGGAACAGTCGCGTGAAGCCTATTCCACAAAACGAGGCCAACTGGGATGTTTACGGGGGTCACCGATCTCCAGTAGGTGCCCAAAGGTCGAGTGTTAATCGGGATAGCTGGCATAGAAGGACTGTATAAGTGAACACTTACATATTGAATGTCATAGCCTCGTAACAATCTCCACTGTCGCACAAAGTGCTTCTGAGTGTCTCGATCAATGTATCCTCTCCCGCTTTGGTTGGGTAACTGATAACGGCCAGGCTTCTCCTTTCCAAGAAGTTCGAGCCGCTCTCGGTTTTTTTTTTCTTCTCTCGTGGCAATTCCGAGTTCACAAAGGAGGTCGGCGAGAGGTTGGTCATCGGGTAGTCGCTTCCACAAAACGTCCAACGCTGGGCCAGTGAATCCTCGGCAAGTCCTTGCTGCAAGAGCGAGCGATCGACGAGACTCGTGCATTTGGTCATATTCATATTTAGAGTGGTGGACGGGGTCGAGGTAGGAAAAGATGTGATAGAGGACGTCCGGGACATCTGATAGGGAGCGAGAGGTTGGGCTAGTCTTGGTGGAGATGGGAGGGCAACCACGTTGACTTGTTCTGCGTGCGCAGCGTATAACTGTGCTGTATAAGTAGGGCAACCGTGGCCGGAACTCACCGATGCTGACATTGATTCGACGTGCATCGCTCACACACGGTGAGCAAAACTACCTCCCACCGTTAACCCATTGTACATCCCGTCAGGCCGAGATGAGGCGACATCGTCAACCGTGATGCACTGATTGACGACTACTGACCACGGTGGTGAGCGAAGTGTGGATGGGGTCGGCGCATCCGAGTCGAAATCAACCGTGACCAGCCCAGACCACACAAGAGATAGGATTTGCGGCTCATGGAGAAGGAGGCTTAGGCCGAGAGGTTCGCGCGAGTTGGTGTGGTCTTGGAATGAGAGTCCAGATGGCCTAAGAGAGAGAGAGGGAGAGAGAGAGAAAGGACAGAGAGAGAGAGACAGCCGCTGGCGTGATGGAACTTTCCCGGCCCGTGGCCCGCTACCGGGCCGTTGGTCTTCATATCGTTGGAAAGTACAGTACGTTCATGAAGTTATATAATCAAAAAGCTTTCCGGTCACCTCTTCCGGTATAGGTATGCAGATCGTAATATGCTACACTAGGTTGCACAACTGAACCTGATTCCCAGTCAAAACCCCTCCCATTTCCAATGATTGGAAGCCAATTCTCGCAATTGGCATTTTTTGCGCCCCATTGACGGCGCTTAATAGGTCTAATTTGGGTTTGAATCCATGTACATAGTTGTAAATTTGAGTGACTTTTATATAACAACTTGCTCAATTTGTACAACTACGCCGGACACTTGATGCATCCTATGTCGAAAACTATAACGTACGGACACGCTCACATATAGTTCCTCCATCTGCCCCTTCACCAGCCCCAGCCTGACATGTCCATTTCAGACTGTCCCCCGATCCTGCCCCCAACACGACGCCATTGAAGTTCCCAGCATATATAAGGTGGGCCAACATGGTCGCCCTTCGTCATCCGCTTTCTTTCCTCCCACCACCATCTTCCCATTGTGCAACCTACACTGCCCTCTGCCTCCTCCCTATTGCTCTCTCCAGCCCGCACCTCGTGTGTAATACAGGTATGTGAAAGTTGCGGACACCCGCCCTATGACGTCAACTAATTGTTGTGATTATTAGAACCGGTGTGCGGAGGAGCACATGGATTGAATGGGCAGGACGGGCGGGAAGGCGTGCACGATATATGGGTGTGCGTGCAGAGGATGGGTCAGGCGCGAGCCCGTACAGTCCCATGCGTGAGCTGTTGACAAGCCTGCAAGTAGCGTACGCCCGGCTGTGTAGCTATTTTTGGATCTCAATAGAGCTGTTTTATTGTACCGAATATGTAAACGCAATCGAGCGGTGTAATCGAAGATTCTTTGAAGATACCGAGTCTTTCCTGTCTTTTTGGGGCCAGGGTACAGAGGGAAACAGACTGAT
This sequence comes from Ganoderma lingzhi, assembly GCA_026283605.1. Lineage (NCBI taxonomy): Eukaryota > Fungi > Basidiomycota > Agaricomycetes > Polyporales > Polyporaceae > Ganoderma > Ganoderma lingzhi. The sequence goes on from JAPJYM010000009.1 coordinate 1,509,041, forward strand.
TTCGAAGGGAAAAGATTTAAATATATTACAAAAGATAAATCCCCCAACTCGCTTTTGGATGCCTTATGTATCCATTCCCACCTTTTTCCCCCCAAATATACCAATATCTGGCTATGTATTTGACGGAAAAAGACAGAAAAGCTACATAAAGGGAGGGGTTCTGACTGGGCCTGATTCCTAGACCAGGCAGAGCGGCCTCCATCTGCTACAAGTTACACCATCCGACCCTCATCCGAGTCACGAAGTTAGTTCTTGTGGACGGAACAGCCATTGCCACACAGTAGTTCTTTGCAACTCTCCATTAAACTATGGAACTGCTCCATGAGCGAGTCTCCGTGGCAGCAAAGGAACTTGAAGCACAACTTCGTGGTCTACGCACAGCTCACGTAGCCAATGCCGCGCACTGGCAGGAAGTGGGTGTACCAAGTCGAGCGAGGCACTAGAGTCAAGCTGTAGCTGCACTCTCGCGATGTCGAGATAGCAAAAGTGGACAAACACAATGACGGACTCGGAATCCGCGCACTGCTCGACCGCGTCCCACGCGTGGTAGGCCCCCAGACTATCATGCAGGCGGAACGTCCTGAGGTCTGGCCACGCCTTTGCGAATGCGTGGAAATCTACCTGAGTATATGGCACAGTGGGGCCATAAAGGTGCACGGAAAAGCTCCACATAGCGCGCTGCGAGAGGAGGGGGGCGACGAGGGCTGCGAGCGGCACACCTCAGGAGCCTGTTTTCCACGTCCAGTCCTGCGCGCTCATCGCAGTGAGGGAAGGGCACTTTCTGAGGAGCATGCGGAGGTGGTTCGGGAAAGGTGTAGAGATGTTGTCGGACACCTCATGCATCTTGGATATGGAGAAGCTTCAGACCTGGGGCACATCGCCGTGCACAAGGAGCACGCCTGCAGTGCCAAAGCAGTAGCATGAGACTGCTAGGCTTTGGAGCCACGTGACTCGCGAGTACGACGGGGAGTTCTGGGGGCTGACAGGAACTCATCCTGAAGTTGAGATGTTCGAGATCATAGAGGGTGGTAAGGCTGAACACGGATACGGGTCTAATGCAGGTAGATCTGGATCCAACCCGCCAAACGACCTGTAGGTTCAGTTCGTTCGGATCCGGATGTTTTGGGTCCAGATCGAGCCCGGATCTAGGTCAAACATTCTCAAAATGCCCATGATCCGGGCCGGATTGCAGATGGTTCAAGCCTCGGCAGACACATTTTTGGGCGAGGGGGTTAAAATACCCTTTGCAACATTTCAATATGAGGTTTTATATAGTAGAATACATTGTACTAGTCCGAGTCGACAATAAGGCGAGACAGATGCATGATCACCTGGCGGGCCATATCCTCAGCGCTGCTGTCCCCGTCGGAGCTGTTCTCAACATCAACCAAGTCCGGCAGCTCCGAGTCGTTGCTCGAGATCCCGTCCAGCATGGCATCAGCCCTCCCCTTACCCTTGATGTTCAACATGGGGGCACGCTGCATGTTCGCCTTGATGTCCGGAACCTCCTCAACAGTGACAGAGTGGGTGCCCACATTCTCGCCAATAGTGCCGGTGGCTGCGGCCCCGGGGGAAGCATCGGACACAGGTGCAGCCTGAGCGGAGGAGGGAGCCGGGTGAGTGTCGATAGCGACGGCCGCGGTCTGAACGTCATGAGAAGTGGCGGAGGTGGAGGTCATGATATCGACGTCAGACGCTGTGTTGACGGGCGCTGCCTGCTTGCACACCTTGCGTGACTTGGATTTGCTGGATGGGACGGTCAGCTCGGTAGATGCGGTGGGAAGAGGGGGAGTGGTGGAAGCAGGAGGAGCGGAGAAAATGGCGTTAAGGTCCAACTCTTGAATTACCTCACAAACACGAGGGTCCAGCATAGACACGAATGTGGAGATGATGCCCGTGACATCATCTCTGGAGAGCTTTCCGGGGTCGCAGGGCTCGTAGCTGTCGTCGAGCACTGGGAGGAAGCACATCTGTAGCATATGGTAGCATCATTAGAATGGAAGCACATCACATACGAGAGCGTGCACGGTGAGGACGTACCGCTGGCAGCAGATGCTCCAGCCAATCCGTGATCTCACGAAGCCTCTGGTCAGCAGGTTGAAAGACCTCGAGCTCGAACACTGCATCAATGAGCTTGTGGGCAAACAGGTAAAAGTCGTCCTCCTTGACAGTGGGCGGAAGCTCCAGGAACGCTGATAGGTGAACCTACACCCGAAAGGCGGAAAGAGACCGAGGGCCTAGGGTGCCGAGGTCTGAATCGTAGTCGGGGTAGGGAGGGTGCAAGTAAGGTCTCGGGTGCCCTTCGGCGATGTCGGACCGCAAGTAAGGACAGCGGGTGATGTGGGGGGAGCAGTCGCAGACGCGAACGGAGCCGAAGGTCGATAGATTAAGGTCGCAAGTGCGATCGCCGACCCGGTAGTCGGGGGTTGGCGCGAAGTCGCGAAGTCGCAGTCGCCGTCGCAGTCGCCGTCGCAGTCGCAGTGTCGCAGGGATCGCGGGATGAAGTACTGAAGTCGCACGAGTCACTCCGAAGGGAAGAGCAAATGAGAGGTGGACTCCCGGTCGGAAACTCGATTGCCTGAGGGTGAACCTCGCTGTATAAGTAGAGTACATGTCGGGATGACCCGTAAATACGATCGCGCGAAGTAACACTACTGAGGTGTATCGTACGGATTGTCGGTCGCGAAGGTCTGGGGCTCTGTCGCGAACGTCGCGACATCGGCTACGACACTAACCACGCAATCTCACCGGACAGAGTGCGGGCGCGCGCTGAAGACGTCGGGGCGACTAGGGCTTGGCGTCTCGGCGTCTGATGTCGACACCTATAGCGGGCGAAAGGCGGGGTCGCTGTGCCGTAACCATATGGCGCGCGGCGGTGCTCATGTCGGGTCCGCTTGTCGGTCTCTAGGTAGCGCCGGGTCCGACGGCCTGCCGTGGTCGCGCTCGGAGTGATGTGATCGCGCGCGCGGTGGGGAGCGCGATATCGTGCACGATGGTCGATATGCTGCGGAGTCCGTCTTCGGGGGCGGTCGGGATCGGAGTCGCGCCGTGGGGGAGGAGTCGGGTTAGTCGCGGGGTCGTGACCTAAGGGGAGCGGGGTCGCTTCGTAAGGGGTCGCGCGGCGCAGAGTGGGTGCGTTTCTGGGGACAGAGGCGGCGAGGCCTCATCAACGCGCGGTATCCACACACGAGCGTGAGCAACACCTTACGTTGAGAGGCCAACATGTCTGAGGCCTCTACGCTCGGACCGTTGAAGGCGGCGAGCCAACCGGCGATCATTGCAGTGTTGATGCTCTCGGGCTCATCCATGGGCAAGATGACCTGTGGTGTGTTGAAGTCACGGACACCGTTAGCGGTGACACGGACTCGGAACCAAGGAAAGAGCAATGTACGCATGACGTACAGTGAGGGGTTGTACGGCCGCGGCTCTGTCGACCTCCACGACGATGGAATGAACAGGTAATCCAGGGAGGAACACTGCGCTGGTGTCCTTGTGCAGATAGATGTGAGAAAAGAAGTTCATGCCAATGAGATGCAGCAGTGGGGAAGGAAGATGTGGGATGCAAGGCAAATAGGGAGTGTTGCCAAGCCCTTAAGGGATTCGTCGAGTGGATGTGGAGCATTTTACGACAAGGTGGAGGCCAGAATGGGATGGAGGCGGCGATGCGCCTGGTTATCCGAGATGGACACCCAAGCGAGCTGTGCGAGGAACCGAGACAGGTGAGGAATGAAGAAATGCAGCGTGTATAACACGCATTAGACATACTTAGAACTTATTTAGTAAGAGTATTGAGCCACGATGTGAAGGCGGTGTAGCGGCATGAGACTAGAGAAGGATGCATGAGGCGGCGGGGTGGTGCACGGGAACGTTAGGTGAGGCTGAGATAGCGATCTGAGCAGGTGCTTACAGGGACACTGTGGGCGTAGCGGACTTGTGCACCCGTTCGCCGATACACTGAGGCCCTGAGGATGGTACGAAACTGGGGAAACATCATCGGAAGGGAGTAGGAGATCGTCAAAGAGGAGAACAGGGACGCTGGATGGCCCCACGTCATTGAACCGACGTATCCCATGAAGAAGCCTTAGTAGCACGCCTCGTGCGAGGTACCGTACTCCCCTGGTTCATTTTCAACACTCTCCCTTTGTCCTCCTGCTATGTCGGCAGGCCTCTCTCCCCTCAATTTCTCCCATTTGGGTCACCTTCAAGAACTCCAATTTGTCAACTGCGGAGGCCCGCTCGTCCTCACAGCCACTACACCATCACAGTAGTGCGCTGGGCTGATCCCACAAGTGACCCAAGCTTTTCGAGGCTTCAATGTTTATCAAATAATGATCAGGTGTGGTCATCCTGTTTCGCAAAATGACCACTATGTTCTAATGATCGGTGCTTTAGTTGGGCCATGCAGCAACCTCACCATCTCCTTTATACACACGCCCAACGTCTGGGCAGACAATGCTGATGCAGGGGATAACACAAGTCTCAAGAACAATCAAACATTTTTCCTTAAAATATGACGGCCGATGTTCAGGTGTGCTGTCGCTCTTGCATCTCGTATTGATCGGCACCTCTCTTCCACCCTCTCATCTCTCAGCTCACCCATGGCCCCCCCCAGTGCTTCCACAACCTTCTTTACGCACCCAAAGTGTCGCCACAGTTCCCACCCCGAGATCCCTGCTGCTGCCTCTGAGGCCGCGGCTAAGTCTCAGGGTATGGAGTTTGGCACTACCTCTCACGGCGCTGCGTTCAAGCGTCGCAGGAATGAGGCCTCTGCTGAGCCTGACTCCGCCACGGAGGACTCCAACACCGAAGTCCCCAAGGCCCTTGAGGCGCAGGGAGATCCAGAGGCTACCGATGGTGACGTGGAAGCTGTCCGTGCACGTGCACAATGCACTCGTGGCAAAACGCACCTGCTCTCTGCCGAGGAGAAGCACAACCGGTTTTTAGTGAAGTATGTCGGATTGTCCCCCGAGCAGATTCTGGGTGAGCTATCTCCGCCAATATGCCTTGGAGAACGTACTAACAATTACTCTGTTCTACAGATGCCGTCGCTCAAGGCTGGTGCTCAAAGGTCTACGCGCACTTCCAGTCTCCACAGATCCTGCATGGCAACCAGGGCTCGGTGAGCTATCAGTTCACCTGCAAACGGTCAGTTCTTCACAACTGTCTCTCGTGCCACGGATCGACACTCAGGCTGATTACTACCTTCTAGTTTTCCTTCTAAGCACGTTGACCGTGCGGACTATGAGGATTCCACCGGGAACCTCAAACGTCACATTGACACCTACGATTCCGAGGCCACACCGGAGGTGCAGTCGATAGCGGCATTCGCAAGTGGCGCGACCTATTCACCTGTGCACCTGCGCTTTTTGCTCGCCATGTGGTGTGTGAGCCATCACTGCCCTTTCAAGATCGTTGAGGACCCTGAATTCCGCGGAATGCTTGGAATGCTTTACGGGAAGGTCAAAATCCCATCACGGGTCACTGTCTCCCACGATGTTCAGCTTATCCTCGATGAGATGATGGCACGCTTGATGGATCGTTTTGAGGTAGGCACAGCATGCCCAATCATGTCCTAGTCCGATGCTTACCATTGGGCACAGAACCTCCCTGGCAAGACCCACCTTTGTGTTGATGGATGGACTTCGCCAAATGTCATAAACTTCCTCGGTGTCACGGTGCACTGGCAGGAAGCCAGCGCAATGCGCCATGTCATCCTGGACTTCATCCGGTAAGTTGCTTCTATGGCAGGATCTTATCAGTACTCATGCTTGACTTGCAGTCTCACGAAAGCACACAAGGGCGTGTACCTCTCATGCAAGTTGCTCGAGTGCATGTGGAAGTGGGGGATCGAGTATAAGGTACACATTTTATTCTCACATTGGCAGGATTTGTGACAGCTTGCTGATATTATTTGTGGCAGCTGGCAGGTTCTCACCGTGACATGTGACAGCATGAGCAACAATGACAAAATGCTCGACGAGATGGAGAAGGAGTTTCCTCTGTTCCGCGGGAAGAAGATCAGGGTGCGCTGCTTCGGGCATGTCCTGAACCTCGTAGTTAAGGTAAGCTTCATCTAATGATTACTATCTACCTATTCACAGTGCTTATGCTGCTCGTCTGCCTGGCAGGCATGTATCTCCCAGTTCCAGGGTGGGCACACCCATGACAAGTTCAAGGACGACTTCGAGACCGCATTCCGTGATGTCCAAGAACTCTCCAAAGACGAGTTTGATGATGAGGAGGTCTCGGAAGATGAGGCAGACAATGCGCGCGAACGAGCTGACGATGCAGTGATTGCGAGCGTCGATGAGACTCACCCTGAGCTCGCGGACACAGAAGACGAGTACCGCGCCTCCCGCACGGCTCTACAGAAGGTACGTACACTTGAACCCTGCCTGCGCCACATGTTATCTGAGACCAAACTGATATTATCAGCAGATCCTCAAGCTCTCGTCGAAGGTTTGGAACAACCCAAATATCTGCGCAGAGATGTCATGCCTCGCCAAGGAGGCAGGCCTCCAGTCCGAGGTTCTTGTCCGCCCGGTTGCGACACGTTGGAACACCGTGTGCGCAGTACTTAAGCGTGCACTGGACATGCAAGATGTGGTTACTGAGGTCTGCGACCAGGCACAGTTCAATGGGCAAGATGGTGTTCGCTTGCATCGTTTCATCCTCACCGAGGAGGAGTGGACAATGCTGGATGACTTGTATCGTCTTTTGGATGTGGGTATTGTTCTCCGCGAGTCTCTTTGAAGTTGTTGTTCTGACCAAGTGGTACACTGCAGCCCTTCGCATTTGCGACACGGCAGATCTCCAGCAGCAACCGCACCCTCGTCCATGAGGTCATTCCATATATGGATGCGCTCACGGAGCACCTCGACAAGTTCTCCAGGAATGAGTTGCTCACCCCGGCGGTGTGTAATGCCACTAAGCGTGGACATGTCATCTTAGACAAGTACTACGGCCTCACCAATGAGACTATCATCTATCGCATCGCTATGAGTAAGTCTATTGACACTGTTTTTGCAATTGACTGTTGTATAACTCATGATTATACCACTACACTTTAGTCCTGCACCCGCGCTACAAGATGAACTATTTCCGTGTGCAGGAGTGGCCCGAGGACTGGATCACCGAGGCCATCGACCTTATCCACGGCGAGTGGACATCGCGCTACAAGCCTATGCCACCAGCTCCTCTCAAGGGCAAGGCCTGCGCTGCTGATTCCAGCACTGGTAGCAGGCGCAACGCAGCTGCCGTGGTGAGCTCGCCTTCTGCACGGCATCATTATAGCATTGATATCTAACTCTGAAACATATAGAACACTCGGGCAGTCTTTGAGTCAATCGTGCGTGGCCCAAGCACCGAAAACCAGGACACCCTTGAGGCATACTTGGAGGCCCCTCCTCTCATGACAGTTGATGACCCCATTAAGTACTGGGAGCTCCGTGCGCAGATGGAGAACAACCCGGCCCTCGCGCGCATGGCACTGGACTTTCTGTCCATTCCCAGTACGTCTTCTCCCCATGAGCTTTACGTCTCTCCCACACTAACGAGCCCATTTCATAGCGACTTCGACTGACATAGAATGCGCATTCTCTCGTGGACGGCTCACTGTCTCTCGGCTCCGTTTTGCTCTCGGTGACAAGTCCGTGCATGCCAGCACCCTCCTCGGCTCATGGGCGTGCATCCCCGACCTCATTTCCGAGCAGGACATCGTCAACCTCATCAAGAATGGAGGTGCCATTGTGCCACCTGCAGCTGTACCTGCCAAGGCTCCTGCTGGTGCTGGCGATGTTTCCAACAGCTCAGACAGTGATGTTGAGATTGTTGCGGGCCCATCTTCCTGTGCTGCCGGCCAGGCTGCCAAGGCCTAGTTGCTTAGTTACCTTGCATGTACGACACGGATACGCATAGTCTGTTGTGTGTTTGTTTGCTTGTCATGTTGGTTACCATTGTGCAATTGAACTGTGTTTGTTGCGATGTTATACTTTGTCTTTTGCGTGCAGTGTCTGATTCGACTTAGTATAAGATAATTTAACAAGTCAATCTAAGGCTATGGGGCTCTCCGAATCCTTGTATGGATGGCTTTGCACACTATTACCTGTGATTATCCGTGGATAAGCCCGGATCCGGGTCACTTAACGGATTAACCTGTGGGTTACAGGTTCGGATCCCCAGATCCGGGTGCCAGGCCGGATCCTATCCGCACGGATCCAGGTTGAACCTTCTGGCCCCCCTCTGACCTGTAGGTCTGGATCCGGATAATCTGCGGGTACACCTGTGTTCAGCCTTAGAGGGTGGCGAGGGGGCGGAAATGGTCGAGCTCAATGATTCTGCCATGGTGGTCGAGCTTGAGGAAGCGATTCCGCATCCTGGACCGAACCTAGACCTAGTAGGTGCACCTCCAGTGTCTCAATCACCAGAAAAGACCTTGCAAGGGCTATAGATGCAGCCAGCTGACCTATAAGTTACCTCACAGGAGCTGCAAGTGCCGTGGTTGATTGTGAGTGTGTTCTCGATGACGAATTCGGCTCCGGTGGGGGGCACGGCTCCAGTACCCAGATCCTGCAGCACAGTCCACTGGAACACCTTGGAGCGCTTCCAGCCCTCAGCATATTGGAGCGTGGTGAACTTATCCATGCACGTGCTGATATCCGACTCGAGTTCGCCCTTACGGCTGTCGCAGTTGCAGGTTGCCCACAGTCACCAAAATCAAGCGTGCACGTAGTGTTCTGCAGCATGATGATGATGGGAAGTCAGCGATTATGATTATGCACACATTAGTGTGGAGGAGGAAGGAGCAGGCATATTCAGCGGACGAAGTATGTCACGTTGACACCAATGGGGTATGTATCCTGCATGACGATGTCGCCTCTCGTTGGGTAGTTAGGCCAGCACTGTAATAGTTCTCACAGTTGAGAACGGGCAAGATGGGGTTGTAGCCGTCGAAGGAGTTGATGAGATCATATGTGGTAGATGGGGTGTTGAGGGGGTCGGAACTGGTCGGAAGTACTACTGTCCATGGCCGGCTTGCCGCCCGTCAAGGCTGGTTTTGATACGGTTCACGTTGCAGGTGATAGCGGCTGTGTTCTTGTATGTCCTGTGGCACGCGCGCCAGATAGGATGAAGCAGAATACAATGAAATGTGAGGAATGCATGTCATAACGGTGACCTATACATCAGCCTAAGCTTTCTCCGATATGCGCTCAACCGCTTGAGACAGCACACCGGTAAGGTTGTCAAATGGTGGGATGGGGTGTATCTGCAGAAGTGTTAGGGAGATTTTGGACAAAGGTGTGCAAAATTCAAATAGTGCCGCTTACCACCATATACCCCAGGCTCCTAAAACCATCTGCTCATTAGTGTCCTCGATCCAGTATGAGCATGGGGGTCAAGATTATATACTGCTAGAGATAACCGAGCTTAGTCACGTACTGAGCAGCCGAGTTACTTGTTATGGAAGAAATGTGGGATGAGGACACTACAAAAAGTCTGTACAACCGGGATTCCCATTTTCCCATTCCCACCAGCCGTAGACGCCCATCCCTAATATGGCAGGTCCCTTTGGTGCTGGTACCCCCGCTCGGTTCACTTTCGGCCTCGGCTCCACCACAAGACCTTCGTTGATCTGTCATTCCGATCCCGACCTCTGTCATGGCATCGCGTAAGGGTGTTGAGTAGAATCCTTGACTATTGCCACCTCCCATTAGCAATACCCACACTCCTCCAATTATCTATACTGTATCATTCCTGTGATAATGAATCCGCCTCAAACATTCTCCTTTGTTGACGCTGCTAAGCAGACTTGCGCTACGCCAACATGTCCTCACACCAACCTCGTGAAGGTGTGCTCCCGATGCCTGTGCTCCAAATGCTGTGGCACGTTCTCAACACCCTGCGGATATGCCAAGCATCAAGAGAAACAAACCACGCAGCAGCTCACACATTTCGCAGCGGCAGCTGATCGGCACGCACCACCTACCCTCGCTCATCCCCCTCCAGTGCGCATACCACAGGACCCCAAGTGGTTCGTTCCACTGCTCCCGAGTGAAGGTACTCAAGGTGAAGTGGTAGAGGCGACGTCGTTCGAGAAGGTGATGTATGCACCCTTCTGGTCACTCTGGGATCGGAGGGTTGCTGAGCGGGAGGCGGATGCCAAAGCGGAGCAGCAACAATGAGACAACCAGAAGGCCCTTGCCCATTCTGTTGACTTAATCTATTGGCGAGAGGTATGTTTTCATCTGTGTGTCTCTATCCACCCCATCTCAGTCGTTTGGCAGGATCATGTGCCTCTGGAGTGTTATACTATTTAAGGCATCAAAACCTGGCCGACATTTGTGGTTCAACAGTCACCATCCACATGCACCTTTCTGGAGCTCTCTGGTGATACTGCAGGCAACCTCGAGGTCTACAGTCTTGTAGGCTTGTACTGGCAGGCTCGTGACATTGGCAATGTCTTTAGCATTTTGAAGAACGAGCTTCTTCTCTTCCGGTGTTCTGGCATTTCTCACTGCCATGGTCTAGACAATGCGATTGACGAGGCTCGAAATAGGCTACAATTACCTGCTGTACTCTCCCCAATCCAGGTGACTGTTATGCACACCTCCAAGCTGGCACGCTCATCAGCAAAGTGACCTAGAGAGGACCACAGCTCTGGTCTCAGCACTCGTGCACCATCTGTCCCTCGGCTTAGCCTGGCTCACTCCAGTCCATTCTCCTCGTCTATGTCTCCTCTGGACCTTACGGCAGCCTCCACTGGTGTCTCATATCTCCAGGATGTCTCGACTTATCGCATGCCTACTTCTCTGCCAGATTTTGCCTCCGACTCATCAGTTCCCATAGAGTCACCGCACGCATCGTCCTCGCCAAGCATTGGCAGTTGTAGTCTTTCTCCCATTGGTCTCAGGTTTCTCGATTTCCCCCCAGCTCCCACACCCACAATTGCTCTGGCATTGGAACTTCTATCACCGCTCCCCTCACTTCCATTAGTTGCCCAGTCACCTCATCTGACATCCGGAGGGACCGCATCTTCCCCAGCCATAACATCTCCGAACAACCTTCCGCTCGACTCAGACACACTTCCAGATCTTGGTCCAATCCACATCTCACCCTCAGCTATCACACAATGGCCGATGGGGATGTACGCATGCAACATGGCCCACGGCTTTGCACTCATGGCGTCCAGCAAGTGTACTAACCTGAAAGATAGATTCCATAATGTCTTTCCGGGGGTTCACTTCACACATAACATGGTATACCGGCACTACAATGCCTGGTGGTTTTTGACTGAAGCTGAGAGGCAGACACTTCTCGCCCTTCCAAGGACGGCAGCCGGGTTTTATAATCCCCATGGCAAGCAGCTAAGTGGATGGGCAAGGGTTAAGTAGTGGTCCGGTGAGCGTGAAGGTCCTGCTGATGCGATACAGGAAGTTTAGATTTGTTGCCACTCCTTTATTATGTCACAATCACTCCATATATAACATCCTGTGCCGGACATGTGTTTCCCCTCGTGAGACCCCCAACCATTTCCTCTCCCGCTGTGTGTGCATTCATCCTCCAACCTTCATTCCACTGTCGCGAAACCCTCTCTCATTATTGTCCCATGGCTGGATCCAGCTCGTCTCGGCCATTGCCATCATACTACCATCCTTTGCAGTATTGCCAACTATGCAACACTCTCTTCTCTGTTAGGTGCAAGCACGACCCTCAGGCATTGAATGGCATCAAGTTCTATTATGTCTCTGTAAGTTTTCATAGTTGCCTTCACGTTACATGCATACTGAAGTCACAAAGTGCGAGTCATGCCGTGAACTAAATCTGAACCCGGACTCCGCATATTGCTATCATACCTGGTACTTCCATCGTATTCCCCGGGAGTCAATGCCAGACTCTAGTGCCTTGTCTCCCTCAAGCCCACGTTCTGTTCCATCTTCACCGGCACTACCCAGTTTTCAGAGTAGCACATCTTCAGACTCTTCGGCTTCTGCTTTGGGTGTGAACACTGCTCCCCCCCTGGTCTGCTCGCTTGCAACCTGCCACAGCAAGAAGATCAGCCATTACTGTCTCTCCCAAGCATGCCGTACACACTGCCTAGAGGCAGGGGGCTGTCCGGCACGAGGTCATGGCCTACCACTCACACTGAAGCAGGCTCTCAGTTCTGGTGCGTTGCCATCTTCCTCCGATATCCCTGTGGCTTCAAGTTATTCCGACTTTGCAAGTTGATCCGTGCAAAGCAACAGGGGGTTTGCAAGCATCCAGATTCCAACTTCACTCTTGCCTGTGCTTTCAGACCCTTCCTCACCTCCAGAGCGGCATGTATCCCTTGTCTTGTTGAGCTTGGGCCGATCCAAGGCACCCGGACTGGCCATATCTCCTCCACCGCCACCCTGGGTGCCGCCCATGCGGTCTGACCCTTCAGAAATAGGTGATCACGCATGCAGTCCTTGTTATCTGGACTCTCACTGTGGTTGTTCTAACTGTGACTTTTCCGAGTTATCAGGCGAGGAGGCAGAGTGGGAGCAGCTGCGGCAAGAGTGTGACGATTTGAAGGTGAGGCTCAAGGTGCTGCATTCGCCATCACCTACACTGTCAAGCCCGGGCTGCCCCTACACGATCTCCTTTCCTCCAATGCCGTACATCTCCGAGTCTCAGCCCTCATCCTCCAAGACTCCCTCACAAGCAACCCACAATGAGTCGACACAGTTTGTTCAGAGTGACTCGAAGCTGCCCATCCATGGCAACTCTGAGTCCGAGTCGGTGCAGCCTAGTCACGGTGGCTCAGCATACCTCCGAGTTGATGCTGGCGTGCATATCAAGAAGACTCTAGATGCGGTAATCAAGGAGCAAGTGCAGCCTCTCGCCCACTCACCTGCACCCTCGATGTCCACCTGTTCGTCTGCACCGTCGATGTCCACCCGCTCACCTCTACTGCCGATGTCCACCCGCTTACCTGCACCCTCGACGTCCTCCCGTCTGCTTGCACTGTCAATGTCAATGCCATCTATCCAGACTTTTGCAGTGTTCAAGGTCCCCAAAGCCTCTGCAGCTACTACTCCTATCCCTGCTGCGGCATTCACTGTTCCCTCGGCAATCCAGTTGAAGATTGAGGACTTAGGGCCACCCATCCATGGTAATGTCAAGTCTGTGCAATCTATTCATGGTGGCTTGGGACAGCCTGTCCGCATTTGCAGGGAGGATTGTGTCAGTGGTGCTGGGCCGTCGACTCGAGTCTCGTTCCATGCTCGAGAGAAGCGGCCCCAGGCTCCAACTCCGGATGATGTGATCGACCTGACCATCGATACCACATCATTAACTCATGTTTCATTTCATGCTCGAGAGAAACGGACACAGGCTCCAACTCCTGATGATGTGATTGACCTGACTGTTGATTCACCTCCACGGTCAAAGAAGACGCAGCCGCAGGTGGCCTGAGCGGTGTTTGGGATGTATTTATTGTTGTACATACTAGCCAAATTTCCTACAGTATTGTCTTGTATATGCGGCGTGGAATGGTTTGGGAATATAGCTTTGTCGTATGTCTTGCACCGAGATACTCAACAGTGCCAAAGTAGTCTTACACACGCACACTGGGGTATGGCAACACAATATTATTAAGAAGCGACAGACTACAGCTGACAAGAACGTAAGTGGTCCTAGGGTAAGACATGACTACATGATGACATGGGTCTGCAATGGATGGAGGTGGGGGTAAACAGAACATTATATTGGATGACAGTCAGGCTTGTGAGTGGGTTATCAGATCGGCCGGGCACGTAGACTACTTGGCAGGTGGTAGAGAATTAGTACGAGAGGTCCAGACTCCCTCCACCGCATTGAGGGGCTGTACTCCAGCAGGGGCAGGATAGGTATGTTTCCACTGACAGACCTTCTTTCTACAACACACAGTGACCAATCGGTTATGGTGCATCTTCCCTTGCCGACACGAGAGCGACCTGCATGTAGGGCATTGCAAGCCGATATCCTCGCCATGGGGTCGGATCGTTGGGTGCGTCCATGTGTATTCACACATGGTGAATTCCTCCACACCAGCAGGATGGAATACGTGCCAAACAGCCGAATAATGGGCAAGGGAGACTGATTGCTCGAGAAGGGCCACCATAACAGGGCCCAAAATTGTCGCCCCCTCCAAGAGGTGACGCAAAGTGAATGCCTGGAAGAACTGTGCAGTCAGGACAGGCTGAAGACGCTCCATGGCAAAGGCGAACGTATGCATCACATAGAGCCTAAAAACTGGGATGTGAGCATGAGGAACTCAAATAGCAGCAAAACACGGACTCGTTGACTGCCGCTATAAGGTTGCATCGGGGGGCGTCATTGGCGAGAACAGATCCACAGATGAGCACGCTGAGGGTAACCTGGTTCTTACCAGATGTGGCGAGCTCCTTGATGCGAGGCGAGATTACATCCGCCCACCACTGCAATTCTGTGATTAGTATCGCAAATTGAAGGAGGAAAAGATATGTACTTGGACCAAGCTTATGGAACATGTGTCCTCTCCATAGAAGAGGTCGCCCGTGTCCTCATGTGAATGGTTGTATATGAATAAGATGATACAGGTATTCGTAAGCCTGGGGATTGGTAGTAAGTACGCTAGACGAGAGAGGAGGTCGAGGACGCACGGTCCTAGCGCCTCAAGCGCCTTATCCCACTTGTTGCAGTAAGTCATCGCATGAGAGGGTTCCGACATGTTGAATGGGAGGTCAATGTACCTAAGACCCACGCCCGCTGGCCCTTTAAACCATGGCACTAGGTGATTGAATAGGAGCCGGCCTGGACTATTGGTCTCGGGCAGTGTAACAGGGCACACAGAGAGGATGAGGATAGGTCGAACGTCAACCTGGGCGTGCCGGGGTCGAGTGGCCACCATGTGAAGCTTCACCCATTCATCGAAGTACGGCTTCTCAGGCTGTTCGGCATTGCTTTGGGGATGGTAAAGACCCTAGGGATACGTCAGGGTTTCCAAGGAATCTCAATCCATGGGCTTCACTTACAAAATATGGTGCAGCCTCGTCGACGTTCTGGGTCTTGATTGTGTGGCAGGACGGACAGCAGAACTTGAGCATGGCACGCATCGCTTCGGGGACAGCAGCAATCTGCAGTGCATGATGGTGACACAGAATCCGGGGGCAGTCATTGCAAGTGATGCTGTCACCGCCATTCTGGCACACATAACAGAACTGCCAAAACATTGTCAGTATCCAGCTACGATGAAATGATTTGTGGTTCACTTACGCCATTTGTCACCACAGCAGCTCCAATGGGACCCTTCAAACCAAGTGTCGACTTGATTAATCTATGGCCAAGTCTTGTCTTGGAAGGTGGGGGTAGCGCAGGCATGGGCATCATGGATGTGGCCAACATGGGCGTAGTCTGTGTAGGTTTGGTCTGTGCACGTATAGTCTATGCTTGCATCGCTGGGGCATGCATGGTTGGGGCTGGCGTGGCCGTGGCAGCTGCAGTCTTGATGCATTTTGCAGCTGGAGACTTTCCTGACACTATAATCAAATTAGTATGATATTTCCGGGTCAAAATACATAAAGACTCCTATGTTTGGCACACTTCTGCGGGTTTTGAGACCCTCCTTGGGCTCTGTTGTCAGATGCGGACGGCTTTGGGGCATCCGAGGGTGGGGGGTCACCTAGCAATCGAGAGAATGTCAAATGCAGCACTTGGTATCGGGGCGAACACTTACCGAGTGCACACTGGGGCGCAATTGCCCCAGTAGCTTGTCGAGCACTCTGCCTCGTCTGAGCCATAATCTTCTCCAAGAGATGCCCTGGAGAGAACGAGCACGCAATGAGAGAAGATGAGAAGAGGTGCCACCTGGCTGCCACGGCAGGTGGCAGTGTCTTCACTTGTTGTCATCGTGTCGGGCGCTTGGGACGTGCCACCTCACCACCTCCTTGCCGTCGCTCACCTTCGCTTTGTCCACTCTCTCCCTGGGTCTCCATTTCAACCATTTCATACAATTTTCAAGGCTATCCGCTTGGACCTTCCACCAACTTTAGAACAAAATAGAAGGATGTAGAAGGACACCAGGTGAGTTGTGCTCACTTCTCTCTTCTGGCGTTCGTACAAAGTGCTGCCATCGGACGGGGTTGTTTGGCTTCAAAACATCGGTTTCAAGGACCCGTAGCACACTTCTGGGTGTTATTCTCATCTGCCCATCCTTTTGTATCGTCATCTTCTGCTTATTCAGTGTGCTTACTGAGTTATTATTCTCCCTCTCCCCTAGTGCAGACCCACCAGCGAGGCCACGACTCTCTTTCCCATTCCGACATCCACGTAGCACATGCTTCCCCCATCCCCATGCACGCTCGGCCCTCAATCGACTTTCTCCCACCCGACTCCTTCTCTTCTGTCCCTTCCAGCTCGATGGCCTCTATCCGCTCCATCCCCACCCATTCATCTCATTCCGCCAATTGCCCCCACATTGCTTTGCCAAGAGTGGGTGAGATGCGGTGCTGTGAGTTCTTCCTCACATGCCTTGCAATCGTGAACACGCCTTGCCTCCACCGCCGACCATGTCGTGTGTGTTTCAAATACAGCTCAATCAGTGATTTCATCCCCGTCATCCCTCTCTGGCCGAACTTATTCCACTTCATTGTTAGAAAGCTCGCGCTCTCCGATATTGTCTTCCTCGACTGCTCCAGTTCGTCACCGTTGATGGTGACACCCTCAGTGCGTACCACAGCCACCCATCACTCACGGGATTATGTGTCATCACACCCCGATGACAGGACAGAGCACAAGATCTACGTGCACCTGTTCATGCGTGTGGTCCAGGCTGGCGTGGCGAGCATCATGTGCAGTTACAGTGCATATTCTTGGTGTCCTTCCTTGTGCTAGATGCTGACTTGGTGTATCCATACCAGACCAAGTGAACACGATGTGGGTGTGCGAGAACGACCATGCACTAAAGATGGGGGGGCACACCACTCAACCCTCGCGGCTGTCGCCAGTCTGGACGTACGTATCTTGTGTGTTTTCTACAGATGTGTTGTGCTGATGACCTACAGATGTCAATGCCAGGCAACATCACGTTCAACTCTGGCATGATCTCTCATGATCTCTCTCTCATCCGCGCTGCCCAGATGCGCTCTCCTCGCTCCAGCTCACGCACTAACGGAACCCACGCTGATCACAAGCGTGATCCCCCCCGCCTCCGTGGCAATTGTGGTTGTTGAAGGTGGGAGTATTTGACAGCATTGGAACTCAATGCCCTTATTGCATTCCGGTGTAGCAATCTGTACGATGTAGTTGTACATATGGTATTGGTATTTAATTCAGTGCATTGCAGAGAACTGATGTATCTCAGGGCTCCACATGTAGTCTACCATGCATGCAGCTGAGAGGGAGCATGCTAAGGATCTGCAGGCTCCGAAGTGAGTGAGGGGACTTCACGAGACACGGCACGTCAATCGCAGTCTGTGGTGACATCTTCTGTACATGTGTCTTCTGTGAGAGTGAATGTTCGGCCACCTAGATCTTTGACTGTTGTGATGAGATGACAGCGATGGGATGAGATGGGATTGGGGGGGGCTACCTTTGTAGGTCACGGCGGAGAGGATCGGGGCAAGGTCTACAGACAGTGAGTCTGCTTGTATATAAGGCCTCTACCATTATGATATCCGCCCCCTCCATTGGCACTCACTGCCTTCTAGCCCTGTATCCTACACACTTTTTCTACAATCTCCTCTGCGATACTCCCACTTTCATTGCCTTTTGTCCGAGTCTTCTGCATATCCTCTCCGGGACCGTGCATTCCTCCACCCTTTGCCGTCACCTTCGGTTCGGTGCTTGCCCTTGTGACAACCACTTCCTGGTAAGCTGTTGAGCTCGTCTTAGGGTACTAGACTTACACGCTTACTCAGTGTCCCCAGTGGTTCATTGACGGTGTTTGACCCGCTAATTTGCGGTGCTCGCTTGTGGCTCCCTGATTCTTCCGAGTAAGTAGTTAGCCCTCCCTTTCCCTGTCTACCACATGACTAACTTCTATCCCAATGCTACACTAAGGAACCCTGAAGATTCAGTGTCCATCCGGCCTCACTGTCAAAACACTCGATGTTTCTATTAGGGACACCGGTAAGCATGGACTCGGAGCATGTATTGTCTGTGGTTCGAGACTGAATATGCGATTAGATATGTACCGAAGCGGACTGTCCATTTACAGTGCTTTGCATAATTGCGTGAACACCCCAAATTTTTTTCGGTGCCTAATTGGTGATGTAACGGTCACAGCTATACTCAACGCCCACGCAGACCCCCGCGCGCAGTCTCATGTACCAGCCCCACTGCAGCATTCTCACCCCAATCATCTGCGCGAGGTGCGTGACAGCTGATATCTTGTTTTTGGTGTATTTTTCAATGGCACGAATATCATGGGCACCACCTGTTACTCCTCGGGAGATCTATCAACCCCATGGGCTTAGCTTGCAGTGGCAAGTAGCTTGAGTCGGGATCTGCTGGTGCGCGCGGCAGCGCTCTGGTATTGATTTCTAGCCCCTTCAAATGCATCTTGATGCTAGGGGTTTATGAAGGCTGAGGCCATTCAAGACAGAGGCCTCTAGCTCACCTGCATTGGTGGAAGCCTTTCGACCATCTGACACAGGCTCTAGACCGTCGTGACTCGGCAGCATCATGCCGGGTCACCTGTGACAAGGACCTTCCCGTTATGGGGAATTAGACGCCTGTCTCAAAAAATCGGCGTGTTCATGCAATTATGCAAAGCACTGTAAACGTGATCCCTCTCACGCTCACTGTCGCGCTCTCCATCTTGACAACCTGCACCTGTGACAGCTGCTGGCAGACCTTAAGGTAATGCTGGCTTTGTGGGAGTAGGAGCTGGCTCTGTGTCAAATGGAGCTTCACATCCACCAATCTCTTCCAGCTCCGGAGGGGCCTGTGACCTCACAATCACACACCCCGGAGCCTGATGACGTTGAAATCAGTCTAGGAGATGCCATCAGTTTCCTTCGACCCCAACCGACGGATAACAAGCTCCTCCCCTCATCAATCTGGGCACATTCTGGCCGTGAAGACCCGTTGGTTGAGCTCCATCCCCTCCTTTCTGCGTGGTACCACTTTTTCTGATCTACCGCGCCTGCCACCATCAATGCAGCCACCGATGATACACCCATTCTGGCCCCTCCAGAACCAGCCCTCGCTCCGGAAGAAGAACATTGCATCCCCTTTGCCCTCCCCCCATATGTGTTTGTGTTGCTTGGCCCCGAAGCCGAATGCAAAGACAGAGACCTTGCCGACGAAGCACGCCTCCTTATTGAGTCTGGTCGCAAGATTGTACCCCTCGCGCCGACCTCCAACCTGTTCAGTCACCTAGGAGACTGGCAGAATGCCAACATCATCACTGTCCTTCAAGTGCACAATCTCCGGCACTGTGCTGTCACCGACAGGGATGTCTTTGCGATTCGCACCTACAGGTGGATTCATACCACCTACACCGACCACAGTCTGCGCCACTCTGAGGGTATCCAATACTTGATGAAGGCATTCTCTGGACATGTTCAGTTCTTGCGTTAGCTTGCGAGGTTTGTACATTCTAACATTACATTCTCATTCTCTCTCGTTCTCTCCCTCTCTGGCTATTAGGTGACCTTATACTAGATTTGTCATTTTCAATGTATTCATATCAATGTATCTCTTTCTTTAATAGCAACTACGTTCACTTTGGACAGACCCCTACACTCGTACCTTGGAGGCCATAGCATGACATGGTCACTGGGCTGGCCAACAATTGCTTCATGCCCTTTGCTCTCCCCAGTCCTGTCTGGTCAGCTTCCGTCCCACCGTGTACCCCTCCCAGCCGTGACCCACCCTGACCTCACAGCCTGCCCAGTCGTGGCAGCAGTCTCAATTACCCACCACTGCCAGCCCGACAAATGCACTCGTTCGATGGTCATTACCACAGTTTGCGATCCCCGCATTTCCTGCGCCACTTACCCTCGAACAACACATCACTGCAGTCGATGGCATCGTACCAACACTCCAGAACATTATTGTGATGGTCAACCTGGACTGCTGGCTAGACACGAGGAATGCCGAGTACAACCCCAAGGTTCGTGCCCCATTGTGCTATCTGCACAGTGTTTTGTGGCCATCATCATGTGTATTCATGACCTCAAGACGACTGTGCTCGTCTTCGCATCAGGCAAGATTATTGACCCTAATTGTCTTGTCCTCTGTATCATCCACCCTCCCACGTCCTGTGGTGTGCATACATTGATATGAGTACTGTAGAGACTAAACTAATGGTAGATAATCGGGAATACAGTGGCGTGTCTCTAGCCACGCCTTGGTTATCTTGTTCTTCTGTATAATAACCTGATCGAGGAAGAAATCATACTTGATGGCCATCATTTCTTGGATAATGGCACGGTATCCACCCAACCAAACATTATTCTGCTCAGCAATAGATGTGTTAAAGAACCAGTTACCTTCGTCATCGACACAGAGTTCTGGGTAGCTGTATGGGTTGCAGTGGATGGTGCAGGTATCATCAGACTTCTTGTGCTTGCATTTCCAATGGAAAATGTCCACCAGAAGCCCAATCTCCTTGTGCAGTGTCTCACCACTCATCTCAGAATGCTTGTAAAGGCCACACCCATTGTCGTAGATGAGGTACGATGGAGCATACTCGCGGAATGGATATGTCTCATAAAAAAGATTCTGATGCTACAATGTTAGTGACGACCCAACTCATGGAACCCTCTGACCCTGGAATAGATGTACCAGTACTTGCGGAGTTGTTTCTGAGCCATAGAAAGTGGCCCGCTTTACGATGATGCCACAAGGATGAATGATTATTTGCTCGTTGTGTGTCCACCGGCACCCGAACATGGCATGCATGCTCCGTGAGGTTACTGCAGGCTTGTCAGGGCATGGTATTGGGGCAGGCATAGCTGGCATGGAAGCTGTCTCAGTTACTGGGAGATTGGTAGATGCATCATCAGAGTCGATGGTGAGGGAGGGCACAGGTGTCGCAGCCACCATCAGTGTGACAGCATGGCCAGAAGATTTTGAAGGGTTTGGAAGGCTGGAGGGATGGACCGGTGGGGGTAGGTCTGGCTCAGCCGTAGTGTCATCAGGCATGGGGGTAGCGTGGAGCTGCAGTCCAGTAGAATCCGGTCCTTCATGGACTGTAATGTTGAGGTGCTCGTCCGCCCCACATGAAGGAGTAACTGCATCGTCCAGGTTACTAACATTCGCTCGCATGAGTGAACGCTGCAGGGTAAACATTGCCTTCCCATGCAGGCTATTCCAGCACTCGACCTCATGGTGGACAGGATTATTGCAGGTCTTGTAACTGGGCATTGAAGGTGCAGTGCATCCTTTAATCACGCACTGTGCAGAGAGGTAGCAATGGAATGGGCAATACCGGTCCTGGGTTGAGAGAAGCTCCTTGGTGCAGTGGCGAATGCTACAGCATGGTTGCCCCATCTCAATCCCATCGGTAACAATGACATCGATGTATTCTGCCTGGAACAACATTAGTAAATAAGACAAAACTACAGTCAAAACAATAAAATACAGTACCAGCTGTGCCATCGTTGCGATCAAACTGTCGGACACACTTGGTGCAAAAGTGCATAAATTCTGGCTGGCCGAATTGACGAATGTACTCGTTGCGAGCATGCATCGCCGCCGTGAACCGGTCCTTCTGCTCTCTACTATGGGGGACTTCGAGAACAAACTTGTGGGTATGGGCATCCTTCAGAAGAGACAGGGCAATGAACCCGTCCCAGACGTGTTCCGTCCAAAGCTGGTATTGCGGGAGCGACCGGTGTGGTTCGCTGAGTTGTGAGTAAGGCTGAACGTAGGTTCAGGTTATGTACAGGTTGACCTGGCTTGAACCTGCAAAAATACCTGTAGGTTGATGACCTGTAGGTTTAGGTACCTACATCATAAATTAGCTATGAATCTAAATGAGCCATTTTAGACAAGCCACCCTTGATTTATAGGTTTAGGTTTGAATCACCCATAGGTTAACCTGCATTTGGGCCCACAAAATGCATATAAAAAGGGGGTTTAAGTGCCTTTTTTTCACTTTTTGGTCTTGTTTTATATTTATTGGTGTAGTTCTAGTATAAATAATGTTAGATAAGACCTTTAGCAAGCTTTAGACTTCAAATATAGCTGTAAAAGCTTTGTATGTACTATTTAAATCAAATCAATGATTTGACCTATGATTTATAGGTTTATAACCTACAGGTTGTAGGTTCAAAGTTGACCTGATTCAAACAGATCCCAATCAGGCCTCTAAAAGTAGACAAACCTGCAGGTTCAGTTCCCAATCACCTACAGGTCAACCTATGTTCAGCCTTAGTTGTGAGAGAGAATGGTGATAGACATGCACTGTATTTGTAGCGGATGTCCAAGCAAAGAGCGCGAGGGAGTTGAACAGCTCAAGGATGCGGCAGTCAATGTACTTGTGCTCAGCCACCTGAATAGCATCTGGAATGCCAGGATAGTACGTACGGACCTGGGATCGCGCACGAACGTAATAATTCGGGTAGTAATTGGTATCACACCCTTTGCGCAATGTTACAGGGTATACTATGCTAGTCTGTGATGGTTTTATACGTACCATAATGATATAAGTTTGCTGCAAGAGCATCGCATGCACCGTTGTTGAGAGTGAATAATGTGATTTTCATCGAAGACTCCTTACGACGGCAGAGAAGTTGCCATTTATCACAGAGTACGTTGTTGCATTTCTTGATAGGGGGGTAGAGCATCCATGGGGCATTTGGTATGAAGTACAACGGGAAAGAGGGTGTAACATACCAAAGTAAGGATGAGAGCTATCTACCTCCAAAGACAACCAATCCTCCCGCAAAACTTCGACCCCTCGTACCCATATTTCAACTCCAAATACCCTCCAAAGAGCTTGAACATCTGGAATGCTGAGTGTCAGTTGGGCAGCGAGGTACGCTGCAATGCCGTCAGGGATATCGTGGGGGACGTCCTGGGGATTAAACGAAGGTAGCTGCCGGTGTAAGATATTGGGCTTGACAGTGGTTGCAAGGTGAACGTAGCAAAAGACAGTGGAGATATTGATTCCTATCGGCTAGACCAGGCTCTCTTTGGAGGAGACTGAAGAGCTGCGAGAACGAGAACATGTTTCCCAAAAGAGATGGCCCTGAGAGAGAAGCAAGACAGACTTTGGACGTGTTGGGGCAAGGTGGCATTCTATAAGCGCCCGTGGTAACATGCCGGAATGCCGGGTCTAGACACATCTTCCCTCAATCATTCCTATTGGGAATTGGGAATTTGGGAATCCCCATTGTACGTACGCTCTCGGACAAAAAGTCTATAGAGCAGCTGGCCAAAGAGGTCGTTGACATTCCTCTGCCCCTTCAGCGTGCGACCAAACAAATTGCTGATAAGTCGAACACTATTGCGAGTTTTGGTCGCTAACCTTTTTCGCTTTTCCAAGCAGCCTCGTGCCCACAACGGGGTCTTCCCCTTGCCCGCGAAGCAGCCTCATCCTGATCATTGTGGACTATAGTTATAGAACTCTGCATAAAATATATTTCCTGTCATTCCTGAAGCAACACTCTAGGTGCGAAACTAGCGCGGTGGCACGGTGCGAACTTGGTGCACTAGCGCTATTAAATACTTGTCCGCAACTGGGATTTCTTCGTCCAGAAAGCATGCAGCCACTAGTATGAAGTGGGGCACCAGCAAATCTGCATATATATATTTTGCAACTGTAACTAGTAGTGCGAGAAGGTCACGAGGGCATAAGAGGCTGACTGGAGTCGAAACACCAAACGCATGAGGGACCCCACAATCGCGCTGGTCTCTCGGCTCAGTCCCAAAGCAGTCATTACTTTTGTGAGGATGGAAAAGGTCTCTTGGATATCCCATAATGTCGTAGCTTGTTGAAAGGTGCATTCCAGGACCCTCGCGGGCAAGGGAAAGACCCCGTTGCGGACACGAGGCTGCTTGGAAAAGCAAAAAAGGTTAGCGACCAAAACTCGCAATAGTGTTCAACTTATCAGCAATTTGTTTGGTCACGCACTTCGGGGGCAGAGGAATGTCGGACGACCTCTTTGGCCAGCCACTCTATAGTGTCCTCATCCCACATTTCTTCCATAACAAGTAACTCAGCTGCTCGGTACGTGACTAAGCTCGGTTATCTCTAGCAGTATATAATCTCAACTTCCATGCTCGTACTGGATCGAGGACACTAACAAGCGGATGGTTTTAGGAGCCTGCATATATCCGTGAATATTTGAATGATGGTGATTTCGTTACAGCTAATTTCAAAAATGATGAGACTGGCTGAATTTTTTTGGCTGTCAAACCGACGTTAGTGGCACATCTTCCGACCAATCTTCCAACCAATCTTCTGACCAATCTTCCAACCTATCTTCTGAAGTAGACACCCATGCCGCCACAAGCCACCGGGCAATACTTTACCTATTACACAGTAGTGTAAGCCACAGAAACGTCACTCAGCCAGTATAGAAATTGCTTCTAGTGGCGCTGGCAGGCTTTAGCCTTTGAGCGAGCTGCAGCGCGCTCGTCTGCAAGGCCCATCTTCATTACCAAATGCTCGACCGGGTGAGGTGGGAAGGTACGACAGGTGGCTCTTTGCAGTGTATATGTACGTGTGGCTCGTGCTGTACTTGGTGCTTCAGAGCGTCATTGTCGGGCCGTTGGCGGGCGCCGTGGCTGAACTGCCTACTTGTGGATCTGCACATCAGCAAAATGGGCAACAGGATTGCAGGTCGCTATAGTCTCAGTAGGGCTTTGTAGGGTATCGTAACTGCCCCACGGGGTCCTATAGAATGCCATCGAGCTTTATAGGCAACTGTAGTATAGCAGACAGAACTCTGTAGGACCTTGCAGTTGGGCCCCGGTGAAATTGTAGGGGCATATAAGAATCTGTATCATGCCCCACACGCCATGACAGGGCCTTATAATCGACACTGTGGACCGCTGCAGGGCCCTACGGATTCTTACGATGAATGGCAGACACTGTCCTTGAATACCTGATTTAATAATTCCTGAGATGGCACAAATATTATGTAATGCACAAAAAGATATATTGTACAAAAATCATTACAGACAACACAATGGACGTAACTGTAAGGTGTCCGTACACGGGCTCCATTCCGAGGTCAAAGGTGTCCGGTCTGAGCGAGACAGTGTATGAGAACGTAACAGCATAGGGGCATCGTCGAGAAGGGTAGGACAAAGTCAACAATAAGGTGCAATAAACGGACTACTCACCTGGGTCTGAAGGGAACAATTTGACAAGTGGGAGGCTGGATCCATCGGAGAAGGGCAGGAATATTGGGGGGTGTGGAGGATAGACTTACACAATTGCGCCTGACGATAGAACATGCTCACAGGCTAATGTGGGCCCTGAGAATGAAGTGCAAGCACATACCTTAGACTCAGCTGCACGGACTCGGAGGTGATTGACAACGCACCTGAAGGGAACACATACCTGAGAACGGGGAGATTACAGAGGGCACCCACCTTTGAATGATGCTCCAAGTTCTAACCCAGGAAGCCTACTAGATACGTGCACAACCTGTCTGGTAGTGATGAGAATATACGCACCTGGTATCGATTCAGAGTGGGGCCATGCCAAACAACCCCGAGGCCACACTAGATGACTGAGTACTGAAGCCAGCGAATGTGGGGAGATGGTGGATGGGGTTGAAGTCGAGTTGGGGTGGTGTTCACGCTGCCCGCGCCTATATTGGGACTCGGACGCGACAATGACATCATTGCACCGAACTTGCCACTGCACCAGCTTAGTGTGAAGGTTACGAGCGCACGAGGGATGAGACGGGCGATAAACCGGAAGAGAAGGCATGCTGAGAGCGAGTGAAGTGAGTGACTCAGTCTGGTGGGAAAAGACTCATGATATTGGTGTACACTACCTGAGAGTGAGTGAAGCGAGCGACTATGGTGGGAAGTCAGTACAGAGGGAATGAGTATGATGGGAACTGGTATATACACCTCAGTCTGGTGGGAAAAGACTGAGGTGTTCGGTACATGGGATCTCGAATATATGTGGGGGAACTGGAGTAAGGTACAGAACTAACTAAAGTGTGCTAAATGATGGGACAGGATCATAAGGGGGCAATGAATGGACAGGATCTGTCAAAGTCCATACGGAACATGACACGTTGCGTTGGGCGTCGGGGTGCCACCATGGCTTGAACATCAACACTCCCCCTCAAGATGTCAGGCGGAGACCAAGCAATGACGAGAAATACTCAACTTTTGCCCGAGGAAGCGCCTTCGTTAAAAGGTCGGCAGCCATATCATTTGTGGGGCAATAGACGAGCTCCAGAGTGCCGCACTCGACCGCTTTACGGATGAAGTGGTATCGAATGTCGATGTGCTTAGTTCAAGCACTAAGCAGGCCATTCTTGGCAAGGGTGATGGTGCTCTGATTGTTGCAGCGGAGGGGGGTACACGAGGAGAGCAGGGTGGTGAGCTCACTGAGAGAGAGCGGAGCCAGATAAGCTCATGGGATGAGTCGGATGTGGCAATGTATTCGGCTTCTGTGGAGGAGAGCGCCACGATTGGCTGCTTGCACGAAGACCAGCTGATGGCACCACCAGCAAACAAAAATGCGGTGCCTGTGAACGAATGGCGGTGGGCCTGAGATGCCCAGTTGGCATCCTGTAGCCAACGAGGCCATTATCCGAGGGCCCGAAGTTCAGCATGAGGTCCTTGGTCCCCTTCAGGTAGCGCAGGACACGCTTTGCAGCCTTCCAGTGAGTCGGTGTGGGGTCAGCCATAAATTGGGAGAGGGCGGAGACCGAGAACACGATGTCCGGGTGGGTGCTGATGGCGGTGTACATGAGGGAGCCGATAAGGTGGGCGTACGGTCGGCTGCACATCGTGGCATGAGTGTTATTGTCGAGCTCGTACTCGAAAAGGTTGGAATGGAAATCCATCGGCACGGAGACGGGGTTTGCATTGATCATGCTGAAGTGTGAAAGGAGTGTGTCGATGTATGCAGTTTGGGAGAGGGAGATGGAGCGGGCAGTGCGGTCTCATCGGATCTCAAATCCAAGAAGCCAATGTACCTTGCCGAGATCAACAATCTCGTATCTCGCATTCAGCTCGGCCTTGAATTGGATGAGGGCCAGCATCGAGTCACAAACGAGGATGCAATCGTCGATGTGGATGACGACAATTATGATGATGGTGGAGAAGAGGAAGAAGATCCCGGGGTCATACTCACTGCGTCGGAGCCCCAGTTCCTCCATCAACTCGCAAATGGCCCTATACCACTGCAAGCCGGCCTGTCTAAGCCTGTAAAGCACTTTACAGAGTCGCCATACGAGGTGTTCATGGCCGGGAGCTTCAAAGCCAGGGGGTTGGCATATGTAGATCGTCTCGTCGAGTGTGCCATTGAGGTACACGTTCTTGAAATCGATCTGGTGGATCTCCCAGTTGTTAATGGTAGCCAGAGAGATGACCATATGGAAGGAGGCAGGATGAGCGGTGGGTGAAGCCGTGCTGGTGAAGTTGATGCCTTAGACCTGGGAGAAACCTTGAGTGCAGAGGTGAGCCTTGTGCTTGACTACCTCGTTGCATTCGTTCCACTTCTTCCGGAGCGCCCAGACACAGCCGATAATGTTGGCACCTGGCAGCCATTCGACCAACTCATACGTTCCCATTGCCTCGATCTTGCTGATCTCCTCCTCCATTGCTGCTTGCCACTGTTCTCGTTCTGGGCCGGCTATGGCTTGCTGATACCTAGGCTCGTCCTCAGAACTAAGGGTGACCAGCGCAAAGATTGGCACTGCACCCACATACGGCTCCTCCTCGGCCTCCAGCTCCCCCTCAACCTCAACTGTGCTCGCTATCCTGGCTGTCTCACCCATGATGGACAGCGGGATTTGCTGAGCTCCTCGGCCTCCTGTTGTTCCGACACCACTTTGGAGGTCCCTCAGCCACTGAGTGGGCTTGTGGACTCGTTTTGGGTGGCCCTCACTCACCTCCGTCTGTGTTTCAGCCTGTGGCACATCGACTAGTGGTTGGTTGGTGGGAGTGTTGGATTCAGAGGGAAAGGACGGGTTGGGTGGTGGTGCGGCTGGCTTGGGAAGAGCTGCGTTGGAAGTGGAGGGTGGCTGCACAGCGGGTTCGGAAGGAGCGGGGACAGCGGATGACGCATCTGGGACGGTTTTGGCTGGTAAGTCCTCACTCTCGCCCTCAAACCAGATGTTAGCATTCGCAGCAACCATGTCCTTCGGATCGAAGCGGACATTTCGCTCAACAGAGACCTTCCGCCCATCGGGCCAGTAGATGCGGTGGGCCTTGCTCTGGAGGTCAAAGCTGACCCAATGTCCCGGCTTAGACTTTGGATCGAGCTTCGAGGTTTTCTCTTGGAGGACCCAAGCCTTGCATCCCCAGTGCAGCAAGTGAGAGAGGTCCGGCTTCTGTCCATTCATGTGTTCGTATGGCATAGAATCAGGCATGTTGACCGTTGTGGTGCAGTTACGGAGCCAGGCGGAGTGCTTGACGGCCTCGAACCAGAGGAAGCGGGGCAGGCGTATGTCAATATGGAGAGCACGGGCGTGCTTGAACAGAGTGCAAAAGCTCCGTTCGGCTTTGCCATTCTGCTGGGGTGAGTCATGGCTGGTGAGTCGATGTTTGGTGCCTCGAGACTCAAGGTACGTGTCGTATTCACCGCTGAGGTACTCGCCGCCGTGATCACTTTGAAGCTCCTTGATTGTTTCGACATTACGCTGCATTTTGATGAACGCATCATATGCCTTCTGCCGCACAAGGCCCTGATCCTTGGTGTGCATGCCTTGGACCATGATCTCGTCTGAGTGGTCGTCAAGGTTGATGTAGACATAGTGTTCGCCGCCGAGAGCAGTAGTGTTGGCCTTGCCCCAGACATTAGCGTGAACGCGATGGCCGAATTTGGCTGCGGGAGGACTGGACCGCACCTTTGGAAACGGCTCACGTGCTTGCTTCACCTGTGGGCAGACCTCACAGAACGGCATAGTGTTGGGGTCGAGGGTGACACCTGTGACCACACCATTCACCACCATCTTCTTGAGGGCATGCTCGTTTGCGTGGCCTATACGACGATGGAACTCCTCGAGAGGGATATGCATGGCCTGAGTGGTGTTGGCATGCTCGCTCGGCGGCGTGTTTGGACCATGTCTGATGACTGGATAGAGGCCATGCTTCTCCTTGACGGTCCAGGCGGGCTTCCCGTCCGGCGTGAGCACAGAGCACGTGCCTTGTTTGAAGACAATGGACGAGCCGGATTTGGTCATCCAACTGACAGAAAGCAATCCAAACGGCATGTTCGGAGCCCAAAGGACGTTGTGGAAGACAACACTGACAAGCCTTTTATCTGTCGACTAGACAGTGTCTCGGATCTCCCCTTCACCCTTGGCATAGAAGACTCGCCCGTCAGCTGAGTTGATGGGTATGGGGGTGATCTCGCGGAATGTGACAAAGTTCTTGCAATTGTTACGTCTCGCCTTAATACTCGTTAAGTAGTAAGGTCGATGTTTAGACTAGTTACTTACCGAGTGAGTAACCAGATACTAGAGTGGCACACTCTAGGAGACGTAGAGGATAAAAGAGTATACTACTGTTGAAGTAGTATACTTTAGCTTGAATAGAAGTGTAAGAGTAGAGTGGTTGAACACTTGATAGTGTTACAAGTGGTAAACACGACTAGGCAAGTATCCACAGGAGACTGGAAACTGAGGGGCCCCTGCTGGGGGGTCGGCCCTTATATACTGTTGGGGGAGGGTCGATGACTAAGCAAGTGATGACGTGGCAGCTGACTAACAGGGATGACTAAGGAGGGTGATGACGTGGCAGGTACTCTGGGATAGCGGTAAAGTGCATAGGGGGTCACATGGCCAGGTCGAGGGTTCGATCCTGGCCCTCAGCTTGAATATAGTAACTCCCCTAGGTTGAGGGTTCGATCCCTGCTCTGGTCTTTGGTGAGCAAGGTAAGAAAAAGGTTATGCCAGTGTACGTACGTGTTGGCGATCGTAACATTAGCTCCCCCTCCCCCCCTATGATCGTCCCGATCTTCTACACTGGCCATGAACACGGCGCAGTCGTTGGTGAACTCGGCATAGTGGAGCGAGCGTCCTTGCGACATATCTAGAATGTAGCGGTCATGGAACTTGTTAAGGATGGTGACTCAAGGGATGGAGTTGGGCCACAGCGGCCCGACCAGGTTGACAAAGTGCTTGCTATGGATGTTGAGGTGGTAGATGCGACCAAGCCGGGAACGGATGAGGTACCAATCCTTCCATCGGAAAACGCACAGTTGCCCCTCGGTCCCCGTGGGTCCGTTGTGATAGAGATCCAAGTCTCGTCCCAAGAGGTGAAGGGGGGAACAGTCTACATCGATGGCGAGCCTCTGGTGAGAGGGGAGTCCAATATTCGAGTCGCTCGTGCGGAAGGTATTGATTCGTTTGAGGGCATCCATGATAGTTGCATAGGCATCTTGCGTGTTACGAGTCCGGCGCCAGAACTCACAGGCTGCCTCGCTTGCCTCGTCGACCGAGATGAGGAACTTGTCGTAGTAGCGGATATCTCCGGTGGGCATCAGCCAGGTCCCGGGGGTGTCATGGTAATGAACTAGAACATCCTCTAGAAAGAGGATCGTGTGCTCCAATTCGTCCTGCGAAAGTCCGGACCCCAGCGCATGTCGCGCAATTGACCCAAGGAGGTGGGGACTCCATTCATCGGGAAAGTCATGATTGTGGATGAGTGTGACGTTGCCGTTGGTTTGGGCGATGGCGAGCCTCCAGGGGATCGGGGCACGCGCGACCCGAGTAACCGTTCCTAGGGCGTAGAAGGTAAAGAGCGGAGGTCGATTTTCGTCTGGCGACGGTGTTGACGAGGGCGGTGGGGACGGACCTTCGCCCCCCGAAGGATCAACACGTGTGGACATGCTCGATGAGGAGGATGCGGAGGGCGGGGGAGTGGGTGCTCCTAGAGACATTGGTGTGTTAGGACGAGTGGCTCCAGCTGACGATGGAGCTGGCAACGGTTGTGGGCCAACTTTGGACAGTGCTGACAGACGACAGTTTATGAGCTCCTGAAACTTCGTGGTCCTGTTCAGAGCTATACCTGAGTCTTGAACCATTCCGCCCGTCCCTGACGTCGAAGCGGAGGGTTCCGGCTCTATAGGCGCAGGAGTTGCCATGGTAGAACCCGAGGAGGTACTGGCTGTGGGCTCCGTTTCATAGACCGTGGGCAATGTCATCCGGGAGGATGGTGGGAGGAGGTCACGCAGGGCGTGTTCAATGCGTGGAGTTGTCATGTGGCTCATAGCACGCTTGGAGATGGAGTGGACCAGGTTATGGATGGCTGCGGCCTGTTTGCTGGCCATATCCTTGATGGTCTGCGGGGCTCCCGCCGCATCGACGAACATGCGCAAGGGTCGGATGAGGTGTTCCATCGTGGCACAGTCGCGGTAGATGTCGGAGTGGGCACGGAAGTGAGTGATCCCGCCTGTGTGGATAAGAACTCGGTTCGTCCATCCGGGTCGGGTAAGGACCCATCCGACTTGGTCTGAGAGTGACCCTTCCTGGTTGCTAGGGACGGGGGGTCGAGGGAGCTCTGCGTATGAGACCGTCTCGGCGACCTGTAGCGCAGGGATTTCCTCTGCCACGCTGGCATAAGGGTTATTGACTGCTCGTTGAGAATTTCGACGGACATGACGAGCTAACCTGTCCTCCTTGACCGGCGGCATGGTGTTCTAGGGGATAAGAGCGAGTGTGGAGACAGAGAGGGAGAACGAGCCCTGCTGAGTCTTTTTCGAACGATGTTAGATATATATTGCTGTGGCGGTTGGTTTTTTGATAGTGCAATTTTCTTTATGGTCTGATTCACATTTTCGTAGATGGTGTCATATTGCTTTATAGTTTTTTGGTTTTCTGGCATGGCGTCATGTTGCATATTTGGAGGTGGAGCCATATCTGGAAAATGGTGCCACTTCTGGATTTGTTGGCTTATAGGGCATAGGTTCGTTCCTTATAACTTGAAGTTAGCCTTGCTGGTTTTTAACTGTTGCTTAACGGTGGGCTTGTGTGTTTGTTGTTTCGTTTTGTATGCGAGTGAAGACGGTGCATATATTGTTACACTATTCGAAACCTTGTATACGAATGGGTAGGGCGAGCGCGATGGGGACACCGATTGCGGCGAACCATGGGTCAGCAACGGTGATAGTCACTAGCCAATGGGTAGGTTGTCGAGGGGGAGGTCGAGGTCCTCGGGGTTGTCCTCGAAGTCGCCGACGGCGTTCTGGATGTGTGCGAGGAGGGGGACATCGAGGCTTGGCTCATAGTCGACCCCTGCTTCATCGTCGTCAAAACGCGTCCAACCGCCCTGTACCGAAATGCTATTGTACCACCCATCCCAGTCCGTGGCGTTCGCCGTCTGCCCCCACCCGTCCTCCCAATCCTCCCACTCTACTACAGTGTTCTGGTGTACTGTAGGGTCGTGAGCGAGAACGTGATTGTGACTAGGGGTGACACCACATACCCATGATTTCGATGTTGCCGTTGTTGTTGTTGTCCTCGTCGTCATCCTCGTCGTCAATGGGCCCTACCAGGAGTCTTGCCGCCCTGCTTAGCTGTCAGCCTGGCAACAAGCGGCGTCGAGGGGATACGACGCACGGGCAGAGATGATGTGGACGACGCACGCGGTGATCTCCCGAAGGAGGAAGAAGAGGCAGACCGCGGCGACGGTCTGGGTGCCGAGGACGAAGCCGACGATGAGGGCGAGGATGGGGAGCATGGTGGCGAGGAATGGGAGCATAAATGATGAGGGAGTGGGTGTGTGTGTGTGTGGATGTGCGAACTTACAACGACGAGGGGTGGCCCTTTTAAGGGCCTCGTGCCGAGTGGCGGGCTCGGCGTTGCCGCAGGTGGAGGTGCTGCGGGAGTTGCGCCTCCAGGTCTTCTTCCGTCAGATAGTACCGGTTGGGCATAAACCAGCCCTGCTCGAGCCAGATATCCCAGGCCATGGGGAACAGCCTCCGGAGGTGGTGCCGGATGATGTTCTTCGTGCAGATGGTGCACATCCCACGCCCTCCTCGATGGTTCGGCCGCTGAAAGATGTAGTAGAGGAGGCTCGAGTTGGCCACCTCGTCCTGGGTGAAGACCCACCGTCCCCCGTTGATGAGTCGGGAGTTGGTGGTGATGTTCGGCACCCCCGGCGGCGCCCGCGTGACGATCGTGACACGCTGGTAGGAGATGTAGTACATAGAGTCGATGTCGGCCATGGCTGTGGTAGTGAGAGTTGCTGGGGGGCGTTACTTCAACCGGTGTTTCTTCTTGTAGGCTCGGAGGATGTCCGGGGCATGCTTGAGATTTGATTCCGGTTTCCACGAATTCTCAAACGATTCCCATCCCTTCCACGTCACGAGGTATTGCATTTGATTACGTTTACATCCCGTCGTACGATGATTGATAATTGCCTCAACCTCGTGCTCTTCTTCTCCTTCCACGAGGTCTGGAGGGGGTCTAGGCAGGTCCGGCCCATGTTTCCTTGTCGTACGATATGGGGTTAATAGGGCGGCATGGAAGACTGGGTGTATTTTCCACTTCTTCGGGAGGCTAAGCTTGTATGTCACCGGCCCCATTACCTCCGAAACGGCGAATGGACCTTCTCGTTTCGGGGCAAGCTTTCTATAAGGATAAGAAAGCTTGAGGTTGGTGGATTCGAGAAGAACTTTGTCTCCCTTCTTGAAAGTGGGCATCCTCCCTCTGGTGTTCACTGCCATCGCCGCCGCTGCTCTATCGTGGGAAGCAATGGTGTTTTCTCGGCTTTGTTGGAGTTCCAGCAGACGTTGTTCTGTAGCCGGGTGTTTCACCTTGGTCCAGACCGTTCCTACAGCTTCCGGTTGGTATCCATACAGAAGTTCGAACGGGGACTTGCCGGTGGATGAATGTGTCCATTGATTGTGCGCGAACTCCCAGGCCGGGAGGAACTCGGCCCATTTGGTTGGGTTATTCGCACAGTATATCCGAAGGTCCAGGTCGATCTCCTGGTTGACACGTTCTGTTTGTCCGTCTGTCTGAGGATGGTATGCCGTACTCATGGATGTTTTAACGCCTAGGGCTTGGTGTAGTTCTCGAAAGACCTGGGCTGAGAACTGCGGCCCTCGGTCCGAGATGATCCTGTCGGGTAACCCAAAGCGGCTAAACACGTCCCGCCATAGAAGCTTGGCTGCTTCGACGGCGGTGACTTGTTTATTGCATGCGCTCAGAACGACGGCTTTTGATACGTCATGGTCGACTACTACTTGAATAGCATTGTATCTGTCCTCTGTATCCGGTAGGTCCACGATATGGTCTATGGTGATAACCCGAAATGGCCTAGTGTCTCCGCTGTGTGGGATCGGCAAGAGCGGAGGTTTCGTTGGATTCGTCCTGACTTTGGTAGTCTGGCAGGTGGCACATCCGCGGACGTATTTCTGGATATACTTGTCCATGTGTTCCCAGTAGTATTCTCGTTTCACGAGGTCCTTGGTCTTCCGGATTCCTGGATGGGCCATATGCACTGGTTCGTGATGCAGCCGTACCACTTCTCGACGGAGATCGTCATCGGGTGGTACGTAGACCTTGTCTTGATATAGGACAATGCCATCACTGTCCGTCCAGTCCTCCAGTTTCCCATAATCTGGTCGGTGTAAGGTTGTTCCGGTTTTGGATATGAATGGGATAAGGTCTGATGTTCGTGCCTTGTTGTCACGAATCCATTCTTGTAGGTCTGTATTGATCGCTTTGGCAAAAAGTTCCTCCCTCAGTACAATGACATCTTTATTGTCATCCTCCCCCCCGTCGTGGTCTGGCCTCCTGGACAGAGTATCGGCCTGGACCAGGCTTTTGCCGGGGTTGTGTTTTAAGATGTAATTGAAGGAGTCGAGGAATATTTGCCATCGGGCTTGTCGGCGATTGACTTTGTGCGCAGATTTGAAGTAGGTTAGATTCTTGTGATCCGTGAGAACTTCGACTTGATGTGGGGATCCTTGCAGGAAATGTCGCCAGGCTTCGAATGCTCGGACAATGGCCAGAAGCTCACGATCATATATTTGGTAATCGCGTTCTGCCGACGTGAAAGACTTTGAAAGGAAAGCGCAGGGGTGCCAAAATCCCGTCGGCCCTTGTTGTCGTAGGACCGCTCCCGTCGCAACCTTGGATGCATCGCATTCCACCTGGAATGGTGCTAGAGGATCCGGAATCTTTAGGACCGGTTCTTCCGTAAATCGGGTCTTCAAGAACTGGAAGGCCGATTCACATTCAGGGGACCAATCGAACACTTTGTCTTTCCATGTCAATTCCATGAGTGGGCGTGCAATTGTTGAGTAGTCACGGATAAACCTTCGATAGAAGTTGCCAAATCCAAGGAAGGCCTGGACCTGTTTGACGGTTTTGGGCGAAGGCCATTCATGAATGGCTTTGAGTTTGACAGGGTCCATGAGGACTTCTCCTAGTCGTAGGATAACACCGAGGTATTCCACTTCTGTTACTTCGAATTCGCATTTTTCTGCTTTTAGGTAAAGATCGTGTTCCTGGAGTCGCTTCAAGACTCGTTTTGTGCGAGTTCGGTGCACGTCTAGGTCATGTGATAGGATAAGGATGTCGTCCATATATATGATTAGCCAACCTTCGCGAATCATATCATCGAATATATGGTTCATCATGCTTTGGAAAGTTGCGGGTGCATTGCATAAGCCAAAGAACATAACTATGGGTTCGTATTGTCCTAGCGGAGTGTTGAACGATGCCTTCCATTGGTCACCCTCCTTGATGCGGATGTTCTTGTATCTGGCCCGGATGTCGACCTTCGTGAATATTGTGGCGCCCTGGACCTTGTTGATGAGGTCGTCAATGAGTGGCAGGGGGTACACATTCTTGACGGTGGCTTCATTAAGAGCACGGTAATCCTGTACGGGCCGTAGTGTGCCATCCTTTTTTGAGACGAAAAAGAATGGTGAGGCAAGCGACGAGGATGATTCCCTAATAAAGCCTTTGGCCATATTTTCATCAATGAACTTCCGCAACTCTTCTTGTTCAGTGACACTTAGCGGATAGATCTTGCTCCACGTGCGGTGCTTGTGAACATCGAACTCCTTTTTGAGTTCGATTGCATGATCCCATGGGGTTGATGGTGGAAACCTGTCTGCTGCTTTCTTTTCGAATACCGATCTGAACTCGAGGGCGTAAGCAGGCAGTAGTTCGTCCAATGGTTTTTCCACTTTATTCTTACGTGCTTCAATTGCAATTTCTGTTGACTTGTTTGTGCGGTTGACGTAGGCGGTCATCTGTAATAGTCTGTCAATGACCTTTGCTGGACTGTGGGTGAGGGGTTCTTCTTCGAGGATGTCTCCAAGGGTTTCAACAAACGACAAGACTAGGTGTTGCAGCGTTCCTGGCGCCGGTAACCCCCAAACCGTTTCAGGAGGGGGGTCGTGCGTGGCTTGATACTGTTGCGACTTCTGCTGTTCGACAATTGTCTTGTTCGAGATGGTGACTGACCCTGTACGCCAGTTGATCGTGGGGTTGTAGCGTTTAATCCAGGGCATCCCCAAGATGATGTTGTCTCGTCCAAGGTTAGCGACGTACCATCGTGTGGGAAGTGTCTTGTCCTTGATGATGAAGTTCCCTTCCACTCGATGAGTGATAGTGCCTTGGCGATTGACACTGTCGTCGGCATTCCGGAAGGTAAGGGGTCTTGGAAGTTTTACTGTCAGAAGATTGTACTTTTCGACCAACTTGGCATTGATGATAATCGCATCTGCTCCACTATCCAGCAAACCTTTGGCTTCGATGGCTTTGCCTCCGACCTCGATGTAACCAGGAATGAGAAGGGCATGTCGCCGCTTCATAGTATTCGTCACAATCGAGATACAGAGGTCCGTAATAGGTGGCAGGTCAGGCGTCGATGCTGCTTGCCATCCTAAAAATCCGAGTCGCTATAGTCCGCATGGATAGTATCAATCTGAAGGTTGTCCTGTTCTTGTTCATCATCCGCCAAGTCCCCTTCCTCGTCTGTGTCTTCTGCCGAGGAGTTGTCGCTTGTTTCTGTTACTTGTCGCACTTTGCGGGGCGTCTTCCGCATAGACTTGCGTATGGGTTGTTTCGGTCGAGGCCTCGGACAGTCCTTTGCTTGATGTCCAGCCTGGTGGCAATTGAAACATAGATCGTCCTTCAGGTGTCGTGAGCGCTCTTCTGTAGTCATCCTGTTGATGTCAGCTGAGGCGCTGACTTCTGCTTCATCAGTAGTTCCTAACTGGTTTCGTCGTACTTTCTTTTGGCTGGTACGACCCTGGTAGGTTCATCGTCCACTTGGCTGGGTTCCAGCAAGAGCTTGATCCTGGGCGTTAGCTGTATAAACTTCCGCCGTCCGGTGGATCCATTCTTCAACTGTATGCGGGACTGGGTACGAGGTAGAGACGAGTCTGCGCAGCCATGCGGGCAATGCTTGTCGATAGAAGGCGAGGGCTGCCTTGTCGTCGGAGATTCCACTCTTGCCAATGAGGTAGTTGAAACGTGCATTGAATTCACGGATGGTCCATCCGGTTTGCATGTGATGTTTCTGCAAGGCAAGCAACGTGTCATTAGACTCATTGAGCGGGGAGAAAGTGCTCCGGAAGTCGTGCTCGAATTCTTCCCATGTTTGGATTTCCCCATACCTTGCCTGCTCGATCTTTCGTTGTTTCCAAAAGAGTACGTTGTCCCCATCAATATAGGAGAGAGCGGTGGCGATGCAGACCTCGTCCGAAGTGTACCGCCCGGGTTCTCCAAGGAAGAGGAGGAAGATTTGGTCGAGGAAGCTGTTTGTCTTGGATGGGTCTCCATCAAAGACGTCAGGGGCCTTGACTTTTCCTTTGCCCGTTGCCAATCCGGGAAGGGCGACTGAGCCCCTCGTGGGTCCCGGGCCAGGAGGACCAGGGTGTCATCGTGGTATTCCGCCGTGCGGAGGACCATTGCCTCCTCCGCCTCCACCCCCACCTCCGCCTCCTCCATCAGGGTCTCCAGGGTTTCCTCCTCCGTTTCCGCCTGGTGGGCTTCCAGGACGATGAGGTGGTTGATGTCTTCCTGGGCTACCTGGTGGGTCAGGTGGGGTGTCTCCTTCCTCAGGTCGATTAGCTGGGTCTTCAGATGTACCCGCAGTGCCCCTGGGTGTAGGTCTAGTGGTGCCAGAGCCACCGACCACCGTATGAGGACGGTATGGGGCTGTCGACGCCGAACCAAGGAACGCAGAAGGATGGCCACTTCTTGATTGATGGCCTGGGCCAACATTTCCGAAGATGGATGGCTTCTGCATTGCAATTCGGTATCCTGTTGTCGCACTCTCCCCTGGGCTGATGTAGTCGTCGAGCGAAGGATACGGGTCCACTCTGGCAGCTGTGTTAGGTTGCCATGGCTCCATAGTGCGAGCCAGTCTTCTAGCAAATTCGAGGGGGTTGAGTTCGCCATTTGGGTCGATCCAGATGTCTCCTCGGAGGCTTTGTACGAGATCCGTAAAAGTTTCACGCCTTGGATCGAATGCTCCACGGAGGTGTTGTCCGTCGACGTGTATGTCGTAGAACACTGACTCAGTTGGCCAGATGAGCCCTTCATCGACAAGTGCTTGTCTGATCTCATCTGTGAGCTTTGGCTGGGAGGTATATATACTGGAGGTAGGTTCCAGCCTTGGGTTGCTTCGCTGTGTTGCTGACATGTCCTCTGAGCCTGATTCTGATTCTGACTGTTCTTCGTGCTGGCCTGTGGCCGCTGTTCCTTCTGGCCTAGGCTCAGTTGGCTGATCGAATCCAGAGAGGGTGTCCAGCTTGGGTTCGACTGGTTGTGTGTCACCGGGTTGTTCTGTCTCGTCAACGGGTGGCAGTGGTGGTACTGTAAGGTGAATAGATGCCAAGCGACTCGAGGTAGCGACTGGACTGCTCGTCGGAGTCTGGTTTGGGGGCTTTGGATGGGTGTACTGTGTCCCGTGGGTTTGTTTGATTGCTGCCTCGTTGGCAGTGCTGGGTGCGCTTCGTTGTCCCGAGAGGTTAACTTGGTTAGGTACCTTCTGATACCGTTCTGGACAGAGTGGGACTTCGCAGTTCTTCCAGTCCTTCCTTCCGGTGCTAAGGACGGCGCGATGTTGGTCTCTGTGAAGAGTGTTGTTATATGCGTGTTGACAATTAGTGCAGGATCGTGTTTCCGTACTCATTCAACGCTTCTTATCTGCGTCTTCGGTCGAACAGCTGTAACTCTTCTTGCTGTTTGAGGACAATCCGGAGTTCTTGAATATCCTTTCCTAGGTCTGGGTCTGTCAAGTGGTTTGGATTGCTCAAGCGGTTTTGCAAGTAGAGAGCACGGTTGTGCAGGAAGTGTCCGTAGTTGAGTGAGCGGTTACCGTGCGGCATTCGCGGGACTGCACCCCAGTAGGAGAGTGTCTCAAGGACTTCTTTGATACAGCCAATAAGCTCTTTGAGTGTTCCTGTGGTATATCCTTTGACAATGTGTTTGTTGTCTCGGATTTCCTCGAGGTTGGCTAGGACTACTCGAAAGAGGTCTGTAAGATCGATAGGTGCTTGTGGCTTTGAAAAGAAGAGTCCTTGTACTGAGTCTCCGGTGCTTGCAGTAATTGACTGTGGAGAACGCGATGAAGGTGTGTCTCGAGGGTCGACACTGAGAGAGATTCCAGAGTTTCGGAGGTTGGTTCGGTCTAGTTCCGTTAGAGGGACGTCGTTCCAGTTGGGTCCGTCAGGGAAATATCGAGGGATTGTGGCTGAACTTCCTGACCAGCGGTGATCTGGGATTGGTGTAGCTGGTCTCAGTATTTGCGCCTGTCCGATGGTCGAGGCAGGTGAGATCCTTGATGATCCTGAATGGGAACGACTGGTTGGCTCTCTGAATGGGAACTTGTCTCCGTTAGAGTCGTAGACGTTGAGGAACCTTCTCTTTTCTTCTTCCTTACTTGATCCTGACTTCCTAAGCTTTGACTTAGGACGGCAACGGCAGCGGTGTGGGGATTACTGGCGGCGGAGGCTCTACTCTGACCACCAGTGGTACGGGTTGTACTGTTGCTTGGGATCCCCTTGTGTTCCCAAGGGCCGACACTTGTCGACGATAGTCCTCGCTGTCTCGAGGGTACTGGTGGTGCACGGTGGGTGTGACTTCTGGGAATGTCCTTCCAGATATTCAATGGTTGCGTACCTTCTGGGGCTACAGGTGTTCCTGGTGCTCCGGGAATTGAGTAATAGTACCAAGCGTTGGGGTTGTGTTGTTGTGCCACCGTTATATCTCTACCGAGTTTCGGGCTACCAGCCTCTCGGTCTTCTTGAACGTTCTGTTCAAGGTACGAAGGTTTCTACCGAGCTTCGGGCTACCAGCCTCTCGGTCTTCTTGAACGTCCTGTTCAAGGTATGCTCACTACGTCACTTCGTCGACGTAGGCTTCGTGGTCTTGCTATTGCGCAACGACCTCGGTCCTCTTGAATGTCCCGTTCAAGGTGTGTTCACTATGTCACTACGTCGACGTAGGCTTGTATACAGACGTCGCCTACAGGCAAGGTCTGTCTTGATGATGTTGGGGTACTCTGCACCTAGGTAGGTGGAGTAGTTTAGTTTCCAGTCTAATGTTACGTCTCGCCTTAATACTCGTTAAGTAGTAAGGTCGACGTTTAGACTAGTTACTTACCGAGTGAGTAACCAGATACTAGAGTGGCACACTCTAGGAGACGTAGAGGATAAAAGAGTATACTACTGTTGAAGTAGTATACTTTAGCTTGAATAGAAGTGTAAGAGTAGAGTGGTTGAACACTTGATAGTGTTACAAGTGGTAAACACGACTAGGCAAGTATCCACAGGAGACTGGAAACTGAGGGGCCCCTGCTGGGGGGTCGGCCCTTATATACTGTTGGGGGAGGGTCGATGACTAAGCAAGTGATGACGTGGCAGCTGACTAACAGGGATGACTAAGGAGGGTGATGACGTGGCAGGTACTCTGGGATAGCGGTAAAGTGCATAGGGGGTCACATGGCCAGGTCGAGGGTTCGATCCTGGCCCTCAGCTCGGATATAGTAACTCTCCTAGGTCGAGGGTTCGATCCCTGCTCTGGTCCTTGGTAAGCAAGGTAAGAAAAAGGTTATGCCAGTGTACGTACGTGTTGGCGATCGTAACACGTACGTACACTGGCATAACCTTTTTCTTACCTTGCTCACCAAAGACCAGAGCAGGGATCGAACCCTCAACCTAGGGGAGTTACTATATTCAAGCTGAGGGCCAGGATCGAACCCTCGACCTGGCCATGTGACCCCCTATGCACTTTACCGCTATCCCAGAGTACCTGCCACGTCATCACCCTCCTTAGTCATCCCTGTTAGTCAGCTGCCACGTCATCACTTGCTTAGTCATCGACCCTCCCCCAACAGTATATAAGGGCCGACCCCCCAGCAGGGGCCCCTCAGTTTCCAGTCTCCTGTGGATACTTGCCTAGTCGTGTT
The DNA here is from genome assembly GCA_026283605.1 of Ganoderma lingzhi. NCBI lineage: Eukaryota > Fungi > Basidiomycota > Agaricomycetes > Polyporales > Polyporaceae > Ganoderma > Ganoderma lingzhi. Next base: position 1,550,561 of record JAPJYM010000009.1, read on the forward strand.
TACCACTTGTAACACTATCAAGTGTTCAACCACTCTACTCTTACACTTCTATACAAGCTAAAGTATACTACTTCAACAGTAGTATACTCTTTTATCCTCTACGTCTCCTAGAGTGTGCTACTCTAGTATCTGGTTACTCACTCGGTAAGTAACTAGTCTAAACGTCGACCTTACTACTTAACGAGTATTAAGGCGAGACGTAACATTAGACTGGAAACTAAACTACTCCACCTACCTAGGTGCAGAGTACCCCAACATCATCAAGACAGACCTTGCCTGTCGGCGACATCTGTATACAAGCCTACGTCGACGTAGTGACATAGTGAACACACCTTGAACGGGACGTTCAAGAGGACCGAGGTCGTTGCGCAATAGCAAGACCACGAAGCCTACGTCGACGAAGTGACGTAGTGAGCATACCTTGAACAGGACGTTCAAGAAGACCGAGAGGCTGGTAGCCCGAAGCTCGGTAGAAACCTTCGTACCTTGAACAGAACGTTCAAGAAGACCGAGAGGCTGGTAGCCCGAAACTCGGTAGAGATATAACGGTGGCACAACAACACAACCCCAACGCTTGGTACTATTACTCAATTCCCGGAGCACCAGGAACACCTGTAGCCCCAGAAGGTACGCAACCATTGAATATCTGGAAGGACATTCCCAGAAGTCACACCCACCGTGCACCACCAGTACCCCCTCGAGACAGCGAGGACTATCGTCGACAAGTGTCGGCCCTTGGGAACACAAGGGGATCCCAAGCAACAGTACAACCCGTACCACTGGTGGTCAGAGTAGAGCCTCCGCCGCCAGTAATCCCCACACCGCCGCCGTTGCCGTCTAAGTCAAAGCTTAGGAAGTCAGGATCAAGTAAGGAAGAAGAAAAGAGAAGGTTCCTCAACGTCTACGACTCTAACGGAGACAAGTTCCCATTCAGAGAGCCAACCAGTCGTTCCCATTCAGGATCATCAAGGATCTCACCTGCCTCGACCATCGGACAGGCGCAAATACTGAGACCAGCTACACCAATCCCAGATCACCGCTGGTCAGGAAGTTCAGCCACAATCCCTCGATATTTCCCTGACGGACCCAACTGGAACGACGTCCCTCTAACGGAACTAGACCGAACCAACCTCCGAAACTCTGGAATCTCTCTCAGTGTCGACCCTCGAGACACACCTTCATCGCGTTCTCCACAGTCAATTACTGCAAGCACCGGAGACTCAGTACAAGGACTCTTCTTTTCAAAGCCACAAGCACCTATCGATCTTACAGACCTCTTTCGAGTAGTCCTAGCCAACCTCGAGGAAATCCGAGACAACAAACACATTGTCAAAGGATATACCACAGGAACACTCAAAGAACTTATTGGCTGTATCAAAGAAGTCCTTGAGACACTCTCTTACTGGGGTGCAGTCCCTCGAACGCCGCACGGAAACCGCTCACTCAACTACGGACACTTCCTGCACAACCGCGCTCTCTACTTGCAAAACCGCTTGAGCAATCCGAACCACTTGACAGACCCAGACCTAGGAAAGGACATTCAAGAACTCCGGATTGTTCTCAAACAGCAAGAGGAGTTGCAGCTGTTCGACCGAAGACGCAGATAAGAAGCATTGAATGAGTACGGAGGCACGATCCTGCACAAATTGTCAACACGCATATAACAACACTCTTCACAGAGACCAACATCGCGCCGTCCTTAGCACCGGAAGGAAGGACTGGAAGAACTGCGAAGTCCCACTCTGTCCAGAACGGTATCAGAAGGTACCTAACCAAGTTAACCTCTCGGGACAACGAAGCACGCCCAGCACTGCCAACGAGGCAGCAATCAAGCAAACCCACGGGACACAGTACACCCGTCCAAAGCCCCCAAACCAGACTCCGACGAGCAGTCCAGTCGCTACCTCGAGTCGCTTGGCATCTATTCACCTTACAGTGCCACCACTGCCACCCGTGGACGAGACAGAACAACCCAAGCCGGACACCCTCCCTGAGCTCGACCAACCAACGGAGCCTAGGCCAGAAGAAACAGCGGCCACAAGCCAGCACGAAGAACAGTCAGAATCAGAATCAGGCTCAGAGGATATGTCAGCAACACAGCGAAGCAACCCAAGGCTGGAACCTACCTCCAGTATATATACCTCCCAGCCAAAGCTCACAGACGAGATCGGACAGGCACTTGTCAAGGAAGGGCTCATCTGGCCAACTGAGTCAGTGTTCTACGACATACACGTCAATGGAGAACACCTCCGTGGAGCATTTGATCCAAGGCGTGAAACTTTTACGGATCTCGTACAAAGCCTCCGAGGAGACATCTGGACCGACCCAGATGGTGAACTCAACCCCCTCGAATTTGCTAGAAGACTGGCTCGCACTATGGAGCCATGGCAACCTAACACAGCTGCCAGAGTGGACCCGTATCCTTCGCTCGACGACTACATCAGCCCAGGGGAGAGTGCGACAACAGGATACCGAATTGCAATGCAGAAGCCATCCATCTTCGGAGATGTTGGCCCAGGCCATCAATCAAGAAGTAGCCATCCTACTGCGTTCCTTGGTTCGGCGTCGACAGCCCCATACCGTCCTCATACGGTGGTCGGTGGCTCTGGCACCACTAGACCTACACCCAGGGGCACTGCGGGTACATCTGAAGACCCGGCTAATCGACCTGAGGAAGGAGACACCCCACCTGACCCACCAGGTAGCCCAGGAAGACATCAACCACCTCATCGTCCTGGAAGCCCACCAGGCGGAAACGGAGGAGGAAACCCTGGAGACCCTGATGGAGGAGGCGGAGATGGGGGTGGAGGCGGAGGAGGCAATGGTCCTCCGTACGGCGGAATACCACGACGACACCCTGGTCCTCCTGGCCCGGGACCCGCGAGGGGCCCAGTCGCCCTTCCCGGATTGGCAACAGGCAAAGGAAAAGTCAAGGCCCCTGACGTCTTTGACGGAGACCCATCCAAGACAAACAGCTTCCTCGACCAAATCTTCCTCCTCTTCCTTGGAGAACCCGGGCGGTACACTTCGGACGAGGTCTGCATCGCCACCGCTCTCTCCTATATTGATGGGGACAACGTACTCTTTTGGAAACAACGAAAGATCGAGCAGGCAAGGTATGGGGAAATCCAAACATGGGAAGAATTCGAGCACGACTTCCGGAGCACTTTCTCCCCGCTCAATGAGTCTAATGACGCGCTGCTTGCCTTGCAGAAACATCGCATGCAAACCGGATGGACCATCCGTGAATTCAACGCACGTTTCAACTACCTCATTGGCAAGAGTGGAATCTCCGACGACAAGGCAGCCCTTGCCTTCTATCGGCAAGCATTGCCCGCATGGCTGCGCAGACTCGTCTCTACCTCGTACCCAGTCCCGCATACAGTCGAAGAATGGATCCACCGGACGGCGGAAGTTTATACAGCTAACGCCCAAGATCAAGCTCTTGCTGGAACCCAGCCAAGTGGACGACGAACCTACCAGGGTCGTACCAGCCAAAAGAAAGTACGACGAAACCAGTTAGGAACTACTGATGAAGCAGAAGTCAGCACCTCAGCTGACGTCAACAGGATGACTACAGAAGAGCGCTCACGACACCTGAAGGACGATCTATGTTTCAATTGCCACCAGGCTGGACATCAAGCAAAGGACTGTCCGAGGCCTCGACCGAAACAACCCATACGCAAGTCTATGCGGAAGACGCCCCGCAAAGTGCGACAAGTAACAGAAACAAGCGACAACTCCTCGGCAGAAGACACAGACGAGGAAGGGGACTTGGCGGATGATGAACAAGAACAGGACAACCTTCAGATTGATACTATCCATGCGGACTATAGCGACTCGGATTTTTAGGATGGCAAGCAGCATCGACGCCTGGCCTGCCACCTATTACGGACCTCTGTATCTCGATTGTGACGAATACTATGAAGCGGCGACATGCCCTTCTCATTCCTGGTTACATCGAGGTTGGAGGCAAAGCCGTCGAAGCCAAAGGATTGCTGGATAGTGGAGCAGATGCAGTTATCATCAATGCCAAGTTGGTCGAAAAGTACAATCTTCCAACAGTAAAACTTCCAAGACCCCTTACCTTCCGAAATGCCGACGACAGTGTCAATCGCCAGGGCACTATCACTCATCGAGTGGAAGGGAACTTCATCGTCAAGGACAAGACACTTCCCACACGATGGTACGTCGCTAACCTTGGACGAGACGACATCATCTTGGGGATGCCCTGGATTAAACGATACAACCCCACGATCAACTGGCGTACAGGGTCAGTCACCATCTCGAACAAGACAATTATCGAACAGCAGAAGTTGCAGCAGTATCAAGCCACGCACGACCCCCCTCCTGGAACGGTTTGGGGGTTACCGGCGCCAGGAACGCTGCAACACCTAGTCTTGTCGTTTGTTGAAACCCTTGGAGACATCCTCGAAGAAGAACCCCTCACCCACAGTCCAGCAAAGGTCATTGACAGACTATTACAAATGACCGCCTACGTCAACCGCACAAACAAGTCAACAGAAATTGCAATTGAAGCACACAAGAATAAAGTGGAAAAACCATTGGACGAACTACTGCCTGCTTACGCCCTCGAGTTCAGATCCGTATTCAAAAAGAAAGCAGCAGACAGGTTTCCACCATCAACCCCATGGGATCATGCAATCGAACTCAAAAAGGAGTTCGATGTTCACAAGCACCGCACATGGAGCAAGATCTATCCACTAAGTGTCACTGAACAAGAAGAGTTGCGGAAGTTCATTGATGAAAATATGGCCAAAGGCTTTATTAGGGAATCATCCTCGTCGCTTGCCTCACCATTCTTTTTCGTCTCAAAAAAGGATGGCACACTACGGCCCGTACAGGATTACCGTGCTCTTAATGAAGCCACCGTCAAGAATGTGTACCCCCTGCCACTCATTGACGACCTCATCAACAAGGTCCAGGGCGCCACAATATTCACAAAGGTCGACATCCGGGCCGGATACAACAACATCCGCATTAAGGAGGGTGACCAATGGAAGGCATCGTTCAACACTCCACTAGGACAATACGAACCCATGGTCATGTTCTTTGGCTTATGCAATGCACCCGCAACTTTCCAAAGCATGATGAATCATATATTCGATGATATGATTCGCGAAGGTTGGCTAATCATATATATGGACGACATCCTTATCCTATCACATGACCTCGAAGTCCACCGGACTCGCACAAAACGAGTCTTGAAGCGACTCCAGGAACACGATCTTTACCTAAAAGCAGAAAAATGTGAATTCGAAGTAACAGAAGTAGAATACCTCGGCGTTATCCTACGACCGGGAGAGGTCCTCATGGACCCTGTCAAACTCAAAGCCATTCACGAATGGCCTTCGCCCAAGACTGTCAAACAGGTCCAGGCCTTCCTTGGATTTGGCAACTTCTATTGAAGGTTTATCCGTGACTACTCAACAATTGCACGCCCACTCACGGAATTGACACGGAAAGACAAGGTGTTCGATTGGTCCCCCGAGTGCGAATCGGCTTTCCAGTTCTTGAAGACCCGATTTACAGAGGAACCGGTCCTAAAGATTCCGGACCCCTTAGCACCATTCCAGGTGGAATGCGATGCATCCAAGGTTGCGACGGGAGCGGTCTTACGACAACAAGGGCCGACGGGATTTTGGCACCCCTGCGCGTTCCTTTCGAAGTCTTTCACGTCGGCAGAACGCAATTACCAAATATATGATCGTGAGCTTCTGGCCATTGTCCGAGCCTTCGAAGCCTGGCGACATTTCCTACAAGGATCCCCGCATCAAGTCGAAGTTCTCACGGATCACAAGAATCTAACCTACTTCAAATCTGCGCACAAAGTCAATCGCCGACAAGCCCGATGGCAAATATTCCTCGACTCCTTCAATTACATCTTAAAACACAACCCCGGCAAAAGCCTGGTCCAGGCCGATACTCTGTCCAGGAGGCCAGACCACGACGGGGGGGAGGATGACAATAAAGATGTCATTATACTGAGGGAGGAACTTTTTGCCAAAGCAATCAATACAGACCTACAAGAACGGATTCGTGACAACAAGGCACGAACATCGGACCTTATCCCATTCATATCCAAAACCGGAACAACCTTACACCGGCCAGACTATGGGAAATTAGAAGACTGGACGGACAGCGATGGCATTGTCCTATATCAAGACAAAGTCTACGTACCACCCGATGACGATCTCCGTCGAGAAGTGGTACGGCTGCACCACGAACCAGTGCATATGGCCCATCCAGGAATCCAGAAGACCAAGGACCTCGTGAAACGAGAATACTACTGGGAACACATGGACAAATATATCCAGGAATACATCCGCGGATGTGCCACTTGCCAGACGACCAAAGTCAGGACGAATCCAACGAAACCTCCGCTCTTGCCGATCCCACACAGCGGGGACACTAGGCCATTTCGGGTTATCACCATAGACCATATCGTAGACCTGCCGGATACAGAAGACGGATACAATGCTATTCAAGTAGTAGTCGACCATGACGTATCAAAAGCCGTCGTTCTGAGCGCATGCAATAAACAAGTCACCGCCGTCGAAGCAGCCAAGCTTCTATGGCGGGACGTGTTTAGCCGCTTTGGATTACCCGACAGGATCATCTCGGACCGAGGACCGCAGTTCTCAGCCCAGGTCTTTCGAGAACTACACCAGGCCCTAGGCGTCAAAACATCCATGAGCACGGCATACCATCCTCAGACAGACGGACAAATGGAACGTGTCAACCAGGAGATCGACCTGGACCTTCGGATATACTGTGCGAATAACCCAACTAAATGGGCCGAGTTCCTTCCGGCCTGGGAGTTCGCGCACAATCAACGGACACATTCATCTACCGGCAAGTCCCCATTCGAACTTCTGTATGGATACCAACCGGAAGCTGTAGGAACGGTCCGGACCAAGGTGAAACACCCGGCTACAGAACAACGTCTGCTGGAACTCCAACAAAGCCGAGAAAACACCATTGCTTCTCACGATAAAGCGGCGGCGGTGATGGCAGTGAACGCCGGAGGAAGAATGCCCACTTTCAAGAAGGGAGACAAAGTTCTTCTCGAATCCACCAACCTCAAGCTTCCTTATCCGTATAGAAAGCTTGCCCCGAAACGAGAAGGTCCATTTGCCGTTTCAGAGGTAATGGGGCCGGTGACGTACAAGCTCAGCCTCCCAAAGAAGTGGAAAATACACCCAGTCTTCCATGCCGCCCTATTAACCCCGTATCGTACGACAAAGGAACATGGGCCGGACCTGCCTAGACCCCCTCCAGACCTCGTGGAAGGAGAAGAAGAGCACGAGGTCGAGGCAATTATCAATCATCGTACGACAGGACGAAAACGTAAGCAAATGCAATACCTTGTGACGTGGAAGGGATGGGAATCGTTCGAGAATTCGTGGGAACCGGAATCAAATCTCAAGCACGCCCCGGACATCCTCCGAGCCTACAAGAAGAAACATCGGTTGAAGTAACGCCCCCCAGCAACTCTCACCACCACAGCCATGGCCGACATCGACTCTATGTACTACATCTCCTACCAGCGCGTCACGATCGTCACACGGGCACCACCGGGGGTGCCGAACATCACCACCAACTCCCGACTCATCAACGGGGGACGGTGGGTCTTCACCCAGGACGAGGCGGCCAACTCGAGCCTCCTTTACTACATCTTTCAGCGGCCGAACCGTCAAGGAGGGCGTGGGATGTGCACCATATGCACGAAGAACATCATCCGGCACCACCTCCGGAGGCTGTTCCCACTCACCTGGGACATCTGGCTCGAACAGGGCTGGTTCATGCCCAACCGGTATTACCTGACGGAAGAAGACCTGGAGGCGCAACTCCCGCAGCACCTCCACCTGCGGCAACGCCGAGCCCGCCACTCGGCACGAGGCCCTTAAAAGGGCCACCCCTCATCGTCGTAAGTTCGCCCAACCACACACACACCCACTCCCTCATCGTTTATGCTCCCATTCCTTGCCACCATGCTCCCCATCCTCGCCCTCATAGTCGGCCTCGTCCTCGGCACCCAGACCGTCGCCGCGGTCTGCCTCTTCTTCCTCCTTCGGGAGATCACCGCGTGCGTCGTCCACATCATCTCTGCCCGTGCGTCGTATCCCCTCGACGCTGCTTGTTGCCAGGCTGACAGCTAAGTAGGGCGGCAAGACTCCTGGTAGGGCCCATCGACGACGAGGATGACGACGAGGACAACAACAACAACGGCAACATCGAAATCATGGGTATGTGGTGTCACCCCTAGTCACAATCACGTTCTCGCTCACGACCCTACAGTACACCAGAACACTGTAGTAGAGTGGGAGGATTGGGAGGACGGGTGGGGACAGACGGCGAACGCCACGGACTGGGATGGGTGGTACAATAGCATTTCGGTACAGGGTGGTTGGACGCGTTTTGACGACGATGAAGCAGGGGTTGACTACGAGCCAAGCCTTGATGTCCCCCTCCTCGCACATATCCAGAACGCCGTCGGCGACTTCGAGAACAACCTCGAGGACCTCAACCTCCCCCTCGACAACCTACCCATTGGTTAGAGACTATCGCTGTCGCTGACCCATGGTTCGCCGCAACTGGTGCCCCTATCGCGCTCACCCCATCCATTCACATACAAAGTTTTGGATAAGTGTAACAATATATGCACCGTCTTCGCTCGCATACAAAACGAAACAACAAAAACACAAGCCCACCATTAAGCAACAGTTAAGAACCAGCAAAGCTAACTTCAAGATATAAGGAACGAACCTATGCCCTATAAGCCAACAAATCCAGAAGTGGCGCCATTTTTCAGATATGGCTCCACCTCCAAATATGCAACATGACGCCATGTCGGAAAACCAAAAAACTATAAAGCAATATGACGCCATCTACGAAAATGCGAATCAGACCATAAACAAAATTGCACTATCGAAAAACCAACTTCCACAGCAATATATATCTAACATCGTTCGAAAAGGACTCAGCAGGGCTCGTTCTCCCTCTCTGTCTCCACACTCGCTCTTATCCCCTAGAACACCATGCCGCCGGTCAAGGAGGACAGGTTAGCTCGTTATGTCCATCGAAACCCTCAACGAGCAGTCAATAATCCTTATGCCAGCGTGGCGGAGGAAATCCCTGCGCTACAGGTCGCCGAGACGGTCTCGTATGCAGAACTTCCCCGACCCCCGGTCCCTAGTGACCAGGAAGGATCGCTCTCAGACCGAGTCGGATGGGTCCTTACCCGACCCGGGTGGACGAACCGAGTTCTTATCCGCACAGGCGGGATCACTCACTTCCGTGCCCACTCCGACATCTACCGCGACTGTGCCACGATGGAACACCTCATCAGACCCTTGCGCATGTTCGTCGACGCGGCGGGAGCCCCACAGGCCATCAAGGATATGGCCAACAAACAGGCTGCATCCATCCATAATCTGGTCCACTCCATCGCCAAGCGTGCCATGAGCCATATGACAACTCCTCGCATTGAACACGCCCTGAGCGACCTCCTCCCACCATCCTCTCGGATGGCGTTGTCCACGATCTATGAAACGGAGCCCACAACCAGTACCTCCTCCGGCTCTACCATGGCAACTCCTGCTCCTAGGGAGCCGGAACCCTCCGCTTCGACGTCAGGAACGGGCGAAATGGCTCGAAACTCAGGTACAGCTCTGAACAGGACCACGAAGTTTCAAGAGCTCATAAACCGTCGTCTGTCAGCACTGTCCAAAGGTGGCCCACGACCGTTGCCAGCTCCTTCGTCAGTCGGAGCCACTCGTCCTAACACACCCATGTCTCCGGAAGCACCCACTCCCCCGCCCTCCGCATCCTCCTCATCGAGCATGTCCACGCGTGTTGATCCTTCGGGGGGCAAAGGTCCGTCCCCGCCGCCCTCGTCGACACCGTCGCCGGACGAAAATCGACCTCCGCTCTTTACCTTCTACGCCCTAGGAACAGTTACTCGGGTCGCGCGTGCCCCGATCCCTTGGAGGCTCGCCATCGCCCAAACCAACGGAAATGTCACGCTCATCCACAATCATGACTTTCCCGATGAATGGAGTCCCCACCTCCTTGGGTCGATTGCGCGACATGTGCTGGGATCCGGACTTTCGCAGGACGAATTGGAACACACGATCCTCTTCCTAGAGGATGTTCTAGTTCGTTACCATGATACCCCCGGGACCTGGCTGATGCCCACCGGAGATATCCGCTACTACGACAAGTTCCTCATCTCGGTCGACGAGGCAAGCGAGGCAGCCTGTGAGTTCTGGCGCCGGACTCGCAACACGCAGGATGCCTATGCAACTATTATGGATGCCCTTAAACGAATCAATACCCTCCGCACGAGCGACTCGAACATTGGACTCCCCTCTCACCAGAGGCTCGCCATCGATGTCGACTGTTCCCCCCTTCACCTCTTGGGACGGGATTTGGATCTCTATCACAATGGACCCACGGGGACCGAGGGGCAACTGTGCGTTTTCCGCTGGAAGGATTGGTACCTCATCCGTTCCCGGCTTGGTCGCATCTACCACCTCAACATCCGTAGCAAGCACTTCGTCAACTTGGTCGCACCGCTGTGGCCCAACTCCATCCCTCGAGTCACCATCCTTAACAAGTTCCATGACCGCTATGTCCTAGACATGTCGCAGGGACGCTCGCTCCACTATGCCGAGTTCACCAACGACTGCGCCGTGTTCATGGCCAGTGTAGAAGATCGGGACGATCATAGGGGGGGAGGGGGAGCTAATGTTACGATCGCCAACACGTACGTACACTGGCATAACCTTTTTCTTACCTTGCTTACCAAGGACCAGAGCAGGGATCGAACCCTCGACCTAGGAGAGTTACTATATCCGAGCTGAGGGCCAGGATCGAACCCTCGACCTGGCCATGTGACCCCCTATGCACTTTACCACTGTCCCAGAGTACCTGCCACGTCATCACCCTCCTTAGTCATCCCTGTTAGTCAGCTGCCACGTCATCACTTGCTTAGTCATCGGCCCTCTCCCAACAGTATATAAGGGCCGACCCCCCAGCAGGGGCCCCTCAGTTTCCAGTCTCCTGTGGATACTTGCCTAGTCGTGTTTACCACTTGTAACACTATCAAGTGTTCAACCACTCTACTCTTACACTTCTATACAAGCTAAAGTATACTACTTCAACAGTAGTATACTCTTTTATCCTCTACGTCTCCTAGAGTGTGCTACTCTAGTATCTGGTTACTCACTCGGTAAGTAACTAGTCTAAACGTCGGCCTTACTACTTGACGAGTATTAAGGCGAGACGTAACAGTACGTGTTGGCGATCGTAACAGCAATGGGGGTCGAAGTGTCAGCTCACACCGGAGTCCATCATGCAGGTATGGCAGTCGGTCGCTAGCTGCTGATGTGCGGCCTGCGAGAAGTCAGTGGTGACTGCATAGGTGAAGGTCTCCTCCTCCGAGTTTGCATCACCACCACCTGAGGCTGCTACATTTATGGACTCGCCACCTTTCCCCTTCTTCCCCTTGCCCTTCTTCTTCCAACCTGGACCCTGGCCTGCCTTGCCACCGCCCTTGCTCCAACAGTCCGCTTTTACGTGACCAGTGTGGTTACAGTTGAAGCATTTGACCTCTGTTGCTGCACCAGCAATGCCTCCAGCTGACTTGCCTGCAAGGGCAAACTCGTTGCGGGCAACATCGTGGAGCGTGGCGAGGAGGACCTCAGGGGTAAGAGGTGTGTGGGGGCTGGCGATGCGGGTGGAGGCGAGGATGGAGCGAATGGTGGTTGTGTAGGATATGGGCAGGCAGCCGATGATCATCGCCTTGTACTGATCAGAAGCAAGCGTACCTCCAGCTGTAGCGTACTCGGACTTGAGTCGGGCAAGCTGGTTGAGTGTGACACATGGGTCAGTGCCATCCTCGCACTTTAGGAACTGCATCTGTCGCATGATGCTGACCTGGACGAAGTCTCCTTGACGGTCATACTTGTCCGTCACGACCTTCCACATATTGACAGCGCGGTCCTTCCCGGTGATCTCGAGCTTGAGCATCTCGGGAAGCATCTGGTAGAGGAGCGTCTTGATCATGTTGTACCGTGCGTAGTAGAGATCGAGCTTGTTCTCATATTCCTCGAGTGCTTCGGCCATCGGTGGCATCGTCGCGACAACAGTTTGGGTGGAAGCAGTCTGCGTGGTTGAGGCAGACTGAGCTGCAGCGGTAGCGTCCAGGGCGGATGATGCAGCAGCCGCTGTCACCCCTGACGCAGCTGTGGCTGTCGAGGCAGATGTAGGAGCAGCTGTCATGCTGGCTGTGATGGTGCTTGCGATGTGTTGTGCGACTAATGGATGAACTGGCCTTTGATCCCGACCCTCCAGGTAACGGTGAAGCCCTTTTGAGTAGACGGCGGACATGAACTGGTCCCGATACAGGACCCAGTTCAAACCATCTTCTTTGAGGTGTGGAAGCGAAATGTGGCCAGAACTGGAGGTCTGGAATGTGTCTGTGGTGAGGAAAGCCATGCCGTCAGGGCTCATAACCTGTGAAGGTTACGAGTGCGTGAGGGACGAGACGGGCGATAAACCGGGAGAGAAGGCGTGCTGAGAGCGAGCGAAGCGAGCGACTCAGTCTGGTGGGAAAAGACTCATGATATTGGTGTACACTACCTGAGAGCGAGCGAAGCGAGCGACTACAGTGGGAAGTCAGTACAGAGGGAATGAGTATGATGGGAACTGGTATATACACCTCAGTCTGGTGGGAAAAGACTGAGGTGTTCGGTACATGGGATCTCGAATATATGTGGGGGAACTGGAGTAAGGTACAGAACTAACTAAAGTGTACTAAATGATGGGACAGGATCACGAGGGGGCAACGAACGGACAGGATCTCATCAGGGAAAACCTCCCTTCATAATGAGCGATAACAATATATAATTAGCGGGATTAGCGGATTAGTCTAATGATCAAGGTCCGGGGAAAGCGATGGATAAACGAGACATAATTATGTACTCAAAAATGACAATATTCCATCATAACCCCTGTTCACGACCCAGATCACAGCAGATCACACCGAAATGTAAGGAAGAAAAGCTCGTATATTGAAGACATACATACATACAACACTACTACACTACTATAGTACAGGTCCAACACTATACCGAACCCTTTCTAGCCTGCTCAGCTCCGTCACGTCCCATCCGCCAATGGCAAGCAAGCCAATGATTGCGCAAAAACTACCGTGAAATGTCTGTCAGTTCACATAATAACAAAGACATGGTGTACCATCTAAGTAATGAATGGACGTACCAAATGAAGCACATTGCGCAGGGTGTATGGAGCGCGCCAGGGCCCGGCGCAGGGCAACAATTCAGGCAGGCTATTGCGTAGCTGGTAAACAAGAAGTCGGTGGACAGAGGCATGCATAGTCATCAAATGACCCAGGATCGCGGCGAAGGCTGAGCATGAGCATGGAGGGAGAGAAACAGGTTACAAGACATACCGTAGCATTGAAGTGAAATGGAGCCTGAGGAAGGGGCCGCTTATCAGATTAAGAAGGCCCGCTGTTGCACATGCCGCTGAGAGTCCTCTTGGTGACGGCCGTAACATGTGCAATGGACGGTGACACTCGTACACTGTACACAGCATCGGCTTGAAGGCATGTCCTTCTCAGGCATTAGAGTCAGCATTAACAGCGATATGACCGAAACAGATGGCCGGACCTACCAGAGCCGTTGGCGGCGAACCTGCCACGTCATAAGACACAACCTACGAAACACTCAAGCCGGACCAAGCTCAGGATATCAGGCAAGGAATAAAAGCACGTACCTCTTACCAGCAGGACAGCAGACAAGTCGCTGGAGAGGGAAAGCCAGTCATAGAGTCATGACAAGATTGACGTGGATGGAGGACGCGAGTCAAGGGAGAGAGCGCTGCGGAGCGGCAGAAGTCGGAAGGTAGATTGTGGCTTGACGCCCATGTTTAGGGCTGGGCAGAGCGGACTTCGAGAAAACGCACCTCGTAGCCCGAACGGAAAACCCCAGCTTCCACTCCTTCCCTTGGCTCAATTTTCAGACAAAGTTGCTGCATGGTATTGAATATGGCGACAGGAGCTGTAAAACGCCGGAAGATGAAGGTTGTCAGCAAATAGTACCGGTTAGTCGGGGTTAGTACCGTGTAATTATAATTGATGCCTCATTATAGACGGAGGTTTTTCCTGATGAGCCTGTCAAAGTCCATACGGAACATGACGCGTTGCGTCGGGCGTCGGGGCGCCGCCACGGCTTGAACATCAACAGTTGGTTGAGTCCTGCATACACCGACTTGTTGGGGTTATTCGACAAGCCGTTGGGGTAGAACACAAGGATCCTGCGCGTCCTTCTGGGGTGAACTTAGGGATAAATTTGGGGTGAACTTGGGCGGAACAGGTACTTGGTAAGTGCTTGGCGGCTCGGACTCGGACTCGGGCAACATTCCGAGTCAGTGTCAACCGCGTTGACTGTGGACGGGTGAACCTCGGCGGGGAATTACAGAAGGGAGGTAATGGGTTGGCATGTGCGGGGTAAAACACAGCTGTCCATGAGGATAGTACTACTTGGTGGCCCTGGTCGGACCGCAGAGTCGAAGTCACAGGGTGTCGATAGAGATCCTGCGCCATGCTGTAGCGTCATGCAACTGATAGCCGTATCCGATGGATACCTTACATTGCCATGCAACGGCCGAGCGTGTCCGGTGTATGAATTGTGTGGTTCTACAGTATTGTATCGTACGCGATATGGTCCTACAGTACACCGTCGGATCCTGCTTTTGACTCTAGGGTCTTGCCGGGTGCTGCCGGAGCCTGCGAACTCTTGCATCGCTCTGTACAGCTGGGTAGCGCCTTGCATCGCCTTGCAGGTAAGTTGCGCTTTTGCTGATGCATTCTACTTCTTTCACGTCGACCAACCAATCAGGCTGATTCTACGCCCGTGTATTCCTTGCTCAACGTTCAGCACTCATGTTATCCTCATTGTCTGTGGGTCCGAAAGCCGAACAGAGTACGTGATTGTACTCCCTCCGACTACTGAACTTTAATATAACGGCGCCGCCGCGACAACGCGTGGTGGAAAGGAACTCATGGTCAACATGCACCTCTCACTTCAAGGCCTGACGCTCGCCTTCTTCGTCCCCCCGCACTCCTCCAACACCGACTCGCTATTGTTTTTACCGGCCCTCATTCTCCTCCGCCGCCGCCGCTTTATCATCCCCCGTCCCCTCTCACGTCGTTGGCAGAGACTCTACGATCCGTCCCCCAGTCTGACCCCTACGACATCTACGTTCCGCACCACCTAGTACGTTGCACTGAGAATACAGGGCTTTCTGTTATTCAAGCGGGCTGATTCCTGTGGGCAGAACGTCGTACCATGTGGCTTCTCCGTACCGACCGCGCCGAGCTGCAGTACTTCACCAGGAACTTCGACGCCCCCGGTGGATATGCGATCCTCTCTCACACCTGGGAGGGGAGCGAACAGACCCTCCAAGAGGTCCGCGCTATCAGCGAGCGATGCCGTGCGGCTGGAACCAACCCCCGAGACGATCCCGCTCTCTCTCCGAAGATCCGCAACTGCTGCCTCCTCGCCGAGAGGCACGGCTTCCGCTGGCTGTGGATCGATTCGTGCTGCATAGACAAGACGAGCAGCAGCGAGCTATCAGAGGCGATCAACTCGATGTACAGGTGGTACAAGGAGGCTGAGGTCTGCTACGCGTACCTCGCTGACGTCCCCGATGGCGACGACTTGGCCGCAACCAACTCAGCGTTCTGGAAGAGCCGATGGCACACACGCGGGTGGACGCTGCAAGAGCTCATCGCCCCCGACATCCTCCTTTTTCTGTCCGCCAACTGGCACGAGCTCGGGAACAGAGCGGCGCTTGCGGGGTTGCTCAAGAAGATTACGGGAGTCCCTTCAGAGGTCTTGACTGGCAGAGCCACACCAGCCGGGTACTCTGTCTGCGTTCGCATGTCCTGGGCGTCCAAGCGCAAGACGACGAGGGTGGAGGACGAGGCATACTGTCTGATGGGTCTTTTCGGGGTCAGCATGCCGACGAACTACGGGGAGGATAGGAAGGCATTCATCCGGCTTCAGTACGAGATCATGCAGCACAACTCCGACATGAGCCTCTTCGCATTTGGTGGCCGCGTCTACAGGGATGATAACTTTACCTTCTATCCTCGGGAGACACCCAGCCACGCTTGGATGTATCTCATGGCAGACTCGCCACGCGAGTTTGATTGGGGGTTTCACTACATTCCAAATCTCGGTCCGAATGCCAACCAACCGTATCCACCTCCCCTGGTCAGTTCGAAGCCATCTGTGTCGTTGCTTGTCGGCTTACATAATTTGACAGGAGTCAACAGCAACAGCGACGGTCACTGGCCCCTTCGACAACATCGAGCTCCCAAGGCTTACAGTGACCAACTATGGTATCGAACTCCGCGCTCCTATCTACGAGGCCGATGGTGTCACTATCGCGGTGATATTATGCGAAGGTGTTGCGGACTACTGGGGGCTTTTCCTGACAAGAGACCGTGAGGGGAAAGACCCGACACGACCACGCTATTTCACATATTGTGGTTCCAGCAAGCCCGATACAGGCTCTGTGAGGTACGCTGTTCGTATGGCCGACCTGGGAGACGACCTCTACAACCTTACCTTCAACGGGAAGCCAATCAAAGCTTCGTGGCGAACCATTTACGTCGTGCCCACCGCCTCCGACTTGGACACCAGAAGCACCATTACCCCCAACCTCATTCTCAACTGTAACCCCGCCTCCCACTTCCGCGTTCCTCGCTGGCTCATCGCGCGATTAGCCTCCCTGCAATTTGAGGTAGAGCAGTTAGAGAACACCGAGGCGCTTCAAGTGCTTCGTTTGTTCCGTGGCAAAACAGCTCATATCTTCATCTCGCTTGGCTTATGCACAGAATACCACGACCGCGACCCTGCGAAACCTCCCGCCCTCTGGGTAAATGTCAGCGTAGAAACGTCTCGTGTCGTCGTGGAAACGTTCACGCACAATTGCTCTGAGGACCACATCGACTCCGAGTCTTGGGCGGCACGCTCGAAGGTCTTCGGCGACGCGGATCGGAAGGTTCGGCTTTCGTTCACGCCATCCACGTGGATGGCAGAGAATGTGTTCGTGATCCACCTGGAACTCTTTGGTCATGTCTTCGAACGGATGCTGCGAGATTCCGCCATCTCCTTTCCATCGCTCGCGGACCTCGAGAACGATAGGCCACGCTCTACCCCCAGCGACCCCGTCACTCCATTCCGACAGCGCACCTTTACCGGAGATAACGAGAGCATGTCCATCGCATCTCCGCTCTTCGATGATCCAGAGAGCGTCGGGGGCATGAACGAGGGGAAGGATGCTCTGGTGGGTGGTCATATTGTATCACGTGCACGAATCTTGCCCTGTGGCTGATTATTATTATAGGCGTCATCGGCGCATGTAGAGGTGCCCTTGGAGTCACGTACGTGATTTTGCCAATGCTGCGAGAGGATCCAGCTGATACAGTCTAAGATGCCCTTGGTTTCTCTTTGGTAGCCTGTGTTAGCGAAGAGCGCCTGGGAATGCCTGGAGAGTGGCCATACTGACGGATGTGTAAATCGTTCGCCTTCCTTCCTGTGATGATGTAGTAGTACGCTCTGTGATAGATCCTCCTTTCATCATAATGCTTCAGCTTGAACGACGCCGGTCCAGGAGTTAATACGGTATAGTTTTGTTCTCTAGTAATGTGAGGCTGGCTGGCCGGGCTCAAAGCCCTGAAGCCCTGCCGGGCACCCAGACTCCGGCTCTAGAGTATAGGCTGAGAGGACTGTTGCGTGAAGGCAGGTTTGATTTCCGACTGCGCCTCTGGAGACCGCACAAACATATCACGGTCTACAAACCTGAAGCATACAAATTAGAGGTCTGATGCGTATGGTGCACGTACGTGTGGGCACTCACTGGTTGAATTTGCATCCCAGAGGGGCCTTGTTATATGGTTCTCATGGACGGACCGTCACGGTCAGCCGGATGCTCGCCTTGACTAGCACGACCAAATATCGATACACTCCAGTCTCTCACGCCATACCTCGAGCGTCTTACAAGCGGTAAATGCTCGAGCATTTCAGCCTGCGGTGATTTCCTGATGGCCTGCCAGTGACAACGTGTAAGTTTCCACCACGAGAAAAATGGCAGGTTGCAGCATTCTGCCGCGTACACTACCTTCTACCCCTCAACTGTGACAATAACCCACTCTTCTTTTGCCTCCTAGCCCTCTTAGCACACTCCTCTCCCTCTTCAAATTATTGAAGTATGTGCTCCGGCGAAAACGGCGCCCCACATGCGCTCCGCTATCTCAACGCCCAGCTTGCTGTTCTCCACGAGAACGCGCAGAAATGTTTGGAGGAACATGACCAAGCCCGAACGGAGGAGAATAGTACGTCGTTGTCGTGACCTTCCTTTCAAGTTATTGTCGTTGCGGGTATTGAGCGTGTCCATACAGAACACTTCTATGCACTTGCGGAGTTCATAGTATATAAGCCGGGTACCGTCGACATCGCCTTCCACGCGACATTTGATACACCCGAGCTCGAATTCGTTTGCGACCACGATGTTATCATCCACTTTAAGCTCAAGACGAGCCATCTCATCCTCGATAGTTTGCGGCCCGGACGGGGCGGGTGCGACTCGGATATTCCTGTTAAGCTGCCGTCTAACATCATGGTCTCCTATCGGCTCGGCTTCGAGACTCACCGCATCATCGGCAACGATACAAAGATCGGGGGTTATGGGAGTGCCATTTCTCTCGTCATCCTTGACTTCAAGAGTGAGTAACTCTAGTGCTAATACTCGTTTGCTTGTAGTCACTAAATATCTTGTAGAACCTCAGGCTACCTTCGTGTCTGCTGAGCCGGAGGTTACTGTCGGACGCGACCTCCTCATTCGCTACCTCAGTGACTACCTTGACCTCCTCCACGTTGCGGGGCACCATGTCCTGTTCTCTCTCCCGCAGTTCGATCAGGGCGGGATACCGATGACCATTGACTACTCCCTCACTGGCATGGAGACGTCGCAGCTCTGTGTCGAAGACATCAATGGCATTACCGTAGACCAGATCAACACGTATATGTCTTCCGTCTGGCTCAAGTCCGCAATGCTCACACAGGACGACATGAGAGCTGGCGTCGACTGGCGTATGCGCTCCCTCGCCGACTTCAGCTCTTCGTCGTACGGAACCAGCTCGTACGGTCGCTTCAAGATGAAGTTTGGGCCTCCACATGTCGAGATCCTCTGCGCCAGAGAGGTCATCGTCTACTTCAACATCGAGGAGCTCGACTTCTTCAAGTCGGACGACTTCACGATGTACGTTCTCTTTGACACTTTCCGGGTTCTGCTCTGACATTACTGTTAGTCCTCCCGAACGGTCTTACAAGGGCTGGAGAGTGGCCATGGTCGTCAACGTGCTACACTCCAGCGAATCTGAGGGCCACGTTGTCAACATTATGTTTGACCCGTCCAGTGAGTGACCATATACGTATTGTAACCAGGCGATTCTGACATCCCATCTGTTCAGATGCCCGATACCACAACCTTGCATCCAAGTTCCCGGGTTACGATGGTAACGATGAGTTCGTTCAAGAGTCTTGGATGCTCGTCGTTGAGTTCTTTGCCGAGGAATACCTTCATATCCTCGAGAGCACGCAGCGCTACCATATCATCTATTCTCGTGACACCCATTGGGAGCTGATGTCCAAGCTCGCCTCTACAGCCCACGAGGACGCCGACGGCAGCTGGTGGACCCTCGAGCTCGGGGACAAGAGTGGCGATTCATCACGCGAGACCATCCAGCGCACGAAGATGTACGAATTCGACCAGGTCGTCGCCATCTCCGAGGGCTCGCTTAACGCCCAGTTCGCGACTCTATGCACCGCTGGGCAGAGCATTCTCCACCGCTGGAACTACGAGGACTTCTTCGCAGCGACGTTCAGGCCGATGTCGCTCCGTTTGTTGAGCAGCAATCGCGCGATCGTCTGGGTACACCTCCACGGTGGACACCTGAAGACGCTCAAAGACTGGATGCCGTGGAACGGGTAAGACCGCTGGTTTCGTTATCGAGTTCAATCTCACGTAATAATTTGGTCCCATAGAAGCGTGAAGTATGAATTCGCGGACTGGCGCTTGGCCTTTGAAGTCGAATTAAAGATGTGCTCGCACGACCAGTTCAAAGGCGCCTTGTCCGAGGTATTCAAGAAGTCCCCTGCTCTTCAGATGCATGCCAGTTACACAGATCGTGACCTCAAGCACATCTTCATCGACTTTGCCGGTAGTGCTGTGTATTATTGTGAGATGTACCTTCGTATTCTGACCTACTTGTTCACTGCAGGTGCGGAATACCTTCACGATTACTCGACTTTCGGCGATCTCATTACCAGCGGCGACACCCGTGCCCCAATCCTCAAGCTTCAGGCCATCGTTCACTACCTTACCAAGCACTACTTCCTCGCCATATCCAAAGACGGTCTCAACGTCATCTCCAGCATCCCGGTCTGGAAAACCGGAAAGTCACTCCCCTGCTATGCCCTCACGGATGTCGCCTTTCACGTATACTCTAAGGTCGAGATCACCCGTCATAACTGGACTCATGTTGCCCCGGGTATGGAGCCAATCGTCGTCGTCCTCGGGGCAACTCGATTCCGCACACTTCCTTCGAAGCACCTTGACTTCTCGACTGGCTGGATCGTACAGGGGAGCAAGGGCTTCTCGCATGGCACCATCAGCATCTCGAAGCGCGTGTTTATCGAGGAGCGCCTGCTCAGCCTTCTGTCCCGCATCAACGGCCTCACCACCCTCATACCGTCCACGCCGGACATGTCGCAGGCCTTCCAGGGTCTCAGCCTGAAGCCGTGGGCGGATCACGAGCTGCGGAAGGATCGTCCGTCGGAGTGGGAGCTTCAGCCTTCAGACGGAGATGGCTACGTCAAGTACCTGTGGGAGCACTGTGAAGAGTGGGTGTACAAGTTGCGCGGGAACAGCAACATGATGAGAGCCACCCAAGGCATATCCTGTGAGCCATGGTCGCCCTCTCACCGCTGCGAATCAATTTCTGAACCTCACGCTCGATTCTAGGCATTACTCGGAACTATATCGAGCTTCCTACTGCCGTGAAGCAGGGCGCAATGCGTATCAAGATCAGTGGAAGTGTAACGCTACAGCTGATTCTACAAACCACGCAGCAGTATACGTGCGTACGCTCGCTGGAACTCACCATCTCCTTAAAGCTTTATAATCTACTTATCAGGGCCAGTTCCTCGGTCAGTTGGTCGACGAACATCACCGTCCTGACGATCGGGGGCGGCATCAAGGTGAACACCTTGGGTTCCCATGACCCCTCCTTCTCGAAAGCGCAGTTCTCGGAGGGCGCTACGACAAAGTTGAGGAACCCGACGGACATGCTCAAGGAGGCATTCCCTGTCAAGGTCGACCTCGACGAGCTCGTGCGGGAGATCAGTGCATTCGAAGGTGCTTGGCAGTACTACTACCCCCTCATGAACGCATACTCAGTTGCAAGTCCCGTCTTCAACGACGATGGGGACCTTCTTTTCGAGTTTCGCCGGTATGGAATGACAACTTCGCGCATGCCGACAGATCTGAGCGCCCCCCTTAGTAATAGCCTTTCTAGACCTCGCGCTCCTGTTTCTCCAGGCCTTCGGGAACAGTTTCGTAGGTCGGGAGCTATTAGGACCGCCCACGGCTGGCGGCGCGATGAACATCCTGTTTACCAAAGTAGTGAGAACGCATCAATGATGAACCACATTGCTCGATGCTGAACCCTTCAATGTAGCCCGATCCCCGATTTCAACGAAGCATGCAGACTCTGCTGAGTTCATCGCCATTGTCAACGGAAAGTCCATAGGAAACCGGGCGTTCAACATAACCAGCCTTACTTAGGTCTGACTTTGGCTTCCCCATTCTGGCACGAGGCTTGCGAAATGAGAGTCTTCCTTGCTTTCCACAGATTCATTCCATAAGGTTTATACATCTGCACAGAAATAAAATTTGTTGTACAGCTGTCGGCGTTCCTACTTCATGTCTTCTCGCATCCCGTACGAATCATATATCCCAACTTGAAAGAAGACGTGGTGCACGCACAATTTGCGTAGTAGCCAATGCGACACGAATATACCAAGTCGAGTGAGGCACTGGAGTCGAGCTGCAGCCGCACTCTCGCGATGTCGAGAGAGCGAAGACGGGGACAGTAGCGGGCAAACGCAACGACGGACGCGACATCCGCATACTGCTCGACCCCGTCCCACGCGTGGTAGCTTTCCGTGTCCCGCAGGCGGAACGCCTCGAGGTCCGGCCACGCCTCTGCGAACACGCGGAAGTCCGCCGGGGTGTACGGCACGATGGGGCCGTGAAGATCCACCGAGAAGCTGCGCATGGCGCGCTGTGACAGCAGGGGGCCGACGAGGTCTGAGAGCGGCGCGCCGCAGGAGCCCGTTTTCCACGCACAGCCCTGCGTGCTCGTCCACTCGAACACGGTGAGGGAGGGGCACTTCGCGAGGAGCGTGCGGAGGTGGTTTGGGAACGCCGCGGCGATGTTGTCGGAGTGCTCGTGCGTCTCGGAGATGGAGAAGATCTGAAGCCGGGGCGCGTCGACGTGCGCGATAAGAGCGGCGACCACGCCAAATCGGTGGCACGACACTGAGAGGCTTCGAAGCTCTGTAAACGTGACGGGGAGTTTGGGGACCTCGCAGGAATGCATCCTGAAGGTGAGGTGTTCGAGGTCCGGGAGGGTGGCGAGAGCGCGGAGATGGTCGAGCTCGATGAACCCGCCGCAATGGTTGAGCTTTAGGTAACGGAGGCGGGGATGCAAGCGAGGAAGCGATTCCATATCCAGGACCAGACCGAGACCTAGTAGATGCACCTCCAGTCTCTCGATCGACAAGAAAGACCTTGTAAGAGCCGTCTTGAGCCGTTTGAGGTCCCCTCGGGCAGTCTGAGGGAAATTGACGTCAAGCTCACGTATGGACGGGTTCAGAAGGCAGAACAGGCCCATATCGATGGGACTGCGAGAATTCCGACTGCGGAGAGTGGCTCGCTGTAAGTGAGGGAGAATGGGCGTGTCGCCGAACGCAAAACACAGCTGACACCAGAAGGTGTCTTCCAGCAGCGTCGCAGGAATCCCACTATGATCAACAAACGGGTCTAGGATGATTTCTCGGACGAGAGAGGCGTGTTCTCGGAATCGTGTCCAGCCTGGTGCGTGCGCTGCGGGTGTCCTACATATTTCCTGAAAACGATTCGATCATTACGGTTAAGATACTAGGACTAAATACACATACCAGGGGAGGCCTATCCCGCTGTTCGGGAGGCCTGATAGGTCTCTGCGCGAGTCCGAGGACGCAAAGAAGATGTTCCAACGGCTCTTGACTTGGGAGCGAGCGCCACATGACAGCCAGAGCTGGCTGTGTGAAGATGCTGTGTGCCCTTGCTAAGCATGCCAAAGCTTTACGAGCAGATTTCGAGTCAGCTGGTTCATTGAGGAAAATACTGGGGACTCTGGGGTCAGGCGTAAGGTGCGAGAGAATGTGATAAAGGATATCTTGAAAGCCAGGAATAACGGTGGGAGTTCCTTCCATGAGTGAACCATAAAAAGCCTCTTAAGCACTGTATGAGAACATAGTATGTATGCGCAAACGCGTACTTACATACGATGATCGAGGATCCGGAATCAAGTTGAAGTGCAATCGCGATAAGCGCGGGCAATCGCATCGGCGTCGCGCTTAGTGACGGTGCCGTTCAGGAGGAGCACTTCGACTCCCAGGCTTCAAGTCCAGCGGCACCAGGATCAAGATTCGCGGCGAGGAAGCACCACGGAATATACATTTGAATGACCATCATGATCTCACCCAGAACCCCGGTTCACGCAAAGGTCAGCTTCGACCCTCGCGTACATTCCGGACACCTCGAACCGCTCTCCACCACAGCCCAATCCCCCTCCACGACGAGTCTCTCCCGCCCAAACGCAGACGCGACAAACGGGAACGCCGCCCCCACAAGCTCCGCCACCTTCCCAGCCAAGTCCGTATTGCCGGCGGAGGGAAGCAACACTTTTGGTACGATGAGCGTCTGTAGACTGTGTGGCTTGGCGCTACCGTGAAGCGCGGCCAGCGCAGGCTTCGGGCCCTCCATCGCCATCGCCGGGAGATGGAGTACGCGCAGGCGCGGGCAGTTCCGCGCGAAGTGCGCGATCGCGTCGAGCGGGCCCCCGCGGGGCCGTTCCTGGAGGTGACGACCGCCCGGAGTGTCCTGGATCACGAAGCCGAAGTAGGTCCAGATGCGCAGGTGGAACGCCTCGAGCGCACGCAGGGACTCCGAGACGGCGCGCCAGTCCGCGGGCGTGCAGGTGATGTCGAAGTAACTGGGGAACGCGAGCGAGAGGTTGCGGAGGGCGGGGAGGGAGAGGATGGGTTGGACGAGATTGAGCAGTCGCCCTTCGAACGTGTCCGTGACGAGCTTCACTCCGTAGTGGACGCAGCTGCGCACGGGCGGCATGCGGCCGGGGGCTGTGGACACAGAGAGGCTGGAGAGACATGGGTGTCTGGTAGCGATCGTGTGGAAGCAGTGGGTAGCGGCTTTCGCGAGCTCGGTGGCCGGCTCGCCGTAGTCCCAACCCGTGATGGAGAGGGTGTGCATCGATGGGAGGAGCATGACATCGAGAAGCGCGCTGGTGTTTACCCAAGCGCCTTCTATGACGAGTGTGGCGACGGATTCGAGTGAGAGAGAGGGAGGGGCGCCTGCCAGGTCGAGGTTGGGGGACAACGAAATCGACAGGGACTGAAGTGCAGGTAACGCCGTGAGGAGGAGAAGTTCTTCGAAATCGAGCTGCGGAAAGACTTCAAGGTGGCGCACGAAAGCACAGTGCTTTTGGAGAATAGGTGCGCCGAGGAGAGAAGGCGGCAACTCCAGTCGGAGTTTCTCTATCCCCGGAGCCAAATTGAAACTCTGCGAGAACAGGGAGCGCAATTTGTCGTCCAGTGGTGGCCAGGTGCACGAATTCTCGAGGTTGAAATTGAGCTTGCGAACGGAAGGCGCGATGAGTGCGAGGGCTCCTGGGGTGAAAGCTTCGGTGGAGATGCGGCAGAAAGCGACCGACAAAAGCTTCGGTAAGATCGGAGCGCCCGCCATACGAGACCGCATCTCCTCCCAGATGTCGCACCATGCTGGGCCATCGAACGAGAACAAGGTGATAGTGCGGACGCGCGACGCATACTCCATGAAACGGGGCCACCCTGGGTGTATGTGAGGGTCGTCGGTGTGCCGCAAAAACTGAAGGAAAATGCAGGTTAGATGCGGAACGTACAACAGGTGGAGAGACTTAACGTATTTGATGTCATATCCTCTTGACAGCCTCCAGCGTTCCTCGTACTCCTCTGCAGCGCCCGAAATCCGATATCCTCCCTCGTCTTGGTTCGGCAAACGGTAACGTCTCGCTTGGTTCCTTCCCAGATCTTTTCGAGATTTTTCCATCTCTCCGATTTCAAGGGCACAAAGGAGATCGGCAAGAGGTTGGTCATCAGGTAGTCGTCGCCAGAGCACGTCTAAAGCAGGTTCAGTGAAAGCCTGGCAAGTCCTGGCAGCTAAGGCCAGCGACCGACGCGACTCATATACTGCATCGTCTTCAAGCTGGTGGATAGGGTCGAGGTAAGAGAAGATGTGGTAGAGGATGTCTGGCACGTCGGGTAGGGTACGAGTGGCACGAGATGTTGCACCAGCCATGGTGGAGTTTGACAGGAAGATGTCGACTGCGTAGACCCGAGTGAACTCTGTTTTGTAAAGGCGTCGCGCGCGTCGCTCATAGAACGTCAGCGACTGCTGCCAACAGTCAAAAACCTGCTTTGTTGTCTGGCGGTGTCCTGTGCGTAAGTGAGTTCATTAGACAAAGGTTGCGATAAGCAATTCGGGTGCATGCTGGTTACGTACCAGTGGGGCGGACTCGAGACGGAAGATGGATGGCTTGAAAGCTGCATGTCGAACTGATATTGTGCAGGAATAAGATCAAAATCAAAACTTATCGACATAGACACAGAGAGTACGACTCAGAGTGCTTTAGCGACGTCCTCGATGATGGAATGTTGGATGCCTGGCTGCTCACGCGAGCAAGGCAAAAATATCGCAATCTCTTGGGGAGCGCACGTCGGACGGCTCCGGCCGAGGAGTGGCTGAGGTCCCCAATCTGGTGGTGGAATTCATCGCCCTGCGAATGCCGGCCGGGGCATTCTAGTACAGAACGGGTCCCACCTTTCTTTGTCTCGCGGTACGTCTTATCATGGCCCAATTCTCGAGGAGGAAAAAGGGAGCCACGTGAGTTGTTACAGCAAATGTACAGCGGCAAACAGAATTTACTAACGTCTGCAACGCTCCAGAGGGGCTATAACACTATCACTAACGACTACTAAGTAAAGAGCTATAGTATGCACTCGTGGTGTATGTATACTATGTATCCGAGAATGTCCCTGCAGTTTATAGATCCTTTCTCCAGCGCACCCCCTTTCCCCTTCCTTGCACCGGACGACGAGAAAAGACGCACTCTTAGACCTGCATCGAGAGCGCACGCATCATCACGCCCACCCCAACCACAACACCCAATAGCGCGTGGCCAACCCCAGGATACACCGCCCTCCCCACGGCCGCATTCCCGCTCCCATGGCTCGTGCTCCCCCACTTCCCTTTCATACCCTTGTTCCCATTCGACGTCGCAAGCACCGCCTCGTCAATTGTCGCCGTGTTCTTGTACTTCGTGACCGCGGTCGTCGCGAACGTCGCGGTGCTCGCGGGCTCGCTCTCGCGCGCCGCGTCCTCGCTCATGAACACGAGCGCGAACCCCGGCGCGGGCACGCGCACGCGGCACACGTTCGCCGCCTGGTCGCACGGCACGTCCTCGAGGCGCAGCTCGCCCTTGAGCCGCCCGTCCGCCCCGAACTGCCCGCCGAACGTCTGGTTGCCCCAGGTGATGTTGAACTTCTCCCCGACGGAGGGCGCGAGGAGGTACCTGTAGTTTTTCGTATTAAGCATCTGCTCCCGCGTATAGCGTGCTCAATTGAAAGAGATGTAACACTCACTTGACCTTGACAGACGAAGGCGTTGCGGCGGGCTGGCCACTGTCCCCACCCCCAACCGAGATCGAGACGGTGTAGTCGTTCGCGCCGGAGGGGTCCGTCATGAAGTTGACAAGCGCGACGCGCGCGAGGTTCCCGTTCTCGTACACGGCGTATCCCGGGGTGTAAAGCGAGCCGCTGTTCTGCCAGAGGTCCTTGATCTGCGATGTGTTCGAGCTTCCGAGGGTCTCGGCAACCGCGAGGACCGAGTAGAAGATCGGGCCAATGGTCCACTCGTGGAAGGAGGTCTCGTTCGTCGGGGGCGCTGGAGGGAGGCGAATGATGAGCAGGGTGCATACAGCTGGGCATATGCGCACGCTCGGAGGTCCAACGTTCAACACTCACCGGTGAAGGGCTATTACGAGTCCGAATCGCACGGAGGACAGGGAACCATCCACCGATCAGCATCCGCGAAGCGTCCTCATAAACGCACCACAAATGCAGACGCACATTGTAGTACACGTTCTGCCCGCCCACATGCAGGAGCGCGTGCGAGAAGTTGCTCGCGGCCATCTCGAGCCCGTAGTCGAGCGCCCACAGCGCGGCGCCGAAGCTCGTCGAGATGCCCGCGAACCCGCCGCACGACGCCGAGTTCGTCTCGAACATGACGAACGGCTTGCCCGCCTGCTGCGCGACCTGCGTCGAGTTGAGGTACGGCGCGATCGTGTTCACGCCCATGCTGTGGTCGAGGTACTTGGCGAACTCCGTCTGCGGGTCCTTCGGGTCGCCGAACCCCCCGTAGACCGCCGCGCAGTTGTCGTCGGGGTAGCTGCATCATGCATGTCGACAGTGCGCGGGAGAGATGAGCGGTTGCGCGAATGTTCGTGAAGGAGTGAGAGCTCACTGCTCGACCGTCAAGGCGGTGAGGGCGTCATTGTATGCGGGGATGAAGCCCGTGTCCCACACCACTGCCAAGGACAGAACTCAGCCACGTTCCTCGAGGTTCTTAGCAACATGTGACGTACTCTCGGGGGTCCAGTCACCGGTAGCCAAGCTAGGGCCGAGGAGGAGGTCGGTGCGGAGGTTCAGGTTCTTCATCGCTCCAAGAATATTGCCAAACTCCCCCGAGTAGTCGTAGGGGCCATACGTCGGCGCCCTGTGCAAGTGTCTGAAGCATGCACCGTCAGTCCCGTTTCCCACCGCCACTTCGTCAGGTCTTCTTATTCTTACCGTGCGTAGAGGTCGGGTTCGTTGCCGACCTGGAGCCCGATCAGGCTGTCGCCCAGGATCTGCTGGCCATACTGTGCGATCTCGAGCCGGATTTCCGACGTGTCGTTCAGTGGGATGCCGAGGTACCACTTCACGTTCACCAGCGACGAGATGTTTGACAGCAAATATAAGATCTCGGGTGTGTACAGCAGCGCTGGCGTTTGTGTCTAAAATCGCCGCAACGCGTTTGGGTTAGCTCGGAGAGTCTCCAGAGCTGGAATATTAAGGAACAATAACGAAACGAGGTGACGCACGGGGTTGTTCGTGTCGACCTTCTGCTTCTCGATCGCCTTGCCGCTGGGGAGACTCATGACCATCCGTGCGGTTTCTTGCGTGTTTCCTCCCACTCGAACGTGGACGCGTCCCGCGCGCTCGGCGACGAGCGACATGAGATTGAGGAACGGAGGTTGTATATACGAGCTGTCGTAGTGGTGAACAGCAGTTTCAGCGATCGGTTATATGCGCCTCCTTGTTCAAGCCACTCACCCATTCAGACCGACTATATGCGCCAGAAAACGAGCCATATTAGTACCCGATTTGTGCCCACAAAATAGCTCGAACATTCGAAGGTGAAGAACCGCGGGTGGCCGCGAGTGCCCAGAACACCACAAAATCTCCCGCCCAGACAGAACGCAAAAGGGTGCTTTACTCACTGACTTGCGTCACCACCGACATCTCGACCGAGAACCCGTAGAACGCGCCACTCTGCGGTATCGACAGCGCGTTCATCCCGCTCGCCTGCGCGGGCAGCTGGATCCCAAACGCGTTCGCGGGCAGCGGACTCGGCAAAGGCGGCGGGTTGAGTACCCGTGGATCGTACGCGGCAAGGGTGCTCGTAGGGACGGTTCCGCTGCTCGTCTCGGTGCCCATGTGTTGCTGTCCGGCTTGGTTGTAGACGGTGACGGCGTGCACGCCAGTGCTCAACGCCGCAAAGAGGGCCGAAACTCGAAGGAAGGTGTGGGGGGCCATGACAGCATGGACCGGCGGGGGGAGCTGGGAGAACGGGGTGGGAGAGGAGGAAAGCAGCGTTGCATTCCGCCACCGACGACGACTGCTATGTAAGTATGTAGCCTTGCTGGCTCTTCGGCTTGTGCGTTCTTGGAGCTTGGGGGCCAAGGCCAAGCGAACTCTCGCGGTGCTCCATATTCGCGTGCACCAGAAGGAATGCCAAGAGGGTACACACTGCCATCAGGTCGCCACTAAAGACCCGTCGCCGCGGAAAGTGAAAGAGACAGTGATTCGTGGGGTGTTCATCCCTCGCTCCGACGAAACTGACCGGCTCGCGATACCCGCGAATGGTGGAGGGCAGGGAACGGACCCAAAGGGTGGTGGATATCGTGGGTGCCCAGCCGTCCTTGCCAAGCGCCTTGGAACATCTCAGTTATGGAGTCTCCGCGAATAGGTCAGGCTTTACCTTTGTAAGAGACTAGAACGCGTGTGCAGTGAGGTGGATGAATTGAGACACCTGCGAGACATATATTTTGTGAGCTGGTGCGCTGTCTCTTCCATCAGTAAAAGCGCAACTGACCTGCAAGGCGATGCAGCGCGCTACCGAGCGTGCAGACCAATGCAGTACGTTCGCAGGCTCCGGCCTTTGCCGGAAGGACTCTGGAGTGAACGATAGGGTACGGCTGTGGCCTGTAGGATCTTATCGTTTACGATACCCCACTGCAGAGCCCTACAGGTTGCCTACAGGTGGTCCGGCGGACACGCCCGTCTGCTCTAGGGCAATGTAAGAGAGAAGGCGGACACGCCCATCAGTTAGAGGTGCTGTAATTCATGCGCTCTCTTCGAATCCCTCACCATCCCGGCCCCCGCTGCCATTCTGCACGCGCCTGCCCTCGTCTTTCTGCATTTGCTTCTAAGCTGCAGTGTAGTAACGGTCTCCCCATGTGCATCGTCAACTTCTGACTTTTCGCTCACAGCCGCCGGCGTCAGATGAATACTCAAGGTACGGGGTCATTCTCGGCGCGCGATCCCCCAACAACTTGAACAAGTCTCCGTCCACGTCCTCGTCATGGATCCCCATCGCCTTGAATATGGTGAGTCTCGATGCCATGCCGGATTCGCTCAATTTGGCAGTAAGTCCTGCCACTGACGTCGATGGTATGACGTCATTGTCTTATGTGAGTCCCAATTATAGACTCGCGCTGCGCCGACTTCACCCCAACGCGACTTGACCTCTCCCCACCACCATCCCCGCCATCCTCCCTCCCCTTGCCTCGACTCATTATCTCGTCGTTGGTTGCCCTCCAATCCTCCCAGGCTGTCTCTGCATCCTTTGGGGACCATGTCCGCTGACATCGCCTCCCGTCTTCGGAGGGACTCGTCGGCCTTCAAGCTTCCAGCCTGGTACGTGATTCCACTCGTCGGTTGCTTTGTGCGTTCCCCATAGCAGGTGCGTACGCCGTCTGTCCCACTTGCTCCCGAAGCCGGGCACCAAATAGGTCGTAAGAAAATTCTCAAAATGTGGTGTCCACCGGCGCATTAGTTCTCAGTGTTCAGGTACGTTCTTGGCGTCTGGGGACAGTATAGGAAAGGTACGTGCTCGCTACTACCTCCGGACGCTTAGGTATGTCTATGATTGTCTAGGTACGTAATCGCGTCTCACTCCAACAGTCCACTGTCCAAGTAAGCTCATAATTGCGTCATCCTACTCTCCCCCGCATCGAATGAGTATCCTTTGGGCCTTTCTTTTCTGCTCTCGACCGCGTCGCTTGTGCGGATCCCATCAGCACGGTACGTTTTAACGGCCTTCCTTAAGCTTGTTGCGTGTCCCGAGTACGAATTTGTCGTGTGTCATTCATGTATATACTACGGTATGCGTTCAAATAATATATTTTATTTGTGTTTTACTGTCCATATTTTGTGTGGTGCCGCGGTCCAGGCGGAAGCTGACGTTCACCGCCATTCTCCATAGGAGTTCGTAGGTGCCTACAGCGTGGCAGTGTGCTAGTTACAAGCCCCTAGGGTGACACGCAG
This sequence comes from Ganoderma lingzhi, assembly GCA_026283605.1. Taxonomy (NCBI): domain Eukaryota; kingdom Fungi; phylum Basidiomycota; class Agaricomycetes; order Polyporales; family Polyporaceae; genus Ganoderma; species Ganoderma lingzhi. The sequence goes on from JAPJYM010000009.1 coordinate 1,581,934, forward strand.
GACAATTTGTAGGGCCTTGCAGAGCCTTACAATCCGCAACTGGGCAAACTACAAGACATTACAGGGCCTTACGTGGTACACTACAGGTCCCTACAGATCCTGCCGGCATACTGTAGGACTCCGTGAGGCATCTACGATACCCTACGAAGGCTGTAGGCTCCTACTGAGCCTGCATGTGCCTGCAATCTGGCTGCCCAATTTGCTGATGTCCCGCCGCGAGTATCCCTGGTTTCTTTACGTCGGCGACCCGTTCGGGCCGTTCCTTCCTAAAACTAGTTAACCTTAACCTTTCCCTCGATTGCGCGCTAGTAGTGATGTACAAAATACCATTGCAATACAATGCGCTCTCACTCAAGGGCGAGCGCGTCACACATTGCAGTTGCAGCTCGAGGATTACCCATAGAGCATATTAGACAACCTGATGAAAGGCCTCGTCATTCTGTACTGATAAAACCGCACGTCTAACGATGACCTCAACTCTCGCCATTGAACGACTCTTCCGTACTTGGAGGCCATGCCAAGATGTGGCCAGACCGAGACGTCCGCAGCCGCGCCAGGACATCGTGGTCATCTTCCAAGCCACTGAGAGGTAGGTGGTAAAGATAGACAAGCAAATACGGATATTTTTATTCACCGACGTCACAAACAATAGGTTGTACTGAAGGCAGACGAGATGTGCTCACCATGCGATGTGCTGAGATTCAAAGGTAGCCTCAACGCCCCCTCACCCGAAGGTCCCCATACCCACAGACTAGTGGGTATGCTCCATGATACAAGTACACACCACATCGAAAATTATGATGCTTGAGGGCAAAGGCAGGCCTATGGATACGATGTCAGCCTCGAGAAAGATAAAACAAACTTGAAAGGGAAAATCAAAGTCAGAGTAATGGAGAACTGTCGACATGGTGTAATTAAGACAGGGATAACTTTTGTCGTCACGCCAATAAAAGTGCAGAGGAGCTGGGGCTCACCTGTCAAAGTCCAAACACCTAGGGCCTCCTAAGGGCTTCCGAACTCCGTCCTCTAATGCACACTTGTCGTTGGCATGCCCCAGGCGTTATTCATAGCAGACTGAAGGCAGACATGGAGCGCGGAAGGAATGCTAGGTCCAGTTGCGAGAGCCACGTAGCAGAGAGAAAGAGAGAGATGGTCACGAAACCATTGGCGCTAATAAATTTATGCTGTCCCGTCCCAGGTCCATGCCGGTTTTCCCCGTGCATCTTCCGAAATAACCCACGTCAGACTGGGCCCAGGCCACACTGACTTCGGCAGGAGAATTGCAAGACATCGCGAGTACAGTATATGTAATTATAATCTCCCGTGTACTACATAATACAGGCTATAGCTAAACGCCACCTCCTGGATACTTTCTGTGGATGTCGACAAAGTGCAGTAGCGCTAGCAAACCAAAAGTTCATACGCTCCAGGTTACTTTAGATTCCGGACAGTGGAAGTACGGACTGATACAGTACGTTGCCTCCACTTACGGTTGCGATTGTTTCAGGAGCCTGAGGATATCGTTGGGGCTGTTTCAACTTTCATAGCATAGCACCCCTAGGTTATGTAAGGTAAACGCGGGCACTTACATAAACCATTTGCGATGCTTATGTAATCAATTTCTATGCATTCAACCATCCTCCGTCAGTACATGTTGCCTTTCGAACTCCTTTGCCGGCAAGTCCTCTGTCGCAATGGGCGCATCCCACATGTGTGCACGCATCCATACTATGGGGCGTCATCAATCGTATGCATACTAGACCTACACGACGATACCAACATTAATGGGTCGGGGGTGGAATGGTCAGAAAATAATAGAAAATAAGTACTTATGTAAATCGGTATGGGAGCTGCTTGGCATTTTGTTGTTGTCTGATCCCTCCGAGTCTCCGACACAGGACTCGAGCACTGGATCTGCTGAGGTGAGTCTACCGAGATGAAAACTGATGAAAATCAATCATATTCGTAGAGCGACGGAGCCCTCGAATCCCGCGTCAACGTCATCGGTGTCCGGAAGCACCGTTGATGGAAGGAAGCTGTCCCTCCACATGACCTAGCCGTCTTGCTTCGCCGCCTCCATATGGCTGGCATCGGTCTTGAAATGGTTGATCCAACTCGCTTCGCGTATCCACCAAGCCGTAGTATGCCCGCAGCGTACGTATATAACGGCTGGATGCAGCTTTGCACCACCCCTCCAGTCGGATCTCCACCTACACAACTAGGGCAGCCTCCATGCCCCGTCTCGCCACCTTCGGTTTCTTGCTCGCGTCCCTCTTACGGGGGACCACTGCTGCGGAGACATGGTGAGTCGCCCAAGTTCTATCCTCCAAAGCCACACATGAGCTACTGCCATTTTGGTACCTACATCGGTGGACGCGTCTCTGTGGAGGTCAGGTATGTAAACCCGGAAGTTGTGGGCGCATGTCTATGCACTCCTGATAGGGTCGTATAGGATAACGACGGCCTGCATTGCAGGCAGGGGCATGGACGCTGTGGCGCAAGCCTCGCTGACCTCGAAGGCTCACATAGTTGACAGTCAGCCCCGTTCGTATCCCCACTGAGACTCAGAGCCGGTTCGCCTTGTGCTGTCCCTCCGGCGTCGAGGCGCATGACTTCGCAGGTACTCTCACGGACGCGTCATTGTGGCAGCGCACACGCGTAACTGTGCGAACGAACGTGCTTAACATAACTCAGATTGTCGTGTCCCTTCCTTGTCGGGTTCTCGAAATGACCATTCGCTCACCTTATCATGTTCACAATAGGTGCGGCGTGAACTACCATGCCGGCGACCCGGTCGTAGCCCCGGGCGGCGAGTTCCCCATCCCGGCCAAGTCCTCCGAAAACCTCCTCGCATTCCGTTGCTCCCCGGGCATCAAGCCGTACCTCCCTGAGGACGCGGACGCGTCGCAAACCTTCATCATCGACGCGCCTGTGGTTGACTCCCAGATCTCTGGGGCGGTCCCCATCGACCTCCCCACGCGCACCTCCGGCGACCCGCTTGAGGTCACGGTCACCGTAAACGGCAAGACCCTCGCGACGGGCTCGGTCGTGGCCAACCAAACGACGACGTTCGAGTTCTCCCTGAAGGACCTCGAACCGCAGTCCAAACCATATGATGTCGAGTGCACGGCCAAGTATGGCTCGAACGCGACGTACACCGCCAAGAGCCAGCTGTTTTACCTCCCTGACCCGCCTGATGGGCGTTCGGTCACCAAGCTGGACCAGCTCAGTGGCGCTCTGCTCGCGAAGCCCGCGACGGGAAAGGGTGGGAACTACGAGACCGTCTTCCCGTTCGGGTTCTACACGAGCTTCAATTACCTCTCCGCCAACCTCTCGACGATTGACGAAATCGCCGCTCAGGGGTACACGGTGGTGCGTAGTGCTATCGTTGTAGTCGTTGGATCTGAGCCTTCACTGAGGCTTTACTTGGGCAGATCCACCCCATCCCGACATTTGACAACCTCACCGCCCTGTCTCAGGTAGTTGAGCGCATGGAGCAAGTCGGCATATACCTAATGTATGACATGCGGTGGTATGTTTGCCTCACATCTTGCTGCATCCCTCTATGGACTGACCCCGCGCGCGTGCCCCGCAGGACCTACCAAAACACGACCGCCGTCACCGAAGAGGTGAACCGCATCAAGAACAGCCCCGCGCTCCTCCTCTGGTACACCGGCGACGAGCCGGACGGCACATCCGACCCCCTCAACGCGACGTCGATCACATACGACCTTATCAACTCCCTGGACGGCTACCACCCCGTCTCGCTCGTCCTCAACTGCGAGAACTACTACTGGCCCGACTACTCCGCCGGGGCCGACATCATCATGCAGGACACGTACCCCATCGGCATCAACGCGACATACTCCGTCATCTATGTGCGTCTCCCTTTCCCTTTCCCCCTAATCCACCGCGTGCCCACACAGGATCATTTCAAAAACTGACCCACCCAACACTGTAAAAAAAATGCAGAACACCTCGTGCACGCCCGACTTCGGCGACTGCGGGTGCAACAACTGCAAGGGGTACTTCGAGGACATCTCCACGCGCATGGACGAGTTCACCTACCGCCGCTTCGTCGAGGGCTGGGAGCGCTCCAAGACGCTCTGGACCGTGCCGCAGGGCTTCGGCGCGTCCGAGTACTGGAGCCGCGTGCCCACCGGCGCCGAGTTCGTCGTCGAGGCCGCGCTCGCGATCAACCACGGCGCGAAGGGCTCGGTCTCGTGGGACGCGCCGACGTCCGCGGACATCACCGCCGCCGGCGCGGGCCTGTCGCGCGCGCTGACGAGCGAGCTCAAGGAGTTCATCCTGAACCCGAAGGCGCTCTTCCAGCACGAGGTCGTGCACCGCGTCGACGTCGGGACGTGGACCGTCGGGCAGAAGTCGGCCGTGCTCGCGACGAACCTGAACTACGCGGCGAAGTCGGTCGACCTGGCGAAGGTGCCGCTGGTGGGTGACCAGACGAAGAGCGCGGCGAAGCAGGTGTTCGACAGTGGTGCGAAGATCGAGGGGACTGTTATCCACCTCGACGGCACGGGTACTGGCGCGTTCATCGTCGGTTGAGATCTGCATGCCACACATGTGTATGGATGTGTACTAAAAGATATACGTTAACTTATGTGCTGCGGGTCATACACCGCGACAGATATTGGGAACTTAGTGTCAGGCGCTGACGCGATCATACACGGACAGGCAATACAGCGTCAGTGGCTTCGCACAACAGTTAGGTTCGTGCCAAACCCTCCCACGTAAGTAAACGTGAACTCGACACGCGGACGGTTCTTGGTATGAGACTAGCACAATGGTAATCCCGAATAAACACAGCGAACCCAAGTGTTCACGGCCAGAACGTGAGTTTCCGTTCTCGCTCGCACACCGGATGCCGCGGCGTACACGCATAGGCGTACACCCATTCATCGTCCTCCGGGTCATCCTCCAGGTCGCGGCCTCTCCGCGGGGCACGAAAAGGGAACTTCACGCGCGGAAAGACCGCACCCACGAGCTTGGGCACCTTCTCAAACAAGTCCTTTCTGCCGGGCGGCAGCAGCACCCGCCAAACGGAGAGCGTGCGCAGCCCGTGTGGTTCCGCCGGCGCCGGGGCGGATCCTAGCAGCGCGACCGCGGCCGCGAGGGAGTCCTCGCTCATCTCCATCGCAGACAGACGGAGCACGCGCAGGCGCGGGCAGAAGCGCGCGAAGTGCGCGATCGCCTCGAGCGGGGCGCCGTGGGCGTAGTCCTTGGGGTACCGGTACGTGTCGGAGGCGGGGACGTCTGACTGGGAATTGACATCGTCGCGAGACGGATGGCGGCTCAGAGGTTGATACACCCGGCGGTTGTGCCCGTCGCGTCGCAGCGAGACGCTTAGGTGGAACGTTTCGAGGGCAGGCCAGGACTCTGCGATTGTGCGGAGGTCGGAGGACGTGGAGGCGAGGATGAAGAAGGAGGGGAAGGAGAGCGAGACGTCGCGAAGGTTGGAGAGGGAGAGGAGGGGGTGTATGAAGTCCAGCAGCGGAGCCTCGATGGAGTCCTCGACCGCCCAAGTGAAATACCCGAAGCCTGTGCTATCTGGGGGAGGGTTGTATTTCGTGGAGATGGATAAACTGGTAATCGAAGTGTGGCGGGGGATTGTGCGGAAGCACTCGGTCGCACCCTTGGCAAGGTTGAAGGCTGACTCGTCATAGCCCGGGCCTTCTAAAACGAGCGAGCGCATTGATGGAAGACGCATGGAGCCGAGTGCCCCGTTCAGCGCCGTCCACCGGCCGTTCATGACGAGGGTCGTTACAGATTTGAGAGTGAGTAGAGGAGCCGTAGAGGACCCCCGACCAGGGTCTACAAGCGAGATAGACAGGTACTGGAGAGTGGGCAGCTCCGTCAGGACAGAAAGGCCCTCGAGACCGAGGTGCGGGCCTACTTCAAGATGACGGAGGCGAGAGCACCGTGCCCGGAAGAAGGGTGCCCCGAGGCGGAAGGGAAGCACTCTGAGCCGGAGCTGCTCGATCTCGGGAGCGGTTTCGAAGATCTGGGAAAATAGAGGGCCCGTCTTCTCATCGATTCCGGTCCAAGGCCCCTCGGGTTTGATGTTGAAGTTGAGCGTGCGTACGGAGAGGGAAACGAGAGCGAGTGCCTCAGGACAAATAGCCCGTCTGGTACGGACGTTGCAGAACGCCACGGAGACTAGGTTCGGTAAGATAGGAGCACCTTCTGTAACAAGTAGCACCTGTTGCCAGAGGCTGCACCATGCCGGGCCATCGAAGGCGAATAGGCAAATGGCGCGGACGCGTGTAGCGTACTCCACGAAACGAGGCCAACCAGGATGTTGACGTGGATCGCCAGCATCCTGCAAGAACTGGATAATGTACATTAAAAGATGTTTTTCCCCAATGCTGTAAATGCTTACGTATTGAATGTCATAACCTTCGGCGCATCGCCACGCTCTCAAGCGTTGTTCGTGGCGAGGCAACTGGTGCTCGTCAAGGAGAGCTGTATCATCTTGTTTGAGCTCACGGTCGATGATTCCAATCGTACAAAGAAGGTCTACGAGAGGTTGGTCGTCGGGTAAGCGCTTCCACAGGACGTCCAGGGCTGGGCCACTGAAACCCCGACAAGTCCTCGCCGCCATCATGAGCGATTGACGGGACTTGCTGATTTCCTCGTCAGAGTAATGGATAGGGTCGAGGTAGGAAAAGACATGATGGAGGACGTCTGGGACATCGGGGAGGCGCAAAGTCTGGTCAGCCATGGTGGTATGGAGCAGAAAGCTACTGACTCACATAGGGCGCGCTCCGGGTTTAAATAGGTATGACCGGGAGCCGGTTCCGCGTGGTCGACGGGTACACACGGACAGGTACTTTGAGACAACCGTGGGCCAGGGGAAGCGATGAGCGTCGAAGGCGAGCGCACATGGAGGCTTCGATCCTTTCCGGCGACAATTATCGTCGATCTTCTAGACGCGGAAGACAAACACGAAGGCGCCTGTTGCGACGAAGCAATAGCATAGACGGTGAGCATAAGTACACAAAGCTTTAGAGACATAACGGTGAACGTACGCACACCGGGTCAAGATCGGACCGAGGGAGAACGGCCTCCAAATTCCTCGTCCGTAACGACAATCTCAGAGAAAGGCTGCGCAAGAACGGCGCTAGTACCCCCACCGACAAGAACAACGGAGAGGTGCTCCAGTTCCACCAGGTGTGTGAGGGGCTCGAGCATATGGGGAAGAAGCACTGGTTTGCGGAGAGTGATGGAGCGCAGATGAGGATTGCCGTGCAGAATAAAAAGGTCAACTCTCCAGGGGATAATTGCAAGAATAGTGGCCTCCAAGTAAGCCTGAGGAGCACGCGCGCGAGCCTCGGACAAGACGCGTTGGAGCTCATCTAAGCTGCCTCGAACTCGATGCTCATCTCCCATATGGACGGAGCAACGAGGAACAACGGGATGGTGCGCATGGTGCGCTGAGAATGATAGTCGCCCATGATGCCGACAGACTGGAGGGCCGAGGCGAGGAAGGGATCATGCAAGAACTCTAACACTTCCGTCCACAACGATAACTTCTGCCACTCGAACGGGTCGTCGGAGGACTTAAGTTGGGTATTGTGAACATGCGTCGCGTACTTGCGAGATCAAGGCCACTTGGGGTGCATACGGGGATCTCCAAGGTTGACAAGCTCTAGGATGATATTTCAAATCAGACGACATATGTATAAACAACAGTTCACTGATTTGACTTACATAACCTATAGAACTATCGAGTGGCAACGTGCTTATACGTAGCTTTTTCTCTTGACTCGAATGATTCCAGGGGTACAAAGAAGAGAGATCAGAAGGTTTTCACTAGGGAGAGATCTCCATAACGCACTCTGAGCCAGAGCAGGTCTAGCGAAGTTTCTCGAGGTGAGTGCACCGTGGCGCACGCGGGACAGAGGGTTTGGCGCCGGTTACTAGAAGGAACGGTTGCTGTGCCTAGGCAAGAAGATCAATCTGAGTCCAAGTGAGGGAAGATGTAGTGGAGAATATCCTACACTTTGGACAACGAGCTGAGGTAGAATCCACTGCAAGGTGAGTTCGAGGTGAGCACTGAGAGAGTCAGGCTAGGGCGCGCAGGGTCACCACAATTCGAAGCCGGTCCGAGATACCCGGGGACGTCTTGTAGTAAGGATCATAATACTACTAGCTAGGCCTGCTTGATCTAGTGCTAGACAATGCTACCTCGACTGAAGGCAACCACATATCCTGGCTTCTGTCCTTCGGACGGCATTCATCAATCATCCAGATCGGGGACATGCACAACACAGCGTCTGCCATGGCGGAGGGGAAAGAAGATGCAAAAAGATGCAAGAAAATAGACGGTGAACGTGACCATACACAGGGCCTCGGACACATATCATGGCAGGCAGAAGTACCGGAAACCAATCTCAGACCAACCGAGAGCGATCCCCAGACTCCTCGCCCGTCACAAAAATCGGGAGCTTGACAAATGGGACGGCGGCCCTCGGAAACACCCGCTGGATGAATGCAGTCATCTCGCCTGAGAGGTCCGCCTCGCGCGGGTTGAACATGACCTGCTCGACGTCGAGATCGCGCAGCGGGTGCGGCTCCGCGGGGCAATACTCCAGCTTGTCGAACGCGCCGACGGCGAGGTCCATGGCGGGGAGGCGGAGTGCGTGAAGATGGGGGCAGCAGCGTGCGAAGTGCGCGACGGACTCGAAACCCGCGCGACCGCCGTCGACGGTGGCGACGTTGATGAGCAGCTCCTCGATGTCCGGCCACGCCTCTGCAAGCCTGCACATGTCGTCTGATGTGATATGGCGGATGAAATCCTTGAAGTCAAGCGTGACGTGGCGCAGGTAACGGAGGGGGAGCAGTGGTTGGAGGATCGCCCCGAATGCACCTTTGGTGTCCGGCGCTTCGCCGGGGAGGGTAAAAGGACTGCGAATGCTTTTATCGCAGTGGACCGACAATGTTTCTAGAGCGGAGAACCTCGTCGCGATGGTTTGGAGGCACGGAGTTGCCTCGCGAATGAGCGCCTGTGGATCCCGTTGGCGCTCCCACAAAGACAGGGAGCGAAGGTGAGGAGCTTGGACCTGTTCCAGCAGGTCACGAGCAGAGTCCCAGCCGTAGGGAGCGCACACTGACAGGCGGTGCAGGCGGGCAAAGGGGAGAGTTATACGGATGTTATTCTCTCTCTCTCGAAAGACAGTGAGTTGCTCTAGAGCCCCAAGGTGAGTGAGAGGCTCGAGGCTGTCCATTGGAAGGAAGGTACGGACAGCGACAGAGCGCAGGAGGGGGTTGCGGTGGAGGATGGAAAGATCGCATCTCCAAGGGTTGATGTTAAGGACGATGGTTTTGAGGTTGGGGGCTCGCGCGCAAACCTCGGAAAGGAGTCGATCTGGCTTAAAAAGCCTGTCCGCGGGTCCCTCAAATCGAATCTTCATGTCTCGTGTCGACGGAGAAATGAGGCGTACCGGGGCAGTGTGCAGACCACCCACGCCTTTTGTTGCGAGGTCTACGGACTGAAGAAAGGGGAGGATCGGATCATTAGGCATAAACTCCGAAAACTCAGCCCAGATAGGCCACGTCGTCTTTAACGGATCGCCAGAGAGCACAAGATGGATATTACGGACACGTGTTGCATAGTCGCGAAACCGCGTCCAGTTGGGGTGCATACGGGGATCCTTCGGAGTGGATAAACTCTGACAGTGATATGTATTAGCTCGGATGGGGATAGGGTATTGAACGGGAGAGCCATAACATACGTAAGATGTCGAAATGGGGGGGTCGGGGGTTTCCCAAGGGGGAGTCATGGCACGAACTTCAAACGTGCGACCCTCGGCAATTCCGAGGGTACAAAGAAGTGCTATCAATGGCTCTCCACTGGGAAGGGACTTCCATAGTGTGTTGAGGGCAGGCCGGGTGAAGTTTCTGCAAGTGAGGGCGGACCGAATGAGAGCCTGGCGGACGAGGACTACATCCTTCCCAAAGGATCGATCCGGGTCCAAGTGAGAAAATATGCAGTATAGGATGTCCTGCATATCAGGCAACGAGCGAGGTGCTGGGACAGCGTCTATCTGCAAAATCAAGAGAATCGTAAATTCGAGGGACGGGGTGCCACGTGCACAACGCCGAACGGGTAGTGTGGATTGAATATTGCTTACTGAATAGGTGTTGTACCGTCGCATACGAGAAAAAGCCACTTCCGCGATGGAGGACACAAACGCAAACGGTGAACTTGGGACTATAACTTGAAGTAGGTCGAGGAAGGAGACTTAGGAGATGACCTGCAGCTGTTGAAACTTGACGCCAACGAATCTGGGCTCGTTGCCGCTCGTGGGACTAGCGCCCACCGGTGCACCGGCCCGAAATTCAACACGTCGCCACTGCACTTATTGCGACAAAGGCCCCCCGCGGGCTCTACTAATCTACTTCATCACCGCTACTTTAACACTCGTCCGACGTCTGCGCTATGTCCGAGACTGTGGGGGTAAATGCTCTCTGTCGATGGTGTACCGTAGCCTTGCAATCCTGAACCCGATCGGAGGGACGGCGAGAGGCGAAAGGCGGAAAGGAGGGGCTAAAGGTTCTTCGGGTTGGTCGACTACATTTCCTCACCTTCGCCCCAGAGCCGATATCCATATCCCGAAAATGTTTTCAAGACCCCCTGGCTGTTGTTGGCACGGTTTCAGCGGTGGATTGTCGGGATTGCAGTCGATGGTCCCCATCTCTTCGTAGAGCCGTTGAACACGTCGCAATGGTCGCTCATACATCGACGGTACTAACGTTTGGTAAAACCAATGGCGTCGGTGTTGGTTTTCAATTTTGTCGCCTTCCTTGAGACTGAACCGCATGAGGATGTTTCAGCGCCATACACACAGGTTGTCTCGTGAAACGTGTCGTTCTTACTCCGTATTCGCAGCAAAGCACGCGGGTCACGGTGGTCAAGCAGCAACCAAACAGCTTCGAACGTAGATTTACGGCATACGGCAATCATCAACAAACTCGGCCCTCGACTGTAATTTGAATTCGGAAACAGTTCGTAACCACATCCACGGTAGCGTCGGGCCGTCGTACATGTAAGTCCCATCTTCGCAAACGTTCTCAGTTACTCAGCGTAATCCCGCATCGCCATCACATAGGCCCTGATTCCCAATAATCCATTCGGACCCGGGAGCTATATCAAGCCCTCACTTGAGTGCCATCAAGCTTCAATGCCGGGGTGCCGTCGAGACATAATAGCGAAGTCCAAGTCCAGGTTGTGTCCAGGTTCCCGCCGGCGGGAACTAATGCATAGGTCTAGTGCCATGAGTACTGATACTGATACTTGGCATTTGATTCGCACACAAGCTCTTCGTCCTCGACCTCGTACAGTAGCGGCGCAAGCAATCTTCACGATTTCGCCCTCTTCGATGCGTCATGCGAGTTTCATGCGTCAAGCTGGACAAGCTTTCGCCTGCCAGAAACAAAGAGGTTCGTATCACTGGTTCTGATGAGCCCCTGATGAGCCCCGATTTCCCCATGACTTTGAGACGATGGCAGGAACTTCGGGAATGGAGCATTGGACCGTTCTCTTACATCAAAATCGGGGGACCACATGGTGGCCACGAGCTCCCATGCTATGCCGTGCGAGCAAAGTGTTCTCGCCAACCCCCCATGGGCCATACTTAAGGATCCGGCCGCGCGAGCGGGACGGTCTCCCGAAGCGCACCCCGCGTTTTATTCATGTCCTTCCTCCCTTCTTCACTTTCTTTCTTTCCCTTTCCTTCGCTCTCTTTTTTCCGACCGCTCGAAATTATGGCTCCCTGTCGTTGGAGGGCCGCACTGGCCCTCGCGCTCGCGAGCGGCGTCGCCGCCATCGGGGCGGACAACTGTGTCGCGTTCGAGAACGACTCGGGGCTCTTCGTCGTCGTCGAGGCCGGCAAGGCGACACCCATCCTGATCTCCGCGGACGAGTGGCCGTGCGATCCCTGGACCGTCGGAACGGAGGTTGAGTTTCGCCGTGGCCCCCTAGGTCTTTCCCCGTGGTACTGGTGCGTCTCATGTCTCTTTCTTGGGACGCAGTGGAACGTAGACGTATCGGCGCTGACCCTTGGGATAGGTGGGCGGACGTTCCGCCGATGTATCATCGTCAAGACGTCCGGGTGCTCCCACGGCACTCCGACCGTGAAGTACCGCGGCATCTTCTTGAACGACGAACAACCGGCACTGCAAAACTGGGCAATGGACAAGTTCAACAACGGTACGGGAGCGGCCCACACCGGCTCGCCCTTCAATCGCTATTTCTACACGAAACTGTGCGTATCGTCATTTGTGCGTTCGTGGATAATCAGTGTTGACGAGGGCGCCCAGGTTTGAGTTGCTCCTGCGCTTGCGTGCAAACTACCTATGGCCCGGTAAGTCGTGGCCCCGCAGCCCTCGAGAGCGACCCTTGTTGACGTTGTCTCTCCGGAACCGGTTACGCTCTTGAACCATCCGACATCTAGCGATGTGGAGCAGGTACGCGTTTCCCCCGCCACGTATCGTAAATAAACACGATACTTAACGTACATCCACCTCGACAGTGCGTTCTGCGTCGACGACGACCAGAACCAATCACTCGCGGGCTGGTACGGCATCGTTATGGGCACGAGTCACGAGGAGCCCCTGATGCGCTCGCTCCCGCCCGAGTGGGACATCTATGGAAAGGGCCCATGGGACTACTCCAAGAACCAGGCGAACATCTACGATTTCTGGAAGGTCGGCGCACAGCGGGCGCAGACGTACGAGGGCGTGTTTACCATGGGAATGCGCGGTGCCGGTGCGTACTTCCTCACTCTCTTGTCTCGCACCCGTCCATTCTAACCCCGCCACAAAGCCCTCCGCGGTGTCGGGGTGGGTAGGGATCGATGCGAGGCAGCATGGGCTGTTTGGATGAAGGGCTTTTGCTGATTCCGTCCATCTGCAGGTGACGGTGAGCGACCGGTTGACCCTCTGGTATGTAAAGTTTTTGAACGGTTTTAGTGATCTGAACTTTCCCAGCGTCGATCTCCGGCTCGAACGTCACTCCTCTTCTGGAGAAGATCATAGCGGATCAGCGCGACTTGCTGAAGGTGTTCAACACGTCGGACGTGACGACCATTCCTCAGGTTTGGACGCTATGTGAGTCGAGCCCTACTTGTCTTCCACTACGCGTGCCAACTGACCCCGTCCTTGTATCACAGACAAGGAGGTCGAGGGCTACTACGACCAGGGTCTGAAGGTGCCGGATGATATGGTCATGCTCTGGTCCGATGACAAGTACGTTGTTCCGTGCCATACATAGCACTTGCTCAACTCCTGAGACAGCTTTGGAAATGTGCGTCGTTACCCGACGATCGCCGAGCGCAAGCGGAGCGGCGGTTCTGGCGTTTACTATCACGTACGCCTGATCAGTTACAATGGCGAGTATATCTCCTCTTCAAGTTCTGACGTCTATCTTCTCCGCAGATCGACTACGTCGGTATCCCGCGGAGCTACAAGTGGATCACGGTGAGATCAAACCTTGCAAGTCAGATTCAAAACGGTGATTGACAGTCCCACAGAGCAGTCAGATCGGGAAGGTATGTAAGGATCCAGTATCGCATACTTCATGCACTAAGACGCCCGGATAGACCTATGAGCAGCTATCGACAGCTGTCAACCGCGAGGCCACGACGATCTGGGTCCTCAACGTCGGCGACCTGAAGCCGCTCGAGATGCACACCGAATTATTCCTCACCCTGGGCTACGACGCGGACAGGTGGAACCCGCAGAACCTCAACTCGTTCGTCGAGAAATGGGCACAGCGCGAGTTCGCCTTCTCCGACTCCGACGCTGCAACGGTGGCCTCTATCATCCACACCGTGACGCAGTACAATGCGGGCTATCCAATACTCCGTTTCTGCGAACATGTACAAGTCGCAGGTTGAGAACTTGTTCCTCAGGATTACGAGCTCGAGAACGAGTACCACACCATTCTGGACGGTACGTCTCTGCGTGCGTCGTTCGTGTCGTCACTAGAAGGCTCCAATGTTTCTCTTCTAGGAAAATGGTTAGCTCCCGGTTGGCCTCCGCGCCCGAATGGCTACTGACTTTACTTCAGGAACCACATGATGGACCAGACGCATACGGGATACGACTACTGGAAGCAGTCCCAGAACAACGTGTATGTTTTTGGTCCGTGATTGGCGAGCGATCTCAGACTGACCTCCCGCCCAGGATGCCGGCCGTGCAAGCCGTGCAAGCCAAGAAACAAGGTCTGGCAGGTCCGATGAGGATCATCATGGAGGGAAGCATGGGTGCCTGGTGCGTGTGATTTCTTTCGCTTAAGCGCAAACCTCACACACAGACATTCATTCCATCCAGGCCCGGAGACGACAAGTACAACTGCGCCCAAGGCTTCAGCTGCGGCACCCCTTCGATGTCCATCGACTCCTTCAACCCTTTCGGGAATAAATTCGTCGACATCAGCGCAGGCGGCCCCGCGCCCTTCAGCTTTGCTGCGACGAGCAACGTCTCGTGGGTCAAGATCTCCCCGCCCGAGGGCTCGATCTCTGGCTCAGCCGAGCAGCGCGTCTTCTTCACCGTCGACTGGAGCAAGGTCAACGGCCAGCAGACCGCGAAGATCTCCTTCAAGGCTACGCCCCAGGGTCCCAAGACTCAGACGACCTCGTTGTATTTGCACGCTGACCACAAGTCTATGCCGAGCGGATTCCACGGTGCGCATCTTGTCCCATTTGACTGCCTAACAAGGCCTGCACTGATGTTGCCGCGCGACTCAGGTTTCGTCGAGAGTGATGGGGTGGTGTCCATCGAGGCAGCGCATGCGGCGCGCAACACGTCTGTCAACGGCCTGACGTGGATCAACATCCCTGGACTGGGCAAGACGAACTCAGGCGTGGCTCCCTGGCCTCGCGGCGGTGACGATCTCAACTTCACAGCCGGTCCCGGTCCCAGCATGTGACTACTTCTCTTCAGGCAACTAGAGCCTCGGCTGCGCGCAGTGCACAACGAGCGCTTCGTGTTCTCGGTACATGCTTACTGACGACTAGATTTCACCTATCTCTACAGCGAGTACGACTTCTACCTCTTCAACACTAAGAAGGGGAACATCACGATTACGATAAAGGTCTCGCCGTCCCTCAACAGCTTGGGAGACGACCGCCCTCTGGCGTTGGCGCTCCAAGTCGACGGCGGGTCGGCCCAGACGAAGCAGTTCGTGCCCAAATCCAACCCCGGCTCCTTGCCCAGCCCTTGGGGCGGGAACGATGGGTGGGTCGCGAACAGCATCATCGACGTGCAGTTCACGGTCTCGGTCGGCACTGGCGCGCACACCCTCAAGGTGCGTTTCACGGGGCTTTCGATGAATGAATGACATTCACTAACGCGCGCGCGAGACTCCTTTACAGGTCTGAATGATCGAGCCGACTGTCGTCGTGCAGAACATCATCATCGGTAAGTGTCAAACCGTCGCTGGCGTGGTGCGAGCCTCGCTGACCGATTGATGGGCAGACACCGGAGGATTGAAGTCGAGTTACCTGGGTCCCCCGGAAAGTGTCCGCGTGTGAGGACCTCGTCGGCATGTCTTTGATATACGCCGTCGCGGTAACTAGGCGGTATCTTTTATAACTTATTTCTATGCTGTCACTTACGCATATCACGAACTCGTTATCCCAAGTTTTCGTCGCCTCGCTCTCCAACTTTGTTATCCAGCCTACGCTACAATAGTCTTTCATCATACCCACCCGCTCATTTTGTCACATCTCTCGTTGTATTTAGGTCCTGGTGATGTAACGTTGTTCATTATTAGGTCGGTATTTGGTTGTTCGAATAATATACCTGGGTAGGCTTCTCTTCGCAGGCGTAAGATGGGGTCAGCCATGGTAGTATGAAGCGGAAAGCGACATGACTGCACACTATGCATTTACGCAGGCATGATCGGGACATGGGTACGCAAAAACGGAGTCCCCAGGGAAAGCAATTCACGTCGAAAGCAGCCACACAGGTCTTCTCCGACGACGATCGATAATCCATATAGCACTGAGCAGAATCGACTCCGAGTCAGACCAGCCGCGAGCGGTCTCCAGACTCCTCATCCGTCACGACAATCGGGTGCTCGACGAACGGGACCACGGCGTGCGGAAACACCCTCTGCATGAACGCCACCGTCTCCATCTCGTGCGAGAGATCCGCCTCGCGCGGGAACACGACCTCCTTCACATCGAGGTCCCGCAGCGGGTGCGGCTCTGCAGGGTACTCCAGCCCCTCCCGCCGGAACGCGCCGGTAGCAAGGTCCATCGCGGGGAGGCGGAGCGCGCGCAGGCGCGGGCAGCAGCGCGCGAAGTGGATAGTGGACTCGAACCCCGCGCGGCCGCCGTCGACGGCGGTGACGTCGATGCGCAGCTCCTCGAGGGCCGGCCATGCTTCTGCGAGCCTGCGCAGGTCGGCCGAGGCGAGGCGGAGGATAAACGACTGGAAGTCGAGCGTGACGTGGCGGAGGCCGCGGAGAGAGAGAAGGGGTTCAACGATGGCGATGAGGGTGCCCTCCGTGTCTAAAGCTGGAGAGAGGTCCCAGGCAGAACCGGCTGTGGATCGTGCGCAGAGGATGGACAGTGTTTCTAGGGCAGGGAGCTTCGTTGCGACGGTTTCGAGACACGTGCGGGACTGGTGGATGAGTTGTCTCGGATCGATGTTGATGAGCAGGATCGGATTGTCATGCGAAACGTGCAACGTCAACGAGTGGGTGCGGGGGGCTTCGACTAGTTCCAGGAAGTCACGGATAGAGTCCTCCCAGGCGCCCCTCACGGAAAGGCGGCGTAAAGACGGAAAACGGAGAGTTGGGAGGTGATCCCCGGTGCCGCCAAACATGACGTCGAGGTGCTCCAATTCCACCAGGTGTGTGAGAGGCTCCAGGTCTCCGATGGTGACTTTTTCGCGGATTGAGATGGATCGCAAGTGAGGGTTGCCGTGCAGAACTGAGAGGTCGACTATCCAGGGGTTGATTGCAAGGCTAATGGTCTCCAAGTGAGGAGCGCGCGCGCATGCCTCCGACACAGTGTCTTCGGTGTCATCCGACACATGGACGTTTGCCTTGAGCCGAATGTTCATCTCCCGGACAGACGGAGAAATGAGGAGTAAGGGGATAGTGTGTGGGGTGCGCATGTTATTGCCCATGATGTCGACACACCGGAGGAGGGGGAGCACTGGTTCATCGAGTATGATTTCCGAAAATTGATCCCAGATCGATAACTTTTCCCCGAACATATTGACGCAGGGTTCAAGGCGGATTTTGCGAACGCGCGTCGCGTATTCTCGGAATCGCTCCCAGTTGGGGTGTGTAATGGGGTTTTCTGTAGATAAGTCCTAGGATGTTTTAGTTTAGATAGGATAGCACATGAATAATAGTTAAGGCACAGCACTGACATTGGGGCTGTTAAAACCTAGAAGCGTGGCATATTGAGAAATTCCGAGCGTACAAAGAAGGTATCTTAACGGCTTGTCACTGGGGAGAGATTTCCACAGTGCGTTGAGAGCGGGTTGGGTGAAGTTTCTGCAAGTGAGCGCGGAAGAGAGGAGTGTCTGACGAACACGGGATACATCCTCCCAGGAGAGTCGATCCGGATCCAGATGAGGGAAGATATAGTAGAGGATGTCTTGCACATCCGACAACGAGGTAGTACTAGTTGTTGAGATGGGGTCCATCTGCAAGATCAGGCGAACGGTAAGTGCGAGACGAATATTTAGGCTGAATAGCCACGCAGCTGACAGTACTGTAGTGAAGGGCGCGTCAAGGGGTATCGCCTGTTAGTGTGTGTTCCACACTGAGCTCTATAGGTGATAGTGATACAGTAGTCAGGAAGAAGAACTGCAGAAGATGAGTGTTGGAATTGATTTCGCAATGAATCCTATCCGACGTCGTCCGTTGACTAGCGCTGACCGGTGCACCGGCCCGAACCCGCCATGTGACTACTTCTCTTCAGGCAACTCAACGAGCGCTTCGAATTCGTGTTCTCGGTAAGATTGACCCAGAGCACAACCGACCACTATGTCACAGCGTTACGGAGCACGTGATCCGGGCGCTTTGGCTGCCGATCTCAGACTTATCGCCAGCGAAATAAACAAATCATCCCCACACAGGCTCTGCGAAGTCTTTGGACCTTGCCCTTGCTTTGATATTGACGTGTGCACAAATTACGCGACTCTATTTTCGCTTCATCAGATGACAGGGGATGTGCCTGAAGTTCAGTCGCTCTACCCTGGGTTTATGGGCGAGTTGAGGATATATTCTGAGTATTAGACCTAGAAAATACTAGAAATGAACCCCAGATA
Source organism: Ganoderma lingzhi (assembly GCA_026283605.1). NCBI lineage: Eukaryota > Fungi > Basidiomycota > Agaricomycetes > Polyporales > Polyporaceae > Ganoderma > Ganoderma lingzhi. The sequence goes on from JAPJYM010000009.1 coordinate 1,600,249, forward strand.
ATCTCTGTTTGGCCAAGCTCGTAGGGAGAACGCAGAGGAGTTTACGGTCTCTTGGTCGCAGACAAGTGCCTTAAGCGCCTCAGGCGAGATAACCCGAATCGGACTTATGCTGAGACGCCCATGCCCCTCGGGCAAAGCGGATGCGTATCTACTTTCCAACAGCCCCCTAAATCGAAAATCGAAAACCGTAACTTTGTAGGACTCATGTTGGTCCACGAAGTTACGGTTTCTGATTTTTGATTGAGGGACGCAATCCTGAGCCTATAGTTTTCTGAGGTTTCTTCCCCGCCAAAAGTGACCAAGTGTGACGAATTTTGACCACGTGATGTGGTTGGTTGTGCTCTGGGTCAATCTTACAAGCTTACTGACGACTGCATTTCACCTATCTCTACAGCGAGTACGACTTCTACCTCTTCAACACTAAGAAGGGGAACATCACGATCACGATCAAGGTTTCGCCGTCCCTCAACAGCTTGGGAGACGACCGCCCTCTGGCGTTGGCGCTCCAAGTCGATAGCGGGCCGACCCAGACGAACCATTTCGTACCCAAATCCCACCCCGGCTCCTTGCCCAGCCCTTGGTGCGGGAACGATGGGTGGGTCGCGAACAGCATCATCGACGTGCAGTTCACGTTCTCCGTCGGCACTGGCGCGCACACCCTCAAGGTGCGTTTCACGGGACTTTCAATGGATGAATGACATTCACTAACACGGGACTCCTTTACAGGTCTGGATGATCGAGCCGACTGTCGTCATGCAGAAGATCATCATCGGTAAGTGTACATGTGGAACCGTCCCTGTGGTGGTGCGGGCCTCGCTGACCGATTGATTGGCAGACACGGGAGGATTGAAGCCGAGTTACCTCGGTCCCCCGGAGAGCGTCTTCGTGTAAGGTCCTCATCAACGCGTGTTCTCGATATACACCTCGCGGTAATCAGGCGGTATTATTTGAAACATATTCATATACGAATACTTACGTGTAGCACGAGGACTGTCACCTTGTCGACGGTTTCCTCGTCTCGCTCTCAGCTTTTGCCATCCAGCCTATGCTCCCGTAGTCTTTCCTTGTACCCACCCACCCGCTCATTTGGTTCAATCGCTCCTTGTGTTTAGGTCCTATTGCTGTGGCATGGTTCATTATCAGGTTTTTATTTGGTTTTTTGAATAATATAAATATATACACAGCTGTCGCTCAAATGTTTCGTGCAAGCACTGTTTAAGGGAAGCAAAGCCGAGACGGTTGTACTAGCTAGGCCGCCAAGGTCCAAACGCTCAAGGGGAACGACGGCCTCCGGCCCGCTCAGTAAGTGCTCCGGAACGTGCACCTCTACTCGACATCAGAAGGAGGGTTCCAGCTCCGAAGTGAGTTAAGTAAATGAATAGCGGCAAACGGAAAGATATGCTTGATCAAATCCCGAAACACCTCCTCCGAGTGAGACGTATCCCACCGAGACCCCTCGGGACAAAGAATGGTGTCTACCCTCAACTCGTGCAGGCGATGTGGCGTCGTGGAGGGTATAGCTAGAGTGTCTACCGACGCGTCGATATCGATCTTCACCCTTGGGATGCGAAGCGAGCGAAGGCGGGGGCAATGACGGGCGAAGGACACGAGGGACTCGAGCCCCGCATACTGGATAAGACCGTCGTTTCTGCCGAAGACACAGCCATCGAGGTTGAATGCCTCGAGGTCCGGCCATGCTTCCGCCATCCTCCAGAAATCCGCGGACGAGTAGGGTACGATGGGGCCAGGGAAGTCTAGCGATATCTCGCGGAGGGTCCGCAGAGAGAGGAGGGGTTCGATGAGTTCGGCCAGCGTGGCGTCGGGATCCGTATCGCCTCCTAGCTGCCGACATCTCCAGCGGAACGCCTCGAGGAAAGGGAATCGCCCACTGGTAGATGGGACAAGGAACTTAAGGGGATCGATGCGGAGGTTGCCCGAAGACTCGATAGAAAAGATGCGTAATTGAGGAGCATGGATATCTAGACGGGTGATCAGAGTGTGGGGATCTGAGTGGCCTAGCTCATAGTCGGAGACTATGGCGAGACTGCGAAGGGATTCAAATCGCACAGGGGTGTTAACCGATCTCGAAAGGCGAATGGAGAGGTGCTCGAGATCAGGGAGGGAAGCGATAGATGTGAGATTGTGTGGGTGGACCTCGGCATCGATCTTGAGATGTCGCAAGCGCGGGAGAGATTGTGGCAGTGAATCCAAATCTACTGGGGAGCATCGCACGACCACGATGCATAGCTTTTCGAGGTTTGGAGCGGACGAAAGGGCGGATGAAAAGGAATCCCTGAGCTTTGATTCGTCTTCCATGCCCACTCGATCGAATCTCATGCTAAGGTCACGGACGGACGGGCTCAGCAAGCGCAATGCGTCCATGTCGACTGGTCGATGAGTCTCGAGGCTGGAGAAGGTCATAACTTCCAAGCGTGGAAGTATGGGTGTGCCGCCGAGGATAGTTGATATTCGATACCAGAACGCGTCCTCCTGCGACGTCGCAGGTTCTGGTTCGAAGTCCCAGCAGTCCCGAGCGAACGGGTCGACAACGATCCTTCGCACGAGAGAAGAGTACGCTTGAAACTTCTTCCAGCCCATTTCGAGGGTCTCGGCTCCTTCGCAGAGGTCCTATCCGTTAGGATATTAGCATCGCAGATGACTTATATCGGGTAAATAAATACACATGCCCATTTTGGCTGCTGCTTTGCGATTCCGACGACCCCTAGTAGGTGCCTCAACGGGCCATCGTTGGGAAGAGACCTCCACAGCACAGAGAGAGCCGGTAGAGTGAAGGTGCTGTGCGCCGTTGCCAGCCGAACCAAGGTCTGATGCACAGAAATTGAAGGATTCCAGTAAGGATCGGGGTCGACATAAGAGTCAGGATCAAGGTTCGAGACGATGCAGTGGAAGATATCTAGGATGGCTGCTGGAGAGTGCAGTGTCATACTGCACTGTTGTCGAACAATGCGCAGGGTAGTGGTACCAAGCGGAAAGTATGGCAAGGCAGGATCAAGTACGAACCCCTTTAACAATGAGCATCGGCCGCTCGTGTTCAATGGATCCGATGTTCACCGGGAACGAGGACCCCGTTCTGCCGCTCAGTAGAGTCATGGCCACACAAATAACCGAAAAGCTCCCACGAATTGTCAGGCTTTCAGGACCTGGAGGTGTCATGGACACCGCCCACGACGTCGACGACGTAGCTCCAACTAGCGCCGTAAACTTGGGCATGGCAAGCACTTTTAATTCCTCATGGTTAATGAGAACCGCTTTCACGACCTTTTCGCAGAATAGAAAGTAATCAATTGGGCTGCATATCATCAACAATGGCAAGAGTCAAGCTAGAAATACAAGGATGATCGGACGTACAAAGCGTGGACATATAACACCGGGTCGTGATACACTTGCACAGCTCTACATCTTGTCAGCGCCGTTCACGTTCTCGATCTCAGTCGGTGCAGTCTTCTCGTCTTCCGCGCCGGGAAGCGGTGCCTTGCCTTCAGCGCGGCTCCGCTCCGCCTCCTCCTTCATGCGCCGGAAGTTCTCCTCCTCGTCCCACACGAACGGGCTCTTGCTCATGAACAGGTAGTCCATCTCTTCGAGCGTCCGGTTCGCGGTCTCGGGGTAGAACGCCCACACGAGCGGGATGCTCAGGAAGTTGATCGCGCCAAAGATGTGCAGCGTGTTCTCCCCGATACGGTTGAACATGACCGGGTTCAGGAGCGTCAGCCACCCGTTGCCTGCCAATGCCCCGCGAAAACAAGCACACACGCATCAGTCCAAGTAGAACAACAGCTGAGACTCAGACGAGACGCACCGATCGACCAGCCGAACACCCCGAACGCGTTCCCCTTCGCGCGCACCTCGAGCGGGAACGTCTCGGTGGGGTACACCCACGGGATCGTGAGCCACGTCGCCCCAAAGATGAACGTGTACAGGAACACGAACAGCGCCGCCGCACCGCCGTACTGCGCCGCCTTCTCCGGGTGGTCCTTGAGCAGCCGCGCGAACGCGCCCGCGAGGATGAGCGAGATGCCTTGGCCCACCGCGCCCCACCAGAGACCGACGCGCCGCCCGAGGCGGTCGATCGTCGCCACCGCGAGCAGGGTACTCAACATGTACGTAATCTGTTACCGCATGCGTGCACGCGCACCGACGAAAAAGGTCGGAAAGCGTGGGCGCGGGCGCAGAGCGGGGAGATCAGGACGTCAGCATATGGCACGGCCGAGAAGCAAGGCACGCGAAGCGTGTGGGAGGACAAAGCACAAGGGGCCTGGAGATGGAAGTCCCGCTCGGAGGCAGAAGAAGGGAAGGTGTGGGATGGGGAAATGGAAGAGGGTACTCACGTCGTTGAGGCCGGACAGCCACTGCGCCTTGCGCGCGCCGTAGCCGGCTTCGGCGAAGATGGTCGGCGCATAGACGGTGATCGCGGCAATGCCCACCCATCTGCAGCGTATGACGACAGTTAGCTCATTGCGACGTAAAGCGTCAATGGAATCAAGAGATGGGAAGGGTTCATAGCAAGCGAGACGAAAGACGCACTCCTGGACGATCTGGAGCCAGATGGAAAGCTGGACGCGGCGGGCGACGTGCAGACCGTTATCGTGGAGACCGAAGAACATGGAGATGTACGAATTGCGCTCCGAGTGCTCCTTCTCGAGGGCAACATTCGCGACGATGTCCTCGTATTCGCGCGAGGCCTGAGGCGCCTCGGCACTCTCACTGTCCGAGCGCAGACGGCCAAGGATCTCGCGCGCCTCGTCGAGGCGGCCCATCTTGATGAGCCATCGAGGGGACTCTAGATGACAGAATCAAAGGTGGAAAGTTGCGCATTAAGTCAGCATGACTCCACATGTGCCCTGGGGGGGGGGGCATCACGTACCAGGCATCCACGGAATACACGCCTATGATAAAGCTAACGTGAGACCGACGAAGACGTCATCACCACACCAGCGTGATAAAAGAGGCTTACCATAAACGCAAGCACAGGCAGGATTTGGAACGCGATCGGGAACTGTGCAAAGGCAAGACGCCACCGTTGAGTTCCCGTTTGTCAAGTGGCGTTTGGTGCAGCGCGCGTTGTAGGTAAGTAGTACGTACCCTCCAGCGCACCTGGGACGTGCCGTCCCCGATGAAGCCCAGGCCGAACTCGAGCCAGTACGCGACGACAACGCCGAAGATGTTGAGAGTGAACTCGCTCGCGATGAACGCCCCGCGCGACGTGTGCGTCGCGACCTCGGCGCTCCACACGGGCACGATCGCGTTCAGGTGCCCCGTCCCGATGCCGTTGATGACGCGCGCACAACACATCCTGCGGGCGAAGGCAGCGGCGTTAGCTCGAAGAGCCTAATGGATCGTAGGAAGCAAGAACGAAGTAGAAGGGGGGTTCTCGCGTGGGGCCCAGGGCGCGAGGGGTGCCCGGGCCCACAGCGGAGATGCGGGGTGTGACGCTCCCTGGGTCGGGCGGATCGCGCTTCAAGGTTTGCACCCTGCGACTACTAGCGAGGAAAATCGCCTTCCAGAGTCGCGCGTCCGCGCTGTTAGGTGGGCTAGACCCGCGAGCGCCCCGTCAGTGAAACTATCGCAGCTGTCGCTGAGTGGGCGTAACTGCGCGATTGACGTCTGGATGGTTTTCGCATCCACTCCCGCCGGGTGTGCGAGGCGCCATCCATGCAACCCTATGTCAGGGGACAGCACGAAGGCGCTAACCATGGGACAGTTCCATAGAGGCGTAACGGACATGCGGCCGTCACTGATGGAACCTTCGCACCAAACTTACGTCCGAGATGGTTCTAGGGGTGACGATGCTGTAATGCGGATACCTGGAAGGACACCACTAAAAACGCGCCAGACTCACCATGCGAGGTTCTGAGCCGAGCACTGGAGGGCAGCCCCGAACAGCACCCAAAGACTCCCCTGCAATTTGGAGGATGACGTAAATCGCGGTACTTGTGTGCCATAAGAAGTCAAGGACATACCAAAATCATAGTTCTGATACGTCCAAGCCTACAAAGCAGACGTTAGCGCACATAACAAAACAGAACTATGAGGAACTCAGCTACCTGTCCCCGAGAACGCCGCCGATCAGACATCCTAGCAGTGTGCCGAAGTAGTATATGCTAACAATCCCGCCTTGACGCGTTGGTTCCGTAATATGTGCTACATAGCCTTCTGAGGGGCCTTCATACCTGTATGCTAGTCATGAATGTCGTGAACGTGATATGAAATTAAGGAGACTTACGTAGAATATCCTATCTTCATTACTCGAACGTAGTCTGGGGAAGTGTTGACGCCTGGAAGTCACACTTGGCAAAACGCACAACTGGAGGTCGTGAGACAATACTCACCTCCCATCATGCCTTGGTCATAACCGAAGCTGAAGCCAAAATGAGTCCACAAAACGGAAGCGAGGTAACAATACACTCACAAGAAGATCGCCATTCCAGCGACAGCATTGATAGTATAGTACAGTCTTCTTCCTGTGAGCGTCTTTGCCATCTTATGCGAGGTGTTGTCGTGCGTAGCGTGGCCAGGTTCGTGAGAGACGAAAAAAAGTTCCGGCGCAGCGCCGTGGGTGTGGTGAACGTCGTGAGCGTGCAAGGATGGTTCCTCAGACAGAGGGAGCCCAAGCATCTCGGTGCCGCAGCTGGAGCCTCTTAAATGCCTGAATGGCCGGGTAGAACCGCCTGCCGCCATCACAGCTCACGGCGACGAGTGTGAACTTCATCTGGCAAGAACACCTGCGCGAGCTCGTCGCTGCCGTTCGCGGGCAGAGGTGGAGTCCTGTGATCATGGTTCCTCGAGTTCGCACCCTTCGCTTGTGGCAAGTTGCCGTCATGCACGCCCTTTTACACGCCCGGTCCGCTCCCCCGGGAAACTTTGCGCTCTCCGGCGGGCTTTGCAGCGCACATGAGGGCGCACCCGAGCGCACCCGGCGGGTCTCCGTCAGGCGCAGCGTATTGCCCAGCTGGTTGTCCCGGCTGGCAGAATAGTAATCGCGTATTGTTAGGGAGACAATAATATTGTGCCGTCTGTCGTCCGCGGACCTATTCGGTGGTCGTCGCTCGTCGCTCGCTATGAATGACGTGCCCAGTGCCCTGAGCCGGGGTGCCTTGGACGTCAGAGTAGTTCAACGTTCGTCCTTCTGAAAAACTGCATGAGTTCTTGGTGCTCGGGACTTGTGTCGGCGGAACGGCAGAGGGTGATGTCTTACGTTTGGTAAAAGTTGAACCTGGGCGCCAGCTATCCCAGCCGGCCGACATCTCGCTGCTGGAGCCATCTCTGGCGGGCATATGACGTCGATGGTGCTGCTAGTTCGCAATCAGCGCGCGGTCATCGGTACGTTTTGATGGTCCGAGTCGACAAGAGGAGCTGCTGTTGAGGACGATCGTCGTGGCCTTAGTGTGAGACGGAATTCATCCCAACTCCATCGTCTCATGGTCAGGGTGCAGGACTGAGTAGGTGCCAGTGGAGATCGTGGTGCTTGTGCGGTTCGAGAACATGGTGAATTTTGACTAGGAAAATTGACTGGGAGAAGTGGGGGATTGGGAGTCTCAGATCTCAGTCATCGCCCAGACTCCAGAGCATTTCGCTGGACTCGGCGTCTAGAACCTCTGGGCGTCTGCCAGCGATGGAGGAGGGCGCTTACTGTATTCGATAGTACTACTCCCTCCCAGCTGCTGCTCTCAGACTCCCATTTCTCTTCGCTGTCTTCTCTTCCATTTGGCTGTCATCAACGTGAACTTCTCGTACATGCGACTTCTGCGTACTAGGATGGACTATTGCCTTCAACGATGAGGGATGGGAACACTTCTCATGCCTCAAGATACGTGGCAAGTCAGTGGGTTGGCTTCTGGTGACCCCATTCGCACCCTCAAAAATTGCATACCTTGCAATCTTGAGAACGTCCACCGGACGCAGCCCGGGTATATGCAGGTGAGCAGCACGTCTGGTCATCTTCTGATTCATGCTTTGAACAGCGAAGACGCTTTTCAGGAACGTTCGATGGTTCCACCCCACGATCTTCTGCCGTCGCTTCTTGCACACAAGACATGTATCCACGACTCTGTTGGTATTGACATTAAACCACATTTTAAGAGGCCAGGTCTTTCTCTACGGCTTTCTCGGGATTATAGGCCCTTTGGTGAAGAATATTTGCCCTTTTTTATCGGCCAGGCCATGTGTCCGGCGAGGTCGTCGAAGTAATGGCAGGAGCAAGGCCGATCCGTACCTCCGTTGGAGCTCAATACCGAACTGTAAGTCCTCTTGTACTTCTGAGCATTGCTATAAACGCCCTATCAGGCAACTTTTTTCACCGGATGCTTCTTCAGAGTAATAAGCTCGCAGTTCTCCCGCTTACCCCTGGAAGAACTCATTGAATACTTCGACGATGCACTCCCGTTCCTTTGCCGATGTGAGCGCCCAACTTACTCTCGAGCTTTCGTTCCCGGGCTCAGCACGGGCACAGTGGTTGGCTAGCGTTTGCCGATGGCGCAGCCTAAGCAGCCAACTGAGTACCCGAGCCGTAAGTTGTGCCTTAGTCGAACTCGCCCCAGATCCGTTAGCCGCTCTCCCGACAACTTCGAGTTTGGTTAAACGCGCGAACCGACTCCTCATCGACATCTTTCCCAACCCTGGATTCGATTTGACATAACCAGCCAATATCGCTTTCGGCGAAACAACGCTGGTTAATAATAACATATACTGTCTGGCTATGTCAGGTTCCCCGGCCTTTCTGCTTGTGTTCCCCAGACTTTCCGTCTTATGGCCCACTCCATCCCGACCACCAAGTTCCTAATCAGTTCCCGGGTCGTGTAGCGAGTCGATGCACGTAGAGTCCAGAAACAAGAGAGATCCTCCAGACGGATCTATGTTGCTGTCTGTACCACTGATCATCCGTGCTAGTGCCTGACTCACAGCACAGAGTTGACGAGCGACATGGTGTGTCGTCTCGTGCCGGAAACTTCTCGGGACGCTGACTTTTGTCCCGTACTTCTTCAGGTATATCCAGAGTAATGGCCATTCGACTGGGCAATAAAAGGTTTAGAACCGAGTGCCAGCGGTGCCTGCGAACAGAACGCATCGTTGCGCAATCCGTACATCAGTCAAAGTTGCCCGTTCGCCTCCGAAACGTTCAACATGGCCACAAATCACGAGGCCCAATCGAAGTTTTGTGTGCACGCTGGCAATGGTCTAGCCAGCACTCAACGTACTCAACCTTCTTCTTGGTCCCCATAAAAATTTGCAGCGCCACATGACGCCACGACTGACCCCTGTTTGAATGAAGAGTGTTCCAACCTAGTTTCGCTGACGACGCCGATCCTGGGGACTGACACCCCGAAACTGCCCAACGTCAGCCATCGTCCCTGCAAATCGTCTCGCTCTAGGTCGACGACCCCACAGCCGGCGGCACGACATCGAGCATCTGACGTTCGCCGAAGGGTCCCCCTATCGCTGCCCGTGCTTCTCTTGCTCAGCGGCGAGCGACTCCTGGCCACCCATTGTCCGCTATAGGCAGCCGCGAGCTATTTTCCCCACCCCGTCTCACACATCCGCGATTCCTGTGCGCTACGTGGAGATCGTCCCCCATCGAGTACTCGCTCTTCCCTGCCCTCTCGCGCAGCGGTGGGACAGCCCAGCAATCGCTACACTCACGGGGGCTGCTGATCTCGATGGATCGTGCAGCGTGCCCCGCGTTCTCATGGCCGGCGCCTGCCCCCTTGGCGAAGGCTTGAAACTTGTGCGTACCCGGGAAGAAGAGCAGGTGCGATCGCCCTGTGGCCGGGCCTGCGAAAAAGCTTGCGTACGCCTCTTCGACTTGGAACCTGCCCGCTCGCCACAGCATCTTCAACTCGAGCTCGCGGGAAGGTATGTTCCCCCGCGCCTTCGCCATTCCCATGCTTTCGAGTCTGACCACACCGCATGCCCTCCAGGTCGCGCCTGACATGGACAAGCCCACGACGTGGTTAGGTCCCTAGGCCTCTCACGGCAGAATCCCTGAGCTCGAGCGCTTCCACTCCTTCCGTCACTGGAATACAGTTAGTAGGCCTGCCCCGCGCAGCCCTTCCCAGAGCCAGATCCAGCTCTCATTGCGCGCGGGTGCACTCGCACCGCGTCGATATCTAGCCGACAGGTCAGCCGTCGCCCATCCCATTCAGTGCGAGGCGCCCGCGAAGTTCCAGGAGCCCAGCGCGACCCGCAATGATCAATCAACTGCCCCTGCCTGGGGGGTGAATGTGGGCCGTCCGCACGCCTCAAGGCCAGGGCGTGTATTCTATGAATCCATCGAAGGCCGTCCGTCCGCTCGCGCTCTGAGCTAGCTGCACAACGAGGCGGTGGAGTTGGGCTGCTGACTCTGACTCGTCCTCAGGCTGTCCGAGTCTCAGTCCATGGCCGCTGCGTTCCATGCCGTGAGGGTGCATCTGCGAGCATCCACATTCGCAAGCGCTAGCGGTCCCCGGCGGCGCGCGTCCGGGGTCAGACCCCTGAACGCGACTGCTCGCATCCGTCATTCGCGCTCCATCGGGGCCCCGCCCTTCTCGGGATTCGTAGCCGGTGTCGCTGCCGCTGCGAGCCTCGAGGCGTGCGTGGCGTCGGCCCACACACCGCAGCTGGGCAGCTCGCGCGTGCATCACTATGTACTTCCAGTGTGGGACCACTCGATACAGAGAAGGTGTCGGAGCGCGTCAAACCTCCACGGAAAACTCGCACTTGGCGTAGACGCATCGTGCACCGTTACTGCGATGGCACCGCTTCCCCACTCCGCGTCGCCTCTCGCCCTCCTGTGGACTCGTTCGTGCTAGCGGCGGCGCTCAGTTCATCACCGCCCACGCCCCTCGCAGGCTGCCGCGATTACAGTAGCCCCGCGTCGTCGCCATTTCGCCTCCCCCATGCTCGTGTCTGCTTATTCGCACCCACGCCAGGAACTTACAGCGCGTCGTGGCGTTGCTGGAAGCAAAACGTCGATGCAGATCTGAGCTCGCTCTCGGAGGCGCGGTGGCGTGGCGGATCGCCCAATCTCCCATCGTGCATCTGGCCCTCGAGGCTCGCTCCCGCCAAGTCCGCCGCGTCTGCGTCTGCGCTCTCCTGTGACGCGCTCGCGTCCATGGACCACGACGATTGCATGACCGGACGCGAGATTCGGGGACAGATTCAGATGCGGCAACGCGCGCGCGCGAGAGCGAGACAGAGAGACAGAGATCTCGCAGCTGGACCCTGAGGGTGCGAAGAGTGCCTGCGCGTCCCCCCTCCCCCAGTCCGCGTGCACGTGATACATCGCGTCCAAGGCACGCCCCGATACTTACCTCGACGCGCACCCACGGCCACGCTCTCGGTGATGAAGCGGTCCTCGGGATCGCTCGCAATCGCTATCAGACTCGCCCCGCAGGATCTGCGGGTGCGGCTATGGGTCGATTGTCGGTGTCATCGTCAAAACCAAAGCGATGTGATTGAGGAGGCTCTGAGATGCGCGATGGCGATGCCCGGCGCGTCCACAACGTTGTCTGCAGCTGTTTCTATGTCTACTCGTCTCTCTCTCCCTGTCTCCCCGCAAACATGCACGTTCTTGTTGTTCTGTGACGTTACCATGCGCTTCCGGACGTCCTTGTCCTTGGTCCTCGTACTGCATTCCTGTCATATTCGGTGGGAACGCCGAACGAACGCGTCCTTGGATCGCAATACGAGTGGAGCACTGGGCGGACCAGCATCTGCCAGATGCACCTGCGCCATGCAACGTTGTGGCCGGGAAGCGCGGCGGCGTGCTTCGAAGTTCTGGTGAGGAACACAGAAAGTGCGGAAAATGATGGGATGCGTGCCCAAATGTGGCCCCGTGAGTCGCCCGTTCACCAATCACGACAAACAGCCTCTCACAGCGCCGTCCGCAGGCATGTAGGAATGGGCCCTGCCCCCGCTCGCTTCCCGGCTTCCGCGCCCCGTGTCCTGGTCGAACGTTGAACGTTGAACGTTGAAGTTCTACACCTTCTGATCCTGCCGTCCGTCCTACCAACGCTGGCAGCGACAGACGGGATCGCAGGTGCCACCGCGTCCCGAGCTGTCGACTTTTTCTTTTTGGCCTGGCGATTGGCTTGGGCGGGTGGGTCGGCCATCTAACAAGAATGTGGACTGGGCCTCGCGTCGCGCCGTCGACCATAATCCGATGCTCGGCTTTGGCTGAAAGTCGCAATCAAAGATGCATACCCGCGAGCTGCTCCGGCTAAGTACTACGGTCTGAGTTCTGGCGTCCTATCCTATGTTCGTGGAGGATCCCGGACGAGAACGCTGGGAAGCCACGCCAGCGTGTCGAGCCGCCCCCGTGGTCCTGGGTCTTGATGCTTGACTTGGGGGAAGCTCGACGGCGAGTCATGGTCATGTGTGCCCCTCCGCCGCGTCCGAAGGCGGGGAGGAGTTCGAATGTTCAATGTTGTTGCGCAGGGTGGGCAGGCCCTGGGCTATACGCGTACGCAGCTGGTGTTCGCAAGCTCCTCGACTCTCGACCGCCACACTTCGCTGGACCGTTGGCCGCTCCCGCGTTTCCCTCGACCTCGTCTCCGTGCCACCTAGGCCCTGGACCGCTGGACCATCGTCACACGGCCGAGAGCGGCCTTCCGAGCGCGGGGTCGGACTTGGGAGTTACGTTAACGTTGGCGGGGTCGAGGCCCGTAGCGAAGGCTGGGGTATATTGCAAGGTTTCTGACGCGCGCGGATGCGCTGCCATGGAACTTGGGGGGAAGGAGGCGTGTATACGTACTTGATGGGCGCGTGCCGGAATGGAGAGAAGTTGAACTGCCACGGCGGGGATTTCCAGATTTTCGACGGCATAAAAGTGAACGAAAAGGGATTACTCGCGATTAACTTTTCTTTTGCACGTGACGAAAAGGAGAAAAGTCGAGCCAAAAGGGGAAGGAAGTTATCCTTTTGGGAGACTTTTGTGCCACTTTTCTCCAATTCTGTCACGTGCAGAGAAAAGTCTTTCACGGGTAATCCCTTTTTATTGCCTTTTCTCCCGTCGAAAAGGGCGGAATCCCTGCCGTGTGCGTCTGCTGCTCCGGATCCAGTGCTCCTCCACAACGCGTCCTCAACTTCCGAATATGAATACATACGGTGCATCATAGTGCATCATCTGAGAGCCCTCGTCGGGCGTGCGTGCATGCACCCGCCTTCGAACTCCCAGCCCCCGAGGCCTCCGACGTCCATCGCTGTGCGCTGTCCACACTGCACAGGCCACCAACTTGCAAGTGAGTCCCCACCACTGTAAGTGCCGATGTCCGAGTGGACCGTTTTCTTACCAATCCGCCCATCAGCGTAGGCCCGGAAACAGGCGAGATGGACGTTCATTTGAACGTCGCGAGTCGCGACATCAGAAACCTGCCGTGCTCTGGCTGTGTGCGCTCAGCGCTGCCGCTGGCTGCGTGCAGCATGCCGTGGGCAGAGGGTTGCTTGGTAGGCGATCTTGCCGTTCTTGGGAGGCCAGCTTGTGGCGGGATCGGCCTCGAGGCGCGTCTCGTGACGCGCCGGTGCGTCAGCGGCGTGGGTTGCTAAGTGTTCTTGCCAGGTTGCCTTGTTCTCCCTGGCTGGGCAGCAGGCGGACGGACGGGTGGCTGCTGGTCAGACGGGCGAGGGGCGAGTGATGGCCGGCTTCAACGATGGCGGTGGCGGCGACTACTTGCGTCGGGCGTGCGGCCCGGCTGGCGGGGCGCCGGCAAGCCCCGCGGGCGGATCGGGCAGGTGCGGCTCCTGGGACGAGGCGCGGGTTCGGACTTGTCGCATGCAGCGTTGGCTTGAGTGTGGAGGTCATCAATGTGGCGGGTCGGAGGCGGCACGTACGGAGGGGCCTGCAGATCGAGGAGGAAGAACGTGGGCGAATATTTAACGCGTGGTATTGACTCCACTCGCGGATGGAACATGGAAAATGGAGAGCGCGATGTACATGTCAAATGCGGCAATTCTCCAGGTTGACGTCGACAACAGAACCGGGCCACACATCAATCAGAGCGTTGGGGCAGACATCCGGCAACGAACAGGTGTCGGTGGGAGTGGGAGTGGGGATGGTAGTGGAGAACGGGCGACTATACGTGCAGAGCGAGCGGACGGTGGTGGTTCTGGGACGTACAGGAAGAGAGGAGGTGAAGGAGGCGGAAGCAGTCCGGGAAGAGAGGCTGGTTCTGTCGACTGGCGTGGATGCGAGATGTGGGTGGAGCACTGTGACTTTGGTAGCGGCCGGGAATGGCAGGAGTGGCCTGGGAGTGGACGAGCCGTGAAACGAGGACGGAAATGCCTGGACGGGGAAGGTCCAGCGCCCCACGGCCGGGGCGACGTCGGCGGAAAATGGTGCCTTTCATTCGAACCGCGTGCAGCAGAGGCCGAAAGAGTCATCATTATCCATAACACGTGTAGACTGCTAGCACGCCCAACGAGGCACGACCGCACCGACAGCGACCATTGGCGGGAGGCCATCATCTCCGGCGGGTCCGGGACGGAGGGCGACAAGGGCGAATAAACCAAGAGTGTTAGCAGAGCTGCAACGGGACGGTGGCGGAATAAGGACCAGGGAATAATGAACGTGCGCAAGACGAAATATTATTTGCATTTGTCGCGCTGTGCAGTCCGAGTCGGAGTGGCCACTGGCGCTCGGTCGGAGGAGGGAGCCCTATAACCGTTCTGTGATCCCTCGTCTATCTCTGCTTCCTCTTCCTGCTCCCGCTAACGCCCAGTCCATGCCCTCCATCCTCAACCTCAAGTTCAAAGTCGGTCTCTGCTATATGCGCACCCACTGCTCCTCCTGCTCACTCCCCTCTCTCTCCGCGGCAGGGAAATAAATCCTTCGTCCCCTTCAGCAACCTTAGCGATGCAGATTCTCTGACAAAGACCTGGAAGGTCCGTCCACCCCATCCCATCCACCCCTTTGCGCCCTCTTAACCCCTCGAAAAATTTTCCAGGTCTGCACAAAGGTCGCTAGCTTCTTGGAGCAGGGACAGCGACTCGAGAACTTGAGCTGGAGGCTATGGCATCTCCAGAATCTCATGGTCGACACCGACAATGCAAAGTCCAAGCGCGATTTCAAGAAGCTCTCCAAGTGCATGAGCGACAAGCTCGACAAGGAGAAGGGCAGGTGCGTTTTCCGTTTTTTCCCATCCATTTTCCCCTCCCCTTAACGCGACGACACCCGTCGTTAGGAGCATTGAGGAACTCCAGGCGCCCGACTTCAAGCGGAATCACTCCACCGAGCTTCTCCAGCAGCGCGCCTCGAGAAGGAGCGCGAACGCGAGGCCAGCCAACATGGCCACCCGGGCACCATCCACCGCATGCAGTTCACCTTCTCCGTCGACCAGCCCTTTGGCATCACTGCGTCCACCGTCCCCGCCAAGAAACCCGACATGAGGCCTTCCTCCGAGTTCAAGGACATTTCTAAGCGCGGACGCCCAGCTACTCGTTCCACCACCGCTGCTGAGGAATTGGCAGCGACCAAGGACTGCAGCACCGCAGAGGACAAGGACCAACCCCTCACTCAGCGTGGCCGCAAGTCCGCTTCCGCCAAGGCCGACCCCAACAAAGACGACGTGTACCAAGCCGCTACCCTCCGCTTCCCCTCGCTTTTCTCTAACGACTTCGGCCCCTCCGCTCTCCTCTACCCCACGCCCACTGTTACGAACGCCATGACCTACGGGGAGGGTGTCGGATCCACGAATAACAACTCCGACGGCTTCAGCATCGTTCGCCCCACCATCGAACTCCCACTTGACGAACTCCTCAACGCCGACAGCCCCGGCGGCTGGTCTTCTGGTTTCCATCACCAGGAGACGCGGCAACCCGACCGCCTCGACTCTCAGGAAGACGTCGAAATGAAGGTCGCAACCTCCGATACGCCCTACCCGCCCCATGTCGCCCGGGCCGAGCCCGCCCACGAAGAAGAGAACCTGCTCAAGTCCGCCGCGCTTCGCAACGTCTCCGCGCTCAGTGCAATGGAGGACGTCGTCCCGCGGACGATCACCCCGTCGCGCATCGGCCCCAACTCGGGCCCGGGCGCGAACACGACGACGACTACGACCACCGGCAAGCGGCCGTCTCTGAGCGTGCGCACGCAGTCTGTGAGCACCCGCTCGACGGGCCCGTCTGCTACCCCGGTCAACACCTCCCAGCAAAACACCACCAGCAACTCGGCGCCCGGCGGCGTCAAGGCCGAGTGCTCGAACTGCGGCGCGACGCACACCCCCCTGTGGCGCCGGGGCCTCAACGATGAGCTGAACTGCAACGCGTGCGGGTTGTACTGCAAGCTCGTGCGTCGCGCCTGGCCTGGGCCCCCTGTGCTCTGTGTGAAGTCGCCACTGACGTATTACGTTCTTAGCACAAGCGCCCCCGCCCAAAGAGCATGCGCAACAACCACGGCGAGGGACGCGCGCAGGCGGCCCCTCGCCAGGAATCGCAGGAAGTTGTTGGTGAGCCTAGCCGAGCGCGCTTCGCGCTTCCATGCCGTTGTCCTTTCTCACAGGATGCGGCCCCAGCGCAATGCTACAACTGCCACACGACTGCGACTCCGCTCTGGCGCAAGGACGACGAGGGGAAGACCGTATGTAATGCGTGAGTAAACATCTGTTTTCGAAGCCCTGCCCAGCGCTCATCGAAGCTTTCCCTCACGCCTCCAGTTGCGGATTATAGTAAGTGTCCCACCTGCGCCGCGAATAGAATTCCGAGTACTGACGGCCAATATAGCTATAAGCTGCATGGGTCTGCACGCCCAATCTCCATGAAGTCGGACGTCATCCGCAAACGTGCACGCCATGACGCGCGCCGAGGAGCAGGGAACGGCTCCTCGGAGACCCCGCCGTCAGCGAGTCCGGGTGCGAGCCGCCGGGCTTCGCCCAACGTGGAGTCGACGCCCACGCTCGCGCCCGATTCGTCCACGCAGGTGACGTACGACCCAAACACGAACAGCGCGGGCAACAACATGGACTACCGCGGGTCGATGCAGTCCGAGCTTATGGGCGCGCTCGGCACGGGCGACATGCACTACGGCCACCAGATGTACAGTCATGCCTCGTACTTCCCCGGCCCGTACCACCCGGACTACCTGTCGTCGCAGTACAGCATCCCGAGCGACGCGCTGCCGTTCTCGTCTGGGGACACGTCCGACGCGGACTCGGTGTCGGACTCGCGCGCGAGCAAGCGCCGCCGCATGAGCAACGACTCCGCGTCCGAACCGCCGTCCTCCGCCGTCTCGTTCAGCTCGTACGCGGACTCGTATACGTCGGCGTCGTCATCTGCGTCGCACTCGCAGCGCTCCTCCGTCGACTTCCCCTACACACCGTACTCGTCCGGCTCGTTCAACATGCTCCGTGGGGGCTCGTGGCACCCGCCAATGCTGCCCCCTGGGGACAGCTCGCCCCACTTTGTGCACCCGCCGATGCTGCCGTCTGGGGCGGACGACTCGCCGATGTTCTTCCACCCGCCAATGATCCATGGTCAGGACGACACGGACGCGCTCTTCGCGGCGTACCTGCACCCGCCGATGCTGCCGCCCGACGACTCGCCGCCGATGAGCTCGCTCCAGCTCCACCCGCCGATGGTCCCGACCGAGTGGAAGATGACTGGTCACGGCGAGTACGACACGAACGCGATGGTCACGTTCTGATGCGCCGCCGGTCGCGATGATATGCCCCCTTCCTCCCTTTGTTGCCCGCCTATGCCCGTTTTTCCTTCGTATGTGCGCTGCCGCTCGACGCTCGATGCCTTCATGTCCCCCACGTTACCCCCCACCATCTCATATCCCCCCACCATGGACAGACGCGTAACGGACGATCCGCGATGTAGCATTTCCACCACCGTTCCCCATCCATCCGCTTTCGCGTTCAGCATCATCTCTATGATCTCTCTTATGGGCTTACGCGTAATATGTCTTCCCTTTTTTTTTCTCATTTTCTCCCTTGCTGTCCCCATTCCCTTCTGAGTTGCGATCTACACATCTGTTCGCATAGTCTGGGTCCCCGTCGACGTCGTGATGTTTTCCACAGCGCCTCCAGTCTCCCCACACGCCCCACGTAGATCGCCATCATCATGCTGCACTTCCGGTCCGTTGCATTGTCACTACCAGTCTCCCTGCTCGTGCTGCACCGTCATCCATCATCAGCATTTTCCTGTCTCTCTCTCCCACCCGCCTTTCTCTATTCCGTAGCTCGTTTTTCCTCGTCTCCGCCTCTCCTCGCTGTACATCCATCCTGCGCTTTAACGCAACAACTGTCACTATATCCATACGACCTTTCTCCCTCGTGCTCGTCTTCTCTCTTCCATCCTCTCTATCTCCTCTCTCTCTCTCCGCTCGGCTCCTTGCTCGGCTCCTCCTGCCGCATTCCTCACGCGCCCATCATGCCCGCCTACGACCCCCTATCTCTCATCTCCCTTCTCTTGATCTCTACCTCCCTCCCCTCCCTCCCTCTCCCTCTGTCGTAAAATTATTCTTGCAAGTAGGTGTACGAGCGACGAAGAAGCGCAGACGCGGCCCGCCCTGTCATCTGTACATACGATTCCCCACGGCCCTCCGTCTGACGCACCCACCCCCCACACCCACGCACACGCGAAGGGCTTCGCGTCATTCAAGCCCCATCAATTCCGAATAGATATTTATCCACTTCTTTTGCCTTCTTCTCCTGCGTGTGTTGCATTTGCCCGTCGCGAGCGGGTCACCGTCGATCTGTATGGTTCACGTAGTACTCAGTAGCCTTTCTTTGGTACCAGTGGTTCCGATGCTTTGGAATGTGTAATGTTCCGTATACCCTCCCCGGCCTCTCCCTCTCCCTCTCGACTGTGAATATTCGAATCGCCGTCTTGTCGGTCCCGCCCTTGTCGTACGTACGTAGTAGTATTTGCAACTGAATGCAAATAGTGTGTCGATAGCCGCTTTTTTCCAATCCCCACCCCACCACCGATCGCACTCGCCTGAGGTCTGCGTCCTTCGAATTCGAACATGTCAGCTTGAGATGAAAAACGCGTGCCCTTCTTGCAATCTTCCATGGGCAAAGACTGCATGCTTGCTCGCGTCATGCGCATGCGGGAGTGGCCGCGGTGGAGCTCGAGTGTGATACAGCTGTTGTTGGCCTTGGCCATGTCGCCGTTAACGTTGTGTCTTTGTAGCTTTCGGCCTTGCACATTTGCACCCCGCTCTACGGGACTGACTCGTCGAGGTTTACGTACGCCAGGACTCCATGCAGCGTGCTAATGACCTAAACGCGTGCACAGTCGCATTCGACGGTTGCGTTCCATCTTCCTGGGTTCGTACGTTTTTAGCGTGTGAAGCTCAAGTGCGATACTTCGGCCGTCCAAGTTCGGAGCTTTTCGAAGCCGTGCGCGGGAGTACGGGGCGGGCTCGCCTGCCACTTGTGGCGCAGTACTAAGTTACAGTAGCTATAGTACAGCTGTGCGTCGGCGGACGGAGCCGGTCGCGCGCGCGGCGGTGTGCGCTGGGGTTGCGGCCGATTCAGACTCGGGGGGGGGGGGTGATCGTCGGGTTGTTCGCGAAGGAAAGAAGAGTCGAAGCTTCGCGGGTATGCCAGGTGCGGCGGGGGTGCATGCCAGTGCCTACGGTGTGCGTGCGCGACGGCACGGGAGGCCCCTACTACTAGTACTACGGTCCAAGACCGGGCGAGAAGGGGGCGAGGACAGTCTGAGTGATTGGCACCGTGTTGAACGCGAGCCGAGGGCCGCGGCAGTGAAGCGCGCATGAACATGGCTGGGTGACACAGGCCGCACTGAACCTGCGCCATAAGCCAGGTGCGAGTGCACGAAAGTAAGGAATCGACCCCCCCAGTCTTAGACGCACTGTTAGACTCAGACGTTGCCGTTTTCAGCTAAACTCGACATACTTGCCACCTAAGTAGAAGGCTGGGGCGTCGCCGCCACAGGGTACGATGGTCGTCCTGCCGTCGTGCACCGCGATTTTTCTGCCAGCCTGAACCGCGATAGCGCCTCTGACGTCGACGTCGTGCGCGAGCGTCATTATTGCTGCACAGAAGGGACGCACAAGACATGGCGTAAGCATATCATCTCCCTCGGCGAAATGTGGCAGCGCTGTGGGAAGGAGCGAGTGAGATTGAGGCTTGAAGCCTGGGCGCGCGCGCTCCACGGTCCAGTCGGGGAATCGGGGACGCACCCTATCAACGATGCGCCGCCGGGCCCGTTCCTGAAGCCTGGAGCTTCGCAGTGGCGCATACACATACATCCTACATACATACAACGCGATTCGCGCGTCCTCGCAGTCGGTCCGAGTCCAAAGTCCGCACGTCGCGGTCGCTGCGTGTTCGCCTTCTAGTAGCTTCCCTCGCGCTCGCTCGCGCCGTTCGGCGATGCTTTGCACCTGCGCTCTCGAAGAGGCGTGCGCCGTAGGAAGAAGGGGGGGAGGCACGGGCGTGGCTGCGGGATTGCCCGCCTCGGATCGAGGAGATCGTCGGTGTGTCACCGTCAGTGCCGCCGTTCTCCCAGCCTGGCACGCTCACGGGGAAGGAGTCCCCAGGACGGCTGCAATTGTCAAGCCGGCCGGTCAGATCTACACTCTGAACCGTATCTGAAAAAGAGATAGAAGACGCACTGAGTAGCTATAGCTTGTGACGGAATGGGCGTCCGTTCAACGGGCACGGGGAAGTTTCAAGCGGTTTGCTGCAGCTGGCGGCTTACTGTAAACGGTCGGGCATGAATACGCGACTGCAGCTGGACCTATCGCTCGAGGGCTTACGCGTCGCCATCCAGACCTGTGCGAGTTCAATCCAGGCCGTTGAAGGAGTACAGGCGACTCGTGTAGCGGCACGAGTCGTCGCGAGTTGAGGCTTTCGCAGCGTGGGTCCCGAGGCCCTAGAAAGAGCAGAGATCAGCATCGAAGCTGAGAGAAGGAGTGGGGATTAAGGCGGCGCGCTATAGTGGGCGTGTACTTACTCGACGATTGAGTAACTTTTACCTGTATACAGAGCCCGACGGAAGCCGCAGCGGCTCGTCGGAATGACACGGGTAGTAGTAGAGTGCACATCTCTGGTCATGACTCCGCACGTGTGGCGCTCCGCCAGCCGGTCGCGCGAAGCAGCATATGTTTATGTTTCACCCGCAGGTCGTCCGGCCAAACTTCCACCGCCATAACAATGCAGCCCGAATGTCGCACAGCGTACGGACTTAGATTCATTCATATGTAAAAGCATGTGTCCCCGGCTTCCCCGCCCTGATTGCCAGAGCGGCTGTCGCTAATTCCACCGACATAGTCTCAGAACTCGCAGCAGCGTGCCGGGGGGGGGGATATGAACTCACAACTTCGGGTCGACAGCCACTGCGACCCCCGTGTACAATCAAAGCTGAAGCTTGGGGAACGGAATCCTAGGGCCGTTCGATTCAAGGCGCTCACGCGCTGGGGCGCGAATCGAGCTGCAGTTCTGAGAGAGTACGAGGACGAGGATCCCGTCTAGCAGTAGTACGGAAACGCCAGAGTGCGGGTCCCACGGCATGCGGCACGCCTGCTGCAGTGCTCGATCGGCGGACAAGTCTGGAGGACCTGCGACTTGCCGTGTTCAGGTGCTTTGCATTCGCAATGTACCGTAACCGTTGCACGTCCGAAGCTTGACGACAGCCTGTGAGTGTGCAAGGGATATACGAGCATCAGGATCTCTATCTCCGAACGCCATAAATTGAGATTGGTCAGTGGCGGGCCCCCAACTCGAGGTACGGAAATGGGAGGACGCACCCGCTTGCGCCGACTTGCGATTGTTTGTCGGGCTCCGCCATACTGTTGTGATCATGAACACGGCAGACCGGTGCGGAGGCGAGCTTCACTGCTCCACACTCCACAGAGACGGATGGGCGTTGCGGACGCACCTGCCAACGAACTCGACAATTGCCTGATGACGCGGCCTGCGATCATTCATGTTAGCTCAAGCTTGGCTCGGGCAGCTGCAGAGTTCACTCGGAGTCCACCCAACGGATATGTCCAGGTGACCGCTCAGGTGCGATCCTCGCTATGCGTGCCACACCTGCGTCTGCGGCGCGTTGTCTTGGAAGAAATAATCACCCCTCTTGGGTGCTGCTCCCGTGTCGTTTTGCTCCGTCCAGCGACGTCCCGTTATCGCAGCCGAAATACTTGCGGGGATCTGCGCGGGTAGATACGAGACGGGGAGGCACCCGGCGTGCTGCTGGACAGGCCGTCAGTCCTCCTCCGGCATCGCGCAGCGTGTTGGGAGGCAATGGCCGCGCCCGGTGTCCTGGGTCGACTCGACATCATGCATCAGACGGCCGGGGCCGCTTATTCCTGCAAGAGAAGGAGGGGCTCACAGATGTGGGACATGTCCATATCAAATGGCGGGCGCTCGGCAGGGAGCCTTGAAAAGCGCAAAGGGGGCCCGGAGGTGTCGAGGATCAGGAATCAGAACGAGATGAGGAGATTGCCGACCAGGGGAGTGCACCGCGATAATGTGACCGCAGCATGCGGCATACATGAGGCTTGGGGAGGGCACGATGCACCGACGGGAGCACTCACTGGCCTGCTGCTCGAGTTTACTGATGATTTGCTCACTTGTTGCTCGTCTCTAGATTTGCAACTTGGGCGGCTGTGAGGTTATCCACGGCGGGAAATAGAGGTGCCGTACTGTGGAACGACTGCAGCGCCACGGAAGTGCCACAGAAGACGGAAGAACGACGTTTGTGACGACCGGGCCGCAGTGGTCTTGATTGCAGCAAAGGCATGTTCGGGATTGTCGGCACTGGAGTGAGCGCGGCCTATTGTGCAAATTGGGTGGTTCGGTAGCAAGCCGCGTACCCGCGATCTGACAAACGAGGAGTGGGTGCCGCTGCAACAAGCAGGCTCGAGGATGGCCATATCGAGATGAACTTCAGGGCAGCATGCGTCATGGCCGATAAGAATTAAGCATCGTACTGATATGACGATAATATGCAAGCTCAGATTGAGATCCTCCGCCGCGCCTTGCGTCTTGCGCCTGGCGGGGGAGGTTGCGCGGGAGAAGCCGCCGCGACATACGCTGGCCACGAGGCGGAGGTGGGGGATCTCCGGTGAAAGTTATGGACGCCCGTGGCTGACAGCGATCCGTCTCCTTCCGTCTTTATCGCCGTACTGTACACATCTCCGCATCCTGATCGCTGGAGATAAGCGTGGGCTTGTTAACTCGTGCTGAGCAGGTGATAAGTGGTGCACCGTCGGCGGCTGTGGCGCCATGGATGATGGACTATGTTCGGACCTCGAACACGACGTGCGGGACGGATCCTCATGGTGGTTTGAAGGGCACCCTATGGAAGATTAGGAAATGGCAGCAGTGCGGCAGATTGTGAGACATCGCCCACCGGGGTCGTCAGCGCTGCCCAAACTACAGGTTGTTCCATCCCCACTCGTACACTGTCATGCCAGGTTACGCCCCGGGTAAGTAACATCCGGTGTAGAGTGCGGACGTAAGATGTACCATTTCTCTAGTTGACTCAGAATACAACATGACTGAATCATTGCACGTCAGACTTGAAGGGCCTTCGCATCAAATCCCTGACTAGGAAAGCCCCGCGTCAGGGGACCATGCACGACTCCCTCCCAGGACCCAATCTAGCGGACGCAGGAGTGCACGTCGCAGTCACGTAAGGGGTACGAAGTAACCGCGGCTTCCGTCTGCATGTACAGTCGAGAGATGGTTATGGTTAGGGCTAGGTCTACCCACAGGGCGTAGAAGCCGCGAAGATGGTATAGTGTCCGGCGACGACAAGGGTCCCGAGATGCCGGTCCGCATGCGGCATTGATTAAGCCCTGCCCCGCATTTGCCAGAGTCTCGGGGGAGGGGGAGGGGTGACTGTATGGGCGTGACGAGCGGTCGCGAGCCGTGCGTTCGGGTCGCCGTCGACTATGTACGCGAACACTGCGCTTGTGCGCGATAGCCCAGCAGTGGTCAGAGAGTGCGATTTCGCGGCCAACAGGCCGTCTACGCATGCCACGGTCGCGGGGTCTTCGAAAAGAGCGTTGAGGAGTCGAGCAAGGAGTGTGTTAGTAACCGTGTCGCGGACATGGCATCGGAAAGGGGCGCGAGAGGGGATCGCAGCGATGGCGGGTTTGCAGATCACGACGGGGTACCAAGTGTACGTGGCGAAGATATTGGGAATCGTCGGATAACATCCAACGGAATCTGTGTAATAGTAACTCATAAGAACAACCCATGGAATCTGTGGTATACGTCACGCCTTACCTGCGCCAGTCAATCTGGAGTGCATACTAGCTGAGAGTATCCTGTCGGAATATCTCGCACTCTTGATCTGTTGGTGAAGGGGAGGGGTTAGGGGAGCTCGCGGGCCACTTGAAAAGACTGACATACAACCGTTATAGTATGAGTGCACAACGCCAAAACGGAGGCCTGCCGTGCGGAGCCTCGGAAGCACCTGGACATCTTGATACTCATCCAGTGACTTGGGTGGAGGCCACTGTGGCGGCAACGCCTTGGATTTGTAGACTTCTAGATTGAAGCGGCGCAGGTGCTGAAACCGACCGCCCGGGTGGGGAAGCAGGTCGTCAAGGATGTGCATGTCCAATACTGTGGTGCACTATCCCCACCAATCGGACGAAAGGATAGTGAGCGAGAGTTGGACAGCGAGTACGCGAAGGGACCGAGGTGGCAAGGAAGAGAGGATGTTGAAAAAGAATGGGACGGGTAGGCTGTCGCCCACTTGGGTTTCGATCGCAATGCGTAGGTAAGCGAGCTGTGCGCACTGGGCGAGGGCTGCTCCGAGCATTTTTTCGAACGCGAATCTAAGTCGAAGGGCCAAGTCAGTCCACAGCGCTCATGACAGTAACGAGGGACTGGAAAGTGTGTATGTCTGAAAGAAAAGTGCGTACCTGCGATAGAGGCCTCGCGATTTCTCTCGATAACGAATTGGATGTGGAGGCTCGTGATATTCTGCGCGGCCTCAGACATCAAGCTTATCAAGAGCCGAGCAATATGGGGTGCCTGGTGATTTTCGCCACCAGTATCAACTGCGAGAGCTTGCAGAGCTCTCGGTTGAAGGATGTGTTCGCTTGCCTGGAAGCAGGGCGCAGAGCGACCTTTTTGGTCCTGGATCACGAGCTCCCTAATTTGAATCTGCTTTTCGAGTAACGGGATGGAGGCCGTAGATAGGCCCTCGCTTCGTGGAACGTAAGTGACGGGGAAAGGAGTTGTCAAGCGGAGGGAGTCCATGATGAAGAGCGATAGAAGGACAGAGAAGGTTTCGGAGGCGGTGGAATTGACGGGGAGAGTGATATTGAGCCTTTTGAGGGGGAGCTTTGTGCCTATGCCAGGGGAGATATCCTCCGAAGAGGCGGGTTTCCAAATAAAGAAATAGCACCCTACTATGGAGAGCGTGTGCAAAGATGGCAGCAGCCTGAGGAAGGCGACCTCGAGCTCGTCCAATCCAAACGACTCGGAGGATTCATGCCGAAAGGAAGTTTGAATGAGGTGAAGAGTTTGAATGAGCGCAGCAAAGGCATGGTTCTGGGAACAAAAAGCGATGAACTGTTTGTTCTCTGACCTTTGGACAGTGACGTCGGCAAAGAGGTAATGTCGAGCTAGGTCATGCCATAGGGTTGAGACGAGAGTGCATGAGATGAGCGAGGGCTTATCTTGCTGGAGTAGGCTGAATATTTGATGGAAGAGCTCTGGAGGTAGCATGTCGTCTGGACGGTAAGTATAGGATATCGACGATGGAGGAGTCAGCATAAGCGTTAACTTTAACCCTTGGCAAGCGGCGACGGGTGTCGTGTCTTGAGCGTCTGCCAGAGAACAGTGTTACATAAGCGCCTGTAAGCGGCGGAAAAACAACCATGCTTTGCTCAATGCTCCCAGCTTATGTAGTACCATTGCACCGCATTCTTCATGTTCAACTCCGTTGTCCAACTCCACCGACGAACAGTGCGTACCGCTCACGATAACGTACGTAATGCGCCGAGAGACGGTTCTGAGAGGACTGTCGCCCGCGCCGTTGGCAGGGCGCTTCAGGATTACTGCGGACGTCCCTGCAGCCGCGACAGTACTGTACTAACGCCGGTTAACTCATTCGCCTCGAACTTGCCATTCACCGTGACCTGATCTTGCAGATGGACCCTACCTCAACAACTACCTCATTGTCGGACGTACACGACATCCTCTACTACATCTTCCCTCATCTAGATCCGGATCGATCCTCCTGGGAGGACGTATCCCGTGTTCGTCAGACACTCGTCTCTTCCGCGCTGACTTGCAAAAGCTTCACCCACCCTGCTCTGAGTGCACTATGGAGATCTCTCCCCAGTGACCAGCCATTGGGATCCCTTCTTTGTACGCTTGGAATCGCTCAAGATACCAGGATTATCGATAAAAAACGACCTCCAGGCTTCGACAGCCCCAATGTAAGTACTATGCATGAACTACTATTCATATGCTATTTCATCTGAACCATGAAACATCCTAGGATTTATCGACTTCGGAAGACCCCATTACACACCCCAATTGGGAGCGATTCCGAGAATACGCGACGCGCGTTCGCAAAATCCGCCTTGGGCCCTGCGTCAATCCTTTCGAGGACAGGCCGTCGATCTGGGCCCAATTTCCGGAATTCATACTCCATGAACCAATCCTTCCTCTCCTCCGGTGTGTCGACATTACGGGAGACAACATCCGCACACCACACACTATCCCCTTACTCCTCATTTCTCCGTCTGTCCGGGAGATGAACATTCGGCTCAAGGTAAACGTCCATGTGTTGGATGACACCGAAGACACCGTGGCGGGGGCATGCGCGCGCGCTCCTCACTTGGAGACCATTAGCCTTGCAATCAACCCCTGGATAGTCGACCTCTCAGTTCTGCACGGCAACCCTCACTTGCGATCCGTCTCAATCCGCGAAAAAGTCACCATCGGAGACCTCGAGCCTCTCACACACCTGGCGGAATTGGAGCACCTCGATGTCATGTTTCGCGGCAACGGTGATCACCTCCCAACTCTCCGCTTTCCGTCTCTGCGCCGCCTTTCTGTGAGGGGCGTCTGGGAGGACTCTATCCGTGACTTCCTGGAACTAGTCGAAGCTCCCCACACCCACTCGCTGACGTTGCACGTTTCGCATGACGATCCGATCCTGCTCATCAACATCGATCCTAGACAACTCATCCACCAGTCCCGCACGTGTCTCGAAACCGTCGCAACGAAGCTCCCTGCCCTAGAAACACTGTCCATCCTCTGCGCACGATCCACAGCCGGTTCTGCCTGGGACCTCTCTCCAGCTTTAGACACGGAGGGCACCCTCATCGCCATCGTCGAACCCCTGCTCTCCCTCCGCCACCTCCGCCACATCACGCTGGACTTCCAGCCTTTCGTCCTCCGCATCGCGTCGGCCGACCTGCGCAGGCTCGCAGAGGCGTGGCCGGCCCTCGAGGAGCTGCGCATCGACGTCACCGCCGTCGACGGCGGCCGCGCGGGGTTCGAGTCCACTATCCACTTCGCGCGCTGCTGCCCGCGCCTGCGAGCGCTCCGCCTCCCCGCGATGGACCTCGCCGCCGGCGCGTTCCGGCGGGAGGGGCTGGAGTACCCTGCAGAGCCGCACGCGCTGCGGGACCTCGATGTGAAGGAGGTCGTGTTCCCGCGCGAGGCGGACCTCTCGCACGAGATGGAGATGGCGGCGTTCATCCAGAGGGTGTTTCCGCACGCCGCGGTCCCGTTCGTCGAGCACCCGATTGTCGTGACGGATGAGGAGTCTGGGGATCGCTCTCGGCTGGTCTGAGCTTGTCCTGCTGTGTGGATATGTATCCAGGGTCTCAGGTGTATGTTCTCCGTCTGTGTATGCTGCGTCGCTTCTCGCTGCTTGACAAAGCGCTGTGCTATGCTATGTCATCGTCGCTAGAGGATACTGAAGGCGGGATGACGAAAGTGTATCTCTGCATCCTTCTCGATGCTCTCGGTCCCCATCCTCTCAGCTCTTCTTGAAAGGTTGCAGTCATGTCGTCCGAATCTCGCGCTCCGGCCGCTACGCACGATATCCTTCAGACACCGCATCATCTCGTATTTCCATCCCCATCTTACACAATTCGGAGGAGCGTTCTACTCGCTTAGGCTCTCGTTCGATTGACAATGACCCGCACTACGTTCACACAACCTGCTCATAAGTATTGAAACACAGGCGTAGCTCGGACGAATATACAGCATCTCCGCACAGGGCAACACCCTTAGTATTAGAGAACGTGTGACTCACCCCTCCATAGCTCAGCTTCGCATGCGGCTGCTGCACCCCTCGTCCGTGAGGCCCGCAAACGAACTCAGACCGCGCAAACCCATTATCCACCGCCGCCCACCCGCGCATCGTCTTTGGCCCAATGTCGCGAACCTGGTCCCAGCCGGCGTCCCGTAGTCCTCCAACGACCTGAGCTGCACGAGGAACAGGTGCAGGCCCGCATACCTGCCCGACGGGAGGACGAGGCGCGCTTGGACGACTCCATGCATCGCGGTTCTGCCGAGGGCTCCGATCCACCATTTCGCCACGGTGTGGAGTTCGAACTCGCGCGGCGACGTTGGTACGGTAGGCGAGCTCGTTCTGGAGGTAGCAGCCGAGAATGGCGTGGTGGGCGATGAGGCCTGAGGGCGGCGTACTTGGCATGAAGCTCGGACGCTTGGCGGGCTCGAATGCTGGATAACGAGAGACGGAGGATGTGCGTATAGGGTACACAATAGCCAAAGGATGGAGGTGGTCAAGGGTCATGGGAGGAACTGGTCAAGCAGCAGGATCAGCGGAACCGCAAGGGCGCCAAGGTCACCCCGCGAGCTGAACAAAATGCATAACTCGGCTGGCATGATGTTTGTATCAAGTACCACAGATGTCCCCTTCGGGGTGACATACGAAAAAATTGGAACGATACAGAGAAGATTAGCATGGCCCCTGCACAAGGATGACACGCTTTCCCGGAGTGGTAGACCTACGGGTCTCAATATTTATTTTATTCCCAACTTCCACCTCGACGAGCTGTATTCTCGCAACTTGCTCCAGCTCTGAGTGTTGCAATACGTGCTAACTAAAGTCTTAGTAGTAACTTCCGCCGGAGTACGGCTTTCCCACAAAGCTCTCTGCATTGGCAGGGCCCATCTCCAACGTGTATCATAGGGGTGATGCGGATGGAGTCAATGTACGTTTCCGATGTCGATGCTGCTCCTGACTAGTGACTACTAGTACACCTTGTTTTGCAACCTTCACAAGCCACACAGTACTTCTGACATCTCACTGCGGCTGTCAGATGCCTGGCGGCCTCGCCTCCCGTTCGAAGCTGGGATTCAGAAAGGGGGAAGCATGGCGTCACTGCCCTTGAGGGCCCCGATACCTGTAAGTTCAACTCAGTGGATGGTAGTACCCAAGTTTTCCCTGGCCCCGAACTTACTCCATCATTGCGTCCTAAGGCCAAGTTGTATTCTTCGGGCCATCGGGGTCCATCAGCCTCCTCCCGCCTGAATTGTTCCACGCTATATTCGAACTGCTGGCATTTTCGGACCACAACACGCTCTCTAGCTGCATGCGGGTCTGTCGGCTCTGGCACGATGTCGCTCGCCTTTACTTCTTCGCCATCGTCCCCTCCTATTCCCATCATAGTCACGGAGCCTGCTTGTCCCAGCTTCTCTCTGCAAATCCTAGACTCGCGGCATATGTTAAACATGTGCGTTTTGTCTGTAGCTCTGAGTCGAACTCGTGGTGTCAAGCATGTCAACGGCCGTTCGTTCGGTCATTGGCATCGGTCCTTCCTGTCTCATCAATCTGCGATATCTCTCCATCGTGGGCTACGACAACCTCATTAGCCTTCTGCGTCTACGCCAATCCCCGGCACAATGGCGACGCTCGCTCCAGCGGCTGTCCTTCGACAACTGCGTTGGTGTCACATACTGTACATGCTCCCGGACCTCCTGCCAGTCTCTTTTTTCTGTCCACACTTTGGTCATCAGGATCCATCCCTCGACCCCATTGGCATCCTTCGCGATTCGGGATCTCGTCCTCGACATGGCGCATGATCTCGAGGAGTACTACCGGTTTTGCGAGCTCATGTTGACTCCCTGGAGCCTTTGCGTGCTGAGCATCACAGTCTGGACCACACAGGCTTTCCCCAGACTAGGGCAGTTTCTCCGATCCGGTGCGGCGGCCCAGGATTTGCGGAGCATCAGCGTCCACACATCGCTGTGGGAAAATATCAACGGTGCGTACGCTGTACACTGTATATGTACTGCAAAATGGGCGGTGCTTACGGAGGTGTTTGAATGGAGAACTGTCCTTCTCTACCCCTGCTCTTCCCTCGGCGCCGCGCTCCACACTGCACGCGGCTTGAGTGCTTCCGCGTGCTGCTATTGCCCGTCGACACATTTGTGAACGACTCGCACTGGCCTTCTCTGAGTTGTCAACCGCGTCCCGGGACCTAACATGAGCCTGCAGTTCTCGCAGGCGAGGTCGACTGGCGCCGCCGCTCCGCGTTGGTCGTGTCTCGTAGTAGACGGGTTGGCATCCCCTTTAGAAGTGAATGACGCTAGGATACCCAATCATCCAGTGCGATCAGACCTCTACGATGACGTAGCGACCGCCTGCAATCTCGGGGCCCCGGCTAGTGGAGGGATACGGTCGCTGCCGGAGTGGCAAGATGAAGGATGTAAACACTTGGCGTGTAAACTGATGGCATTGATGGTTGAACCCTACTTGAACTTCAGTTAGCTCCCACAGAAAAGTGGAGAGAGCCTTGCCGAACGACATGGTATTATGAGCTTCATTACAGATACCCAATCGGAAAAAGAGAGAGGCACGACAAGCTTCAGTTTACTTCCTCGACATATGCGCCAGCACCGTGTGCAGCACATTCAAAAACACCTCACGAGATAGCATCATTGGTCCCCGTCGTCTCCGAAAACTTCAACTCTGGGATTCACCTGAGTATGTACGCACTAAGACATGCCACTCAGGCCCTCCGATAGGCGGTACTCCGCTGAGAATATGTGTAGTTTGACTTGCAGTCGTCGAGGACAGGCAGCATGAGTCCTTGAACACAAAAGGGCCAATTACGCGTGGACTTACCAAGTCCGCCTCGAGGATGTGATAGCCTCTAAGGTTTGCCGTGGGGTCATGGTTAAGGATGCATTTGAGCTTCGCACTCCCGATCTCCACGATCGTGGCACTATGGCCCTTTGTGTAGTGGCGAGTTGCTGTCGGGAAACGGCTCGCCGCATTCCAGAGTTGTCGGGCCTTGAAAATGCCGCTCGTCCGGAGGTGACACTTAGGGACTACGATCACCCCAGTGCAAACCTGCGGTCGAGTCTAAGGAGACGAGCGAATGGATACGACAACAAGAAATGAACACGTACAGGCTCTAGACAAGTGAAGGGAGCCGGAAAATCCAATCCTGACCATCATGACTTTCTTGCTATCCACAATGACCTGGCAAATTCGGAAACCTTGCTTCGCAGGGCTATGATCCCTTTCATGGGAGACAGTTGTCCAAGACGGAGCCAGTGCAGTAATGGGCGTGAGCGATCGTCCAGCAGAGAAGCGTGTTCATAGAACAAGTCAAGTAGGCAGTATCAACCATCCAACTGGGAATGGAGCAGAGGGAGTTGAATTCGAGAGAAAGACGTACTAGCGGCCTGACGCTAGCGCTAGCGAGCTCTAGCAGCCCATTTGGCGCGCTACCATGGGCACGCTGCTGCAGAGCTGGCGCCCCTTGCTCTCTCTCTCTATCGACTGGCAAGGAAAAAGTCTGAGCTTAATAAATTACGACCGGGAGAGGAAGTTGACGGTAGAAAGGTGTTCTCTAGCGTGGTGCTGCGCGCACCGCCCAAGGCCCGCGTGCGTGCTCCAAAGCAAAAAAATTTTGACGCATAGCACCACAAACAACCAAAGGTATATTGCATTCAAAAACTGCGCGCAGCGAGACTACGAATGATTGTCATGCTCGAGCGTGTTCGCTAATGAGGCTTCCTACGTTTGTCTCCTTTGGACCACGGAGGTCCAAAGCCTCTTCAATTTACCATTCGAATTCTTGCCCAGTTTGGTGGAAGATCCTTCGGCGGGACTTTGTGAGTCTGGGCTCTAATCCACAGCAGTGAGCAGATGCGCTTTCGTCTACCAACGTGCAAGATTACACTCAGTACTTACTTCGCACGCAGGTGTAGCCGCAGGCTGTGCGGGGGTGAACGTCGGCAGATCGCCGCGACTCGCTTGGTGATTGTCCGTGGTCTACGAAGCCGGCGCGTCAACAATGTACGCCCTGCTGATCGAGAGCAAGACTCACGACTGGTGATTCGTTGACGTTCGAATTAGGTGGTGCTCCCTGCTGCGATAAGGTCACCGTCGCATCCTCCAATGCAGACCGCTTCACGTCCTTCGGTACTGAGTCATCGTGGACACTCTTTGTCGAGGTGGTACTCGTGGTATCCAAGTCATCCCGCGGCGCGAATGACTCTCCAGGAGCGTCCAGGTCCAGGGGCTGCACGTCACCTTATCAGCTTTCAATCTGTCCACCTTGGGTATCAGAGAACGTGTTGACAAGGAACGTACTAGTGCGCTTAACCAGCCTTCGACCCCAGGCAGAGTCGTGGGTGCGAAGGTGACGCCCAAGCGGTTACCAGGATCCAAATCCGGCAGGGGCGCATCGCCGAACACAAGTATTCCACTAGCGGACGTATGGCGAGAGTGAGACGGCGACGAGAAAGGCGGTGGAACGCCGATGTTGGTCGGCAGCGACTGCGATAAGACCTTGTCCGGGCTTGCGTGTACACTAGGTCCACTCCGGGGTGTGATCGGGACCGAACGGACGAACGGGGAGCCCGACTTTCCGGACACGATGCGGATACTGTGAGCATTTCCTCGCACTATCCGCTGATCTGTTCGCTTACCTGACGCCTGCCAGATTTTGCGCTACCTTGGCTCTTGAAGGTCTGAAGAAATGTTCTCCGTAAGACGGACGGGACATTATTTGCCCAATAGCTTACCTGGTACTCCTTGCAACGTTCTTCTCGGTATCCTTCCTCCGCTGAGCACTTCGCGGACCACTCCTTGAACCGCCTTGTGTATATGTTCTCGAGCTGAGACAACACGGCGGTGTCTACCTTGAAAGAGCAATCTTCAGAGTGTTTATTGTTCTCGTCCTTCCAGTTCCACCGTCCAAACATCTCTCCGGAGGAGACACAAGGAGGAAGGATCAACCACCCGTGAGCCTTCTGCCATTCCGGTGTCGTATGTAGATGCTCAACGTCCACGCCGATCTCATAGTGCGGCGAGATGGGCATGCAGAAGTGCTGGAGCACAAGTGGCAGGTCGTCGAGCTTGTAGATGCCTTCAAATGTCGCCATGAGCCTGATCGGATTCTCATTCGAGCCCCTCGCATTTCGTCCACCGAGGACCACGGCGGGGCGCACCTTGCCATGCCTTGACAGAGTCGAGCTAGAAGCCGCAGCCCTCGGCTGAGTGAGGGGCCCTGCGAAGAGCCGGTCAATGGGAGCATGGACCGACTCATCGATACCGATTATTTCTCCGTAGGTGTAGCGGTTGTCTTTTGAGTCTTGGACGAAGTAGTGTTGCTGCGTCACGGGTGCGGTACAGTTTTCGCAGGCGGGGTCGCGTTTAGGCTGGGGCTGGTCCCTGCGCCGACTACTTCGGCCAGTTGACGAGTTGTGGGAAAGCTGGGTGGACATGGCGCCGTTATGTGAGGGGCATCCTAGGGAATCGAATGGACTTATGTACCGTGACCGTGCATCAACATATGCGTCAACAATCAGACCACATTGTTCCGGGCAGTCTTCTGCAAACGCGGGCTTCGGCCGTTTACTTAGTAAACCAGCCTCTGGTGGGCGAGAAGGCTGAGGGTGATGGCAGCAACGCCGTGCGCTCTCACGCACCGCCTCTTTGTTCCCACAGAGGGGCGCCAAGCCACCCTAGTACTGCACACCTGACAGCACCACCATTCCCGCCTCCTTCGAGTACCTCCTGAGTACCTCCCTCCGCCCCTCGACATCATGCAGCCACCTGATCATCACATCATTCGGGTTTAGTAGACCTGCCATACGCATCAGTATGGCAGGTTAAACTGACCTGAAGCCCTCTACGACAGCCCCTACCAGTATCTCCCGAGATAATTCTGTTAGTTTCCCGGGAAGGTAAAGCCCTGCCCCGCCTATTTCGAGGCGGGGGTAAGCACCCGCCGGCAACAACCGGCACAGGCGTTCCGTATGGCGCCAAGTCACGCCCGCCATCAGGTACGAGGCCGCGCCCGCTCCCACGCGCCCATCACTGCGCCCTCGCTTGCCGCCCAGGCCCGCCCTGTTCCCGCCGTCGCCTATGGGATGGCTGCTCGTCATTGCCCACGGCGAGCATCCATATATACCCCTTCCCTCCACCTTTTCACTTCGTTCTTTTTGCATTTCCACTAATATATGTATACTTAGTGTACTGGTGCCAATATCTTATCGTGTCTCCTTACTGGTGATGTGCTGGACTTGATAGATCAAATGGGACATTATGCGGTCAGTTCTCAACCAAATATCATGAGACTAAGTGCGCTCTATTCGCTTGAATAATGCGATTCTAATGAGCCTTCATTCATAGGAATCCGTTCAGCGCTCGTTGCGCAATGCATACCCCTTCCTGCACCAGAAGGAGTATATCTATCTTGGTGAGTTGCGGTCCGTTCACCTTCGTTGTTTTTGCATTCAATAGGTAATATTAAACTCAGTTCAGGCCGCATATGTGTATGGCACAGGTAATATGTGTAGTGGTGTGGTAGGTCGATTGATGGTCAGCCACAAGGGGCTTGTACCCACCATACTGCAACCATTAGTTATCTCCCCTCCATTGTGTTTATCTCGTTGGAATGTGCTGAGAATTAGCTTTCCAACGATATATAAATCATGATTTTTCGACCACTAGAACCTTCGGAGCGACTACCTCCCCCTCCTACCCCTACCCTCACAAAGCGCCCTCAATATCTCGGCCAAATGGATGGCGCGCTGCGGCGGTCTATGTGTACCTATACCACACCTCTTTCAACAAGCCACATTCCGAATTCCAGGCTGTCCGAGCGGGAAGTAGGTCCACTAGGTCTTGTTCATGACATCATCAGTGTAGAACAGTTACTTATCTGATATATTTTCCCCGGGGGGTGCAATGGAAGATTATGTTGTACATTAATGTAGATATACATCATAGCTTTCCAACGCATCCAAGATCAAGGCAAACAGAGAGGAAATGGGAAAGGTATGGGAGAAACAGTCAGAAGATGGCCTGTGGCACATGTATATGCATTCGGAAACTGGCACAAGAGCAATATCCACCTTGGCTTCTCGAGGTGTTTTTACAATATCTCCTCTTCCTCCCCTCCGAATTTCATACTATTGGACTTGTTCTAAAGCTATGCGCAATGTCTATTCAATTCATACGTCTAATGGGTTCTAATAAGGTTGGGAATACATTATTGGGAAGTAGTTAAGACACACAGTGGTTGGAGGGTGGGATGTGCTGAATAGGACCTAGTGGACCTACTTCCCGCTCGGACAGCCTGGAATTCGGAATGTGGCTTGTTGAAAGAGGTGTGGTATAGGTACACATAGACCGCCGCAGCGCGCCATCCATTTGGCCGAGATATTGAGGGCGCTTTGTGAGGGTAGGGGTAGGAGGGGGAGGTAGTCGCTCCGAAGGTTCTAGTGGTCGAAAAATCATGATTTATATATCGTTGGAAAGCTAATTCTCAGCACATTCCAACGAGATAAACACAATGGAGGGGAGATAACTAATGGTTGCAGTATGGTGGGTACAAGCCCCTTGTGGCTGACCATCAATCGACCTACCACACCACTACACATATTACCTGTGCCATACACATATGCGGCCTGAACTGAGTTTAATATTACCTATTGAATGCAAAAACAACGAAGGTGAACGGACCGCAACTCACCAAGATAGATATACTCCTTCTGGTGCAGGAAGGGGTATGCATTGCGCAACGAGAGCTGAACGGATTCCTATGAATGAAGGCTCATTAGAATCGCATTATTCAAGCGAATAGAGCGCACTTAGTCTCATGATATTTGGTTGAGAACTGACCGCATAATGTCCCATTTGATCTATCAAGTCCAGCACATCACCAGTAAGGAGACACGATAAGATATTGGCACCAGTACACTAAGTATACATATATTAGTGGAAATGCAAAAAGAACGAAGTGAAAAGGTGGAGGGAAGGGGTATATATGGATGCTCGCCGTGGGCAATGACGAGCAGCCATCCCATAGGCGACGGCGGGAACAGGGCGGGCCTGGGCGGCAAGCGAGGGCGCAGTGATGGGCGCGTGGGAGCGGGCGCGGCCTCGTACCTGATGGCGGGCGTGACTTGGCGCCATACGGAACGCCTGTGCCGGTTGTTGCCGGCGGGTGCTTACCCCCGCCTCGAAATAGGCGGGGCAGGGCTTTACCTTCCCGGGAAACTAACAGAATTATCTCGGGAGATACTGGTAGGGGCTGTCGTAGAGGGCTTCAGGTCAGTTTAACCTGCCATACTGATGCGTATGGCAGGTCTACTAAACCCGAATGATGTGATGATCAGGTGCATGCAGCTCATATTTCCGTCGGGGTTGGCCTATGGTGTTATCAAAATGGACCCTCTCACAATGGTCCGGGACTTGGGTTTAGATGATTCGGAGACCCTGAGCGCCGTGGCGGAGATTCAACCAAAGAAATACTTGGTATACCTCGAACATGTGAGTCTGCTCTTAAGTCCTCCAGCCCCAGCTTTTCTCACTCTCTTCAGCCTCTCGACATCCCTTTGCCGAAAAGTCGATGGTGTCGCTACTCCGTCAGCCCAATCGCCACCACTCTGCGCGCGGAGAAGAATGGGCTGCTTCCTGACATGGTCGTCCCGATATTCCCCAACACACAATGTTCGTCGGAGAAACGCCATCCCGTTCGCCCGACAGGCCGCTTTCCCTCCTCCAAATGCTTCCACTGGGCAGACAACGTCACGAACATCCGAGTACGCCGGCGGCACAACGGAGAGCTCTTCGATGACGCCCACGCTGTCAGCCTCGACGGGGGGCAGCATGTTGCCATACAGATGGCGTTTTCGGACGATTACGACCGGGCCGACGAGTTGCTATCGGATGATACCGACGATAATGCATCGTCGGCATCGGGGTCCATTCCTTCGCGGGCCTCGTCTTCCCCGTCTATCCCTCCCGATGCTCTACTAGATCCAAAGGTTCTACAGGCGTGCTCCCCGCTTGATCCCTCGTTTTACCCACTTCCTCCCTCCTTATCTTCTTCTGGTGACACCCAGGTATCCATCCCGCCACTGAGTGACGACTCGTCCCGACTTCGTGCAGTTCACCGTACAGCCTCTCCTTCCGAAAGCGACTCGGATAGCAGCGGGAGTAGCTCGGAAATGGACAACAAGGACCAGCAGTCCATTGTCAAGGAGATCTCCGGGCTGAACTTGTTCGGCTGGGATCCAGACCCGACCGTCCCGCTCATCCCGCTGGTCGACCTTTGGCTAGAGCTCGACGAACATGTATGCGCCGAGGATATCCCGAGCCCCGTCGACTGGTACAAAGAGGAAGAGCAGATCGTCTCGTAAGTGGTCTGCTGCATCAGCTTGGCGGGTGCTGATGGGACGCATTGTGTAGGATTATCTTGGAAGCGTTTGCGAGACGAAGTCGATCTGCCAGTGATGCAACTTCGTCGGGTGACTCCTCCCGCTCGAGCTCTCACGACCGCGAACGGGCAGATTCAATGCCCGAGCCGGATTGCCCGGAGAGCGATATGCCGGTCGGGGCAGAGAAACCCAAGCGACGAGCACGTACGTGTCTCGCTGCGGCTCGTTGTCCGGATTTGGCGCTGACTAAGCACAGGAACGAAGCCTCGCAGGGTGCTGCAGAAGATGGGGTCTGGACTTGGGTCTGGAGCACGGCTGATATTCCGACGCACTGTCACTGCGTCGTACTTCCGATTCCGACGGGGTCCTGCAGAGAGCAGGCCGTCGTCTCGCTAGTCAGGGCCATGATGCCCGGTGGTGCACGTCCTTCTGTTTGACACGAGTACGTTCATAAGTGTCTGGATTTTCGAGCTTTCTGTCGCTGTCGTATTGCTCTATGCTGTTTTACTCACATTGCATGTTGATGACATAGCCCCATGTCAGCTATAGGATTTATTGCATGCACCTTAGGACGGCTCCAGTCGGTATATTTGCACGCCGTGGCACAGCATCGAAGATTAAGAACGTTGTCAGCTATACGGCTCCCAACTCTGCCTCTCCTTGCGGGGCGTCGATCTTCCTGCGATCGGCCTCGGTTCGGTTATCTGCTTCCATGG
The DNA here is from genome assembly GCA_026283605.1 of Ganoderma lingzhi. Lineage (NCBI taxonomy): Eukaryota > Fungi > Basidiomycota > Agaricomycetes > Polyporales > Polyporaceae > Ganoderma > Ganoderma lingzhi. The sequence continues at coordinate 1,638,563 of JAPJYM010000009.1, forward strand.
GTTTCGCTTGTGTGTGGTTGACACTCCTGGTCCGTGTAACGAGGACAAGGATGCTTGCAGTAAGTACTTACAGGCAGGCCTCTCTCAAATTAATCGTTCAAGCGGAAGCCGGAGTTTTCAAGGCAGCGCGCTCACGCTCAACAGTTTGATATACTTGGTCTGTTCAATATCTTGGTGAGTGACCACGCATCAAATTATGTCTGTCTAAACTAATCATTCTTCATGCACGCTCAGGCGGACGTTAGGCCTGCACGAGGATTGGACCAATCGCTGGCACAGCCTGAGGATGGTGTCGGATGGGCTCACGGTTTTGCTAGTCGGCACGGAACACTGTCTGATCCTTTATCTCCGGTGCAGGCTCCTTCCCACCGCCACTCTCTCGTCGAGGGCCGATATCCAGGAGCGAGGGTCGAGGTGGAATCCGAGAGGCGAGACGTAGCCTTGATCGGCTTCAAGCGACAACCAACCGTATGGCACAACGCCGCCATCCGCCAGCTGCATGTTCCGTATTCGGACTACGAATATTCGCGTTCGCGCCCCCCGCAGCGCGTATATGGACGCATTCAATATGTTTCATTTTTTACTCAGATGTTGCGCAGGACAGACGAGGTGGTGTCGAGATGGTTCGTCATGTCTTTTCCCCTTGTTTGAGCCGTGTATTGACTCGCCGTCGCTACAGGGCACCGCTATCATGCACCCGTTCTTCCCGCGCAATGCATCTTGACCCCCGACGTCCAGTCACGCGCAAGACCCGAGCTCGAGATAGTGCTGGGAAGGCACCATCTGCTGACCTTCGAAGGCCTTGGTTCGGTACCGTACATCGACGCTCTGATCAAAGAGCTGCTCCTCTGGCAACCAATCGTGTGCCTTGCTAAGTCTCGGTGACATGTTTGATGAGTGGATGCGCACTTACTTGTATTTTCTACTCTTGAACATGTAGACATTCCTCGTAGGTTACGAGAAGACAGCATGTACAACACTTCGGAAAGGACTCCCTTGTGATCGTCAACATCTGGTAAGCGAATACATCTCCCTTTTTCGTTCCGAATGGTCGTGCTTGACATCAACACGGCTCTTTAGATCGATCTTCCACGACGAAAAGGTCTATCCTGACGGGCATATCTTCGCTCCGGATCGCTTCCTCAGGAAGGGCGCGCTCAACCCTGACGTTCTCAATCCGCAACTTGAAGACGTCGCATTTGGGTTCTGGCGCCGAATGTGCCCTGGGGCATACGTCATTATGTGGATCGTGATCGCGATGCTCTTAATGTGTACCGAGATCTGCCCGGCCAAGGATAGTGATGGGAGGGAGGTCGAGGTCAGCGAGGACTTGGTACGCGAGTGCGTTCGTCACGTAAGTCCTCCCGCTTTCGTGCACATAGCGGCGCGAGTTGATGTTCATTGAAGTCCTTCCCGTTCTGTGTTCGTTTCTGGTCAGAGGTGCACGCAGCTTGAGAAGATGTAAAGTGTTATTTTCCGTGATCTATACCACCTTCCCAAATTTGCGTGGAACCACTATTGCCGCGGTCGTTTGTGGTGGTGCAGGTAAGGGGGAACTCCGAGAAGTCTTGACCATGGACGACCCGGTGCGTTAGGCCTTCAGTGACCCTCTCGTTTCCAGATCAATGGTACTTGCAGGAATGGTGAGGGAAACTCGGTTGATGGGCATCTGTTGCGTGCAAATCCGAAAGTGAAGATGCTGAGCTGCAACTTGAATCGATTACCATTGGCCCGGCGTTTGCCAGCTACTTGAGCGCCCACCACCGTGAAGGCGGCTTTGAACTCACTCTCTCCCTCCTCCACTTCCCAGACCCCTCCTTCACTCTATAAGCACTTTGGACCTCTTATCACCATCTGTTTCCTCCCCTCCTTCGTCATTCAACTTTGGGAGCGCATACATCCATGTAGCTATCGACCAGGCAAGTGACATCATCAGCCTACCTCCGTTCGACCCTTTCGGCTTCAGGAAAATCCCAACTTGCTAACATTGTGGGCAGGTACCCAGCACCTTAATCCCCATTCTCGCTGGTAACTAACTTTGGTGCCTTGAACGAACACTGTGAACACAACGCAAGCTGTCTGGGAGCATTAGCAAATTCCGCATACAGGTACTCAGGTGGGTAGGCGCGACCATGAACCGATTTCGTGGGTTGTGTTCCTTTCCGTAGTCGGTTGCCCCTAACTCATATATGCACCAACCGTCGTATCCCGCCGTGTGCATGATGTTGCCTCCCTTTTCACCCTAGCAATGGAGAGAGCGCGTAGATGGTCCAAGTATATTCGGAGTGTTCGATTCCTGTGAGTTTAATGATCCTTAGACCTAGTTGCCGCCAATTCTCACGTTATGTTTCAAGACCAGCCCGCCTTCTTCGCTTCATAGCAGCACCCACACGGCCAACGGCTAAGCCCGGACCCATCAGCGCACTCCCGCCCGAATTGCTTCACGCCGTATTCAAAAACCTCGAGTTCTCGGACCACCCCATCCTCTGGAGTTGCATGCGGGTGTGTAGACATTGGTACGACATCGCACGTCCTCACTTCTTCGCCATCGTCCCGGTCAGATACCTACCATCGCAAACAATTCACCCAATATCTATCCGCGCATCCCGAGCTCGCAAAGAACATCAAGACCGTGCAGTTCTATGACAAGTCGTGGGGCAAGTCTGGGAACAATCGACGTCTCAAAGTCTCGCCAGAGCCATTCGACATCGAGCTGCTCGCATCGACGCTCCCCATCCTCACCAACCTACAAATACTCTCCCTAGTAGGATTTGAGAACCGGGCCGACCCTTCTTCACCATCGCAATATCGAGCACAACGTGGAAGCCCTATTGCCCCCTCACTTAAGCGACTATCGCTGAATGATTGCAGCGGCGTTGCTTTCATGCTCTTTGACGTCCTTTCCCTCTTCTCGGCTATAGACACTTTGGCAATGTGCATTAATTCAGCAAACGCCCAGCATCGTACGGAGATCTCGCTACGCAATCGTCCCTCGAGCATGGCGCCCGCGTCCATTGCCCTTCGCGACTTGGTGGTTGTTGGGAATGTCCTGATCAACATGACGAACTACTACGCGTTCTTCGAACAGTTCCTGGCTCCCGGAAGCCTCCGTGCGCTGACCATCAAAAGCTACGACCAAAACGAGCTCCTCACGTTCAGCCGGCTTCTTCGCTCGAGCGTGGCCCAGGACCTGACGAGCATCAGCGTCGATATGGCTTATGGCGACTACCTTACCTCGTTCCTTTTCTTGAATGCACAGGAGAGGTGAGCACCTTTCAGCAAGAAACTCGTGGAGCGCGCTCTAGCGACACGTCGCTGAGGGCCTGCACAGTGATACATGTACAGACGGTATTCGAGCACCTCGGCGCGGCCCTTGCACACTGCCCTCGCCTCCAGGATGTCCTGATCGGGTTCGTACACACGGACTCTGGCTGCGGAGACCCCATCGTCTGCCCCCGCACCTTCACACACGTCCTGACGAACCTCCGGCGACGCTCCGCGCGTTCACCATCCGCGTCCAGGTGCTCGCATGGCGCTCTTGGGAACAGTTCTGTCGTGGGGCCGCGGCCCTGCATGTCGTCGACTGCCTGCTCGCCCCTGCGGCTGACTGAGGGCCAGTGGAGGTTCCCCGACCTAGCGAAGGTGGAGCTGCGCGTCATCGAGGACGTCCGACTGACCAGTCGCCTGGCCGCCGGGCGGGAAGCCTGGCGAGGTGTATGACCCGACGCTGTTGCCGACTCAGACGCTTCGGGATGCTGGGCTGTTCAAGTTTGTTCACGAGGTGGACGATTTGAGAGCGCAAAGTGAGTGGTTTAGCGGGAGCGTTGCAGTAATCCAGAAGTGGAGACTGACTGTGATCTCGTCCAGTTCCGGTACTTGTGATAACCTAGCAGTTGCGGGTTTTTCTCTGTCGCACGAACGAACTGTTTCTCGAACGCTGGGCCTTCTTGGTCGATTTTCGCTTGGTGCCCCTGTCCCTGGATTTAGGCCCCGCCAAAGCCTGTTCTCTAGACGTGCACGGTTCTGGAATCCTCGCAATCCAGTACTCAAGATAGTGTAATCAATGGTCATCTAATTTCGTGACATTCGATACGATCATTGGGCTTTGAACAGGCCCAGAGAGACCTGTTGTTTACTTTGCATCGGGCGAGGGGGGGCATATTATTAGACCGGGTTTAATGGAGTCTTGACTTGAAGCGAGGCCGCGTGGCAAGAACTAGGTGGAGACTACGGCGAGCGTAATCATGGGCTACTCCGTCGTCTAGGTCTGTTCAACGTTCAATGCGCGCGAAAGGCATTCGCACAGTGAGTGACCCCACCGGCTTCCCTCACCACAAGCACTCCTGCAAGGCGGTCACCATGAATTGAAGGCGATGGCGCACGCCGGGCTATGCCAACGGATGTAGAGTGTATGCACCATTCTGTGAGATGCAGAGTCCAATTCGGGCGTCGGTCGAGTCGAGTCGATTCGAGTCATCGCGCCGCGCTGAAACTGGGATGGCGCGATCTTCCGAGCAGCGGTGCAACGTATACTAGATATATTATATTACATGTACTGATTGTGTATGGGTGTAAATGGGCATTGAAGCATCGCAACGGGAACATGCTGCGCACAGAACCCCGAAGCTGCTCCGATGCATTGCGGGTCCGAGTCTTATCCCGGCGGTCGCTCTCATCCTTCCACGGCGCATGGATCCGATATGTCATCGCCCGCGCCTTCGGGCTCGTAGCCGGCGCGGCAAACCATGCGAACCTAGGGAGCAGAAGATCGAAAACTTGAAGATGATGTGTCACAGTAAATGTGTGTCGGTGAGTCGGTCGGGGGGATTATGATGTTCCATTGCGGATGTTGTCGAGCAGGGCTTGCGCCTTGTCCGAGCGGACTGTTACCTTACACTGGAATGGCGCAGGGTGGCTGAGTGTTGTTTAAATGCAGTAGGTTAGCCAGTGAGACGCGATACCCAACCAGAAAACAAATAGGTACCTGATGATCGTTCCCGAAGGCTCAATCCGGGGTTCGATGATGTTACCATTGGCATCGGTCGCCTTCGAGAGGTTGAATATGGCAAGCGTTTGGACAATGGCCGCGAAGATAGAGGCTTCGGCAAAGAATATGCCAGGGCATTTCCTGCAGCCACAGTCGTTAGGGAGCGTAGAGGATTGCGACAGAGGAGGAGAGGGTCTAACCTCCTGCCGAAGCCAAAAGCAAAGTCGCGTGGGTCACGCTCCGCCTCCTTGTCCGGGGAAGCGATGAATCGCCCAGGGTTGAAGGTCATGGGATCCGTATAGAGCTCGGGGTTGTGTAGAATTTTCCTTCCACAAGCATAGCAAGTCGACGTATGTCAAGGGAAGGCACGGCACCATTACTCACCAGTTGTTGACCACAACGATCGAACCTTTAGGGATGAAGTAACCCGCATGGACGTCATCCTCTATGAGCTGATGGAAAAATCCTAACGTTACACGAGGGGTTAGATGGTTGCATGATAGACCGTGGAGCAGAACTAGGCTGACCCATTGGCCCAACTGGCATCCAACGGAGAGTTTCCAGGAGGGTGGCATGAAGGTAGGGGAGACGATCTCGATCCGCGATGCTCGGCAAGCGGTCTTGGCCAATGACCGCGTCGATTTCAGCCTGCGCCTTCCGCTGAACATCCGGAAAACAGATCATCGCTAGGAAGAAGTTTGAGATCGAGGACACCGTCTGTAAGCGGAAATGAGGCTCGTGCGATCACTGTGGTGAGAGCTTTGTCACAAATGGACCACTCACCGTTTCAGAACCGCCTACAGGAGGCCAAAGGCGTGTCCGGGTCAGCATTGTGGCGGATGAAGATGGAACGCAGACGCAGAGCGCACCGGAGTACAAGCGAGGCTGCCGTCATCTTGATCAGATACTCCCTCTCAGCATCGTTGTCGTCTTCAAGCAGTGTAGACGTGAAACTAGGGATGGCAGTGCCCGCAGCCTATCCAAAACCAGTGCAACGTCAGGGACGCCAGTCTTGCCGACCGACAGCGTGTAAAAGCTTACCATCTGTTCCTGAACCCACTTAAACGGAAATTCGACCATCGCAAGGAACGTTTCACGGTACTTCGCCACAGCTTTCTTCCAGCCGGCACCGGGGAACCAGGCAGGAACATGTCGGACTGCAGCGTAAATCAAAATCAAAATCGTGTATGCGAACGCAGTGTGCGATGGACGCACGGAACGGGAAAACGTCGGCTATGAAGGCACCATGGGCGAAGATGATCCCAAAGTCCTCCATGCACTGATCAACGAGTTGATGAGGTGATCATCCTCTCCGGTAGACTTATACCCGTAGGTGACCCTGACGATGATTATGCCAGTCATCCTGTTCATTTGCCGAAGTAAGCTTTAGTTTATACGTGCGCGTTAATGAACGTGGATAATGCCAGGCGTACTTTTTAATCTTCAGGGCAAGCGAATCCGCGCCCCCGCTGAGGCGCACTAGAAACTGCTGCGTCTCCTCCTCCACGAGATGATGAAACCGCTCGACTCGTTTCGGAGTTCCGAGGACCTGGCTGAACAGCTTGCGCATTTCGCGCATGTGCTGGCCGTACGGTTGCATGATCATCGCTTCCGACCATCCGACCATATCCCCGCCAACGGGAACGCGGCTGCGACTCGAGTAGATTGCGCTCTTCTTCTCCAGGACGTCAAACGCGTGCTGCGCGGAGTTGAGTATGACGAACGGCTGGCCAAGGATACTAATCGACACGATATCGCCTAGGGAAGTTCTTCAGACCAGGAATCTCGTGAGAAGCCCGAATTTGACGCACTCACCCCACTTCTTGCACCATTCGGTGAATATGAGCCACTGGTGACTCGGCGGGAGGTCTAACACGTTACCGATGAGCGGTAGACCTCTCGGGCCCGGTGGGAGGGGCATTGATGCGCCTTTGTTGTACAAGCGTAAGACAACGAAGACTCCGAGTAGGACAAGGAGGCCATGGATAGTGCTCATGCTCGCAGAAGTTAACCAGGACGAGCGTCTTGAAAATCTGGCGAGAACCGTGCGGGGCTGATAGGCGCAATGAGGGGTAGTGAGGGGTGTAAGGGTGTATGGGGATCAGATAAACTTATAAGGACTTGGGGTGGTAGGAGGTGAGTTGGCCCGGGCCGAACGGGCTGTGGAGCAACTTGAGACAAAGAATATCTCCACGCGCCGCTACTTACCAGTAGCAAAAACATGCCAGTGACGGCGGCCTCAGTATCCCCGTTGCACAATATGCCGAGACATTTGTGTGGCGCCCTCGACCCTTGCTTGGCCCTTGGGCACATAAGTACTAGTAGCACCGCCAATCAATTGTAGAGCGGGGATTCAGTTGCCTCGGCCCTCCAGCCTGCGCGCGAGACTGGCCAGTGCTATGGGCGTCTAAACACACATCAACAAGCGGGCAACGCATATGTAGTAAGAATCTAACACACCTACACCCTCTAGAGCCCTCTAGATTATTTGACGGAACTTTCACGGGGCGCCCTCTTCAGTACCATTTGCGGTCGCGAAATGTGGCAACAATGCATCTTTCGACAGATAGCATTGGGCCGGGATTCACCCTCCTGAGCGAGACTGTCCTAGCCTGAGTACGAAAGTCACATACCATGAAGTCGTAGATTCGTAGGTACAGTGCTTACCGGCCTTCGCGATAGTCGGGAAATCGCGCGGAGAATATCGCACGACGAGCGCGCGGAAGTCCGCCGTATAAAACTGCGGAGGGCGTGGAGCGACAGGAGAGGGAGAGGGCGAAGGTCAGCCCGCGACCGGCTCACCGGTTCGTCGCCTGCCGGGCCGTCCCCTCGTCGGCTGGTCCATTGGATTAATATTCTGGAAGGTGGCGAGGGAGGACTACTTTGTGACCGGCGTATGGAGGTGGTAGGACAGCGTTTCGTTCAAGGCGCTGAGTTGCGGAGCGTCCATGTAGGCGATAAGATGCGACGCATCAGACCTAGGGTAACCTGGTGAGGAAGCGCAACGCAGTGCTTTCTATGGCACAATGAAAGATCATACTTACACCCGGACGCCGAACGCTCTAGCCCAAAGCAAACGGTAAGCGCTAAGCCCTTGACTCCCAACCTTCCCCAACGTATGTACCTGGGCGTATGTACATCCACCGTGTCGTTCCACCGCCGCCGGTCATGGCCATGACATATTGAAGTTGAAGCCCGGCACACCGTAGAGGCCGGCATAGCGATCGTCACATGTCCGATTTGTAGCACCATATCCTACGTTGTGAGCCCGCGCGACAGCTGGAACATGAGCGGGAAGGAGAGAGTTGCATGTGGGAGCACCTTTTGCATCCAGGCTTTGAGGCGCGCTTCTCTGTGGTGGTCCCGGCCGTGCTCCCCGGGACAGAGGATGTGGTCCACAAACACCGTACACGGCCAACGTCTCCACAACACCGCCGGAAGGCGCGCATCGACGGCGGTGAGCGACGCGTCCGAGTCCACGTTCGGCTCGAAGAAGAGCATCGTCGGGATGCGGAGAGAGTGCAGGCGGGGACAGTGGCGGGCGAAGCAGACGATGGACTCGAGGTCGGCGACGCACCGCGCGGCCGTGCCGGCGTCGCTCATGTTCGAGCCCGATTGGTGGAGAAGTCGGAGTTCGAACGTCTCGAGGTCGGGCCACGCCCCTGCCATCGCGCGCAAATCGGCTGAGGGGTATGCCACGAAAAGTCCTTGGAGGCACGCTGAGAAACTACGCAGGGCGCGCAGGGATAGGAGAGGCGCGACGAGCTCCGCGAGCGTAGGCTTGACCTTACACGAGGCTCCGCCAGGATGGGAGAAGCCGCGGTACGTGCTGTGCCAGCGCAAGGCTGTGAGACGGGGCCACTTCGCCACCAGCGTGCGGAGTTGGATCGGCAGCTCCTTGCACGTTGTGTCAGAGTCCTCGTGCGTTTCGGAGAAGGAGAAGGCTTGGAGCTGGGGGGCTTTCGCATGGGAAATGAGGGGTCCAATGGCGCTGAACTCGTAGCTGGAAACCTCCAGGCTGCGAAGTGTCGGGAAGGCGATGGAGCGGTTTGGGGATGCGTGATCACTCAGGCTGATGGAGAGGTGCTCGAGGTTAGGGAGAGAAGGCGATGATCCGAAGATGGTCGGAATCTACTTTAAAGCCTGGATCGAGTTCCAGGCGGCAGAGGTGGGGATGCGACTGGGGACAGCGATTCTAGATCCAGAACTGGGGCAGGTGCTCGCACCGAAAGCGATTTGAGATTCGGAGGGACGATAAGAGGGCTGAGAGGATCTGTTGAAGTTCAGTTCCCGCCTCTGATGCCCTGATCTGAGGGAATACAATGTTGAGTTGGCTTATCGATGGATTCGGACGGTACAACGGGCCCATCTCGAGGACATCGAACCTTGAGGGCATTGCAAGGCTGAGGAGAGTCCCCACTTCCAAGCGAGGAAGGATGACCGTGCCAGCCCCAAGGACAGACATCAGTTGGTGCCAAAAGGTGTCTTGCAAAGATATCCCCGACACATGCTCGTCATGAACTTGAACGAACGGGTCGAGGGTGATTTCTCGCACGAGGGAAGCGTATTCTTGAAATCGCGTCCAGCTCGGCCCATCGGTAGCAGGTGTCCCGCATATTTCCTGCAAAGCACATAAGCCTCTTCAACATTGATGCAGAGAAACGTATCTACATACGAAATGGGCCGCACCCCATCGCGATGGGTTGCGCGAGTCTGTCCGAGGCAACAGGCGCGCGATCCCGACGACGCGAAGCAGATGCAGCAATGGGCAATCGCCCCAAAGATATCTCCACAAAACACCTAAGGCGGGAGAGTGAAGGTGCTGTGTGCCCTTGCTAATCGACCTACAGCCTGACGAGCAGATTTTGAGACCGGTGGGTCAAAGTAAACCCCACTGGTCACTTTCAGGTCGGCTGCAAGGTGCGCAAGGATATGATGGAGGATATCTTCAACCCCGGCTGGTGGATACGCTGCCATGATGAAATTCAGAGTAGGAAGTGCGAGTAAAGTGCGTGGGACAGAGTCAACAAGAGGCTCAGACATACCCGCCCCTGGAGTGTCAGCGCTGGCGAACACGGCAGCCGCATCCCGATGTGGAAGGCAGACGCCGGCGCCCAGGGCTGCTTTTTCCAAACCGCACGCGAACTTGCGTGAGCAGGCGTAGAATACATGCATGCATCATTGCCATTGTGAGTCGATACGAAAGTTGGCAGGCTGGGATGGCGCTGTACGATTCGCTGAGCTGCGCCGCTCTGCAGCATAGCATACATATGCAGTATTGAATTACATCATTGACTCAAGTTGGGTATGGTGTGAATGGGCACCGAGTACTGAAGCGTCGCAGATGGGAACATGCTTCTCAGACAGCCCAGAAGCTGCTCGTTCAAGTTGCGGGTCTGGCTCCTGTCCTTGTCCTTGTCCTTGTCCTTGTCCTCGGAGTCCTTCCGCCGCGGATATACAATATGTCTGACCGACAGCTCGCGCAGCCTGGCATGCGCCGCAGGCGGTTCCAGTGCTTCCGAGTCGATGCCGGCGAAGGTGTCGCGGTCGAAGCTCAGCATCGGGACATGGAGGGTGTGAAGACGGGGACAATGGCGCGCGAACGCGGCGAGGGCCTCGAGGTCCGCGTACTCTTTGGCGCGGGGGAGGCTGTCGTATAGACAGAAGGTCTCGAGCTCCGGCCAGGCCTTCGCGATCGTCTGGAAATCGTGCGGAGAGTATGGCACGATGAGCGCGCGGAAGTTTGCCGTGAAGCTGTGGAGGGCGCGGAGCGACAGGAGAGGGCTGATGAGCTCCGCGAGTGGCTCGCCGGCTCGCCTCCTGCCATGCATGACGTTGGGTTCCACACGGGTGTCGCTGGTCCATTGGAAGATGGCGAGGGAGGGCCACTTTGTGGCCAGGGTGCGGAGGTGGCTGGACAGTATTTCGTTCTCCCTGCTGGATTCCGAGAGGGAGAAGGTGCGGAGTTGCGGAGCGTCCATGTGGGTGATGAGGGCACCAATGGCGGGGAGCTCGAAGCTGGAAACATGTATGCTTCGGAGTCTCCTGAACGTGATCGGACGGTTCAAGGGTATGAGGTGGTTCAGTTTGATGGAAAGGTGCTCGAGGGTAGGGAGGGAAGCGAAGAGCATGAGCTGGTTGGGGTTAATGGCGACACGGCGATTGAGCTTGAGCTGAGATAGACGGGGATGCAGACGGGGAATGGAGCCTATATCCATCGTCAGAACGGGGACGTCCAGGGAGAGTACCTCCAAGTCCTGGATGGTCGAGAAACAGGCTGAGAGGGCTCTTTGGAGCCTGGTTTGCTGCTCTGCGCTGATTTGAGGCAAGACTATGTTAAGCTCGCTTATGGAGGGGTCGAGAAGGCATAAGACCCCCGTGTCGAAAGCGCATGACTTGAAGGATTTATAACTACGGATGGTGGCTCGTTCCAAGCGAGGAAGGATCGTCTGATTTCCGAGGGCAGACACGACTTGCGGCCAGAACGTGTCTTGCAGGACTTTAGGGGGAATATCCAGAGTGCCGACAAACGGGTCGATGACGACCTCCCGTACGAGGGAAGCGTATTCTTGAAATCGCGTCCAGCTCGACTCGTGGTCCGCTAATGTTCCGCACAGTTCCTACAAGGCATATTAGCTACTCGCTGCACTGTATTAGACGGTCGCGGCTGGATCCACACACCATCTGAGGGTAGTGCCACCTGTGTTTCTGACGGGGGCGCGTCGCGATCCCGAGGACGCACAGTACATGCTCGAGCACCTTCTGGCTCGGGAGAGACCTCCACAGAAAAGCCAGAGCAGGTTGGGTAAAGCTGGTGTGGGCCCTCGCCAATCGAGCCAGTGCCTGAAAATGGTCTCGACTCGTGAGTTGAGCCACCACTCGGGACTTTGAGGTCAACCGTGAGGTGCGCAAGGATTTGATAGAGGATATCCAGTGGAGGGCTCCCAAGGGGATTCGTAGGCATGATGGAATGAGGAAGACTAATCGGAGTGCACGGTTGGGAGAAGCCATTGATTGACAATGATATTCCGGAAGCGCCCGTGTTTCAGTAACCGTCGGTGACGGTCCGGCGCCCGATGACATGTACAACGGCCTTAATTTGCGCTCTTTTCATCCTTCTCAACACCACGGCTCGGTGACCCATACTGTAACCCCCAGTTTTTCATGACCAAAGGCACGGTGACGTCTCAACCGCGTTCACCGGCAGCCACACATGATATTCTCTGCTGTGTCATCTCCCACCTTGATCCAGACCCGTAAGTATGTCAACACCAAGGATTGTGCTCTGTCCCGAGGCCCCTGGGCATGGAATAATGATAGTGCTAAGTTACAGCGACTGGATACATCGACAGAATCAAGCCCGAAGGAGACGGACACACGCCCCCAACCTAGCGCGGCGCATGTCCCACTTTGAACCCTCATGGTCGCACCAGCTCACCAGGCGGCTTTCACGGCGGTCGCGAGCAGGTCATAGGTCACAAATCATCGAAGACCTAGCACGCGCCGCTGTCGGTCCACTCGCCGCTGGCTCCGCCAGGCGTGCTGTCGTAGGTCCACCACTTGGCGGTCCAGAGGTGGCCGTTGTACGTGACCTTTTGGCCGCCGGAGTACTAGACAAAGCGATTCGTAGTCAGCAGAGAACAATCAGTAGAGAACCCGAGAAGCATGAACTCACGGCGATACTGCTAGACCAAGCGGCGACACCCTGGCAAGTGGCCGACGAGCCGGTCGTCGTCGTCGTCGTCGTCGTAGCGGAAGTACTCGTCGAAGTCGAGGTGGTGGGGGTGGTCGTCGTGGTCATCCCCGACGAGGTCGAAGTGGTGGTCGTTGTGGAGGTGCTCGCCGACGTCGACGTCGACGTCTGGGAGCTGCTCGTCGTCGTGGTCACGGTCGAGCTCCCGTCCCCAACGATGAACGCGCCGGTGCCGGTGCTGTCGAGCTGGATGGTGGTGCCCGAGATCTTCGCGCCGCTGTCGTACACCTGCTTCGCGGCGGCCTTCGCCTGGTCGCCGACGAGGGGCACACCGGACAGGTCGAACGCCTTCGCGGCGTAGTTGAGGTTCGTCGCGAGCACGAGCGTCTGGCCGCCGACGGTCCAGAAGCCGACGTCGACGCGGTCGACGACCTGGTGCTGGAAGAACGCCTTCGGGTTCAGGATGTAGTCCTTGAGCGAGCTCTGGATCGCGCTCGAGAAGCCCGCGCCGGCGGCGGTGATCTCCGCGGACGCGGGCGCGCTCCACGAGACCGAGCCCTTCGCGCCGTGGTTGATCGCGAGCGCGTTCTCCACGACGAACTCGGGGCCGGTGGGCACGCGGCTCCAGTACTCGGCCGCGCCGAAGCCCTGGGGCACGGTCCAGATCGACTTGGAGTGCTCCCAGCCCTGCACGAAGCGGCGGTCCGTGAACTCGTCCATGCGCGTGCTGATGTCCTCGAACGCGCCCTTGCAGTTGTCGCAACCGCAGTCGCCGAAATCGGGCGTCACGGGCGTGCCCTGTCAATGATCGCGTCAGTACCCGTACAAGAGACGGAAGTGAGAAAAGGAAGAGCGCGTACCCAGCGGACGGACCACGTCGCGTTGATGCCGATGGGGTACGTGTCCTGCATGATGATGTCGCCGCCAGCCGAGTAGTCAGACCAGTGGTAGTTCTCGCAGTTGAGGACGAGCGAGATCGGGTGGTAGCCGTCGAGGGAGTTGATAAGGCTGTACGCGTTCGACGTCGCGCTGAAGGGGTCAGACGTGCCGTCCGGCTCGTCGCCAGTGTACCAGAGGAGGAGCGCGGGGCTGTCTTTGATGCGGTTCACCTCGTCGGTGACAGAGGCAGAGTTCTGGTAAGTGCTGCATGGACGCGTGAATTGGGTTTGGAGACAGCAAAGGAAGGAGGAGAAGATACCCACTAGCGCATGTCGTACATCAGATAGATACCGGCTTGCTCCATCCGTTGAATGACTTGGGTAAGAGCGTCCGTGCTGCTGAAAGGCGGGATGGGGTGAATCTGCACCAACCTCAGCGCTGAATCGAAATGGACAGTTCGAACAGGATGGCTTACCACGGTGTAACCCTGAGACGCGATCGCGTCGATGTTGGCGAGGTTGCCGGAGAGGTAGTCGAAGCTGGTGTAGAAGCCGAATGGGAAGACGGTCTGGTAGTCGCCGCCCTTGCCGTTGGCAGGCTTTGCGAGCAGCGCGCCTGTCTGCAAGTCCATCTTTGTCACTGAACGCCCGGTAGGCGGAGCGGGGAGGTACGACATCTGGCTCTTCGTGGTGTACGTCGTGTTCGAGCCATACGTGGCCGTGCACTCGACATCGTATGGAGTCGACTGCGGATTGAGGCCCTGCAGCGAGAACTCGAGCGTCGTCGTCTGGTTGACCACGACCGAGCCGGTCGCAAGAGTCTTCCCGTTGACCGTGACCGTGACCTCGAGCGGGTCGCCAGAAGTGCGCGTGGGAAGGTCGATGGCGGCTGCGCCAGCGATCTGGGAGTAAACCACAGGTGCATCGATGATGAAGCTCTGGGACGCGGACGCATCCTCAGGAAGGTACGGCTTGATGGCCGGGGAGCAGCGGAAGGCGAGAAGGGAGTTCGAGGACGTGGACGGGATGGGGAACTCGCCGCCCGGAGCTACGGTTGGGCTCCCAGCTTGGTAGTTCTTGCCGCACCTGTTGCATGCTGCATCGGCGAACGGAGTCCAAAAACGAGACTGGAACACGGGTAACTCACCATGTATCTGCAGTGGCACCCCGCAAGAGGGCCGCGACGAAGAGCCCGGCAGCAGCGAGGCGAGCCATGGTGTCCGCCAGTGGAGAGGCAAAGAGACAGTGGCAAAGAAGCGACCAAAGACTGTCGGGGAGGTCCATGATGCTGCTTCTGTGATAATATATAGTTGCACTGTGGCCACGCGGATACGCAGACCGTCTCAATCAGCCGACTCGAGACTAGGATGCCAACCACATGGAGGGCAGTGGCAGTCAGGCTGCAAGAGCAGTCAGATGGCGGCGACAGGAGGCAACGATCCTCCCATCAAGCGTACATTATTTCGGGACTTTCTTGGCGGCGGTGACGCGGGGATTGGAGACACCCCATACGCTCCGTCGCTGAAGGGATGCTTTCCGTCTCAACTCACCTCAATGTTCAATCTATTCGACACAGAACACGCAACGCCCATGTTCCCCTCCTTCCGCCCCACGTTCGTCTTTGGACCGTGACATATGGTGCCTGTATGGATACCAGGAGTATACGTAGTAGGACAGTTAGTGAGTAACTTAGGCCTGTGATAAGGAAGTTGTTGAGAATAGAGCGTACTCAAGTGTACTACTGTAATGAAGGATCGTGCCTCCCGTGATGGACACGCATGGATGATTGCACAGCCTCCACGCGGATTGTTGATCTTCTGAGCAACTTGTCATGAGACAATCGCAACCACTACACCAAACTGGTACACTCACGTTTCCGGCAACCCCGCGCACCACAACGGCCGGTTGTGGCGCGTCGCCTTGTACCTACCTACTTCCCCCGTACTCCCTATGTATGCCCTTGTATGCCTTGCCCCCCCCCCCCCCCGATCGTAGCTACTAGTGCAGCACAGTGTTGAATGACTAGATAGTATGGTGCAAACCATGGGCGACATTCAAGGAGGATGGGAGGGAGCTGCTGGCAGCGAGAGCCTTGACTGATGACTCTGAGTCTCTGACTCTCACGGACTGCGTATGTAAGCAGGACTTCGGCAAATTGTCGCACAGCTTTTGATGGCGAGACCACGGCAGACGTCCTTCAAAGTAATGGCATCCCGACCTCCGAAACGCAGACTTTACTTGACCGTTCAAACTTGCCAGTGAGTTGGATGCGACGGGGTGAGGACGGGGAGCGTCGATGCAAGCAGTTCGATGTCGAATGGCTAGACTGGCGGGACTTTGAGACGTCGATTGTTCCCCGACTCGTCCCACGACTTGTCATAGAATCGCACGATCGCGGAAAAGAACTCTCTACATTTGCTTCAGTAGCGCACCGTGCGCCTCGGACCGGAAACGAACATGACAAGGAACGGGCGCGGCTCCCTATGATACACGCAAATGAAAAGTCAACGTCAACGTCAACCCCGAATGTGCAGATGGACTTACGTGACGAAGGCACTACCGTAGTCCTCCTTGACCTCGATATCCCCCCTGCCTCATCCTTCGCCGGGCAGATCTCGGCGCACATCAGGAGGGTCGCGATCGTGATCCACATCGTGTCGTACGCCATGTACCTGCCAGGGCACATGCGCCGCCCGAACCCGAATGCAACGTCTTGTGGGTCGAGAATGTCGGGATTAAGGATGCCGTCCTTGAGGAAGCGGTCGGGGGCGAAGGTGTTCGGGTTTGAGTATACCTTGTCGTCGTGCAGGATCGACCTATGGAGTCGTCTTGGTTTCAGGCACGAGTATTCAGGACGAACGGTGGATATACGACCTTACCAGATGTTGACAATGACGAGGGAGTCCCTTTCTAGATGATAACGGTTATATATGTCATCCTCTCGTAGCTTACGAGGAAGGTCTACAGAATCCAACGGAGAACCACCAGTAAGTGCGCATACAGTCAATAAGCATGTCGCCAGGACTTACCGAGGCGAACAATTGGTTGCCAGCGGAGCAACTCTTTGATCAAGGCATCGATGTATGGCACCGAGCCGAAGTCATCAAAGGTTGGAAGGCGGTGGGCGCCCAACACTGTCTCAAGCTCGCGCCTTGCACGGACTGAACCTCGGGGTAAAGACGCATGACGAGGAAGAACGAGTGCATGATTGCGGCGACCTGGGCGACAACGGTCAATCAGCACCGGCAAAGATAAGGCGCGGACGGCACGACAAACCGTTTCGACACCAGCTAAAGAGGGGCACAAACAATGTCAGTCAAACTCCACTTTGCCTTAAAAAAAAGAACAAGCGGACGGACCCATGTACATAGTGGCTGTAGCCATCCTCGCGGAGCGCACGGTAGCTTCGTCTGTGCCGTACGCCTCAGCGATCGACTTTGCCATACACTCGTCTGCCTTGCCCAACCCCTGAGGAGAGAGGAGAGAATATTGAGTACATGTATGCGGTATAGGGGCTGGCACGAACACGGACCTCGCGCCGTTCGTAGTCTGCATACGGGACATGCAACTGGCGGGTGGCAGCTTCATGCCATACGGCCGCTTGGCGCTTGAAGCCCGCCCCAGGGAACCATGTCGGTAGATATCTGACTGCATATTCGAATGTCTCAGTCGGAGATCGGATTGGATCGAATTCTGAACGAGTACGAGATACGTACGCAAGGGAAACATCTCGACCAGGTAGAAACCGATGACACACTTGCTCACGGCCTCTTGACCCGCTTCTGCGAGCTCGATGAATGGATCGTCTTCCGGAAGCACCTTGATACCGTACGTCGCTTCCATGATGTTCGCGCCTGTCATGCTACATCGTCCCAGTTAGAAAATTTATGACTTGCTACGAGTAGCGGAACCGACCGCCCGCTCACTGCTTCAGATGGACAGGCACGCGAGCGACGGATTCTTTCGTGAGCCGAGACACGAAGTTGTGCGCGTGTCGCGCAAGGATGGGCCGGTACTTCTTGACGGGAGTCGCATGGAACTCGTGGTGTGTCATTTTGCGGCAAGCGCGCCAATCGTCGCCGTAGTCCATGGATCCAAAACCCCATCCGAAGCCCGCCCTATGATCGATGAATGTTTAGTATGCGCAGATACTAGCATGGAACTGGGAAGAACGAACAGTTCGTTTAACATGATCATACGCGGCCTACCATGAAAAGATGGTTGAGTATTGGTGCCATCGATATGTGGTCGGGACTGACCTGCCGGAGTACAGCGTAGAACGTTTATCGAGAAGATCATTCGCAGCCTCGAGCGTGTCCAGCACAACGATGTTGGATCCGAGCACATTCAGGCCGATGATGTCTGAGTCTGTATGGCAGCATATGTAAGTCCACATTCCCCTATGAGGTTCGGGGTTACTTGGCCGATCACTTACTATACTCGCGGCACCAAGCGTGATACTTTAGCCATGGCTCTTCGTGCGGGGCCGGGACGTCGCGCACGTTCCCTACAAAAGGGAGTCCTGTTGGGCCGGGAAGACGGCGTCCGCGCCGCCTAGACTGAAGGAAGGACACGAGTCGACGGAAGAGTAAGAGACAGAGAACTCCAGTGACGACCTGGGCGAGAGAGGCCATCGTAATTCAAGGGCGGGATTGAGAAAGAAGGGTCGCAAAGAGGTGTGCGGTATATATACGCGATCTGGCAACTGGCGGTAACGCCGTACTATGAAATTCTAAAGGCGTCCCGCTTCTGTAAGGAAACTTCGCCGTGGGTGCTGTTGGAAGTTGTGGTCGCGTCAGCCTGAGCGTCCTCTTGGCCAGGCATTGGAACGGAAGATGACATGTTGGTACTCGGCAGAAAGAGGGGATGGTTTGTAGGAGGTGGGTGGCAGGAGTCGAATAAAGCACCCGATGGGAGCAGGGGAAGGGTACATACCTGCGTAGGACCCGCATCCGGCGCCCCGCCCCAGCGTTATTGTTACCGGCTAGAGAACCTTGCGAAGCCATAACAAATTCTATCCGGCGAAACATTTGGATGCAGGCAAACAGATAGCACTGTCCTCCTGCGCGCTCTGAATGATGTTTGAAGACCGACATAAGACGTGAGACATTCATCTAATGAAATCATCCGAGCCTAAATATGTGCAAGCGGGACATGGGGCATTAGTTCGTAAGCTTCTGACTGGAACTGGAGCTCCACGCACCGTAGTATTCGTCACCGTGGCCAAAGAGCGGGTGTATGCACGAGCTAAACCCATCTAGACGCAATCTCCTGTGCAAATCCCGAGCTCGAAACGTGGACCGCTGGATCGATCGTGGTCTTGTCTTGTCGAAAGTACTGTCCGCGACTACTCCACGCCAGTATTAGGCCAGCCCATTCAAGATAGTCCGAATGTCACATAGAACGCGAAGCAGCATGGTTTGAATGAGGAAGGTTTAGCGGTGGATGGGACTTGTAAACGTCGGTCTTCGTATTGCTTCCGATGCATTTGTTTGTACTTATTTGTTATACCAGGTCTGGCGCCGGCTATATGTAAGATTCATTGCAAACGATATTGTTTCCATCTCCTATTAACTTGACTTCTTGGGATCTAATTATTAGCTCTCTGTTTGTTGTAATTTTCGGCGGCGCAAGACAAAGAAGAGAGATACAGTTCCTATAGACGCTACAAAGTACGTATAGTCCGTCCGTCCGTCCGTCCGTCCATCCGTCCCGTCGTCCTGGAAGACAACAGCTCGCATGCTTCGGTAGATTGTGTGGATGGCCTCTCGGAGCTAGTCCATTGTATCGTACGGTGAGGAAAGAGCACTGGAAAGTCGCCCTCTGTGGCCGCCAGTGGTGAGCCAACTACATGTCGTGTCGGGTGGCCAGTACACATCGGCTATAACGAAAAGAAGTGAAGCGGGAGGAAGCATAGTCAGCCCTTGCATCCGCACGAATCTGAAGCCAACAAATTGGGCCACCCACCACTGCTGTCCGGACCAAGTTCCGTGTCATCGACCCGGAACCGGCGCAACAAACCAGCGGCCTGGAGCCTCGGGAGCAGCGTCACACCGTCCTCGAACCGGACCCTCTCGAACGTCTCCCCGGGGTCGTGAACCGTCCCCTCCCTGTACCAGTAGCGCACATGCACCTCGACCGTCCGCAGGTGCCGGAACTTCCTCCCTTCCCCGATGGGATCGAGCAAGCGGTCAAGGTGTCTCATGGGCCCGGTGAGGTCGAAAGACCGTTTGAGGGTATACTGGTATCCAGACGTGGAAGGAGAGTGCGCGGAGAGTCGTAGGGAGGCTCGCGAGCAGAGGCTCTAGGGCATCGGATCGGCAGAACGGGTCCTCTTCGGGAGGTCCGCGGTGGATGATTCCGACCTGGACGTACTGCAGGCGCGTGCAGCGTGAGAGGACCGCTCCAAGGATGCCGCATACAGATAGTGTCCCTGTAGCAGTGAAAGACGTCAGCCAACTCTGGACTTTGTTATTCTGCGCGCATCGGGGACAGCTTACGGTTTGACGGTGTTTCATCCGACGCTGACCGTGGCGGCTCATGCAGTGCGTCTATACCGCCGACGCTAATGCTCTCCAGATTTTGAGCGCCGAGGATCGAAGAAAACAGTCGAGGAGGTGAAGGTTACCCCGCCACCAGCTGCCTGTGCCTAGCCCACGAAGACACCCGGGGGCCAAGGTGCGCTCGAAGAACTCGTAGTAGTCCTTCACGGTCCCACGGACCGCTAAGTTCCGGACCACGACAGATGCTGAGGGGAAGAGGGTATAGATGTCGACTTTGGGCTTCTGGCCACATAGGGAGAACGCGAAAGCGTCCGTTATGAGAGTGTCGACGGAGAAAAGAGGGAGCAGCCCGTGGAGGATGAACGCGACCTTCTGGCAAGACTCGAGGGTCAGTCGCTGAAGAGCGAGTGGGGCGCTTTGACGTCGTGCTAGGTGGCGCAATGGCAGAGGAAGGTCGGTCTTGTCGTCGTAGCCCACTATGAAGAGCTGGCGGAGATTGATAAGGAGGGGGAGTGTCGACGCTATGAAGTGGATGTCGAGAGGGCACGAGTCGATCTCCATATGTCGTTGATTCCCCGAGTCTCCCCAGCACTGGTCGAAGAAATACACGTCATTGATGTATTCCGCGAGCTCAGGGTGCGTCCGGATATGCTTGGCGAAGCGCTTGCAATGGGAATACCTGACGGGGACGACGGCGAAGAAATATGGACTCGCGATGTCGTACCAACGTCTACAGACCTGCATGCAAAGCGCGAGCCCGTTACGGTCCAAGAGCTCCAACACGTCGAGGAGCAGCTCGACCGGGAGTAGGCCGATCGATCCGGATTTAGCATTGTGGAGTTGAATGGACCGTGCGGCCAATGGTCGGACGAGAGCGAACCTTGAACGCGATGCGATCAACTCGAGCTCAATGGTCGGTTTGAGCAGAAAATGTCAACTCACAGAGATTGGGTTGTTCGAAACATATCAGAGGATCACAGCCCGCCAGCTATCCTTCCTGTGCTGAGAACCGAAAGAGATCGAGACTAACAAGCTCAAGGGCTAGCTATTGGAGAGCATGCAGTGGTTCTTGAGAACCTTTGATTCGAGTAGCGGCCTCTGCAGCTGGAGCGCAGCAGCAATATCGTGTCTCGGAAAATTCCGGAGACGGCATCGCCATCCGTACGGTGTACGCCCCCTATAATACATGGTAGAAAGGTTGCCGACGACGTCCATGTGAGGATAATGTGTAATTCAAGTCCACACTGCACTCCTCGACCGGGTAGCACAGAAAGCTGAGCCAATGTCAATAGAACCAGTGAATTGGGATCCCGAATGCCGAGACCATCCATGTCATCCTGTATCTCAGGCGGCAAGTACACCTCGGCTGTATCATAGACGACGCGGGGGTTAAAACCGGACGAGATTGCAGTCAACCTTCGCAGTTCCATCACTTAAAAATATATGGGTCGCTCACCTCTTCTTCTGCATAGCTCCACATTGTAGACAACGTTAACTTGCAGCAACCCGGCAGCCTTGAGCCTCGGCAATGGCGTCGGTCGAGGTTCCTCGACGAGCTTGCTACAAATCGCCCATTGTGGCAGGACCTCCTGAAGAATGTGCAGCTCGACCGTCCGCAGATGCGGGAACCTGCCCCCAGACGGAGAGAGCAGGCGGTCAATAACGTCCAGACTCACGGCGCCGGCACGGAAGCGCTTCCAGGACTGCAACGCGGTTACCCCGATGTGGATAGCGAACGCGAGGAGATTCGGAGGCAGATTCGCAATGATGGGCTCGAATGTCTCGCGGTGGCAGAGCGGGTCGTCTGGGATGTTCCAAAAGTGTCTGAACCCGATGCGGAAGCACTCAAGTCGCGTGCAGTGTGCGAGCGCGGCTCCCAGGGAAGGAAAGCCCGTTCCTTCTATCGAACACGTCCGTGAGCACCGCCCGTTTCGCTGCACATAGCGTATTACGCACCTTCCGCGCCCCGTCCATACGGAAATAGCAATAGCCACGTCTCGATACTGAGGCTCCGCAAGTCTTGGGCCACACCTGACCGGAAGAACTGCGCGAGGTTAGGGAAAGCTTGTGCGGTGCGGGCTCCAATGCTCAGCGCGCGAAGACTCCCGGGAGCCAAGAGGGGTTCAAAAAACCGGTAGTACTCCTCGAGGCCTTGCGTCATGTCGAGCACCAGATCCTGAATCGTGAGGGATGCTAACGGGATCGAGTGATGGATGGTCTGTTGGGAAGGTGGGCCGGTCAGACTCATTGGATCAATCCTGATGACCAAAGTGTGGACAGAAAACAGAGAAAGGAGGTCCGGGAGGATGTGTGTGACACCGGCGCAGTTGTCGAAGGACAGCCGCTGGAGCGAGTGTCGCCATTGCGCTGGCAGTTGACGAGGTTGTCGTAGCCCACAATGGAGACATATCGCAAATTGACGAGCCCCAGGACAGGAAGGGTTGAGGCTAATGACTGAACGTCGAACGGCCGTTGCCATGCTTGACGCCATGCGTTCGACTCAGAGCTCCAGACAAAACGCACATGTTTAACATATGCCGCGAGTCTAGGATCTGCAGAGAAAAGCTGGGACAAGCGTCCATGACCATGGGAACGGGAAGGGACGATGGCGAAGAAGTAAAGGCGAGCGACATCGTGCCAGAGCCAACAGACCCGCATGCAGCTAGAGAGCGTGTTGTGGTCCGAAAACGCCAGCAGTTCAATTCAGGCGGGAGAAGGCTGATGGACCCCGATAGTTTGTGGGCCGGTCGTGTGAGTGGTGCGATGGCCCGAAGAATACAGCTTGGCCTTAGGACACAATGATGAAGTAAGTTCGGGGACGGGGGAAACTTCATTCAAGTTGGACTTACAGGTATTGGGGCCCTCGAGGGCAGTGGCGCCATGCTTCCCCCTTTCTGAGTCTCAGCTTCGAATGGGAGACGAGGACGCCAGGCATCTAGCTGCCGCAGTGGTTTGTGAAGGTTGCAAAACAAGATGTACCAGTCAGGAGAGTCGACTCCAGTCTCCATCCACCTCGCGGTCGTCGCCCCTACGATACACGTACGCGCGTTAGGGACGACGCAACGCAGCTCCTGCCAATGCGGTGAGCCTTGTACTAGTAGGAAATTGTGATAGAGGAGTGCCGTAGCCCGGCCATGTTAGACGGAAGTAAGCATATATGCAAGCTGGAGCAAGTCATGGTGGGCATATGTCAGAAGGCAGTTGACGTGGAAGTTGAGCAGAAAATAAATATTGAGACCGTAAGGTCTACCACTCCGGGAAAGCGTGTCATCCTTGTGCAGGGGCCATGCTAATCTTCTCTGTATCGTTCCAATTTTTTCGTATGTCACCCCGAAGGGGACATTTGATGAACCGGAGGGATTGTATGCGTCGCCCGAGTTGTGCATTTTGTTCAACTCGCGGGGCGCTCTTAGTCGGGGGTAAGGACTGGTAAGTAGCCGGCAGTCGGAGGGGTTATTAGCCTACATAACTAATACTACTTATTCAGGGCCTTTATTCCCGGAATCCGGGGAGATTAGTGGCCGGTCGCTTGTACATGTCTCACTTCAACTTGTCACTTGACTTGCACTTGACCTCTCCCAGACCCTCGACTGAGCATGTTTGTGATATACTACCATGAACTAGCGGTCTGCCTAACGTCGACAACTAACCGATGACATGGCCAGCTCAGAGAATCAGAATATCGCGGACATGAAGCAGGCCCGGGGATGCTCGACGGTCGACCCCGAAACTCTCTCCGTGTTCCTCTGGGGTGAGTTATCTATGCTGCACCTACTTCTTCTCGACCATCCTCATGCTATGTACGAACAGGAAATGGAGAGTCGCAGGCCCGCCAGGGAATCTTGTCCATACTGCCCAAGGACCCCATCTTCGACAAATCCCGCAGGCCATTCCTCACCCGGACCCAGCTCTACACCCGCGCATTGGCCATGACAAATCGCATCCATGAACTCACAGAGAAGCACCAGTGGACCGCTGAGGATGCCGCGCTCGCATTCAAGATTCTCGATGAGCCCCTCCCCATCCAACTACACATGGCAGGTGCGTCCCATTCAGTCCTTCCTCCCCTCCCAATTCCTTTCCAACCATGGCATGCAGCGTTCGAGCCCATCATCAAGTCCCAAGGCTCCCCCGAGCTCCACGCAAATTACGGCGCCCTTATCACCCACCGCGGCGTCCTCGGCTGCTACCTCCAGACTGAGCTCGCCCACGGCACCAACGTCGCCGCCCTTGAGACCACCGCAACCTACCTCCCCGCCACCCGCGAATTCGAGCTCCACACGCCCACCCCTACCGCGTCTAAGTGGTGGATCGGCGCGCTCGGCAGGACCGCGACGCACGGTGTCGTCCAAGCGCGCCTCATCCTCCCGGGCGGCAAGGACGTGGGGCCCCACTTGTTCTTCGTCCAGCTCAGGTCGCTCGAGGACCATAGGACGCTACCTGGGATCACGATTGGGGATATCGGGCCCAAGGCGATGGGCGGGTACGCGGCGGTGGACAACGGGTTTGCGAGATTCGAAAGGGTGAGGATCCCGAAGGAGCAGATGCTGAGTGCCTTTGCGGGTGTGACGGACGAGGGCGAGTACGTGCGGCCGCCACACGCGAAGCTGAGCTATGGAGGGGTGAGTATTCCGTTTACTTGACACTGGAACGTAAGCTGAAGATCTTTGTCAAGATGTTGTACATTCGGTCAAGGTACGCCCATCCCGCCCTTGCGTTCAAAAGTGCGAATTTCAATCTTTCTCTAGCATGGTGAGCACAGGAGGGTGGACCATCGCGAAAGGTACGATCTTGTGGCTCGCATATACCGTACAATATGCTAACCTTTGTTTATTAAGCTGCCACCATTGCCATTCGATACGCGACCGTCCGACGACAAGGCACGAAGGGCAAAGACGGGCTTGAACGGCAGGTAATCACATACCCCTCCGTATACCACCGCCTGCTGCCAATCCTCGCCCACGCATACGTCTTCATCGTCCTCGGCCGGAACCTTGTACGTGTCCCTCCCGCCTCTCCTCCCTCCTCTATCTAACCGCCATTCCAGACGAACGCCTTCAGCCAACTCCTCGCGCGCCTCTCCTCGGGCGACACCTCCCTCCTCCCCTCTATGCACGCCACGACCGCGGGTCTCAAGGTGCTCGTCTCCACAACCGCCATCGCGGACTTGGAGACCGCGCGCCGGTCCATGGGCGGACACGGCTTCAGCGAGTTCGCGGGCGTGGGCCGGCTCTACGCGGACTACGTGCCCGCGGCAACGTACGAGGGCGACAACTTCGTGCTCGACGGGCAGGTCGTGCGTGCCGCGCTCAAGGCGTTCGCCCGGCTCTCCTCAGAGGACTCCGGGGAGTTGGGTCCAAACGAGGCGTACTTGCGTCGACTGGGAAATGTCGGAGGGCCCAACGAATGCAAAGGCGGGGGAATGGGGCAACCCGTCGACGGCGATCGAGGTCCTGGAGCGGCGCGCGGGGTGCATGGTGCGCGAGCGGGCGAAGCACGCGTCGGACCCGGACGCGGGCTCGGACCGGCGCGTGGCGCGCGCGGTGACGGACGCGTTCGTTGCCGCCCAGGTCGGCGAGATCATCCGTGGGCTGGAACAGAGCGTCGGCGGGAAGGAGGCGGCGTTCTTCGGAAGTTGTATACCCTGGTAAGCACCGAATGTCCCAATGCTTTAGAGGAGATGTGTTTTGACACACGTTGCTTTGGAATAGCATTTATTGACGACGGTAGAGAGCGGTTTGACGGACGTCCTGGCGTTCGGCCTGCTGGGCGAGGCGGGTCCTGCAGGAGATCCGTCGAGGGGCTCCGAGTCGCGATCAAGAGGCTCTGCGAGGAGCTGCTCCCCGCGGCGATCGGCCTGTCGGATGGGTTTGGGTTCTCGGATTGGGAGCTGGACAGGTGAGATCGTGTATCCACATCTGGGAGGAGGAATGGGAGTGGCTGACCTGTCTATGTTGTATAGTGCACTTGGGGTCTACGACGGGAACGCGTACGAGACGTTGTACAGGAGGGCGCAATTGGAGCCCCTGAACGAGTCTGAGATATCCGAAGGCTACGAGGTGCGTCGTTTGAGCAGGCTGTCTCAATCGGGAGATGGTGCTGACAAGGGGGGAAGCAGAAGTACATCAAGCCAATGCTCGAGCGAGGACAGCGTCTCGCAGGGGCGAAGTTGTAGAACGCGTGCGATATGCGCCACGCCATCCTGGATTCCCGTATAATGTACAATGTACTACCCATGGGATATGATGTCAGACATACCCTAGACACGGGCGCTGGCTTAGGTTGCTGTGCTTGGGCCACCATCCGGGGCTCCCTTGCTGGTATCTTGGTGCGTGTGTCTTACGCTAATCATTCCATATCTCTGATTTCTACCAATTCGTCTTATTTGTCTTCGGATGCCGTGGCACTACATCCCGACGCTACTAGAGGATCCACCGGAACGGAAATACATTGTTCTGTTACTGCCCGTAAAAGGTTACATATTACTCGTCGGACGGCCAGTAGATCTTAGCCGCTGCAAGAAACAAGGAAAGGTCACAGTCAGCTCTCACAACCTAAGAACAAGTGATACGGTGGCCTACCAATTGCTTCGCCGTTGTTGACTCTTCCAACACAGGACCGCAACAATCCAGCAGCATGGAGCCGCGGGAGGGGCCGCGGGTTGTGCTTGTGGAAGGGCCTCGTACACTGGCACGTCGACCCCGGCGGCGCCCCCTCCCGATACACGTTTAGCTCGACCCTCCGCAGGTCGGCAAACCGTCCTCCCCCGCCTCCTCCAGAAGGTGCGCCCGGAGCGAGCTCGCGATCGACGGCGTCGAGGCCGAT
Organism: Ganoderma lingzhi; assembly: GCA_026283605.1. NCBI lineage: Eukaryota > Fungi > Basidiomycota > Agaricomycetes > Polyporales > Polyporaceae > Ganoderma > Ganoderma lingzhi. The sequence goes on from JAPJYM010000009.1 coordinate 1,665,449, forward strand.
CGGAGTGCTTGTGCAGCACCAAGGCCGTGGCGTGTGTAGCCAGATGTCGACGGTGAACACTCGGAGCGTCCGCCGGGGGAGGTTCGCGAGGATGGGCAGGAGGCCGTCGCGCTTGGAGAGGAGATCCGAGCTGCTGTCGTCACGGTGGCTGAATCCGAGCTGGACGTACTGCAATCGCGTGCAGTGCCCAAGCGCGGCGCCGAGTGCCTCGCAGACGGTTCGTTCTGCCGTCGAAGACCGGTTCAGCGGGCGCCGGGTGACTGGGCTATGGGATGCGGTGTAAGTACGCACCGTTGTTCGCGGTCGCTACGGGCAGCCAAGCTGCTGCGTATTCGCAGACGAGGGTGACGCTGATGCTAAGCAGGTTCCGGGATGCACCCGATTGGAGGAACCGCTCTACGAAAGGGCTGCAGCGAGCTGTGGCTAGCCCGCGAAGGCTTCCAGGAACCAGAGCGCGCTCGAAAAAGGACAAATGGCCCCTCAGGTGTGCCTCCCGACCGATTACCAAATTCTGGAGAGTGATGGATGCCGGTGAAATGGAGGGTTCTGGGGTTGGGGTTTCTAGAGGGTTCGAGCTATAACGCTCTGAGAGACGAATATCGATAACCAAAGTGTTGACAGAGAACAGCGAAAGAAGTTCTGGGACCACGGATCCGGAGCCACCGCAATGTTCGAACGATAGTCGCTGGAGCGGGGCAGTAGAGGTTTGCCGCTGTCGTATCTGCAGGAGTCTAGATAGCAGAGATGGCCGGTTGAGGACGGTGTCATAGCCCTCGAAACAAAGAGCCCGTAAACTAGTGAGGAGGGGGAGTGCCGATACCAGCAGCTCGATGTCGAATGGTCCCCGTGGGACATCACCCCGAGAGCTCCCTGAGTCGCCGCACGATTTGTCGAAGAAGTGCAGGTTCGTGACGCGTGCTGCGAGCCCCGGATGTGCACGAAGACACCTGAAGGCCTGTTGGCGATGGCAATGCCTGACGGGGACGATGGCGAAGAAATAGGGGCGCGCGACGTTGTACCAACGCCTACAGACCTGCATGCAACTCCGGATCGAGTTACGATCCAACGGTTGAAAGACCTCTTGGAGCAGCTCAGTAGGGAGCCCTTGGATAGGATTGCCAGGTTTGAAGATGCTGCAGATCGGCTGCGTAGTTGGTGCACTAAGCACGGGAAGGAATCTTCGAAAGCTGAAAAACTAATCAGTGCTTCTTGAATGGCCGCTCAAGTTTGTAAACTTACTTACACATTGGAGGATTGAGTGTCAGTGGTTTGATGCATATTGTGCTTTCTGAAGCTTTCGCAAAGAGATGCTGTGAACCGTGGCGAGAGTCAAGAGCTCGATGGCAGGAGGTGGCAGCGAACGAGCCTCAGGGGTAGTAAAGGGACTCAGGGTTACTACAGCTGTTACTACTGTACAATCTGTCGAGCTCCAGGCATAGTCACGGTGGTTAACGTTGCTCGGAGAGCAAGAATTCAGGCTGTTGTGACGCAGAGCGCCTTCCTAAGGCGGTCTACGCCTTCGTACGCGTTCGAGATACACCGGATGAGCGCGAGGTCCCACTGTCAGCGGTAAGCGAACTTGAAGCCTCCGCACATATAATGCGGGTGTTCCGAGGCAACACACAACTTGATAAACAGTAACTGGGAAGAAATAGCTTCCACCGTGCTCCTTGAGTCGTATAATACGGCGGACTGGACCGATGTCAGTGTGTGGTCAATCGGAATCCTGAACGACCGTCCATGTCATATCACTGCATTTCAGGCGGCAAGTACACGTCAGCTGTATCATAAGTGACGCGGGGAAACCGGACGAGATTGCAGTCAGTCTTCACATATGCATCACTCAGGTGGGTCGCTCACCTCTTCTTTCGCCGTATCGCTTCGCATCGTGTACAACGTGAACTTGCAGCAACCCGGCAGCTTTGAGCCGCGGCAATGGGGTCGGTCGAGGCGGAGTCTCGACAGGCGTGCCATAAAGCACCGACAATACCGTGAGCTCCTGCAGGATGTGCAGCTCGGCCGTCCGCAGATGCGGGAACCTGCCTCCGGACGGAGCGAGCAGGCGGTCGACAACCTCCAGACTCACGGCGCCGGCGCGGAAGCGCTTCCAGGACCACCACATGGACACCCCGATGCAGATGGCGAATGCGCGGAGCGTCGGAGGCAGGTTCGTGATGATGGGCTCGAATGTCTCGCGGTGGCAGAGAGGGTCTTCCGGGAGGTCGACATGGTGTCCGAACCCGATGCGGAAGCACTCAAGCCGCGTGCAGTGTGCGAGCGCGGCTCCCAGGGAAGGAAAGCCCGTTGCTCCTATCGAACACGTCCGTGAGCACCGCCCGTTTCGTAGTACGATACAGCGCATTACGCACCGCCCCCCCAAAACCCATCCCAGGACAGCCTTGTGTCGATGCTGATGCTCCGCAAGTCTTGGGCCGCACGGGATGGGAGAAACTGCTCGAGCATGGGGAAAGCCCGTGCGGTCCAGACGGTGATGCTCAGAGCGCGAAGGCTGCCGGGAGCCAAGATGGGCTCAAAAAACCGGTAGTACTCCTCGAGGTCTTGCGTCATGTCGAGCACCAGATCCCGAATCGCGATGGATGCTAATGGGATCGAGGGATGGATGGTCCGTAAGGAAGGTAGGGGGACTATTCGATCCATCTTGATGACCAAAGTGTGGACAGAAAACAGAGAAAGGAGAGGATGTGTGTGACACCGGCGCAGTTGTCGAAGGACAGCCGCTGGAGCGAGCGTCGCCATTGCGCTGGCAGTTGATGTAGCAGCAGAGGGTTATCGTAGCCCACAATGGAGACATATCGCAAATTGACGAGCCCCAGGACAGGAAGGGTTGAGGCTAATGACTGAACGTCGAACGGCCGTTGCCATGCTTGACGCCATGTGTTCGACTCAGAGCTCCAGATAAAACGCACATGTTTCACATATACCGCGAGTCCAGGATCTGTAGAGAGAAGCTGGGACAAGCGTCCGCACTGGTGGGAACCGGAGGGGACGATGGTGAAGAAGTAAAGGCGAGCGATATCGTGCCAACGCCTACAGACCCGCATACAGCTTGAGAGCGTGTTGTGGTCCGAAAATGCTAGCAGTTCGAATATAGCGTGTAGCAATTCAGGCGGGAGGGCATTGATGGAACCCGATAGTTTGTGGGTTGGTCGTTTACGTGCCACGGCCCACGATAGCTCGAAGAATGCAATCTGGTCTTAGAAGCAGTAAGCATCGGGGCCGTCGAACTTGAAGACACTACCATTCAAGTTGAACGTACAGGTATCGGGGCCCCCGAGGGCAGTGACGCCATGCTTCCCCCTTTCTGAGTCTCAGCTTCGGATTGGAGACGCCCTCAAGCATCTGGCAGCCGCAGGGAATGCGAGAGCTATGTTGCCTGCAGTGAAGGCCGTGAAACAAGGCGTACTAGTCAGGGGCAGCGTCATCGGAAACGTACATTCGCCCCATCCGCTTCGCCCCTGTAATATAAGTAGGGGAAAGTGGCAAGTGGCCACGATATATCGTGCCTGCGGAGCTAGAGAAGTAAGTCAGCAGTCCGCCGTAAGCTAGACCATGGTGGAACAAAGTCAAGGTCGGGAATAAAATAAATATTGAGACCGTAAGGTCTACCACTCCGGGAAAGCGTGTCATCCTTGTGCAGGGGCCATGCTAATCTTCTCTGTATCGTTCCAATTTTTTCGTATGTCACCCCGAAGGGGACATCCATGGCATTTTATACAAACATGACGCCGGGCGAGTTATGCATTTTGTTCAATGTGCGGGTTGGCTCAGGTTGGCTCAGCGCTGGATTCTACCTTACATAAAGTTTAAACGCAACAAATATTGATGGTAATAATAATGGCAGCTGGCAGCTTTTACACTGGCCGCTCTGCTCATGACCACTTCCATAAATCGAACATGTTTTGTTGCTAGAGGCTCTCCTTTAACCTAGCGACCATTAGAGGTTCACAAGCACCGTGACAATCCTAGGGCTCGGAGACATGCTCGAGGTCGACTCACAGAACCAGAATGTGACACTGACAGACATGAAACGGGCCCGCGGTAATGCAACCGTGAACCTTCAACCCGGAGAAACTGGCCATCTTCCTCTGGGGTGAGTCGCACGAACCACTGGTTTTTGTTTCTCCTGGGCTGCTGAGATATTTGTAACTCGTACAGGCGAGACAGAGTGGCGGGCTCCCCAGAGCATCGTGTCCATCCTCTCGAATGACCCCATCGACAAGTTTCGCAGGCCGTTTCTCTCCCGGGCCACACACAGCTCTACACCTGCGCATTGTCCATGGCGAACCATATGCCCACAGCACCATTGGACCGCCGAGGACGCAGCCCTGGCATCCAAGATCCTTGACGAGACCCTGTCCGTCCACCTTCGTGTTATGGCCGGTGCGTAGTATCTGCTGTCCATCCCCTCGCATTTCGCTCCAAACATGTACGCATCCCTCCGCATCGCACGACCCAGCGTTCAGGCTCGTTATCAAGTCCCAAGGCTCTCCGAGATCCACGCCAACTACGGGGCCCTCATCGCCCACCGTGCCATTCTCGGCTGCTACCTCGAGTCTCCAGACTGAGTTCGCCCGCGGCACCAACGTCGCTGCCCTCGAGACCACTGCCATCTACCTCCCTGCCGCCCGCGAGTTCAAATGCACACGCCCACGCCCACCGCGGCCAAGTGGTGGATCGACGCGTATTGAGTGCGTTTACGGGCGTGACGGACGAGGGCGAGTGCCCCATGCGAAGCTGAGCTATGGAGGGTGAGTCATCCGTTCCCTCCCGTCCTAAATCGATGTTGAGGGTGTGGTCCTGTTTGAAGGTGCTATATATTCGGTCAAGGTACGCCCGTGTCTTGACAGGACCTCCACACATTCCGACCCCACCCTAGCATGGGGAGCTATGGGGGTGGACTATCGCGACAAGGTTACGTTCCGCGTTCAATTCGTTTCCCCCGTGCCACAGCGTGTGCCAACCGCGCCTCGTCTAGCCGCCACCATCGCCATCCGCTATGTGACCGTCCGACGACAAGGAACGAAGGGTAAAGACGGGCTCGAACGGCAGGTAATCACATACCCCTCGTATCCCACCGCCTCCTGCCCATCCTCGCCCGCGCATACGTCTTCGTCGTTCTTGGCCGGAACCGGAACCTCATAAGCCGCATCGCTCCCATCCTTTACCAGGTGCCTGCCCATCATCTAACCCTCGCACACAGACGACCGCATTCAATTTTCAGCCAACTCCTCGCGCGCCTCTCCACCAGCGACACCTCCCTCCTGCCCTCCATGCACGCCACGACCGCCGGCCTCAAGCTCAAGGTGCTCGTGTCCACCACCGCCATCGCGGACCTCGAGCCCGCACGGCGCTCGATGGGCGGGCACGCCTTCAGCGCGTTCGAGGTCGTGGGCCGGCTGTACGAGTGCGACAACAACTCAACTTCGTGCTCGACGGGCAGGTCGTCGTGCATGCCGTCGCCCGTTGTTTTGTTTCTCCACTGACTCTGGGGAGGCCGAGCCGGGCCGAGCGAGGCGAGGCGTACTTGCCATGACGTGATGGGGGGACGCGGAGGCTGTGGTGGCTCGGACGGACGGGGTGACCGTGCCGTGACGGACGTTGGATCGAGTCGGGTGATCATGGATCCGTGACGTGGAGGAGAGTGTCGGCGGGAGGTGGCCGTCCTCCGCAAGTTGTATACCCTGGCGAGGACCGACGTACGCCTCTGAGATGACGGCGTTCTGATTTTGACGGACGGACGCATCTGTTGTTGACGGTCAAAGTCGGCGAGATCATCCTGTCGTTCGGCCTATTGGGGAGAGGTCGGCGGGGACCCGTTGAAGAGTCTGCGCGTCGCGATTAAGAGCCTCTGTGAGCAGCTGCTCCTTGAGGCGATCGGGCTGTCAGCCGGTTTGGTTTGTCGGATTGGGAGCTAAACAGGTGAGCCGAACATCCACATCTACGGTGGATGTAGATTCGGAGGAGAAAGGGCTATGGCTGACCTATCTATGTTGTTCAGTGCCCTGAACGAGACTAAGATTCCAGATGGTGGAAATGAAGCCGTTCGAGTCGTTGTCGAGACCGATAAGATGGATGTGGATGTTGACAGGGGAGCCAGAAGTGTATCAAGCCGATGCTGGAGCGAGGGATGCGTCTCCCGGGTGCCAAGTTGTAGAACTTGTGCGATACGAACCGCACCGACCTGAATTCCCATGTAATGTACAAAGTACTACTACCCACGGATACGATATCAGACATACCCTAGACACGGAGAGTCACAGTATGCAACAATGCGGACAAAACTTACAGAACGCAACGAAGACGAAGCGAACATGATGTTTCGCCCCGCCGAACAGCTTTCCTCGTCATGGCAGGCCCTCCCCTTTGCTAGTCCTCGTCCTCTTCTTCCTCTTCCTCCTCCTCACCCTTCCCACTCGCCTCAGCCTCTTCTTCTTCCTCCTCCTCTTCTTCCTCCTCGTCGCTCACAATGACCTTCTTAGCCTTTTTCACCGGCTTCGACGGCGGCGCCTCCGCCTTTTTCGCACCCGCACTCGCCCTCGAGCTCGGCTTCGCCTTGTCCTTGTCCTTGCCCTTGCTCGCCGACGACGAGGGCTTCTTGGATTTCTTCTTGGCCTTGGGCTCGTCGTCCTCGTCTTCGTCTTTCGTCTTCGTCGTCGTCGTCGTCCTTGTTGAAACCCTCGACCTTGGTGTAGTCGATCCGGACGCCGCGCGTGCGCCGGCCGGTCGTGATGATGTTCGCCGTGCTCAGGGCGTCGAGCTCGTCTGCCAGCGGGGGTCCCGACGTCAGCGGCGGCGCATTCAAGCAGCACACCGGTACCAATTCTCGGAAGACACGCACCGTTGTCGATGCCCTCGTCCGAGTCTCCGCCGCTCGCGTCAAAGTCGTCCGAGTCGTCCTTCTTCGCCCTTCATGGGTCATGGTTATGGTTCGTGGTTTGTCACAAAAGATTTGGATGAGGGGCGTTCGAATCGAACATTGGAGGTGGGGGGGGACCGCGATCGCGAGGGGCTCGGTTCGTGACACAGCACACGGCGCGCACAAAGGGACGAGAGCGACGTTACATACTTTTTTCTCTTCCTGTCCGCCTCGGGCTCCGCATGGCGTTTGGTCCGCGCCATCTGTGTTCAGGATTCGTTTGGGACGTTCGACTTTTTGTGTGTATGCGGTGCCGTACGTTCGCCAAGCGGGAATCGCGGCGTAGGCGATGGGAGGATGGGGGAAAAGGGAAAGGAGCGTGGGGTGTGGGTCGCCCGGAACGGGGGAGTGGAACGTTCGTGACGTCGAACGGCTCGGGCGCGTCCTGCCGGAGACGAGATCCTCGACGTGCGATCTGCGCGGGGGCGGCTGGCGGCTGCCCGCCACGGTCCCCCGTTGGCCATTGCGGCGGAGCTGGGTCGCGCGGGCGTTGGGGGTGTCTCCGACTGCTCTGAGCTCGAACTCGCGCCCTTTGGCCGGGATTACGATTACGTCGGCGTTCATTGGAGTTCGTTGGTGGCTGGTGTGGCTCAGGCCCCGTTTCGGTGGCGATGAGGCTCGCGGCCGTCTTCGTCGTTCGCGATCGAAGCCCGTTAGAGCCCGTTCCTGTTCCGCGATCGCCACGGCGTCGAGGAGGTTAGTAGTCTCCCACTGGCTCTGCGGCTCCTGCACATCCCGTACCACCCCCCCCGCCCGCCGACGGCAACACCACTCTCGCTCTAGGACACTTGCCGCTTCTGGCCAGCGAACAGTCTACTATGGGTGGCGCCCTTCGCAAGGTTCGCGCGATCTATGAACACCTGGACCACCTGGAGCCTGTCGACATGCCACACCCTTCGCACCCGAAGCCTGAGGTGACGTTGAGTTTCATTTCCTCCATGACTCCCCTTCCTGTCGTAATTCTAATACCGACCCTCCTTCTCCGCTGCGCGCGTTTGGGCAGCCTGCCTTCTCGGCCGTAACGTTAACCACTCATTTAACCTCATCCGCGACATACGTGTTCTCCAGGCGCGTCGCTTGATCCTCGCTATCGGCACGACATATCAACGCCTTCGACGCGCGGAGGACCGAAAAACGTCTGGATGGCACGGTGCGCACTGAATGTGCGGCGCGCATTCAGCATAGGGTCTCGAGTCTCGAGTCTCGACTCGCTTGTCGTGCAGTGAGTCTTTTTCTTTCTAGCCCCCGGTCTTTCTTCGTGCCGTGCACGCCACACCGACCTCCCCGCCCTGCATGCGGCATCAGACGCGCCAGTTCGAGGACAGCACACCGTCCAGCTGGGCTCGCGGGAAACACCGCAGCGGCGATCCGGAGCCTCTCCCTCGGGATCGTCAGCCCCAGTACCTCTGTCGGTGCCCGCCGCCGCCCCGATCGGCCGTCGGGTGCGTCATGCGCACTGAATGTGCGGCGTGCATCCAGACCAGGGCCTCAGATCCAGAGCCCCGCCCCATCATCTGTGCGAGCGCAATCTGCCTCTTTATCTTTCCTCGCCCATCTCGACGTGGACACGCTGCGCCCGGTCCTTCGGGCTGCCGTGCACGCCGCATCTACGCCCCGCCCTGCGTTCGGTATGCGCGGATGCCGCTTCGGGCGCGGTACAGCATCCACTCGCGTCCGGAACACACCGCCGCGGCACAGGCGATCCCTTGCGGATCTTCACTATCAGCACAGTGCCCAGTGCGTGTAGATGCCCCCCCGCCAGCCCCCTGATGATCGATGATCCCCTCAAGGCAGGACTGGCACTCAATCACCCCAGATGCAGATGCTCGCGAGCTCTATCTCTATCTCTACGAAGCACAGGCCGTGACGTGAATGCCCGACGCAGGCCACCCTTCTACCAAACGACCGCCGCAGGCGGCGTCCCCATTCAGATTTCACGCATCTGCCGTCCGCTCTCGATGGCCATGTTGCGCGTCCCCCGATCCCCGACCTCCCCCGGCCGGCGACACACTGTTGAAGGGGTCGCAGAGGTCGCTGCACCGTGACTGAATACCGATGCCGATGTCGATGCCGATACCGTGAACCCCTGCCCTCCCTGCCTCTTGCCTCCTCCTCGGACCATGCGGCAGCAGCACTGTAGCTGACATCGCGCGTATCATTACGTCGCGGGTGCGTTTGCGTTTTCCTTGCGCGGTGTCCCAACTGTCCCGGGGTTCTGCCTAGGGATCTATTCCTTCACGTACGCGACATATGCACTTGGACCCTTAACGACACGGGCGGTGCTCTCACGGGCCCTCGGCTTGGTGGGGAGGGGGCCCTTCCTCCGTCCAAACGCCGCCCGTCACCGTCAGCATATACAGGATGCAGTAAGTTTCAATGCGAGCAAAGCGTTGCCGAACGAGGAGGCCTAGGGACTTCAACTTCAAGCCCGCGTGCTGGTACTGTCACGGCCCTATGCGCATCGCCATCGCCATCGCCCGAGCCGCGCGCCCTGCAGGGCACCCCTCAAAGAAGCTCTCGCTTCCGCAACGGCGGCAGATGCGCCCGCGCGCGCATTGGCATTGCTGAGACGGCCTGCTGGCATGGCCTGAGCGGGCTCGCGGCCCTGCGGCGAAGACGAGCCCCACGCCGCGCAGCCGAGAGAGAAGTAGAAGTAGGTGCTGCGCTGCGTCCGCATATGTCAGGCGCATCCCGGCTTGGGCTTGGCCACTGTGGCCAGAATAGCTTCAGCCGGCCATCTTCCGCCGCCCCATTGACATTGACATTAATTGTCTTCTTTTCCGTTTCCCTCGTCTCGCACCCCTCGTCTTGTCGACGTCGCCCCGTACGCATGGTGTTGGTGGTGGTGGTGGCCGAACGAACCCTAACTCTACCCACCGTGCGTGCCCCCCCTGGCACACAGGCGCACGCGTAGACAGCTGCCGTCTCGTCTTCGTGCAATCTCCGCGTCAGAGCGACGTCCATCTGACCGCCCCCCGGTCCCCATGCCTGTCATTCTCTCTCTCTCTCCGCCGCACGCCCCGCGTCGGAGTGCCCGTCTGACCGTCGCCGCCCCACCCGGGCCCCATCCCAGCCCTGTCGTTCGTTCTCTCTCCGCGCTGTCTCCGCTCTATTCGGCCCCCCCCCCCCCTTCTTCTTCTTCTTCTTCTTCTTCTTCTTCAAGTTTTGAAGTGTGCGGAGGCTTTAGCCACAGCCGAGCAAGTATGTGCTAGCACCAGTCGGTACCAGTCGCCGGCGAGGCGTGGGCTCAGATCTCGGAGCGAGGGCGCTCTTGCATGCGCAATTGCAAGGGGCGCCAGACCCTGAGCCTGAGACCTGAGGCCTGAGACCTGACAGTGAGAGGCCTCAGGGCATGCGGGGGGAACTCTGCCCTCGCGTGTGCGCGGGCGTTTGCAAACGTTCAACGTTCAACGTTCACGCGCACGGCTTCCCACCGCGGCCGTGCGTCGCGCCCTGCCCTCGGCGCGTGCGATCCAGAGATGCGGATGCAGATACCGTCTGGCAGTGGTACGGATACGGATATGTATAGCAGTATTATAGCAGTGACGTAGCGCACGCACGCACGCCCGCCGCGCGCGCTCTTGCTTCCCACAAGTTCGCCCATCCCTCGATTCGATCGACCTCCCACTCAGCCCGGAGGGTGGCAAGGCTTCTCAAGCTTGACGGGGCCTGTAGGTCACTTACGTGGTCCCCGCGCGTGCGTCCTTCGAGAACGGCGCCGTCGACGTCAGTGCCAACGTCAACGTCCACGTCAATGCCACCATCGACATCGACGTCCGAGTCGAGCACACGGTATGCCGTATGCCGTATGCCGCATGCAGAATGCAGAACGCAGGATGCGGAATTGCGGATTGCGGTATTCGGCAGCTGCAGATTGAGAATTTTGCAAGGCCATGGGGCAGGGCCGCGAGCGCGTAGACATGAACGGTCACACCAGTACTGCCAGTGCAGCGCCAGACTGAGAAGAAGCCTTCCAAGGTGTTACCGCCCCGCGCCAGAATCAGAACCAGAACCAGAACCCGAAGCAGATGCAGAACCCCATGGACCGTCCGTCGTTTCCATGATGTTGATGTTGATGTTTTTTTCAACGTGTGCTCCGATGGACCGTCCGTCGTTTCCATGATGTTGATGTTGATGTTTCTCAGGTTTGATCTTCGCGACGTCAGTAGAGGTCCACCACTCAGTCACGGCGCTTGTCCCAAACCCCCAGAACCGTGTCGACCAGGTTGTGACTTCCATTCCAACGAGCTTCAAACTGTGATAACACCTAGCATCTATGGTCGAGAGAGATCTAAACTCAGTTGGGTCCAAAGATACTAAAAACCCCTTCAGACCGCTCAAACACCGGGAGCAAAAATATTTGGATCCATCTATATGTGGGACCGGAAACCTTGAATGTGCCGAAAACCACGGGAAACCGTGCCACGAGATGGTAAAAGCGACACTAAATGTCCTCAGAGATTGCTGAAACCTAGGTGCGAGCGTCTCAGACATATGGTCACGGTCAGTCACCCTCAGTCACCCATCAGTCACCGAAGCTCGTGGAACTTTGGGCGCGGAATCTGGGTTCTGGCTCAGAAACCGGTATCCGAACTGACCCTTAGAGAGCAAGTGGTTGGTTCATGCACGTTCATGGGTGGTGACGGTGTCGGTGACGTCGACGTCGACGTCTAGAATCGCAGATCCGGTTTTTTTTTTTTTGCGTGGCCAGGATTTCAGGCCTCAGGACGTGGCACGGAACGCCGGGGGACGCAGACTCGGAAGAACTCGCCCTTCCGGATCCTTCGCGATCGCCAACGTCGAACGTCGACCGTCGAACCGTGACGAACGAAGCCAGGCCTGCGGGACGGGCCTGTCGCGCACTTGAGTTTGAACGTGGAACGTGGAACCCCGCCAGCCGACTGCATATTCATTTTGACAATGACTGGAACCGACGGGTCGCCGCACTATTGAGTAGCATACTCACACAGCTGGCACCCGGGGGTGGGCACCAGGGTGCTGCATTGGGCCCCCGTACACATAATGATGTTGACGCAACGCGGGTTCTCACTAGTACTGGCAGGTGCACGCGTACGGCAGCTGCAGGCGGACGTGGTCGCCGCGAAGGTCCCGATATATCGCAGATACGCATACGGTATACTGATACTGTATACGCGATGGCTGCATAACCTATAGCTACCCCTCCGACCCGCACGGCGGAAGCAGTCGTCCTTCTGCTTCTGCTTTTGCTTCTGCTTTGCTTCTGCCCGCTGCCCAGCTTCCGGGAGATCTGTGTAAGCACGCGCGTGCACATCATTCCCATCCCCATCCCCATCCCCATCGTGGAAGCCGAGGGCTGTTTTTCATTGGGAAACGTGGCCGGGTTCCGTATGTACACGGCTGTTCCGAGTCATTACTCAGTACTCATTGACCATTGATCACGAGCAGCTCGTTTTCGCCAGGGAAGGGGCGGGGGGGCCGCGTTGACATAAAAAGGTACTTAGTAGGCCTAGGGTACAGCGCGTGCGCAAGTACAGTACAGGGCATCTAATCCATAACGTTAGCTTATTCGGGAGGACATACGGTACGGAGCGATATGCGGCATCGGTATGCGAAATTCAGGCTGGCGGTATACTATGGATAACGGCGGGCGCGGGGCGGCGGCGGGTACAAGTACTAGTACAGAGCGGGGGGGATACAGCAACAGCAGGGTAACGTGCTCGACCGCGAAAAGCTAAGAATGGGCAATGGGAGGGAGCTTGAGAGACAGCCGGGCAGGCGATAACGGTGTGAGACAGCGGATAACGAATAACGAATAACGGAGGGTGGAGCGCGGAGAGGAGAAAGGGAGTGGCAATGGGTCGGTGCATGTACACTACGGGATTAGGTATATGGGGGAGGAAAGAACGGAGCCGAGCGAGCGAGAGGCGAGGCGAGGTGACGACGAGGAAGCGGAAGAAGCGGCTTGACGAGAGGGGAAATTGAAAGTCGGATCGCGAAGCGGAAGCAGCACACGATGTGACCGTGACCACGGCAGATGCGAGTGCACAAGCGAGTCCTCCTGACGATCGCGGAAGCCTGACCACGAGGGACGAGGTTCGCGGGCGCGGGCGAAAAGAAATGGAGGTAGAGCCGGGCAACGGGATTGAGATTTGAGGTTCGAGGGTGCCGAGATGAGAGGACGAAGATGGAGATCTGGGAGTTACAGGAGGGAGACAGAGAAAGACGAAATGGGAATGAGAAATGAGAATGAGAGCGAGGAGACGATCCAAGATCGCATGGCAACCAAGAGCCGACGCGCTCGGTCCGAGCCTACGACGAGGGCCCGGGGCTGTTCGTGAGGAACCACGTGTTGTCCCCGAGCCCCATCATCGCCGCCAGACACTCGTCGCCCGACATCCCGTTCCAGTCCGTCGCCCCGCCCGTCCCCGCGCCCGCCGCCGCCCCTAGCATGCCGCCCATCATGCCGCCCAGCGCGTCGCTGAGCCCGCCGCCGAGCGATTGCCCTGCGCTCATGAGCTGCTCCCACGACATATTCTCCAGGTTCATGTCCGGGGGGATCATGCCCGCCGAAGCAGCGAGCTGCGACGCCTCCTTCGCGATGTCGATGTCCGTGGCATACAGGTCCTCAATGTTCACGCTGAGCGACGCCGCCGAGGGACGTGGTGCGGGAAGACAGGGCTGTTCGACGCGGAGCCCGACGAGCCAGAGTGCGCCGTGGGCGACACGGGCGGGTGCTCCATCTTCACGCTGAACGCAGTCGCGCTGCTGCTCACGTCGCTCCCAGCAGGGGTCGGTGCCGAGGCCGGCCCCGATCCCGCCTCGTGCACGGACGATGCCGGGGCCCCGCGCGCAGCGGGGGCGGGCGAGGCAGCGTCACGGCCAAATACGGACGCGGCGCGCTTCTTCATGGCCAGGCGGGCGACGTGGGGCTCCATGAGCTGTTTGAGGAACTTGGCATACAGCTGCGTGTTGTGGCGTTCGTCGGTGGAGAACTTGTCGAGGTCCAGACAGTGAAGAGGCGCTGCACGAGCTCGATGATGCGTTCCTCTTGCTGGATGTCCAGATAGGCGTTATACTCGGGGCGCAGGCACTGCACCGATCGCCGGCCGTCCCAGCGATAGGTGAAGCATTCGAATGTCGAGGAGGTGCCAAAGGGGGACGAATTGATCAGCAGCGAGCGGGTGAAGAATAACGCGAGACGCGCGGCGTCGGATAGAGAGATAAATGCCGGTAAGCAATTACGAAGTGTGGTTTTAGGGGCGAACACATGAGCTACATACCTTGAGAAGGACGACGGCCGCGAACGCAGAGTGAACGTACACGAGCTCTGGGAAGTAGGGCACGAACCCGCTGGGGACGAAGTCCTCAACCATAAGCTTGACGAGGCTGGTGGCGGCTTGCAAGCACTAGAACCCGGGAACAGAGAAGCGTCAGATGCGGCTGCAGAACACACCGATGTATACGCGACCAAGAGTCCGGGTGGGAGCGACCGAGGAGGGCTCTCCACGACCCGGAAGAAGCAGAAAAACCGCAGAGAGTTTACGTACCCCGGCAAAAAGTTCGTTGGGCTTCATTGCCTTGTTCTTCGTCATCAGCTGCATGCCGCAACAACAGATAACGAGGCGGCAGTAGTGGAACACGCTGACACACGCACGAGGTGGTTAGCATCCGCTCCAGGCGCCCAGAAAGGAGGGGGGGGTGCTATGTTCTGGGACGTTCTGGGGTATGTTTTGTTTTCGCACTCACCAGTGAATGAGCGTGATCTCCATCACGATCGCGGGATCTACGGCAATGAAAAAGGAGCGCGGCGTGAGCCAATCGGGAGCGGCAGATAGAGTGGGGGCGAGGGAGGTACATACCACTGGACTTCTTCTCGCCACGGTGGCGTTCGTCAATGACGGCCTTCCATGCCATGAGCTCGTCGTCGTATGCCTTGTAGAGCGCCGCGAAGTCGATGTCCTGGAAGCCGTGCAGGAAAGGGCAAGCCGGAAGCACGGCTGCTGTCAGCGGCACCGCGAAAAGGATAGATGAAGCCGAGCCGGGTACGCACGTCCACAGACTCGACGGAGCTCGTCCCGAATGCGGGGTTCACCGTGCCCACGAAGCGCGACATGATGGTCAGCAGCTCGGTGAGGCTCGCGAGGTACCCGTCGCACTGGTTGTGGTACTTGAAGTCGTGCAGCCACGACGCCGCCTTCCGGATGGTCTGTGCAGTGTAGGATGTCGATCGGGCGCGGGGCGGATGAGGCGCACAAACGTTATCAGAGAGCAATTAGTCCCGAGGCAGCGAAGCGCGGAGCCCTTAGAGCGTGGCACGTACCGCGTCCTCCTGGACCATCCACGCCTTGCCCGACTGGATGCTCAGGCAGCGGTCCATGATAAAGCACATCAGCCACATCCGCGTCCGGTTGTGGCTCTCCCGCTCCTGCCGCTCGTCCGCGAACGGCTCTGGGATCCTGCTCAGGTTCAACTCCGTCGCGAGACTGTCCGGTGCCGTGCCAAACATATCGCGGCAGAAGGCAGAGAAAATTATTCATAACCCAAAAAAGCGGGGCAAAACGTGTCAGCCTAGAAGCCCTGGGAGAGCGGGCCCCCTTCGCACGCAGGACCCTGACAGAGCGAGATGACGCACCGGAACGCGATTCCGGTATAGCACCACGCGCGGTCCTCCTCCCACCGTCTTGCGGGCGGGTTGTACACGCTCCACAGCGCGAACGCCTGGCACATCTCCACCGTCTTCCACCCGTCGATGACCGCGTTCGCCGCCGCCGCCTTGGCAAAGTGGATCGCCATGCCGTAGATGTGAGGCTTCTCCTTATAGTACCTTGAGGCCACAGTGCAAACTGCCATAAGGAAGGGATAGATTTTCCCCCATCAGCATAACCCCGCGGATCGGACGGACGAACGAATCGAGATGAGGGAGAAGATACGTACTAACGGTAAACAGGAATGGGCATCGGGCAAGCACAGACGCGGGGCTGTGGATGTTCTCGTCCAGGATGGGGATTATCGGCTGTAAACGCGAGCGTATTAGATTCCGAGTTGTTAGGGCGGGGTTCTAGTGTCCCAGCGGACTGATGGCGCGTGATGCCGACTGAATATTGTACGGCTCGGACTTACGTTAATCCATTTGTAGTGGCTAAATCCAGCCGACGTCGCGAGCGTACCAGGCAGGGAGGGAGAAAGACAAGCGTCAGCGCATGCACGCGTCGTTAGGGTCCCAACCACCACGTAGCGGCGGCAGGGTGCAAGATAGAGATAGGGAGCAGGGACGCACATCTCGAACAGGGCCGTCACGTCCTCGGGGGTCACCAGCCCAGAGAGTAAGATGTCCGGCGCAGCCTGGCGCTCGACGATGAGCCGGCGCAATTGCAGGTTAGACTGGGGGCCTAATGGATTCCGGCGACCCAACCATTTACATTTAATATGGATGACGTCGGCGGCGTGTAAGGTGCAGGGAAGCGAGATCGTACGCACCAGGGAGGAAGTAGCTCTCGCCCGCGACGCCTTTGGATTCGTGCGAGTGTGCCGAGTCCGTGCTCGAGTCGTCCGGCATCGCGCTCGCCGCAGCCCTGTTGCTCTGCAGCGCAGCAGTCGCCATGATCCCCGTAGGGGCCATCGCCTCGAGGATCGAGTCGACCGGCTTCACCGTGCGCTCGACCGAGGTCCCGCGCACAGGGCTCGCCGCGCCATCATTCGTTTGGGGGCCCGCGGCCACCCCGGTCCCAGCGGCTGCCGCGGCGACGTTGGCCATGTCCTCGTCGGTGTCCGAGTCCTCTTCCGAGGCGATGTCCTCGAGCGCGGAGATATCAAAGCGCGTGCGCCCGTCGCCGAGGACGCGCTGGCCGGCCTGCTGCGCGGCGCGCTCGAGGTAGGAGAGGATGTCGCGGTACTCCGTGCGCTCCTTGGAGCTGAGCGGGAGGCGCGCGGGGACGAGCGTGAGCGGGGTCGCCATCGTAGGCCCGGGGTTGACGCGCGAGAGGAGGTTGTCAATCATCGCGTCCTTCTCGCGGATCTGCTGCCGGAGCACCATGCGCATTCTGGAGCGCATCACGTCATGTCCGATACGTTTCGTGTTTGTGTTCCACAGTGGTAGGAAGTATGGGGTACGCTCGTTAGCACAGAGTATGACGCGCATATATGCGCACCGGGATCAAAGAAACTCACCCTGGCGCGCGGGGTTTGCGTCCGGGGAAGACGCACTCGTACCCACCCGCGGTGCAGCGCGAGCACACCTCGTCTTCTGGGTTCGTGAATGTACATTTCATCTATGCAGCCAGGGCCAACGAGCAGCCAAAGAAGGAGAAGTGGCTCGCAGTCAGCAGGATCCCCACGCGAAGCACGCCGATGACATGACGCACCTTGAGTCGTCGACAGCGGGCGCACGCGCCAGTGCGCTTCGCTGCAGCCTGACGTGCGGCGCGGGGGCGGTTCCTGTCTGGGCCGACCTCCCCCCCTCCGCCGCCCGCCCCATTCACACTCATGCCTGCAGGGATGCCCTGGGCGTATGGGTCGAGCGAGAAGTGGGACGGGTCCTGGATGTAACCGTGGCCGTGGTCCGCGCCGTAGAGCGCGTCGAGCGGCGGGTTGTGGTTATTGACCTCTGCCTTGACCTGCGGAGCGTAGCCTGTGTGGGCGGTCATTCCAGACGTCAGCGCTCGCCGACGCGAGATCGGGGTGGTCATCGGGTCAGGCCTCGATCGCGACGGCCACCCAAAGACGCGGACACTCACCGCCGTCGACATATGGGCCGGGCATGGGGTGCGCTGTGCACGGGCGAGGCCGCACAGGAAATACGAAGGTTATTAGCTTATCTGGGACACGGGGCGTCAGGCAGGCCCTGAGCGCGCACGTACTTTGATGGGCGGACATCTGTGCCCACTGGCCGTCTTGCGGGTGGTGTTGCGGATGTTGTGGATGGAAGTGTTGGTGGTGGGGAGCAAAGTAGGCTTCGGGAGAGTCGCCACTGGGGATGGAGGGGGACGAGAGCGGAGATGGAACGCGCTGCTGGGCGGCGCCGGTGGGGATCGGGGGCAGATCGCGGTATGGCGGGGGCGCGGGGTGTTGCCAGGCGGAGGGCGGGGGCGCGTAGTGGTCGGCTCGGGGCAGCGATCCGGCGAGGCGGGGGTCGATGGGGCGGAGAGGGTCGGGGACGTGGTAGCCCGTGGCGTACATGGCTGGGGACGCCGTGAGGCTGAGGATGATGCGGAGACTGAACGCAAGGGGGGGAGGAGCTGTACCGGTCGGCGGGTGTCGAAAGCCGGAGCGAAGATCATATATGTGTGCGCGTAATGCACAAATAATACGCGAACACCACCCGCCACGAAGGGCCCAGCGGGACGGGTAGCGAGGAGCCTGGGAGCGGGGCCTCCGCTGCCATTTCCATCCCCTCGAGAAGCGTACAGCGTCGGCGTGCCGGCGAGGGTCCGACTGTGATTGTCCCCAAACAGGCTCCATCCCTCTCCGAAGCCTGATTCTGTCGCCCCTCCTGGGAACTTGCGTGACTCCCCACGACACCTCTCTCCATTGGCCACCACCCATCGGAGACCCATCGTCTGCCCGATTCTCCCAGCCAGACTTTGCCTCCAGTGCCACCCCCGGGCGAATCCTCCTCCACCCCGTGTGCGTCTTGCGGAGATCCCTCCTCTTTGGCGCAGTCGAGCCCCGTCCACAGCCGCCCTCGCGTCAGGGAATGCCCGAGCCGAACATCGACGATTATGCGGCAATGCCTCTCAACGCCCGAACAAGAAGCACACCCACTCTGGCGCCCGCCCTCGCTCGCAGCGCCCGGCCAGAACACATGTCGACGCTTCGCTTGCAATCTGGAAACAGCTTTCTAATGTCAGAGGGCTCCTAAGTGCCGCACTCTCCAACACATGTGCTCCGACGAGCGGCCACTCGACCCACTCTCCAATCCACACTTTCTCTAGCCTCTTGGTCCCTTGGAAATCTCGGGACAGGCATTCGGAAAGGCGGCTATCAAACAGGGCTCGGTTCGTACATCGGCCCTGCTGGGATCGACACGGCAACGCTGCTTGCGAGACAACGCATGGATGGAAGGCAGCCGGCAAAACCAAGCACAAATGTGACCACGTACCCCAGGCTCCGCTTCCATGAGTAACATCATTCCGTATGAGATGCGCGTGGACGAGACGGGGCGAGCATCCACCTGTAGAAGTCGGGCCTCCTGGCGCGCTTGGAGATGGAGCATCGGGCGTGCCAATCGATCGGAAAGCCGGCATCGAGATAACAAATAAGAAGTTGGAGAGACTCGCCTCGTCCCGAAAAAGGAAGAAAACTTCGCCCTCGCACTTGCCCGCGCCCGGCCACCATGCATTCCGCGACAGGCAGTTCGCGGACGGTCATGCAGCCATTGCCTGAACCCACAGAAGGCGGCGAGAACGCCCCACTCGCCCCTGCATGAGGGGGGCAGCTCGCGGCAGAAGGCGTCAAGACTTCCGCCTTGGATGGGATCATCAGACCCAACGACTCGCGAGCGCTGGGGGCCATTCATTCGACCCTCTCAGCCGCAATTCAATTCGCGCAACATGAATCGTAATCACTCACATTAGCAACCGGCGTCTCGTCGTGGTCGATGAGGACCAGGTGGGGCCCATGCGAATCGTCCGGAGACGCGGAATCCGCTGAAAATGTCAAGGTTCACGGCCCCAATAGGCTCGTCTTCGCCGATGCGAACTCTGTGCGGACCGAAGCAGGAACCTTAAAAACATCACCGAACACCGAAAATCGAAAATCGAATGTAACGTGCTCCGTGGGGGGCACAGCACAGCTCGATCCGCGTGCCACCGAGTCGATGCGTACGCGGGGTGGCGCTACGGGAGCGAGCGACGTCCTCGAGTACTCGAGTCGACGACGTTCCTGAGTTTAGTTTAGGGCGTACGGGTACATATACATATGCGCCTCGTTGCCTCGTTAAGCAATGCTGTCCGAGCCGAAAGGGTCGCAAGGCTACACACCGTGAATGCGAATTTGCGATGCGATGCGATGGAGATCGATGCCGACGCGCCCGAGCCCGCGAGCCCCCGAACGCGGAGATAGCCCCTCCCGAACCGTTTAGCGCGAAAGCCCGGTCGCGGCTAGTGCCCACCGCAAGGGTGCTATCTTAGTTGATCGAGTTTGGATCCAGTGGGCGAGTATGTACCGCGGCTTAGCTCGCTGCACCGCCTCGGCGTTGCGTGCAGGTTCGATATCGATGTAGTCGGTAGCGGATTGGCGTGCGTGCGTTGCTTGGCGAGTTTGGCGGGGAACGAACAACGCACCGTGACCATTGTCCAGGGAAGCTTGCGGGTGACAGTAACAGCATATCTTCGTCTTCGCTGTCATTGCTGCTCTCCCCCCCGCCCCGGGGTGCCCTGGCCACCTTGAGGCGTTACGCCGGACCGCTCGCGATCCTCCTCGATTGCAGTAGCTTCTCTCGAGGCGCGGTGTGGCGGTCGGAGCTCTGGACTCTGGGATCTCCGCTGACAGTCGGAGAACATTCTGAGCTACGTGCGTGTGAGCTCGCGCGCGCAGGGGGTGAGCGTGCCTTGCGTTTCGCCCGCTCTGTCGGAGATTCGTTGAGTTGGGGTGGGAGGCGGACCTTGCAGGCGGAGATTGTACCTTGGTGGAGGCGACCGTTCGGGAGCTCGTGATGAGCTGCACTACAGATGCGAGCGATATGAATGGGCGCGTGAAGGTCTTCGGAAGAGTTTGTGTGAGAGGCGGTCGCTTCTCTTTCGTGCGAACACAGTCGCGGGAGACGTTCAGGAACGGCATGTGGTATAGGCGAGGCTGGTGTGCATGTAGTACGACCATCTGGCCGTGCGCAAGACCTGTCGAACACTTGACGGTGTCGCCCGCACTCAGCCCGTCTCGGCATGTCTAAAGGATGAAGATGAGGAGTTCCGGTCCTTATAAAGAGCAAATGAGGTACTCACCGTTTTTAACCATTGGGTTAATCGGAAATCCGACTAAATGCTTCTCAAAAAAATATTTCACACAACCCTAATGTTGTTTCTGCCTCGTACAGAGGATCCAGCTTCTTTATCGGCAAATCACCAGTTCCACCAAGAGTCAAGCCACTTTGAGGGTAGGAATAATCCCAGCCATCGAGAACGGGGAACTAAGGGCTTCCTGTGGCCAGGTAAAATCGTTGGCTCAGAATACCAGATAGGCAACAGCTTCAGAGTGCGCATTGTAGTCGGGGTCGAGCTCGAGCTCGTGGTGGTTCAAGAACAAGATTCGGCTTCAGCCCAAATTTGCACCATCCGCAGAGGAGGATAGATTAGATAAGATTGGGCGTCTTTTTCACCGATCGCGCTCGATGAGTCCGCATGAGTGCGCCGTGATTTTTCCGTTTTACGTCCTCGTCTCGCCTCTGCCACCATGTCTGCTGCTGCTGTCGCCGAGCCCACTAAGGTCCCAAAAGTCGAGGAGGACAAGAAGATGGCCGATGCCGCCACAGAAACGGAGACGGAGGAACAGAAAAAGCAAAGGGCGGTGCGCCAGAGTACGTTTTATCTCCTGCGCTTCGCGCCGTGAGGATTGGCAGCTCGAGATGATTCTGACTTCGCGGCTTCGGTGTGTCTTTCTAGTTGAGTTCTACTTTGCAGACTCAAACCTGCCATTTGACAAGTATGTATGCTGCGTAATCGCAACCGTAGTGGGTGCGGCAGAGCACTGAGAGATGTGATGCAGGTTTATGTGGACGCTCCACACCGCCAACGCGGAGCACTGGGTGCCCGTCAAGACCGTCGCATCCTTCAAGCGCATGCGCGAATTCCAGGCGCTTGGCACCGACTGGGTCGTCGATGCTCTCAAGACGAGCGAGGAGCTCGAAGTTGACGCTGCGGAGGAGAACGTTCGCAGGCGGACGGAGGTGCAGCCGCCCAAGGGCCAGTTCGAGCGATCCGTGTACGCAGTACGTGTGTGGGGCTGCTTCGTTGGAGTGGATGGTGCTCATGTGTTGTGCGGTTGCGGTATTAGAAAGGGTTCGGGAAGGAGGAGCCGGGGCTGCAGAAGAAGTTGGAGGCGTTCTTCAACGGGTACGGCCGGACGAACGCGGTGCGCATGAGGAGGGTAGACGCGACGAAGGAGTTCAAGGTGTGTGTTTTGTATTAATACTGTGCACGTGAATTCATTACAGAGGATTCCATGCTACTTTATCGTGCAGGGCTCGGTCTTCGCTGAGTTCGCAGACTTTAAGTCTGTCGGGGTTTTCCTCGACGCGGACCCTAAGCCGTCATGGAACGGCGCGGAGCTTCTTATCATGTCAAAGTGAGTCATAGATGACCTCTCTATCTCCAATTCCCCACCCACATGCATATATCTGATGGACTCTGAAGAGAGGCCTACTGCGAGATGAAGATCAAGGAGAAGGGCCTCACGGGCAAGGCCGCGGACCTCCGGCGACAATCCATCGCCGGCACCGGGCGCAAGGGCTTCAACGCATTCGCCGAGATGGCACAGAAGGAGAAGGGCGGCAAGAAGGACAGGGGTGACGACAAGCCGAAGCAGGAGGTCTATCTCGAGTTTCTTGGGGTCAGGATCCGTATCCACGAGGAGGACGACGGGACCGTAAAGCCGGAGGATGTGCCCAAGGTCAAGGGTGCCTGCCTCAGGTTCGAGGGCGCTCTCGAGGAGGTGAACTTTGACGAGATTAAGGTCTGTCGTGTCGGAACTGGTTTCCTTGAGGAACGAATGGAAGGTGAACTGATTATCCTTACGCAACGTACACAGACCCCGCTCAAGGAGCGATTTGCCCGTGTGCCGTTTGTCAAGTACGCGAAGGGCGAGGCCACCGGGCTGGTTGGCTTTGACAAGGTTCTGTCGGATGACGACATCGATTTCGTGAAGACTAGCCTCAAAACCCTCAGTGGGAAAGATATTTCGTGGGCCGTCCCAGACGGTCAGGAACCTCCATTTCTCTACCCACTGCCTCGACACACTCCCTGACATGTTTCATTCACATCTAGAGGATACGGAACGCGCGTTCCAGCTCGAGCGAGCAGCATCTGCGGCGAAGCGCGTTTTCTCCTTCCAAAGCCGCGACTCACGGGGCGGCCGTGGGGGCCGTGGTGGTCGCGGAGGTCGCGGAGGTCGCGGGGGCCGTGGTGGCCGTGGTGGCGGACGGGGCGGCCAGCGCAATGGCGACCGCATACAAAAGTCTGGAGACTCGACCGCAGCTGCGACATCAAATGAAGAACAGGCGGGTGAGAAGCGCAAACGCGCCGTCGAGCCTGACGGCGGCCCGAACATGGGTATACGGGGCCAGGGTGTCCCTGTCATCCAGTCGTCGAAAAAGGCGAAGACGGAGGAGGACTCATAGCCGACTCTGTCGGTCCGCCGCGCTATCTGACATTCGTTACCATTTCGTGGACGATGCTCAATCTCAACAGGTGTTAAAGGCAAGAAAATCGGAGGTGGACCGATTTTGTTGTACTTGTATCCCGGTAAATATTCGCATATGTATCCTGTGCTTGATTCACGTCCGTTTTGTGCTATAGCATCACCAATGCAATGCGATTCAGTTCAGATATCTTGCTAGTGCCTCGGCGACATCCCTGCAAAGTGATGGCCTGTCTTTAGCCCGATGCATGTGGCACGTATCGGGAGGCGTGGCGGCATGCAAACACACAACTCGGGCGGTGGCACGATAACCATACAGAACACGGAGCGCTTGGGCAAAGCCCGACCCAACCGGCGAGTACGATATATTTCGGCGACTCAAGTCTCAACAATTGCGCGCGCTTGTTATTCCTGCATACCGACGCAGGAAAACCGCCGAGGCGAACATCGTGATCATTGACGGGACCCAAACTCGTGGCTCGTGAGTGCTCGACCTTTCCATCGGACGCGGAAGACGTATCAGACCTTTCTGCTGCGGCAGCCTTCGACAGACCTTGCACAGAACACGATTTCGTCTAGACCATTCCAGACATTGGCAATCCCTCCTCTGTGCCTGCTTCACTGAAAGCCCTTTTCCTACACAGATACTATACGAATGACTTTCGGTGGCTATGCTGGGCTACTTGTGCCACAGTTCCAGCGTTCTGACGTCCGATTTCGCCTCCGACGGCATCTGACCTGGCATTCTCATTCTGCGATCGGAGTGTAAACGGGGCCAGCCCAGAAGACGGGAACACGCCAGTACTTCCGCCGAAACGCCCCAGGCCGTTGTACGTCATATGTACGCCGAGCGGTTGACCACATCCACAATGCGGCAGAAGTGACGCCGCAGGTACGGACTCGACGGGACCCTCGATTGCCGCCACCGAGTCCCGGCCCATGATCCTGCCAAGGCCCACGAGATACGGCTCACGGGCGACGGAAGGTGGACACCGAAAACGAGGGCACACGTGAACCGTGCAGAGTCTATCATTGACTTCGAAACGGCGTCCAAATGCAAGCCTTTGTTCGAATTCGTTTCGCCGTAGCGTCCCGGGTTGCGTGGCGTCCCACTGGCGGATCGACGCCCCGCGCGGCGGCTCGCCCACTGACCCGGCGGTACCAGCTACCAGCAGAGCGTTTGGGCTGGAGGTGACATCATGCATCGACATCAAGGATGATCAACCTGACGGCACTTAAGCCCGAGAGGCTCGGAGAGGCACTGTGACGGGGTTGTGGACCGGTTCTTCCGCGCTGTCCCGGAGGAAGGGTCGAGTTAATACAAGGCTTCGTTCACGGCACACATTGCGGACGACGAGTCGGGTCTGTCACAAAAGCTACGAGCTTCGCGCCCTTGATGCATGATGACGCGCCGCTCCGAGTCGGAGCGGGGGTGGGGTACACGAAGTGTTCTGTGCCCAGGAGTACCCAGAGGTCGAGTTAATCACATGGAGGAAGGTACATACGGTCGCCTTCAAACCCGAATCATTGAAGTCGATGTCGATGGGAACAGACGAAGCTCCATCTTCTGACTTCCGCCGGCTCGGTCGGCCACTCAACGTTCGCAGCAATTTCCGCCGTGCATAGATCATGGGGTATGTCCTTAATGACAGAGAATTCCTACGGAAGAATTTCGGGGTGTGTCTGACCTATCGCTCCTGCACAGATATGTAGAACGCATCATATGCGCTGGCCACGACGTATCCCCAGCGAATTCGAGAACGGTACAAATGCACGCAGATGTTCCAATGGTGCTTGGTTGGGCTTTCCACTGTCAAGATGCGCTTTCAAGCGTTGGCCCTTCCAAGGGTAGGACTGCATCAGTCATCCTCCTTGGGCTCCATACTGCGGCTGCTCTGTCGACACCAGGTTCTACGCGAGACTCAGAAGGGGAGACAGTCATCTCGGCCTGAAAATCCTCTTATCCACTTCCATGGCCGCTGGGACGCTTCCCCTGGTACCTGGTGGTGAGCCCGATCTTCTAGTTCAAGTTTATCTTCTCCTTTCCATTGCTCGCGTTAGGTTAGCGATCATTCTCGACGATTCAATTCAATTCGAGATTGTATCCAGCTTGGATACCCGCCAAGAAATGCAACAATCCTTTTTGAATCTTTCTTTCTTCTGACTCCTCTTCCATAAATTCCGAGACTCATGTACTGACGGATCACGGCGCAGGGCAGGGTCGGGTTTCAAGTTACATGTCGAGGACCTAACGTCGCTTACGCTCAACCTGGGGCCGCACACCACTTCCCCGCTTGCGAGCATTGGGATCTCCGTTGACTACGAGCCGTTCTACACGGTCAATGTCACGCAAGGGTCCAATGTCATCCCGTTGCATGGTGGTTCCATCTCCACGATCACAGCACCGACAGGAAACTCGGGATCGGGATCGGAAGCGATCCCGAGGAAGATGACTAACGACAGCGTCGTGCGGATAAACGTCGAGGGCTGGCAGAACAACCGCATCAACCTCGAGGCGATCGTTCTGAACAAGGTCGGTATTCCATTGATAGTCTGGGAATGATGTCTTCCAGCCTGGAACACTGACGTGCTGGATTTCCAGGGTGCGAAACTGCTGCCTTACATACCTTCGAAGCTCGCCTTCCAATTTATCGGGGACTCCTTGTCAGCAGTGAGGGTTTCGTCCCCATTTGACAAACCTTGAGTTGCGTCAGCTTATGCCCAATGCCGTGACCGCCCTTAGGGACAGTACCTGCCCCAAGGTGTAAACCAGGCGTGGCCCTTCCTGACTGGGGAGTTCTTCAAGGCAGAACACAACATCAACGCCCAGCCGGGCGCAGCCTTGACCGTATGAGTTCTCCGACTTGAATATCCGTGCCGAAACAAATGGATCTATTCTTTCAGGACATCGTCTCATATGGCAACGAACACGGCGTCTCTTACCAGTATTTCAAGGCCGGTTTCGAGTTCTAGATCTCAAGTGTTATATTGATTTCAGAAGTATCATTTAGACAGAGGACACCGGCTACTTCTACACCACCGATCACAATTACACAACGCCGTGGAACTTCTCGCGCGATCGACCTGCGCCAACTCATGTTGTCGTCCATATTGGGTAAGCCTACTATAAAGCTGGCGGGTTGATGTCTCAACGTATCGTCGGTACAGTGCGAACGACGCGTCGCAAAATGTGACGGCGGACGCCTTCGTACAGGTGCGTCATCTATACACGAGATTAGTGCCGATCCGAACTCAATGTCCCCTCCGTTCAGACTTTTGTGACATTCCTGGGCCGCTTACGAGGGCTGTACCCCGCTGCGCCGTTCTTCGTATTCACACCGGTACATGCTCAAAACCCGAGTCCACTGAGGTGTGATTGACGGACGAGCCGGACTTTGACAGTGGGGCTGGCCAAGCTCAGACGGGTCAGTCAGCTATTACTACAACGGCCAATACGAACGCATCATTGACGAGCGGTACGTCCTTCCATCCCCCTACAGCATTGAAAACGCCGTAATGCTGATAAATGGCTGCTTCGGATCCCATGGCATCAGCCACCATGCAGGTGATATGAAAACGTTTCTCGTGAACACAACTGGATGGGTAACCTGGGACGACGTATTTCCGGAGTGAGTTGCATGTTCAGTCTTAAAACACTCTCCGTGACTAGTTGACTGACGATAAGTACTCGATTTGTACACCATAGTAACCAACATCCGAATATCCTTGGACACCAGAAGATCGGGAGATTTTTTGAAAGGTGGTTATCGGATTGGGGTTTGTTTGAGACCAGAGGAGTGAGTTACACCAGTACATTCTTGATCGCTGAAGGAAAGAGAATAAAAAAGCAGTCGGACAACGGTTCATGGACATTCAGGGGATTGAACCCTGGACCTCACGCATGCGAAGCGTGCGCGCTACCACTGTGCCAAATGCCCTTATGTAATTTTGAACCTATGTTACTCACGATCTTTCAAAGGCATTTTCGCGGTCACGTGGCTAACTGCTGAAGAGTGCCTCTGCGAGCGAGGAGGCACCGTGGAAGACAAGCATCTTGACCCCTTCCACCATCTTCTCTTGCTATTTCATAGCGGAATGCATTCTTCAAGCACCCCCGTCTGAAACCTCCACTAGCACAGTGCCTCAAGGCTGCTCAACGTTCCTGTGAGCAATACTTTACGCCGAAAAGTGGGGCTTAAATCGCACACATACGTACAGTCAACCTCCTGTAAAAAGGGTCCATGCTTCAAAAGGTATAGCACGACCGTGCCCTCAATACGTGTTAGAATTATGGTCTAAACCCTACGATTGAAGTAGAGTCCGAGTCTAGACCAGTGTCAGTGCCTGTTCTGTCTAGGTACGCCGAGAAAACTTATGCTTTCTTACTTGCTAATTTATCTTGGTAGCTAGGAGACGTCCTATCTTTCGCAACGAGGGACATGAAATGAGCATCATGGTCGATGCTAGGCCCCATGGCTGTATGCGAGACTGCCTATATGCCGCCGGCACTGCCATATGCGGTAAGTCCCGGAGAAGGAGTCTGGTCAGCGCACAACCTTCATTCCGTCGACACCGAACAGGAGTCCGCCCACAACCACCACTCAGCTGGCGCGAGGAGCATAAAGGCACCTGCCTCTCCGACTCTCTTTAACGTCTCTCTGCTCTCCAGCCGCGTTCTCTGAAGTGGAGCCAAACTTGTCCAGCCCGCCCGAAGGAGCTAACGTGAGGCCGAGTTACCGGACCTGCGGATACTTTACACGTGACGCTGTAGCAAAACACGTTTATGAGTGGAGGAGCTAAGAAGCGGTCCTCGCGATTCGGTGAGTCTCCGTCCTCCTCCCCCTCTCTCCCCCTGCCGGTCTCGCGTTCATCGCCTGCACCGCTCAACCACACCCATGTCGACAGCGACCAAGAACAACATCTATGGCTTTCCCGGCTCTGTCGAGCTCGGCGACAAGCCAGACGGTCAGACCCGTGTCAGGCGTCTCGCCTTGACGAAGGACAAACTCGTCACCCAGCCCCTCGAGAGCATCTCCATCGTGCCCGACATCCTTGACTACGCAGCACGCACCCACGGCACCAAGAACTCGTTCGGCTGGCGCGACATCATTGGCATCCACGAAGAGAAGAAAGACGTGAAGAAGGTCGTCGGCGGCAAGGAAGTCACCGAGACCAAGACCTGGAAGTACTTCGAGCTCAGCGACTACAAGTACCTCAGCTTCGTCCAGGTCAAGGAGGCGGCGTTGGAGGTCGCTGGAGGGCTGTTGAAGCTTGATGTGCAGAAGACGGACATCTTCAACGTCTACGCGGCTACTGGGTACGTCGTCTGAGTCGTCCAATCTGGGCTGCCGTTCACCCTAGAATCCTCCTCCTCGTTTCCCTAATACAGCCCGAACTGGCAGCTCATCTCCTACGGCAACAACCTTATTGGCACCGCCATTGCGACCGCATACGACACCCTCGGCGAGTCCGGCCTGCAGCACTCACTCAACGAGCCCGAGTGCGTCGGTATCTTCACAAACGCCGAACTGCTCCCGGTCGTCGCCAACGTCGCTGCGAACGTCCCCTCCCTTCGCATCGTAATCTACGACGGCGAGGCGAAGCCGGCGCTCGTTGACAAGATCAAAGCGGCCCGCGACACGATGCAAGTGCTGTCGATCGACGAGCTGCGTGCGCTCGGCAACGGCACGTCCGCGGAGCAGCTCAAGGAGCGGCGGCCATCCCCCGAAGACGTGTCGTGCATCATGTACACGAGCGGGACGACGGGCCCGCCGAAGGGCGTCGTCATTACGCACAGCAACCTGGTCGCATCTGTCGCTGCGGTGTACACGCTGCTGGGGCACCACCTGAAGCCCGAGGACACGTACATCGCATACCTGCCGCTGTCGCACATCCTCGAGTTCGTCGTCGAGCTGTGCCTGTTCTACGTGGGGATGACGTTCGGGTACGGGCGTGTGAAGACGCTCACTGACGCGTCGGTGCGCAACTGCGCGGGCGACATCCGCGCATTCAAGCCGTCGATCATGACGGGCGTGCCCGCGGTGTGGGAGATGATCCGCAAGGGTATCATGGCGAAGATCAACTCGGGCGGGACGCTGCGCAAGAGCGTGTTCAGCGGGGCGTACACGATCAAGAAGGCGGGCGTGCCTGCACTGAGCCAGCTCGTCGACTCGGCGGTGTTCAGCCAGATCAAGGCCGCAACGGGCGGGAAGCTCCGCCTTGCGCTGTCTGGTGGCGCCGCTCTTAGTGCCGAGACGCAGGAGTTCTTGTCGGTTGCCCTCGTGACCGTCCTCCAAGGTACGTGGTCCGCCGTAATGAACTAGAGCGAGCACCGAGCATTCGTGGTCGCGTTTAGGCTATGGAATGACCGAGTCGTGCGGCATGTGTGCGATCGTGCCCCCCGAGTTCATGCAGTACAACACGGTTGGGCTGCCACTGCCGTCGATCGAGATCAAGCTCCTGGACGTGCCCGAGGCGGGCTACCTCGCCACGAACGACCCGCCGCAGGGCGAAGTGTGCATCCGCGGGCCGTCGGTCACCAAGGGTTACTTCAAGCGCGACGACTTGAACAATGACGAGAGCATCTTCACGAAGGACGGCTGGTTGCGCACGGGTGACGTGGGTCAGTGGAACGCGGACGGCACGCTGAGTCTCGTTGACCGGTAAGTTGACTCACAACTTTCTGTTCTTGTCTGGCTATGCGGTGTTCGCTGCTTCGTCATCGTATACCCACATTATGCGCCGACGCTGACGTGCATCCCCTCCTCCCCAACCCCACAGGATCAAGAACCTTGTGAAGCTTCAGGGCGGAGAGGTGTGTATCTCTCTATCTTACGTTTCTGCCCATGTCGGACCGCCGCTTACGCACTCCCGCATGACAGTACATCGCGCTCGAGCGCCTCGAGTCGATCTACAAGTCCTGCAACCTCGTCTCCAACATCTGCGTGCACGCCGACTCCGCCGCGAAGCAGCCCATGGCGGTCGTCATCCCGCACGCTGAGCACCTTCGCCAGGCACTCAAGGACGTGCAGGGGGTCGACACGAGCAAACCGCTCAACGAGCTCTGCCATGACAAGGCCGTCGTGGCCATGTTCCTCAAGGAGCTCAACGCCATCGGGAAGAAGAACGGCTTCAAGTCGATGGAGCTCCTCCAGGCTGTCGTCCTCACGGGCGAGGAGTGGACACCCGAGAGCGGGCTCGTCACCCCGGCGCAGAAGGTGCAGCGCAAGAGGGTCGCGGAGGCATTCGCCGCGGAGATCAAGGCGGTGTACAAGTTCGACTAGAGGCGGCCGGAGGCTGCTGAAGATTGCTGTTGCTGTAGAGGATTGTTGTTGCTGCTATTGCTATAACTGACCGTACATACCTCGCACGTATCTCTTGTGTGGACCGTTGCGTGGGACGATGGGCGTGATACTGTTCTTGGCTGTCTACTAGCATATTGTACGTCCTGGCCCAGTACCCTGTACGATAATATACATATATACCAACCCTTTGAATCCTGCTCCATCTCGAGAACCCAAATACCAATTGCATGAGGTCGATCCCTCAAAAGACGAAGATAGGATGGATTGCTTTCAAGTCAACGCGCGGATCTTGGCGAGCAAATTGCCCAAAAAGCCGTGCATGCAACATATGGACGTTAACGGAGACTGTGAACATGACATTGTCCATTGTCAGCCCGCGAGCGCGGTGATAGCGGCACAGGTACATTATCATACACAGAGTAAGGTAGAGCACTAAGTAACCAAGCGTACGTGTAGGACGAGCAAAGCGAGCGGGGTGGACAATACTAGACAGAATAAGTACTCAGACACACAAAAACACGAACGCACCACATCAACACTAACAAGGCACGTCACCAATGACAACGACATCAATAGTACACGAACACGAAACGGCAGCAACAACTACACACATGACCAAGGACGAAACAGGGGCAGGTAAGGGAAAGATGGCGTTCAGTCGTTCTCCATCGACTCCTTCTCGTATTTCTTCTTCATCACGCTCACTTCGCGCGAGATCTGGCCAGAGGACAGCCAGCCGTCCGGGAACGCCGCGACGATCTGCAAAATAGGCAGCCGTCAGCACGCCGCTCAACCGAAGGACGACGGATGGCGAGCACACACCTTCTGATACAAGTTCTTCCGCACACCCTGGTCGCTCACGATCTGGTTCGAGCCCTCCAGCGAGCTACAAAACAAGCCCCCCCCCCGTGCGTCAGCAAAGCGACTAAAATCGACTGAAAACTTCACCAAGACACCCACTTCTTCTCATTCTCGATCCGACAACACTCGTTGCTCAGGCACACCAGCTGCCAGATGATGGTCTTCATCTGGTCCGTCAGCCGATACCGCTTCGCGGGCGGGTGCGTGTCCCGCCCTTTCCCCCCGCCCGCGCCGTCGTCGTGCTCGCCATCGTCCGCGGGCGGCGCGCTTTGATCGAGCGCGCTCGCGGCAGCATAGGCGTCGCCTGTGGGTCGCTCGCCGCGGGGGAGCCTTCGAGCGAGTGGCCGACGGCCTCGCCGCTCGCCTCGAGCTTCGCGCGCTCTTGCCGCTTCTCTGTAGATCCAGTTGGTTAGAGGACGTGCGCGAGTGAGGCGTGGGGATGGGGAGACGATGACACACCCCACTGCATGACGCTCTTCTCCCACTCCTCCTTGGCCTTGATGAACCCCTCGTCGGCGAGCACGCGCAGCTCCTCGATGAGCGCGTTCTGCCGGTCTATCAGGAGGTTTGTATGATCCCTCCATATTGTCCGCTTGATCAGTTTCTGGCATTCCACATCCATCAGCATATGTCCATGCGCCTCGAGCCGAGGAGAGGGTGATCGCCCACCGTCATTGTGAACTTGTTGTAGGGGAAGAGGCGCGGCATGAGGTTGAAGAAGTTCTCGTCGTATTCGCCCAGGACGATCGCCTTGAGCGCGACCTGCGCGAGGAGCGGCTTGATCCCCGGGGGGAACTTGCCTTTCACCTCCCAGTTCTCCTTCGCGACTGCCTCCTTGAGCACCTCGATCGCCTGCTCGAGCTCCGCGCTGAACGGATGCTGCACGTCGTCGTCATAGGCGTAGTCGTCGTATACCGCCACCGGTGCAGGAACCGGCCCGCGCACAGGGAACGCAGGTGCAGAATGGAAGCGGAAGGAACCGGGGAAGGAGATGGGGTGAGGGAAAGGATTCACATCGACATCGTCAACGAAACAGCACCCCGCCAACAGCACACAGTCACTCACGATCTCGACCGTCTTCCTGCGTTTCTTCGCGCCCCCCTCGGACACGCTACTCATCGTCACCAGACCCTCCGATAGCTTCCGCTTGAGCTTCCCGCCCTCCTCACCGTCCGAGAGGGCTATGGGTGCGTCTCGCGACCCCTCTTCGATCTTCACCTTGCCATTTGACGATATAGATGCGCCGCCGGCGGG
This sequence comes from Ganoderma lingzhi, assembly GCA_026283605.1. Lineage (NCBI taxonomy): Eukaryota > Fungi > Basidiomycota > Agaricomycetes > Polyporales > Polyporaceae > Ganoderma > Ganoderma lingzhi. The sequence continues at coordinate 1,698,134 of JAPJYM010000009.1, forward strand.
GGCCGAGACGTTCGACAGCGCGGGGAGGGTGATCGTCGCAGTGGAGAGTGCTTGGGAGACGGAGGCGGAGGGTGCGAGGATGTTGATCTTCTTGGACTTGGGCTTCTTGGTTGACGGCCTAGGAGATACATACGGATTAGTATCGCGATTCTGGCTAATGCCCCCAGGAGAACGACGAGTAATGCAACCCGGATGATACAAGTTTGTCGGCAGATACAGCGCTCCAGTGCACGACCGCCTCGAGAACAGCGCACCACATTAGCTTGCCAAGGCAAGCAGTTAGTTCCTTTCAAGAGCGCGCAGTGGAACCACGGCGAGCAACTATATGCACGTCCCTCCAAGACAAGGGGGGGGCTTGCGAAAAAAATAATACGAAGATGTGTGCGCTAAGAAAGACGAGATAGAAACTCATCCCATACATTCCATACCGGATGACAGGAGAGTTCGGGGAAGCTGCCACACGTGGAGCACGCATATACGTGCGCTGTGACACGCATATACGTGCGCTGTGACACGCATACACGTATGCTTGCGCATGCATATGCGGAAGTGACTCCATGCACACATACATGCTCGGCGCGAGGAAGGAAGACACCACAAAACCAAGGGGGGTCGGACGTACTTGTTAAGGAGTGCTACCTGACCGCTCGAAACGTAGAAGCCCTTTTGCTTGGTCTGCGCGAAGAAGGTGCGCTCGTCTTGCGCGAGCTCCGAGTCGTCGATGAAGGGGTCGGTGGTGTCGTAGTATTCGCCAGCATGATTCCGCTGTAAAGGACGTTTGTGTAAGCACCGGAACAAGTCTGGGGATCGAGTGGAAGATGGCTATATGCGCGCGGAAATGAGCGCATACATGGGATGGTGATTGTGTGTATGCGCCGTATATGCGCGCGATGAAAGCCCGGCACCGCCCCGCCCGCAGCGCGCACGGGTTCCGTAGCGCATCGTCCGCCAGGATGCCCAGAGGCTCGGAGGGACTGGGAGGAGGTGCTTACCCGCTTGCGTCGCTTGCCCTTCTGTGTGTATCAGCGTCGGCGGGGACAGGTTCAGGTTCAGGCTCAGGATCGCCCTCGCCTTCGCTCTCGTCGCTCGTATCGTGCTTAGCGAGGTCGGGAACCGGTGTAGCCGAACGCTGTCCAGTCGCCTTTGCGAGGTCAGAGATGTTGACCTCGTAGTCGTCTGGGCCGCCGAGCTGGATGTCTAGCCGAATGGTTTGGAGAGGTTGGCGGGCCGGATGCGGGGGCGGGGACGGGGAGACACGAGGAGCGGCAGATTTCGTTGACTTTGGTTTGGCGCCCGGGGGCGCTGCGGCTACGTTGGACGATGATGGCTTCGACTTGCGGCCCCGCGCGCCCTCGGCGGGGGCGGCGGCCTCGCTGGAGGAGGCGGCGGGGTCGGCGGCAGCGAGGGGAGGGGGAAGGTCGGTGGAGGAGGCATGGGAGTCGTCATCAACGACGATGGGGGAATTCTGTGCTGGCGACGGGGAGGGAGGTGGCGAGGACGACTTGGACGATGCCGACTCGGAGGCGCTCCCGTCCTGAGCCTCGTGGGCATCAGAGACGGCCATTTCAACGTCGCTGGGGACGGTATCCATGGGCAGGAGGGGAGGGGGAGGAGGGGGGGAGGAGGGGAGAGTTACCTAATATGGCAGTCTTCGAGGGGACGGGGGAGGGAGAGATGGAAGATTGCCATCGTCAGCGATGCGGAGGATGAGAATACTTGTTTCGGTTGGTCCGGTTGACGACTGGGCGAGTGGCGAGTGCAGAGGATCGGCGCGGGCCTTGGCCACCAGTCTGAGCCCTCCCATTGGCCCGGCTTTTGCCAGATACGATTCCCACTGAGCGCCCATCTCAGAACATCCTCATCTTCTGCCTCCCCAGGTGGCCTAACCTCTCATCCACTTTCCAGACACCCCAGTCCTCTTCTCAGCTGCAAATTTACTTATTTCTCGACCTTTGAACATGGGGAAGCGCATACATCCATATAGCTGTCCAGCAACACGGAAAATAACCGGCCCACCAGCGGAACAACGTTCGAACCTTTCAGCTCCGAGAAAATCTCATCTAGAAACCCACGCCGTCCCCGCGGGCACTAGGCACTGCGTCTCAAATTTCCATGGGTAAGTGACCTCAGTGCGCGTATTTATGTTCTGAAAAGAGCACACATATCAGGGCAGATTCCGGCGCACGGGGGACATTCATCGGCTTTCGAATGCCGAGACGACAGTATATCACCGCCCGACGCCCGACCCCTAAAGTCATTTCACACTCTGTACACGCCAGGAGTAAGTATTTCTCACCGTACATTGTACCACAGCTGACCGGTGGGCGACAACTCGGACCGTGAGCGGCGCGCGTAACCTTAGGCCTTAGCCAAAAAGAATGCCCAACTTTCTAAACCTGGTATATGCTGTTCTAATGCCTCCTTTCGTTCTCAATAGGCATCTTCACCACAATAGTCTGAGGTTTCAACTTTTGGTATCCAAAACGGAGTTGGAGAAATCAAATAGCTCAACACGGCATATTGCGATAGGTGCCAGATTGTGGCGTGCTCTAGACTCGTTTGTGTACAAGGTGCTACAGTACATTTCTGTTTTCCGTCCTCCTCGCAGCCATTATGCATTGTCATTGATCTGCCATTTGCCTTAGAAAACCCACCGGTTTGTCACTGTTTACGCTAGAGCCTAGCTAGAGTCAACAATTGGGTTTGAGAGTCACAGGGACTCGGAGAACGCAAGTGACCGGATCCCGGAGCTCGGCCATCGTCCAAGAGCGCCGACCCAACCCGCAAGTTGACCGAAATGCACAATGCAAGCGACACACCAGACGTATCAAACCTCTATACTGTCCCCTTCGGGGTGACATACGAAAAAATTGGAACGATACAGAGAAGATTAGCATGGCCCCTGCACAAGGATGACACGCTTTCCCGGAGTGGTAGACCTACGGGTCTCAATATTTATTTTATTCGCACGGCCGCCCTTGACTAAGTTGTTCTATCGCACTCAGAGTCATGATCTGGTTTCCGGAACGCTGACTTGGCTTCATAAAGTTCCCTGGCGCAACACCTTTCGCTTTACCAGTGTACCAGCAACGTCGTTGCCACTTTTCTACCATGTATTATAGGGGCGACGCGGATGGATCCGGAGTCAATGTACGCTTCCGATGTCGACGCTGCTCCTGACTGGTACGCCTTGTTTCCCGCCCTTCACTGCAGGCAACATAGCTCTCACATTCCCTTGTGGCTGCCAGATGCTTGAGGGCCGCGTCTCCCATCCGAAGCTGAGACTCGGAAAGGGGGAAGCATGGCGTCACTGCCCTTGAGGACCCCGATACTTGTAAGTTTAACTAGAATGGTAGTGGCCCAGTTTCCTCCAGCTCCGATGCTTACTGCTTTTAAGGCCAGACTACGTCCTTCGAACTATCGTCGCACTTAAACGACTAACCCACAAACTATTCGGGTCCATCAGCGTGCTTCCGCCTGAATTGCTTCACCCATATTCGAACTGCTGGCGTTTTCGGACCACAACACGCTCTCAAGCTGTATGCGGGTCTGTCGGCGTTGGCACGATATCGCTCGCCTTTACTACTTCGCCATCGTCTCCTCCAGTTCCCGCCATTGCGGACGCTTGTCCCAGCTTTTCTCTGCAGATCCCGGACTCGCGCCGTATGTGAAACACGTGCGATTCATCCGGAGCAGCGGCTTCAATCCGTGGTGCGAAGCATGTCAAAAAGTCTCAAGGGCTCCATTCGATCCTCCTCCTTCTCCATTCGACGTTGGCTCATTAGCATCGGCCCTTCATGTCCCGGAGTTCACCAATTTACGATATCTCTCCATCGTGCGCTACGACAACCTCGCCAACCCTCCGGTGCTACGTCAATCTCCGGCACTATGTCCTGTCCGCTCGCTCCAGCGACTGTCCTTTGACGAGTGTGTTGGTGTCACGCGCATCCTCCCGGACCTTCTCTCTCTTTTTTTCTGTCCACACTTTCGTCATCAGGATCAATTCAATGGCCCGTCTGCCTACCCAATGGAGCCCGTCATCCATCCATCGCTCGATCCCATTAGCATCCTTCGCGATTCTGGATCTGGTGCTTGAAACGGTGCATGACATCGAGGAATACTACCCATTCTTCGAGCTCATGTTGACTCCCGGGAGCCTTCGCGCGTCGGGCGTCACAGTCTGGTCCTCACAGGCTTTCCTCAGGCTGGGGCGGCTTCTCCGATCTGGTGCAGCCCAGGACTTGCGGAGCATCAGCGTCCGCACATTACTGCCGGAGTACGAAACGGGCGGTGCTTACGGACGTGTGTGATAGGAGAAGCGGGCTTTTCTGCCCTCGGCACCGCGCTCGCACATTGCACGCGGCTCGAGTGCTTCCGCATCGGATTCGAAGACTTTTGGAACCTCCCGAGGGACGCCCTCTGCCGCCGCGAGACCTTCGAGCACATCATCACAAACTTGCCTCCGACTCTCCGCGCGCCGGTCGCTATTCACGCCGGGATAGTTGTGTGCCAGTCCTGGAAGCGCTTCTGTGTCGGTGCCGTAAGTCTCGACGTTGTCGACCGCCTGCTCTCTCCATCCGGGGGCAGGTTTCCGCACCTACAGAAGGCCGAGCTGCACATTTTCGGGCCGTATAACAAGCCCACCAAGAACCTCCGACCGGTGCCATTGCCGCGGCTTAAGGCTGCCGGCTTGCTGCATCTTATCGTTGTCCATAATGAGGAGCTATATGGTGGAAGAAGAGGTGAGCGACCTATGAGTCCTCAGTGACGGAAATTTGAAGGCTGACTGCAATCTCGTCCGGTCGCGCTGCATCACTTACGATACAGCTGACGTGTACTTGCCGACTGAAATAAAGTGATATTACATGGACGGTCGTTCAGGATCCTGATTAGCCACGCACTCACATCCGCCCAGTCTACCTCCGTTCTATCCGAGTCGGGGAGCGCACTGTCACGAAACGTTCGATATTTATCAAGTTATACGTTGCCTCGGAATATCAGTGTTATATATGTGTGCGAAGGCTTCAGGGTCGCTTACCGCTTGCAGTGGGACGTTGTACCCCAACACGTCAGGATGCAGTGGGCAGGCGCTCTGCATTACAACAGCCTTGCTCGGAGAGCTTGTTATGCAAGACTTCACGGTAACCACACCATTGTGACGATGCCTGCAGCCTGGAGCTCCACAGATTGTAGATGAGTCCCTTTACTACCCCTGAGGCTCGTTCGCTGCCACCTCTGCCATCGAGCTCTTGACTCTCGCCGTTCACAGCATAAGCATATCTCTGCGAAAGCTTCAGAAAGCATAATATGCTTCGAACCACTGACACCCGATCCTCCAAGGTGTAAGTTTACAAACTTAAGCGGCCATTCAAGAAGCACTGATTGGGTTTTCAGCTTCCGAAGATTCCTTCCCGTGCTTAGTGCACCAACTACGCAGCCGATCTGCAGCATCTTCGAACCCGGCCCCATCGAAGGGCTCCCTACTGAGCTGCTCCAAGAGGTGTTTCAACCGTTGGATCGTAACTCGATCCGGAGTTGCATGCGGGTTTGTAGGCGTTGGTACAACGTCGCGCGCCCCTATTACTTCGCCGTCCTCCCCGTCAGGCATTGCCATCGCCAACAGGCCTTCAAGTATCTTCGTTCCCATCCGGGGCTTGCAGCACGCGTCACGAAGCTGCACTTCTTCTACAAATCGTGCGGCAACTCAGGGAACTCTCGGGGTGGCATCCCACGGGGACCATTCGACATCAAGCTGCTGGTCTCGGCACTCCCCCTCCTCACTAATTTACGAGCTCTTCGTTTCGAAGGTTATGACACCGCCCTCAACCGGCCATCTCTGCTATCTAGACTCCTGCAGACACGACAGCGGCAAACCTCTACTGTCTCGCTCCAGCGACTATCGTTCGAACATTGCAGCAGCGCCGCGTCTATGGTGCCCGAACTTCTTTCACTGTTCTCTGTCAACACTTTGGTTTTCGATGTTCATCTCTCAGGTCATACCTTGAACCCTCGAGAAACCCCAGTGCCCTCACCGATTCCACCGGCATCCATCACAATCCAGAATTTGGTCTTCGGTCGGGAGACACACTTGAGGGACCATTTGTCCTTTTTCCAGCCCATTCTGGTTCCTGGAAGCCTTCACGGGCTGGCCGTATCACGCTGTAGAAAGGAGGGCATCCCTTTCATAGAGCGGTTTCTCCAATCCGGTGCATCCCGGAACCTGCTCAGCCTCAGCCTCACCACCGTCAGCCAATACGCGGGAACTTCGGAGACCGCAGTGGGAGCGAACAACGGTGCGTCCCTCCATAGCTCTGTACATCACGTGGGGCGCGCTGAATTCGAACCGACACGTAGCGGGACCAACAATCTGCGAGGTACTCGGCGCCGCACTGAAGCACTGCACACGATTGCGGTACGTCAGACTCGGATTCGCTCACAACGGCGATGGCCGCTCGGATCTCCTCTCCTCGCGCGACACCTTCCGACCCATCCTCACGAACCTCCCCCCGACGCTCCGGGTGTTCACCGTCGAGATCTGGCTATACACGCCGCAGCCTTGGTGCTGCACAAGCGCTCCCATCGCCCTCAACGTTGTCGACTGCATGCTCGCTCCTAGCCCTCGTTCCAGAGGAGGCAGAGGATGTCGGTTTTTCGACTTGCGGAGGGTCGAGGTAAATGTGTATCAAGACACGACGCTGTCGCGGGCGACGTGTATGAAGCCCCTCGAGGAGCACGATCCGAGGCCCCTCCTCCCGCGGCTCGATGCTGCTGGGTTGTTGCGGCACGGTGTCGGACGCATAGATCACAGCAAACCATATGGTAGGTCGCCGTATCGCCTATCCCTGGGTTGTAAGAGCTGACTGCGACCATTCCTATTCTTTGATCTCCGGGCCGGACGATGCAGCTGAGGTCTACTGGCCGTCAGAAGAGTAATATGTAGCCTTTACTGGCAGCCTGACATCATTGCGTTTCCGAGCAGCCTTCCGGTGGATCCCCTAGTAGCGTCGAGATGTAGTGCCACGGCAAGCGAAGACAAATAGGAAAAATTGGCAGGAACAGAGCTATGAATAATTAGCGTAACACACACGTACCAAGCTACCAGCAAGGGAGCCCCGGAGAGTATTCCAAGCACGGCAAAGCCAGCGGCACGGTGTCCAGGAAGGCGAGAACAAGAGAGCCGTGACAGGAAGGCGACCGTGCTTAGACGCACCGCCGTCCGCCCATTCGCCGAGGACAGCCTTCTTGATGTGTGTCAGCCTCACCCGCTTCTGCTTGCCGTCCTTTTCCCAAGGATTTCGCTCACCTCCACCTTGACGGCGTCGATATCTCCGCCGCTCCGGTGGGGATCCAGCCGTTGCGACAGATCGGTTTGAGTCCGTTACCGCTCCGAACTCCAATAAGCTCGTATCCGATTTGCTGCTTCTCGGACACGATGATCGCGTTGAGGGGCCGGCCGGACCAAAAGGAATGTGCGAGGCTGGGTGAGCGCACTGGGGAATGCCGGTGCAAATGGCCTCGTCGACGCTCTTGTGGCCGCCACAATTAAGGAACAAGCCATCGCCTATGATGCGGACGTATAGTCAATCTGGATGCCTGGGTGCGAGGGCCGCAAAGAGCGTACTGGGTGGTCGAGAACTAGTGGCTGAGGGATCCATGGTGTCAAGAGACCTCGTCCCATAGGTATCCACCCGCGCTTTCATGTCATCCGGGATGACCGATGTGGCGAGCGGCGACTGAGGATCTATTGTATCCGGTGGAAATCGTTGACGACTTGGGATTTGTGAACGGGAGCAATGTACTTGTACTCACGAAAGGTATACCGCGCTCCATGGCGACGTCGAGAATGGGCCACAACCTTTCCGATTTCTTCACAGGCCAAAAGATAGGCCCAAAGGAAATCTGTTGCGATTAAAGTCAGGAAGTGTGGCGGCACTCCCCCCCCTGAGACCTTTCCAGTGCAGCATCGAGGAATGACTCGACCTCGTCGGAGCTGTTCGATTTCCATCATCTTGGATGTCGAAGGAAACAACGGCCCACAGACGTTCGCCGGGCGCGCCATCTCTGAGAACCATCCCTTCATGGCTGCGACAGCCTCAGGCTCGTACAATTCTGGGGTCGCGAGGACCTTGAGGCCGGCGGTCGTGGCGCGCATGGAGGGCAAGAGGGAGGTGTCCTCTGTACAGAGTTGGGCGAGGAGTTGGCTGAATGCGGTCGTCAGAGTGCGAAGATTAGATGATGGGCAGGCAAAGGGTGGGAGCGATGCGGCTTACGAGGTTCAGGCCAAGAACAATGAAGACGTATGCGCGGGCGAGGATGGGCAGGAGGCGGTGGTATATGGAGGGTATGTAATGATGACTTGCCGTTCAAGCCCATCTTCGCCCTTCGTGCCTCGTCGCCGCACGGTCGCGTAGCGGATGGCGATGGTGGTGGCTAGACGAGGTGTGGTGGGCACACGCTGTACGGGGGAAACAAAATGAATGCGTAACGTACCTTTGGCGATGGTCCACCCTCCAGAGCTCACCATGCTAGGGAGGAATGGGAGTGTGCGCAGGTCATAGTGAAACGCGGGCGTACCTCCAACGAATTTATAACATCTTCAAACAGGACCACACCCTCAGCATCGACTCCGGGACTCTAGAAAACATAGGACTCACCCCTCCATAGCTGATCTTTTCCATGCGGCGCCGCACGTACTCACCCTCATCCGTCACGCCGGTAAATGCGCTCAACATCTGCTCCTTCGGGATCCGAACCTTATCAAATCTCGCGAACCCATGGTGACGTCCACCGCCGCGTACCTGCCCATCGCCTTCGGTCCTGTGACTAATTGTGAAGCGCGCCGACCGGTGAGCGTGTGCGTGCGCAGTTGAACTCGCGTGTGGCAGGGAGGTAGGCGGCAGTGGTCTCGAGGACAATGACGTTGGTGCCGGGCAAGCTCAGTCTGAAGACTGGAGGCAGCAGCCGAGGATGGTGCTGTGGGCGATGAGGGCTCCGTACTTGGCGCGGAGTTCGGGGGAGCATTGGGACTCGATGATGTGCTCGAACGCAGAGTAGTGCGAGGTGGAGGGATGCGTACATGTTTGGAGCGCAGTGGGAGAGGATGGAGAGCAGATACTCCGCACGGGCTCGTCAAGGATCTTGAATGCCAGGGCTGCGTTCTCGGTGATTCAATGGTGCTTCTCCATGAGTTCGTGTAAATGGTTCGTCATGGACAATGCACGGGTGTAGAGCCGTGTGCGGGAGAGAAACGGCCTGCGAGACTTGTCGAAGCTGGGGTCATTCGAGGCGATGGACACGATGCTCTGGCGAGCCCGCCATTTTGTCTCGCCTGTGCGAGTTACGAGTATCTCATCAGCCCAGGAGAAACAAAAACTGGTGATTCGGGTTCGTGCGACTCACCCCAGAGGAAGATTCAAGATGGCCAGTTTTTCCGGGTTCACCGTTTCATTCTCACGGGCTGGTTCCATGTCTGTCATAATCTGGTGCTGTGAGTCGACCTCGAGCATGTCTCCGAGCCTCAGGATTGGGGTACTTGTGAACTTCTAAGTTAAAGAAGAGTTTCTGGCGACAAACCATGGGAGTCACTTGGTCATGGAGAGAGTAGCCGGTGAACAAGCTCCGCGGTTCTGAGTCTTCTGACTGCTAGCCGCCATCAAATATGACAACTATTTCCGAAATTGGTGTGCGCGCGCGCTTTTCACGCGGAAAAAAAATGGCGAAATTCATGAGGTGCACACAAATCCCATCTCGGACACTTGTATTCTGTACGTAGGACCTCCATTGGTATGTAACCGTGTTACTGACTTTTGTAAGGACAGCCGGCTAGCATGGCCCCTGCACAAGGATGATACGCCAGTGGTAGACCTTCAAGTTACATAGGGTCTCAATATTTATTTTCTTCCCAATTCAAGACAGCTTCCACGTCGACGAGCTCTGTTCTCGCATCGTTATCTACTTGCTCCAGCTTTCATATATGCAAACTTCCGTCTAACACGGGCTAATACGGCTTGGCTACGGCTCTCATCTCCCGCTGCCAGAGGTGGCCATCGGCTCACCGCCGTGACTACGTTCGAGCCCGCGGCTACATCCGGACCCGCGGGCCTCCCGCTCTGTGTGTTCTCGGATTGGGACTCCCATCCTCGTTCCGCCTCGCCACCTTCGTTCATCTTTTTGCACCCGCGTCGATACGTCATATGTCCTCTCGAGTATTTAGCACCCGTGTACGTACCTCTTCCGGTGTGGGATCAACGCTCTGTTTTGCCCGATTCCTTCGTTCTCGCCGCGTGTCACGGTCCTCATTCCTCGCTCAGCGGCCTCGGCTCTGCGCATTACATCTGGATCTCTCAGTGCATTGGCGGGAGCCCCCTTGCGTCGTCTCCAACGCGTATCATAGGGGCGGCGCGGATAGAGTCAATGTACGTTTCCGATGTCAACGCTGCTCCTGACTGGTACGTCTTGTTCTTGTTTTGCGACGTTCACAAACCATACGGATCTCACATCTCACTGCGGCTGCTAGATGCCTGCGGACCTCGTCTCCCATCCGAAGCGACTCAGAAAGGGGGAAGCATGGCGTCACTGCCCTCGGGGGCCCCGATACCTGTAAGTTTGATCAACTTGAATGGTAGTGTCTTCAAGTTCGACGGCCCCGATGCTTACTGCTTCTAAGACCAGATTGCATTCTTCGGGCTATCGTGGCACTGAAACGACCAACCCACAAACTATCGGGTTCCATCAGCGCCCTCCCACCTGAGTTGGTACACGCTATATTCGAACTGCTAGCATTTTCGAACCACAACACGCTCTCAAGCTGTATGCGGGTCTGTCGGCGTTGGCACGATATCGCTCGCCTTTACTTCTTCGCCATCGTCCCCTCCGGTTCCCATCGGTGCGGACACTTGTCCCGGCTTCTCTTTGCAGATCCTGGGCTCGCGGTACATGTTAAGCATGTGCGTTTTACTTGGAACTCTGAGTCGAACTCATGGCGTCAAGCATCGCAACGGCCGTTCGACGTTCAGTCATTAGCCTCGGCCCTTCCTGCCCTGGGCCTCGCCAATTTACGATATCTCTCCATCGCGGGCTACAAAAACTTCATTAACCTTTCACGTCCACGTCAATCCCCGGCACAATGGCGACGCTCGCTCCAGCGGCTGTCCTTCGACAACTGCGCCGGTGTCACACACATCCTCCCGCACCTCCTTTCTCTGTTTTCTGTCCACACTTTGGTCATCAGGATCGATACTACCCTCACAACTTCCCAACAGACCATCCATCGCTCGATCCCGTTAGCATCCGTCGTGATTCGGGATCTGGTGCTCGACATGGCGAATCGCGAGGAGGACTACCGGTTTTTCGAGTCCATCTTGGCTCCCGGCAGCCTTCGCGCGCTGAGCATCACAGTCTGGAGCCGACGGGATTTCCCCATGCTCGAGCACTTTCTCCCATCCCGTGCGGCCCAAGACTTGCGGAGCATCAGCATCGGCACAACCCTGAACTCGTATGAATGGGGGGACGGTGCGTAATACGCTGTATCGTGCTACGAAACGAACCGGTGGGTGGTGCTTACGGACATGCTTGACAGGAAGAACGGGGTTCTGGCACGACCTAAGGGCCGTGCTCGCACACTGCACGCGGCTCGAGTGCTTCCGCATCGGGTTCGATCACTGCGACCTCCCGAGCCACCCTCTCTGCCGCCGCGAGACATTCGAGCCCATCATCGCGAACCTGGCTCCGACCCTCCGCGCATTCGCTATCTGCATCGGGCTACTATCCAGGTGGCAGTCCTGGAAGCGCTTCCGCGACAGTGTCGTGAGTCTGGACGTCGTTGACCGCCTGCTCTCGCCGTCCGGGGGCAGGTTCCCACATCTGCGGACGGCCGAGCTGCACATCCTTCAGGAGGTTTGGTGCCCGGCGGGGTTGTGGCTTGACAAGCCTGTCGAGGCTCAGCCTCGACCGACCCCATGATTGCCGCGGCTCAAAGCTGCCGGGTTGCTGCAAGTTCACGTTGTACGCAGTGTGAAGAGCTACGGCAGAGGAAGAGGTGAGCGACCCATGGACATCCTGAGCGAATGCAATTGTGTAGACTGACCACAATCTCGTCCGGTTTCCCCGCGTCGCTTATGATACAGCTGACGTGTACTTGCCGCTTGAAATGCAGTGATATGACATGATATGACATGGACGGTCGTTCAGGATTCCCCATTCTTCCCATTCGATGTTTGTCAAGTTTATATGCTGCCTCTGAACACCAGACTTATGTGCACGAAGGCTTCAGGGTCGCTTACTGCTGACAGTGCGGTGTACACAAATGCGTACGGAGGCATAGGCGGCCCTGGGAATGCGCTCTCGCGAGCAACCGTGGAGCTCCAGAGAACGTAGAGTGACCCTGAGTCCCTCTACTACTCCTGAGGTTCCTTCGTTGCCACCTTTGTAGTGGTCTGCCATCGAAGCTTTTGACTCTCGCCGTTCACATCATATCTCTGTGAAAGCTTCAGAACGCAGAATATGCTTCGAAGTCCTCGCACCGGATCCTTCAAGGTGTAAGTTTGCAAACTTTACCAGCCATTCAAGAAGCACTGATTGGGTTTTTCAGCAAGTTCCGAGGATCCCTTTCCGTGCTCACACCAACTACGCAGCCAATCTGCAGTATCAGTCCCATCGAAGGGCTCCTCACTGAGCTGCTCCAACTTCCAGAGGTGTTCGAGCTATTGGATCGTAACTCGCTTTGGAGCTGCATGCGGGTCTGTGGGCGTTGGTACGACACCGCGCGCCCCTATTTCTTCGCCGTCGTCCCCGTCAGGCATGGCCATGGCCAACAGGCCTTCAGGTGTCTTCGTTCCCATCCGGCGCTCGCAGCGCGCGTCACGCAGCTGCACTTCTTCGACAAATCGTGCGGCACTCCCCCTCCTCACTAATTTACGAGCTCTTCGTTTCGAGGGCTACGACACCGTCCTCAACCGGCCATCTCTGCTGTCTAGACTCCTGCAGACCGTGACACCACAGCGGCCAAACGTTAACGTTACTGCCTCGCTCCAGCGACTGTCATTCGAACAATGCGGCGCCGCCGCGTCCATGATGCCAGAACTCCTTTCACTGTTCTCTGTCAACGCCGTGGTTATCGATGTTCGCGTCTCAGGTTATAGCTTGGCCCCCCGAGAAACCCCGGAATGCTCGCCGATTTCACCAAAATCCATCACCATCCGGAATTTGGCGATCGGTCGGGAGCCACACTTGAAGCTTGAGGGACGATCTGCCCTTTTTCGAGCGCATCCTGGTTCCCGGAAGCCTTCGCGGGCTGGCCACGATTCGCTGTGACCCGTTCGTAGCGCGGTTCCTCCAATCGGGTGCGTCCCGGAACCTGCTCAGCATCAACGTCACCTGCGTCCGCGAATACGCAGCAACTGGTCAGCCCGAAGTGACAGTGGACAACGGTGCGTACACTCCATCCCGTAGCCCTGTCCCCCGGCGCCCGCTGAACCCTTCGACTCGCGATGGCGGGCGGACAGTCTGCAAGGCATTCGGCGCCGCACTTAGACACTGCACACGATTGCAGTACGTCAAACTCGGATTTGTGCACCGTGACGACGGTGGCGGCTCGAATCTCCTCTCCAAGCCCGACGGCCTCCTGCCCATCCTCGCGAACCTCCCCCGGCGGACGCTCCGGGTGTTTGCCATTAACACCTGGCTACACACGCCACGGCCTTGGTGCTGCACAAGCACTCTCGGCGCCTTCGACGCTGTCGACCGCGCCTTCGCTCCGGGCGCACCTTCCGGAGGAGGCAGAGGAGGACGGTTTTCCGATCTGCGGAGGGTCGAGCTTTCGGTGTTTCAGGAGGGGCCGCCGCCGCGGTTGACGTCTATGAAGCCCCTCGAGAAGCACGACCCGTGGCCCCTCCCGCGGCTCGATGCTGCTCGGTTATTGGCGTACGGTGTTGGAAGCATCAACACTGATTTACCAATTGGTAGGTCGCCGTATCGCCTATCCCCGGGTTGTAAGAACTGACTGCGGCCGTTCCTATTCTCTGATCTCCGGAACATGCAGCTGAGGTCTTTTGGCCGTCCGAAGAGTAATATGTAGCCTTTTACTGGCATCCTGACATCATTGCGTAGCGTCGAGATGTAGTGCCAGGACAAGCGAAGACAAATGGGAGAAATTGGCAGGAACTTCACCTGCGCAAGCTTCGCCCGCCTCTGCTCCCCGTCCTCCCCAAATGCTTTCTCAAGCACTCCGCGCACCTCCGCCTTGACGGCGTCGATAGTTCCGGTTAGCACCCGACTGTTGCGGCTAGATCGGTGTGAGCCCGTTGCCGCTCCGAACTTCGATGAGCTCGTATCCGGTTTGCAGCTTCTCAAAGACGATGATCGTGTTGAGGGGCTGATCGGACCCGAAGGGCCAGATAATCCTGCAGATCTAAGCATGAAGATTAATGTGCGTGGCCGGGAGAGAAAGGGGTGTGAGCGCACTGGGGAATGCCGGCGCAAATAGCTTCGATGACGCTGTTGCTGTTGTGGCCGCCATGATTGAGGAACACACCCGTCGCCTATGAAGCAGACGTAAGATCAATCTGGACGCCCGGGTGCGAGGATCGCAAAGGGCATCCGGGTGGTAGAGAACCAGTTGCTGAGGGGTCCACGACGTCAAGAGACCCCATCATCCATGGGTAGTACATTGTACGTGTACATCATGATGATACGGGAATCCAGGATGGTGCGGCTCATCGCACATGTTCTACAAATTCACGTCTACGAGACGCTGCCTTCATTCGAGCATCGGCTTGATATACTTCTACGCGCTCCCGTCGTAGACCCCAAGTGCACTGTACAACATGGATAGGTCAGCCCTCTCCCATCCGCATGCACCTTGGGCGTGTTTGCTCACCTATCCAACTCCCAAGTCCCAATCCGAGAACCCAAACCCGTCCGACAGCCCAATCGCCTCAGGCAGCAGCTCCTCGCAGAACCTCTTGATCGCTCGGACTCACAGCTGCCTCGACGGATCCCCGGCAGTGCGCGCTTCGCCCGGCAGGCCGAACGATAGGATTTCAGTCAAACCGCTCTCCGCCGTCATCAACAGATGCTACCCCCAATCAAAATCAGAACATATCACCGCAATACTAAGACATACAGCGATGCTCACCAGGGTATACAAGTTACAACTTCCGGAGGACGGCCGCCTCCTTCCCGCCGACGCTCTCCTCCAGCCCACGGATGATCTCGCTGACCTGGAGCGCGTCGGTTGCCCGTTCGCGCACCATGCACGCCGCGCGTCGCTGCACCACCTCGATCGCCGTCGCTGGATCGTCCTACTCCCCCGCCTTGAGCGCAGCGCGCACGACCTGCCCGTCGAGTAC
This sequence comes from Ganoderma lingzhi, assembly GCA_026283605.1. Classification (NCBI taxonomy): domain Eukaryota; kingdom Fungi; phylum Basidiomycota; class Agaricomycetes; order Polyporales; family Polyporaceae; genus Ganoderma; species Ganoderma lingzhi. The sequence goes on from JAPJYM010000009.1 coordinate 1,713,481, forward strand.
GAAGTTGCCGCCCTCGTACGTCGCGGCTGGCACGTAATCCGCGTAGAGCCGCCCCACGCCGGCGAACGCGCCGAAGCCGTGCCCGCCCAAAGACCGGCGCGCGGTCTCGAGGTCTGCGATGGCCGTCGTGGAGACGGGCACCTTGAGTATGGCGGTCGCCGCGTGCATGGAGGGCAGGAGGGAGGTGTGGCCTGTGGAGAGGCGTGCGAGGTGCTGGCTGAAGGCGGTCGTCTAGGCCATCGGTTAGACGAAGCAGAACAGAGACATAGGATGGGGGTGGTTTACGATATTCCAGCTGAGGACGATGAAAACGTATGCGCGGGCGAGGATCGGTAGCAGGCGGCGGTGGTACACAGACGGGTATGTGATTATTTGCCGTTCAAGCCCATCCGCGCACTGCGTTCCCTGCCGTCGGACGGTCCCGCCGCGGATGGCGATGGTGGCAGCTGGACGAGGGGCAATTGGCACGGGTTACACAGGGAAAACGAGATGCATTGCGTACCTTTCGCGATGGTCCGCTAACGCGCAATGGGAGTGTGCGCAGGTGATGTTGAACCGCGGGCGTACATTGAACGAATATACATCATCTTCAAACAGAACCACGCCAGCCTCAGCACCAACTCCAGGACGCGACGGAAGACGCTACTCACCCCTCCGTAGCTCAGCTTCGTGTGTGGGGGCCGCACGTATTCGCCCTCATCTGTCACGCCCGCAAACGCACTCCACATCGGCTCCTTCGGCATCCGGACCCTATCAAACCTCGCGAACCCATTGTCTACCGCCGCGTACCTGCCCATCGCCTTCGGGCCTACATTCCCAATGGTGATCCCAGGCAGCGTCCGGTGGTTCTCCAACGACCTCAGCTCGAACTCGCGCAAGGTAGGAAGGTAACTGGCGGTGGTCTCGAGGGCGGCAACGTTGGTGCCGTGGCCAAGTTCGGTTTGGAGGTAGCAGCCAAGGATGCTGCGGTGGGAGATGAGGGTGCCGTACTTGGCGTGGAGCTCGGGGGAGACTTGGGAGGTTCGAACGCTGTATGCCGCCATTGGGAAGGGGTTGGGAGAGGAGGACCGAATGGGACGCACCTGCCATGCGGAGTTGGATGGGGAGGGGCTCGTCGATGTATGCGAGCGCGGCATCCTCAGCGGTCCACTGGTGTTTCTCTGTGAGTTCATGGATGCGGTTCGTCATAGCCACTACGCAGTTATAGAGCTGTGGCCGGGTGAGGAATGGCCTGCAGGATTTGTCGAAGATGGCGTAATGGGACGGAAGGCCTGCCACTCTCTATCGCCTGTTCATGCTTAGCATGAAGATGGTCAAGCAGTAGAAGAAGCATGTATAACTCACCCCAAAGGAACATGGAGTTTCGGGGTCGACCGTCGAGCATCCCCGAGCCTGCGTCATGTCTGCTGTATTCTGATTCTCTGAGTCGGCCATGTTATCGGTTAATCGTTGACGTTGGGGAGACCGCCAGTTCATGGTAGTATATCACAAGCATGCTCAGTCGAGGGCAAGTCGAGGGTCTGGGAGGAAGGACCGGCCGGCGGCTATCAACGTTCAACCCCAGCCGGCGCTTGCACCTGGCAAGACTATCTAGTACTAGTACACTGTACTCCTGCTCTCGATCGTATTCCTGCTCCCCACTCATTATTCTGGACCACATAAGGAGCTTTTGTATTCACTATGTAGTCTCGTTGGACTAACACCCTGACGGGTTTGGTTGCCTTCCTCGAGCTCATCATCCGATTCGCCTCGCCCCCGGTCACTGGCCCCCGTGCAATTATCAATGTTGTCTCTCACCGGCACCCCTCGCTCATCGGCTTTCGAGCCAGAGGCTGCCGGGTCGCCCCTGACTTGCTTTGTTGCCAACCGTCACAATCCTTGCAGCGTTTCACTTTCACTGGCGGATGTCCGGACTCATCGTCTCACTATTGCCCTTCTTGAAAATGGGACGGGGCCGAGGATGGCGATGGAAGGCTCAATACCGGTGAGTTCAGTATCCCCCATCCTGATTCCAAAGTCGCCGCTCACATCGTGTCCCAAGGCCAACCCGCATTTTCTGGCTCATCGTGGCAAGCTTATTAGGGCTAACCCCCACACTTTCCGCGTCCATCAACTCACTCCCGCCTGAGTTGCTTCACACCATTTTTGAACTGTTTGTGTTTTCGGACCACATCACGCTCTCGAGCTGTATGCGGGTCTGCAAGCGTTGGCACAATATCGCTCGCCTTCACTTCTTTGCTGTCGTTCCCTCTGGTTCTCATCATTGCGGACACTTGTTCCAGCTTCTATCTGCAGATCCTGGACTCGCGGCATATGTGAAACATGTGCGTTTCATGCGGGGCTGCAAGTTCCACCCACCCCCGAGCGCGAGGCCCCATTCGACATTGGGACATTAGCATGGGCCCTCCCTGCCTTTAGCTTCCTCAATTTACGATATGTCTCCCTCGCGTGGTACAACAACCTCATTCACCCGCTGCTGTCCGAATGCTCGGCACAATCACCAAGGACCCCTGTCCACTCGCTCCAGCAACTGACCCTCGACAATTGCGTTGGTGTCACGCGCGTCCTCCTGGACCTCTTTTCTCTTTTCTCTGTCCGCACTTTGGTCATCAGGATCAATTCAGTGGACCTCGCGCCATCCCGATGGAACCCCGGATCATCCAGCCACTTCCGTCGTTCGACCCCGTTAGCGTCTATCGCGATTCAGGACTTGGTGCTCGATATTCCGATGTCGCCGCACGACGCCGAGGACTACTACCGGTTTTTCGAGTATATCTTGATTCCCGGGAGCCTTCGTGCGCTAGGCATCATAGCCTGGAGCAGAGAGGATGTCTCCAAGCTCGGGCGATTTCTCCGATCCAGCGCGGCACAGGGCATACGGAGCATCAGCATCGCGCTGTCTCCGTTCCGACTGGGGTACACGGATGGTGGGTAACGCTGTACAGCGTTGGCCATACGGGAAACGGACGGTGCTTACGGAGTATTTTGTTTTGGCAGGAGGAATTCCAAGCTTCTCGCTCTCGTCTGCCCTCGGCGCCGTGCTCGCACACTGCGCACGCCTCGAATGCTTCCGCATCGGGTTCCTAGGCTATACAGGCTGCCCGAGTGACCCCCTCTTCCGCCGCGAGACATTCGAGCCTATCATCGCGAGCCTGCCCCAGACTCTCCGCGCATTTGCCATCGATGTCCAAGTGACTCTGTGGCAATGTTGGAAGCACTTCCGCGAGGCTGCCGTGAGTCTTGACGCTATCGACCGCCTGCTCGCCCCGTCTGGCGCCGGCAGAGAGGGGAGATTTCCTGACCTGCAGAGGGTCGAGCTGCGCATCCTTGAGAGCGCCAGGGGCTTGCCGGAGGAGAACAAGCCCATCGAGGAACCCAGACCGTCGGCGTTGCCCAGGCTCAAGGCTGCCGGGCTGCTACAAGTTACCAATGTGCATACACACACAAGAAGGGGTGAGTTACTTGCAGTGGGTTTTAAAGTGGTGGGAAGTCGAAAACTGACTGCATCTTGTCCGATTTCCTTACATCGCTTACAGCTGACGCTCATCCGCCGCTGGAATTAGAACTACAATGACATTGCTCAGACCGTGTTGTTCGGGATCTCGCTAAACTGCGCACTGACATTGACCCAGCATAGCAGAGTCCAGACTATCTGAGCCAGGGAGCGCAGGGTATGCGACACAAGGTCCTTATATGGACGAGTATATCTGGGACCAGTTTTTCTTAGTCCGTGTTATGATTCCTATTCCTTCGAGGTACCAGCGTAGAAATCATATACAAAAGCTTCAGGTCAACTTACCGTGATAGTGGGACCTCGGGGCCGCGACCGGAAGCTACATCCGCTCTGAGACCTAAATTCTTGCATACTTAACAAGCTCTCCAAGCAAAGCTAACCACCGTGACGATGACTGACGCTCCCGGGCGGCTCCTAAAGTAACCCTGAGTTCCGTTACTACCCCTGAGACTCCTTCGTTGCCACCTCCGTCTCATAGCTAGTTGTAGTTTTCCATCGAGCTCTTGACTCTCGTTCACACCATATCTGTGTGAAAGCTTTCAGAAAGCACACTATGCTTCGCAACACGGGCACCCGATCCTTCACAGTGTAAGTTTGCAAACTTCAGCGGCCATTCAAGAAGCACTGATTTGGGTTTTCAGCTTCCGAAGATCCCTTCCCGTGCTTACGCCCACTACGCAACCAATCTGCCATATCTTCCAAAGTCCCATCGAAGGGCTCCCTACTGAGCTGCTCCAAGAGGTGTTCGAGCTATTGGATCGTAACTCGCTTTGGAGTTGCATGCGGGTCTGTGGGCGTTGGTACGACATCGCGCGCCCTTTTTCTTCGCCGTCCTCCCCGTCAGGCATGGCCATCGCCAACAGGCCTTCAGGTGTCTTCGTTCCCATCCGGGGCTCGCAGCGCGCGTCACGAAGCTGCACTTCTTCGACAAATCGTGCGGCGACTCAGGGAGCTCTCGGGGTGACATCCCACGGGGACCATTCGACATCGAGCTGCTGGTCTCGACACTCCCCCTCCTCACTAATTTACAAGCTCTTTGTCTCGAGGGCTACGACTGCGTCCTCAGACGGCCATGTCTGCTATCCAGACTTCTGCAGACACCACAGCGGCGAACCGCCTCGCTCGAGCGACTATCGTTCGAACACTGCAGCGGCGCCGCGTCCACGGTGCCCGAACTTCTTTCCCTGTTCTCTGTCAACACTCTGGTCTTCGATGTCCGCCTCGCAGGTTATAGTCTGGCCCCCCGAGAAACCCCAGTGCCCTCACCGATTCCGCCGGCATCCGTCACAATCCAGAACCTGGTGATCGGTCGGGAGGCGTACTTGGGGGACAACTTGTCCCTTTTCGAGCGCATCCTGGTTCCCGGACGCCTTCGCGGGTTAGCCACAGCTCGCTGCAGCCCTCTCATAGATCACTTTCTCCAATCGGGTGCATGCCGGAACCTGCTCAGCATCAGAATCACCGTCGTGAGCGAATACACGGGAACGTGGCACGCCGTAGTGGCAGCGACCAACGGTGCCGGTGCGTACGCTGCGTCCCCGGGCCATGTGCCATGGCTCTATCACGCGGCGCGCGCTGAACTTGAACGTTTGAACGTTTGAACCCTTGGATACTAGCGGGACGCAGAACGTGCGAGGCGCTCGGCGCCGCGCTGAAGCACTGCACGCGACTGCAGTACGTCGACCTCGGATTCATCCACAACGGCGACGACCAGTCGGATCTCCTCTCCCAGCGCGACGCGCTCCTGCCCGTCCTCGCGCACCTCCCCCGCCGGACGCTCCGGGTGTTCGCCGTCAACGTCTGGCTGCACACGCCGCAGCCGTGGTGCTGCACAGCCCTTCCCGTCGGCCTCGACGCCGTCGACACGCTCGCTCCAGGCCCGAGTCGTCGTCTTGGGGGAGGCAGAGGAGGAGGGTTCTCCGACCTGCGGAGGGTCGAGCTAAATGTGTATCAAGATGCGACGCTGCCGCGGGCATGTACGAAGCACGTCGGGAAGTACGACCAGTGGCCCCTCCCGCGGCTCTATGCTGCCGAGTTGTTGCGGTATGGTATCGGAACCATGGATGCCAGCAAACCGCTTGGTGAGTCGCCATATCGCCTATCCCTGGGTTGTCACAACTAACTGCGACTCCCTGGTCTCCGGACGATGCAGCTGAGGTCTACTGGCCGTCCGACGTGTAGAGAACAGGAGAACCATGGGGCAAGCAACGACGGATTCCGTCGGATCCGTCGGAATCCGGCGGCTACGGAGATCGCGGACCGATGATCCCCGCGGCGACTTCAACTTCAACTTCGTCGTCCTTTGGTTCTCCTCCCATACCGCACGCCTGTTGCACCGATGCGAAGTACTATTAATCTCAAGCGCATAACGTACACGTGTAAGTACTTGTGTTATGATATATGCACGTCTGTGCGGTTGGCCTCGCAGCGTTTTCTAACCTGCACTACTGCGCCGTAGAGGATGGTGCACTCTTCCGTCGGCGTGCCCAGGCTGGTGCTCACTCACACTCCCGGTGTGGTCAACCAACCCGGCGCACACGCACTCACCCCCCTACAGATCACAGGCCAACCGCGACACCACTGCGGAGCGTGCAATGCTACGCCATGGATGTATCCACAGCCGGGGCGCAGTCATGTACTACTAACATCCTCCATTGCTTGTGTGTACTAGACCCCCCGGGCCCCATGCTGACAGTGGTATGCTCCTCCACTATGTCTCGACCCCCCTTTGTCCTGTTTGCATGTATGTTTGTCCGTCCCGCGCGCGTGCTCATACTTTGTCTGTACATGTGCGCGGGTTTGTCCCCTCTGCAGTGTGAAGGTTCATCCGCTCTGCGGGCGTGCTCATATTGTCTATACACCTGTGTTCATCCCCTCTGCGTGCGGGTCCATCCCCTCTGCGGGTGTGCTTGCGCATGTATTCATCCGAGCACTTTGCGTGCGGGATTGTCCACTTTGCACGTGGGATTGTCCACTCTGCACACGTGTTTTTCCACTCTGCGCGCGGGTGTGGGCACTCTGCGTGCGGGTGTGGGCACTCTGCGTGCGTGCTAATCTCATATGTATACATGTTTATTCCCTCTGTATTCGGGTTTGTCCACTCTGCGGGCGGGTTCGTCTGCTCTGCGCGCAGGTTTTTCCACTCTGTGCGCAGGTTTGTCCACTCTGCGTGGAGGTTTGTCGGCTTCGTGCACCCGACGTGCTCATTTTTGCAGGTGCTCATTACCTCTGCGCTGCGGAGATTGTCCACTCTGCGCACGGGTTCATCCATCTGCATGCAGGTTCATCCACTCTGCGGGCGTGGTCATCTTGTCTGCACATGTGTTTATTCCCTCCTCACGGGTGCCCATTCCCTCTGCGCGAAGTATTGTTCACTCTGTGCTCGGGTTTTTCCATCTGTATGGAGGGTTTCCCACTCTGCATGGAGGGTTTCCCACTCTGCGTGCGGGCCCATCCACTCGGCACGCGGGTTCATCCACTCTGTACACAGGTTCATCCACTCTGCGTGCGGGCCCATCCACTCTGCGTGCGGGTTTGTCCACTCTGCGTGCGGGTTCATCCACTCTGTGTGCGGGTCCATCCACTCTGCGCGCGGGTTTGTCCACTCTGCGTGCGGGTTCGTCCACTCTGCGTGCCGGTTTGTCCTATCTGCGGGCGTGCTCATCTTGTCTGCGCATTTGTTCGTCCCCTCTGTGCAGGTGCTTGTTCCCTCTGTGCAGAGGATCATTCACACCGTGTACATGGGTGTGAGTGCTGGCATTATAATCAATACAGCTGACATTAAGGAACAGTACACTAGGCATTAAGTAACAGCACCACTAGGGATCCTCGCCGGGCCGCTACCCGCGTGACGGCGGAATCCGTCGGAATCCGACAGAATCCGGCGGCATGCGCCCCACAGTGCCGATATTCTGGACGTGTAGCACGTAACCTTTGACTGGCAGTAGTCTGACACCATTGTATTTCCGGGCAGCCTTTCGGTGGATCGCGTAGTAGCGTCGAGTTGTAGTGCCACGGCAAGCGAAGACAAATAGGAGAAATTGGCAGGAACAGAGAGCTATACAATGATGAGCGTAACACACACGTACCAAGCTACCAGCAAGGGAGCCCCGGAGAGTACTCCAAGCACGGCAAAGCCAGCGGCACGGTGTCCAGGAAGGCGACCACGTCGTGCCTAGACGCGCCGCCGTCCTCCCATTCGCCGAGGACAGCCTTCGTCACCTGCGCGAGCCGCGCCCGCTTCTTCTCGCCGTCCTCGCCAAACGCTTTTCCGAGGACCTCGCGCACCTCCGCCTTGACGGCGTCGATGGTTCCGATGGGGACCCGGCCGTTGCGGCAGATCGGTTTGAGTCCGTTGCCGCTCCGAACTTCGATGAGCTCGTAGCCGATTTGCAGCTTCTCAGAGACGATGATCGCATTGAGGGGCTGGTCGGACCCGAAGGGCCAGACAATCCTGCAGGTCCGCGCATGAATATACGAGGCCGGGAGAGAAAAGGGTGTGAGCGCACTGAGGAATGCCGGCGCAAATGGCCTCGATGACGCTGTTGTGGCCGCCATGATTGAGGAATAAAGCGGTCGCCTATGATTCAGGCGTGAGGTCAATCTGGACGCCTGGGTGCGAGGGTCGCAGAGAGCGTACCGGGTGGTCGAGAACCAGTTGCTGAGGGGTCCATGACGTCAAGAGGCCCCGTCCATAGGCATCCACTTTCGCCTTCATATCGTCCGGAATGACCGCATGCGGCGAGCCGTGACTGAGGATCTGTCGTGTCCGGGGAAATCGTTGACGACTTAGGACCCGTGAACGAGAGCGTTGTACTCACGAAAGGTATGCCGGCCTCCATGACAACGTCGAGAACGGCCCACAACGTTTCCGCATTCTTCACCGGCCAAAATAGAGACCCAAACGATATCTGTTGCGACCGAGGTCAGGGAACGTGCAACTCCGTGACCAGTTGAGGGCTTACATAGAGAAGGGAGTTTTCACCAGACCTTTCCAGTGTGGCATCCAGGAACCACTTGACCTCGTCCGAACTATCCGATTCGTCCATTTCGTACATGGTGGCCATCGTCTTAGATGCCGAGGGAAGCAAGGGCCCACAGACGTACGCCGGGCGCGCTGTCTCTGCGAACCACTCCTTAACGGCAGCGACGGCCTCGGGCTCGTACGAGTCTGGCGTGGCGAGGAGGATGCCATCCACATCTTCGAGCGTCCTAGATATAAGCGTAAGCGACCGAATAAACAGCTGCATAGGCCTAGGGTACATACTCATAAACACGCGGGAATATCTTCGTCCAGGCATCTTCGGGCAGGGGGAACTGGAGACGAGTTACGCTGAGCATTCGAACTTTGTGAAGAATAGCCACTCACATCCTGTGGCCAGTACTCGTAGTCGTACATCGGGGGCATCCCGGGCGCGCGGACTACATCGCCTGCAGGATGGAAGCACATCTGGATATGCCGCAAGGTGAACGGCGCGTAGGTTTCAGGCCCGATAAGAGACGCACCTCCGAAACGACATCGTCATACGAACGTCCCGTCCGGCGTACCTCCCGCTCTGATATTACGCGCAAATTCCCCCTCCCACCCATCTTTTCGGGTCCGAACAGATAGCAGATGGATGAAACCAAGCTGGGCTCCCAGGCGTACACTTTGACGCTGTCTCCGCTAATGGAGTGGATCGAACGAAAGGGGTCGATTGCGAACAGCTGCAGCAATTTATCAGCCTCTTCCTCTTCGAATTCATCCTCAGAAATAGGGCGCGCTACGCACATCTAGGACGATCGCTTTCGGTTTGATGTGGGGCGCGTAACGGATACCGGTGTACGCGCATACAGACTCCTCCTCGAACACGATTGACTTCCAACTTGCTTCGAACAGCGCATCGCATTCATCAGATCTGATGCTCGGGCCTTTTAAGTCTCCATAAGATACAATTCTACGACAAATAAACCGGGCATCGAAGTCAGTACGCGCAAACTACGAGACATACCATTACTCACCTGACGTGCTCCATCACGTTGTCTTCGCCGGGCTCAAAGCTGCGCGCTAGCTCTGCTTGGGTGCGTTCATACAGGGAGTTCGTAACAAGGACTGTCACTTCTACGGAACATAGCTTGACGAGACGTGCAGCCAGGTTGACCAACGGGCGGACGCGACCTGCGATTTGGATTAGCTTCAAATTCGAGATACAGCGAGGCAAGGAATCAATGTTCATACCCCAGGCGTGATAGCTGAACAGAACGATATGAGTCCTAGCGTATGCCATGCTTCAATGGGTGACAAGATGCAAGGTGGAAGGTGATAGGAGCGTCGCGCAAGTCGGACGTCATTAGTGTCATTGTGGCCTCGCTCCAAATCGAGTAACACCAGTAATATCTGGCACCGCCGGCACCTGGATCAGGCGAGCCATCTAAAGGACCATGTAGAAACTCCCCATTTGTCGGACGTTTCAATGGGATTGATCATGAGTACCTAAGTCGACGGTGAGTTGTTTTTTTGCGTCAAATCAGAAGCACTGCGAGCATCTTACGGTTAGTACCACTGCCTAGTCATGCTTTGGCGGCATCGAGCACGATAGATTGATTTTTGTATGGCGGGGTGAAACAAAATTAATGTTGCAGATGCCGTTCTACTTATGGGGGGGAAGCATGGTTGGCCAATGGCAAATTCTTGAATGATTAGAAGAGAGAGAGAGGCATGCATATGGCGGCCGCCCGCGGCAAGGAAGACACGGGCGCCTGTGATTCTAACAAGCACAAACAAACTGCTCTGGGCGTCTCACTGCCCATCTTGGGGGGTTCATCTTCCCTGCCACTCGAGTCGGAGTCGCTGCCGGTTCTGGGTCTCCATGGTGCGTACTTGCTCTTCGTCCCCCCATTTTACGTCCTTAACTCGCTCTAATACCATCACAAATAGCGCCTGCCGAATCCATATTAGCGGCTGGGGCCCACCAGACTCGGAGCCTGACATCGCACACTGCTGGCGCCATGAGGTCTGGTCGATGGAGTAGCTTTGAGCATGTTTGACACCTTGTATGGCACCGAGAAGGCACCCGAACCACCCATGCCTTCCTGAACTCCACCCATGATGGCTTGACATTGCCTGACGCTCTCGTACAGGTTCTGATAATCCCTTTGAATGCCCCCGGGTCCAACATACTTGTGCTGAACACGCTTGAGGTTGCCAACGAGCTCCTCGATAGACGGTTGGCAACATGCTCGGGCAGGTCAGTCTCTCGCCTTCTACGTCTACTATGCATGGTCATGTTGGCCGAAATGTGAGTTCTTCCATATCCCCATTTGTGAGTCCTTCTGAGTCTCGTTGACAGGGCTACATTCGGGGGGAACTTTGGCGTCATGGCCTACGGCGAGGACTGGCGCATCTGCCGGAAAATGACGCATCTCGGGTTCAACAACGGTGTGCTCAATTTCGACATCCTCGACCCGCAAGACGTGGTGTTCGGGTTCGGGCGCCGCGTGTGTCCCGGCCAGCTCATGGCGTATGACACGATGTGGATTACGATCTCGAGCGTGCTAATCTGCGCCACGAACTATCCCGCGAAGGACGACGAGGGGGGAGATTGAGGTCACAGACGAGACTGTTAGTTCTGTTGTCACGTAAGTTGTCTTCTTTTCAGGGTGATGGAGTGGGTAGCTAATCTTGGCTCGCAGCGACATGTTCGGCAGGGCGCCGCGACCGTTCCCGTGTTGCGTCCGTTTCCGTTCGGAGGCACATGCAGCGCTGCTTGAGCCATAACTCAGTGTAGGGCCCGCTGTTCTACCGTGCATAGAATGACAGACTGTGTTGCAAATCCTCTCCTCCCAGTCGGCGTGGCCTTGTCTATAGCGGTGCCAGGCCGCGACTGGAGGAGCCCGAGATCGTGCGGCGTAGTCGATGGGTTGCCGTTGGATAAGCTTCAGCTTTCCACCAAGCAAGGCTAATCCAACTCCTTGTACGGCCCTAAGTACCGCCCATTCGCAGGCCTCTCCTTCCAGTCCACCAGAGCGCCGTACGCAGGCATGTCCTTTCCCCACTCAAGTGCTTCGTTTAATGATTTACCTCGCTCCTGTGAATTGTTTATCCAGGATTGGTTCGGCTCCTCGAGCTTGCGGTCTTCCGCGCTAACCTAATCACCGCCACCGACAGAACCAACTTGGGAACCTCTTCTGAGCAGGCATGCGACATCTGCGAGTATCAGGGAAGGTTGTCTCGATGTCGTATATATTCCTCCCCTCGGACGTCTCTTCCTCAAGCACTTGACCGTTCATGGCCTTTCCCGCTAGCATCTTGGTTGGAGGCATCTGTCTTCTGTTCCTTCCTCGTCTCTTGTTTCACTATCGGTCGAGGCTGCGAGGTCGTCCCCCTCCTGGCCCACCAGGGCTTCCTCTTGTTGGGAATATACGTGATATCCCAGGGTCGCACGAGTACCCTTGGTTGAAGTACCGTGATTGGTGTCTTGAGTACAGTAAGTGTCCATCCAGATATTGACTCGAACCTTGGCTCACGTTCGGGTACAGATTCTGACATCATACGTTTGAATGCCCTCGGATCTAACATAATCGTGCTGGATACGTTCGAGGCTGCGAAAGCGCTTCTCGATGAGCGGTCAGTGATGTATTCGGGCAGGTCAGTCTTTCGCTCAAGTTCTACGTTTACCGATGAGCACTCGCTTAGTTTCCAACTTGAATCCCAGACCGCGCATGGTCATGTTGAACGAACTGTACGTGCACGACTTCCTTGGCCTCCTTTCATCCACCCTTCTAAGTGTTTGCGGGCAGTGTTGGTTTCGCGTGGGATTTTGGCGTAATGGACTATGGCGAGGACTGGCGTGTCTGCCGGAAAATGGCGCATCATGAGCTCCAAGCGGCTGCCTGCAAGAAGTATCGGCCGGTCCTCGCACAACATGCCCACGAATTCGTTCGGCGGGTGACGAAGAATCTGTCACTCAAGTCTCTGGGCATCTCAAACAGTAAGCGCGACCTCCACTTTGTCAACTGAATACAAACATTCACGCGTTCTGCAGTATGACAGCAGCGAATATTATGCAGGTCGTGTACGGCATCAAGGTGCTCCCCGAACAGGACCCATTCACTGAGATCGCGGAATTCACCGCAGAAGCCTTCTGCAAGTGTGCGATGGACTTCCATCTCGTGGACGTATTCCCATTCCGTGTGTCGTTCATAACCATGTGCAACGACGGGCCACCTCGCTAATACACAGCCCACAGTCAGATACTTGCCAGTATGGTTTCCCGGCGCTGGTTTCAAGCAGCAGGCGGCCGTGTGGCATGAGACCACCACCTGCCATCTGGAACTTCCATATGCAGACTACATGCGGCGCGAGGTTCGCATGGACTTCTCTGTCTAGTGCATACACTAAAATTCTGCGTAGGGATTGGGAAAAGCAGATGATTGTATGGCGAAGGCCCTTGCGGAGACGTACGGCAATGACAAAACTACCGAACACCGAACAAAAATGACCACAGCAACTATGTATCTAGGTCAGCCATGTTGCCTTTCGCTTTCTATGAGCGCGATTTAACGCACCCTGTCCCCATGCGCTCAGGAGGTACCGATACAGTCAGTCGCTTCCATTTTCCTTCTAGGCGCGTCTTTATTGAGACACGCCGCGCAGGTTTCTACCATGTTGCACACATTCTTCCTGGCAATGCTCCTTTACCCTGATATCCAGGCACGCGCAAGGCGCGAGCTTGAGGCGGCAATCGGCGTCCTCCGCCTCCCAACGTTCGAAGACTTCGGCTCGGTGCCATACATCGACGCTCTGATCAAAGAGCTGCTTCGCTGGCAGCCCGTCGTGCCCCTTGGTACGTCTGAAAGCATACGCAGGCTTAATAATTTTAGACGACCTGTTGATTGCTACATTTGGACTTGCAGCTCCTCCACATAAGCTGCGAGAGGATGACGTCTACAAAGGTTATCATTTGGAGAAAGACTCTTTGGTCATCGCAAATATTTGGTGAGACCATCCACGCCCCAAGCCATTGCAGCCCATCTGACGCGGCGAGCGCGATTCACCAGGTCCATCTTGCATGACGACAAGGTGTACTCGGACCCGCACGCCTTTGCCCCCGACCGGTTCCTCAATCCGGACGGCACGCTCAACTCCGACATGCTCAACCCTGAAGACGCAGTGTTCGGGTTCGGCCGCCGAGCGTGTCCGGGCAAGTTCATGACGCACGACACCCTCCGGATCGCCATTGCGACCATCCTGATGTGTACCGAAATCTGTCTCGCAACGGACAGCGCGGGAAGGGAGATCGAGGTCAAGGAGGAGTACTCCAGTTCCTTAGTCGCGTAAGCTATTTCGCTTGTTGCACTCGCCATGTGTCGGCAGCCGACGTTGACTCCGTTGTGCCGTGCACACTGACAGGAAGCCGCGACCGTTCCCGTGCCGTGTTCGTTTCCGCTCGGAGGCGCATGCTGCGCTGCTTGACCACATGTAGGATACAACTCTCCGAAATGTTGCCCCGATGTTGCCTGGATAGACGGGCCCGGGATGGTAGCACGGATTGTCGGAGACGCAGGCACCTTCCGTCCGGCGTTGGCGGGAGTAGGGTACGAAGGCCTACCATTACGGAGGACCCGCCATTCCCGCAGATAGCAGCACCGCCAGGTACCTCAATGCGCGGTTGTCCTGAGTCCTGACTGACACTAAGTTCAGTTCAACGTCCGGCCACAGTCGACGTCGCGACTTGAGACCGACAGGAAACGACCAGTCGAGCGAGTATATGTAGCTCTTGAGAAGCGAGTTCCAAGGAAAACCCGGCAGGGAGCAGACAAAGCCTTTTGAGTTCCTTTCCCTCCCATTTCGTGCCTGATAAGACCTGTGCAGCAAGAACAGGTGAAAATAGGGCCCGCATCGCAAGACAAGGACGAGCCTGAGAGCAGGAACGAGAGCTGGGCGTTGGGTAAAGATCTGCAAAGATGCAGGGGCGCCGAGTCGATGATGCTGATCGGCATGCGAATCCGTGAAGCTTTGAAGCTTTTCAAGAAGACCAAGACAGTCCCGCCCACGGAGAAAAACCGCGTAGGGGATTGTCACGTGCACACCTCTCTCTGATAGCCGGTTCTTGGAAGACTTGGAACTTTGAAGCTGGAGGATTTTGTATTTCTGCGCGCGCCCGGGCCTTCGTCATGAGTCGTCATCATTCTGCCTGCAGAATGTTTCGCTGCAGGGGGCAGCCACATGACTTCAGGGTGTCGTATGCGGTGCAGTCATCCGACAGGCTTCGAGGTGAGAGGTATAGAATACCGTGTGCAGCCGACACATATTCATTCCAGCGCTAGCTACAAATGCCTACCATGAGTTTCTGCTGACGAAGTCGCTGTCTAGGATCTACCCAACTGGACCTCCGAACATCGCTCGTCACCGATAAGTAGATAAAAGCCGACATGTCTCAGCGGTTCGTTTCTTGTACAGATAAGTGCAGGCACTTAGAAAGTCGGTTGAAGTTCTCCCTGGCGGGTAAAGTATACTGCTGATATCGTCCCTTGGCAGGTGCAGCGCTGGCGATACCGACGCTATCGACACTCGCCGCTACTGCGTCCATTTTGTGTGGAGTTCTGGACGAGCCATTTCCAGGGCCGCAATGCGCCCCATGATATTCCGAGCCTCTGAAGACGATAAGGGACCTTTACGGCATCCTGGCCTGCCGAGCAGGACTAAGTACATCCGCGATATGCGGGGATGACAGGAAAACCGAGGCGGAAGAAAAACGGCCATGAGAACGTATCTGCCATCACATGAGTAGCGCTATCTCCCTTTGCCGCGATGGCGCTATAAGTATAAACAGACGTCTATTGCTCCACTGGACTCCCGCCGTCCTTTCGCCTCCTCCCTCATCGCTTGTCCAGCACGTTGTTCAAGATGAGCAGCAAAGGCTCAATCGACCATTCCGATGAGAAGAAAGGCTCTCCTGTCGTCGTCTCTCACGCCGCGGTGGCCGACCGACAGGTCGATACGGCTGCACAAGTTGCGACAGGCCTCGACGACCTTAGCCCCGAGGAAGCGATCAGCATTCGCAAGAAGATTGATTGGCACATCCTGCCCCTCATGTGTGGTAAGTCCCGTGGTCTCAAACTACTGTCAAATGAAGCTTGACGGGATGCCTCTGTTTAGTTCTCTACTGGATCCAGTTTATGGACAAGACCACGTTGGGAAGCTCCTCCATCCTGGGCCTCCGGTATGTGGTTTTTTTCGTTTTGGAAGGTTGCTATGATGTTTATCTTCGACCCCATTCTAGGACTGCGACACATCTCACGACTAACCAGTACGTTTTTCCTGGATTCGCCCGCCGGACTCCTCACTTATCTAACAACCGCCTAGGTACAACTGGTAGGGCGCATGACACATCTATAAACGCCTACTTGCCTGATGTTCGCTCTAGGCTCGGAACGATCTTTTACCTCAGCTACCTCGTTTTCGAGTATCCCCAGAACCTCGCTCTGCAACGATTCCCCGTCGGGAAATGGATGAGGTTCGTACGTCGTACGATGCCCTCGGAGGAGCTTTCCGCGGAGCTGATATCACGTCCGCCAGCGCCAACATCTTCGTATGGGGTGTGGCGCTCTGCTCGCACGCCGCTTGCAAGAATTTCGCCGGCCTCTTCGTGGTCCGGTTCATTCTAGGCATATGCGAGGGGTCGATCACGGCTGGGTTCATGATCGTCAGCTCCATGTTCTATACACGAACAGAACAGACGTTGCGAGTCGGATACTGGTGTGCGTATGGTTCCTGCAGATGCGTCGACCGCTTCGTGAACTGAAAGGCTTGCGACATCTGGCAGTCTTGATGAATGGGACAGGTATGTTCTACGTTGACGAGCGCCACGACGGGAAACGAGAGCTTACTCGGATCTGCGGCATGACAGCACAAATCATCTCTGGCTTCCTCAGCTTCGGGACTCTGCACATTAAGACGGAGGGCTTTGAGCCCTGGCAATGGTGCGTCTTGTTTGCTGTCGCACTTGGATTCGGTTCTGAAAACCGTCGCGGTAGGCTGATGATTATCACTGGATCCTTGACCGTCGTTGTGGCCGTCCTGTATTGGTACGTTGCATGAAGATGCCTTTCGGTCCGCCATTTAACCGCTCCTCCAGGTTCCTTTTCCCGGACTCGCCCACAAACGCGTGGTTCCTGACGCCCGACGAGCGCGGCAAAGCGGTGAAGCGTATCCAAGTCAGCTTCTCTTGCATTACTTCGCTGTCCTGGTACTCATGCTTTAGTAGGAAAACCAAACCGGCGTTGAGAACAAACACTTCAAGCTCGACCAGTAAGTCATTGACCCTCGCATTCGACCGTGCTCTCATATGTCAAACACACCAGGGTCTACGAAGCGTTATTGGATCCGAAGACATGGCTATTCGCGCTTTTCTCCGCACTCGACAACATCCCGAATAGCCTGACGAACCAGAGGCAGATCATCGTCTCCTCGTTCGGCTTTACGTCCCTTCAGACGACGCTCCTTGGCTGCGTCGACGGTGTCGTTGAGATCGTCACCATCTACACGGGGGTGAAGCTCGCCGCACGCTACAAGGACAGTCGCGCCTACGTCGGGGCGATCTACTTCATCCCGAACCTCCTGGGCGTAGTCCTGATTAACGTGCTTCCATGGAGCGATAAGGTCGGGCTGCTCTTTGGGCAATGGCTGACCGGCGTCGGCACGACGGGCTTCGTCCTGTCCTTGTCCTGGATCTCGAGCGTCACGGCGGGCCACACGAAGCGCGTCACGACGAACGCGATCATGCTCATCGCGTACTGCGTCGGAAACGCGACGGCGCCGTTCATGTGGCAGGCGAAATATGTCCCTCGGTGCGTACTCGTCGCTTTGGCTCCTCAGATAGGTGCGCGCGCTCACTTCGAGAGGTTTGCAGCAACCATGTGCCCTGGACGATCATTGGCATTACATATGCCATATGCCCGCTCCTACTCCTCTACATCCGGTTCCTCCTCGCGCGAGAGAACAAGCGGCGAGACGCAGAGCCGGTAGACGACAAGTACGACGATCTCTATATCGAGGTCGTCCTTCCCGACGGAACGCGCACCGAACGTCGCGTGGATAAGGTAAGGATTCGAGTCGCGTTTGAATGCTAGTAGTCAGTTGCTCACCATACGTCTGTAGGAATTCTTGGACTTGACAGATATTCAGAACCGAGACTTCCGATATGTTCTATAGTGTACGATAGATAATCATGGCAATTATCCATGCCTCTGGCTCGACAGTGGACATTCTCTGGAGTGAGTTGGAGTGACGACCGCCCTTGTCCTCCCCTAGCATTGGCGGCATTGAGCGGAGGAGACTCGCTGCCTTCGCCGTAGGAACTACTATCAGCCTGAGACTCAAGACTCATCTCACACCTCCGAGTCGCTCCCGTGTAGTGCATATTAACAAGTATTCCCACTTTGAGCGTTATATCAGCCAAGTTGAAGCCGGTATTAGTCGTATTATGATCCTACTTATGCCAGTAACAAAATGGATACATTTACGTAACTAGAAAGTTTAGTTAGGCGGTAAACGCAATTGGTGGCACTCTTCCCTCCTCCTCCTCCAACCACCAAGTCGCCTTCCCCCCTCCCCCTTCCTTCCTCCCTTGCAGTTTTCATCGGGACTCGTCAAGAACTCGCGCTATATTCCGGATCCTCTCTAGACTTTGAGATTCTCCTACGCTCGCTTTTCTCTGCCCCTTACTGGCTGAATGGCTGCTAGTTTCCTACCGGTTCTCGCTCAGGAGGATGTGACTCGTGCCGCGCAGGTGAGCCGCCTATAGACGAGCCTCCTATCTTCTGCATGAGAATCCGCGCGGATATCGTCCGGCCATCTTTGTCATGGACACGGTGCCTCATTCCAAAAGCCCTTTATTCAGGATCCATCTCTCGACCTCCGAACCGCAGTCTAGCAATGGCTGGACAATGTGGCAACCTCTCGAGCGCAGGTCTGGCCATCTCATCCGGCCATCTCAGTCCCTCTGAATTATCCATCTACTTCGAGGCTCCTATCCATTCGCGGAACTTTGAGTTACTAATCCTTCTTCTGCAGTTGATACAGCAATCGTTCAACCCGCAGAACCATGTTTCACCCGATGACCAACGGCGGCTTCAGCAAGAATTGTTCGAGATGCAGCGTCGTCCGGAGGCTTGGGGTCTTGTCCTCCCATTCTTGAGCCACTCGGATTCAAACGTACAGTTCTTCGGCGCACACACGCTGCAGGTCAAGATCGCGCGAGATTGGTGAGGGTGCAGCTTCATCTCAGGTCTCACCGTCCCCTTAATACCTTTTGCTCCAGGGAACTTGTCCCTGAAGACTCGGCGATGCAGTTGAAACACATGGCACTGGAGCTGACAGGTCGTGCTGTGGTGACGGGGCAGAACAAAGTAATTCTCCGTAAACTCTTTGTCGCAGTGCGTCGCATCCTGTCTGCTGCGCTACGTACGTGTCTCGAATTTGCGTGTAACGACAGATTACATCTCTTGCAATCAAATTGCATCCCGGGAGTCCGTCTCGATGGCCTGATTGGCTACGTTCCACCATCAACGCACTTTCCGATATGGGTGTCCCTCGAGAACACCTCCTTGACTTCTTGTCAATCGTGGCGGAAGAGATGGAGAGCGCTGATCTATTACCGCCGAGCAAGTCCGTTTCTATCACTTTTCGCCTGCTTCTCATATGAGCAACTCCTGATGTTTCGCTCCCTCCCGTTCCCAACAGAGTGCAAATGCAAACCACACTAGCCAGCGCTATCCCCATGGTTGTTCAAGCTATTAGCGACTGTATCAAACTCCCAGAAATGGAGCGTTCCCCGCAAGAACTCAACTCAGCCCTCAAATGTCTGCAAGCATGGATGTCGGTCCTACCCGCCAAGTACGATATCCTTCTCTCCGTTTCACAGCGTAATTTACATTGAATCCCGGCAGTGATCTGACACCACTCATCCCACTTCTCCTTTCCCTCATGATCCCGAAGACGGAATCACCCACTCCCGATTACGACGACCAGGCGTTCATCTCCGCGTCCGACACTCTGCAGGAGCTCGTATCAAAGTCAGCCCTTGCCGATGGCGCCGGGACTAAGACCGTGACAGAACCCCTCCTCCTCTGGCTGGACCGCTACGGCAACGCGATCGTGCAAGCCACCATCAACAGTTCGTAACCTCTTCGCGCTTGCATGGCTATCAGACTCACCCCACGCGCACGCCCAGGCGGTTTCGTCGACGACATTTCGCGCTCGCTGTGCAAGCTCCTCGTCGCCCTCGGCGACCACTCGGCGATGTACTTCGCGAAGAACATCGCCGCCCCCGTGCAGGTCTCGCACCCCCCTCCGTGCCCGTTTCCGCTCCCGTCGCCGCTCCCGTCGGTGTCGCACCTCGTGCAGAACTTCCTGCGGCTGCTCCTGGCGTATACCGCGTTGCCCGGATACTATGGGGTGGACGAGGACGAGAGCGAAATGACGCTGAGCTACTGGTACTTGTTCCAGGAGGCGCTGTGGAACTCGGATTACGGGTTCGATTATGCCGAGGACGGGGACGAGGGGCAACAGGCTGTAGAGCGGGAGCGGGACATGATGCCGGTTGCTAGAGCAGTATACACGGAGCTTGTCAGCGTACTGAGGAGGAAGGTCGTCTGGCCGCCGAGAGCGGTGTTGAACGAGTGGGCTAGAGGTGAGTACCTTACGGCATATCATGGCTCGGGATATTCACGCGTCCTCTAGATCAACGTGACAAGTTCAAAGCGTGGGTGCCTCGATGACTCATACCGTCTTGGGGTCTACTGACCAGGAACCTCAGATATCGACGAGACGTCGGGGATACGTTAATCAACGCGTACGTCGCCAGTCCACTGTTATGCTGCTTTTGGCTCACTTCTACCTGCAGTTACTACGTTCTTCGGGATGACATGCTCTCCTTCTACGTCAACGACATCGTGCAGCGTTTGTCGACACGGCAGGCTCATGAAGAGTGGAATGTAAGCAGCGTGCTGCCACGCCCAGTTTGAATTTAGGAAGTATTAACGGACAGGCGCAGGAAATTGAAGCCACGTTGCATTGCATAATGGCAGTACAAGAGGCCGTCCCCGTAGAGGACTCTCCCCATTTGCGACAAGTGTTCGGGCCAGAGGTCCTCGGTCGACTTCCTAAAACGGGCGACGACCGTGTCCGCACCGTCACTCTACACCTCATCGGTATGTGCCTCTGCTCTTCAGAACCGTGAGGTGCGAGTTACCTAGACCGGATGCCGCTCCACAGGAAGCTACGCTTCTTGGTTTACCACTCAGCCAGCTCAACTGCCGGAGTCGCCCACGCCATCGCCTCTCATGAACGCGATCTCGTACGTTGTGTCCGCCTTATCGACTTCCTCCTTATGCCTCTTCGCTGCGAATGCACTACGAGACTTGTGCGATGCGAACCGCACAGCTCTGGCACCACATATCAGTGCATTCGGAGAGCTGCATGCGGGATTGACCGAGATACCCGTACGTCGCCGCCCCCCTGCACCATATTTATAAAATAACTGAGGCTGCGATATTGGGTTTCTAAGGACACCGAGAAGTCCAAAGTCCTTCAATCGATCGCCAGCGTAATCCAAGCATTGCCTCCTGCAGAGGAGATCCCGCCTGTGGAGGTGAGCACCTCAGCGGATCTGCGCCGATTCAAGTACTGACTCTGCGTCCAAGGCTATCGTTAGCCCTGTTGTCTCCAAACTATTCGAAGCACTACAATCTGCGGGCCAGGTCGGTACACTCTCGATGGCGTGAAGGATAATGAGCTTACGACCTTATGATAGCTTCCGGACGAAGCCCGCGCGATGGCTATCCTGCAGCTCGAGACTTTGACTAGTGTAGCTCGGGGTCTGACAAGAGTCACCGACTCATTGTTGGCTCTCGAGGACTCGCCTGACGTTCATGCTGCGATGGAAGCGATGAACACAGCGAGGGAAGATCCTCGAATGGTCAAGGTCCGTGAAGGCATCCTCTCGGCAATTCGAAGCTCAGTCGAGCTTTGGTGTACCGACGCCCTTATCAGCGATGTGAGTATGCTGCGTTCGCAATTATCGGCCGGCTCGTTGACATTGGTGTCCCCAGGGATTGAGTGATTTGTTCAAAGCGATTACCGCGCTCCCCTCGGACGTCACTCTCATCTCCCTTCCCGCCGGACCGCTGCTCGAACTGGTTTGCATGGCCGCTCAGCGTCAACTCACGGCGGTCTGGCTATCGCTAGCGTCGATGCTCATTCTTCAGCTCAACCCGCCCTCCCTCGTACCCACGACCTTCAAACCCGAACCAAGCGCGGAAGCGTCCGAGATTGCCTTAAACGTTCTCACCGTTTTGCTCCAAACGTCCTTGAGCGCTTTCTCCCAGCCAGGGGTCATGGTATCGAACCCGGATGTCGTCCAAGCCTTCTTCGGTTTGATGGAGTCGGTGAGTGTTTGGATGGACCTAAACCATGGGTGTTCATGATCGTGCTGATACGGGTGTGTCAGTTTGTCCACCACTTCCTACCGATGTTCTACCGCCTACCGGAAGACCTGTTCAACGCCTTGATCCAGTGTGCTATCAGCGCACTATCATTGCAAGAACGCTACTCGTTGACGTCCTCATGTACATTCTTAGTACGTCTCGTCCGTCTTTGCTCCTCTCGGCTGGAGGACTGATCCTGCTGTAGAGCGCCATCATCAACCGCACGTCGACCAACGACGATCTCGCAAACGCCAAGACCACGTTTATTCGAACACACGGAGTCCCTGTTATGCGTGCGGTACTGTTTGGCTTCGCCGGGATGGCGCCACGGTCCGCCATGCCGAATCTCATCGAGCTCTTGTCCACGATGATCACGCGATTCCCCGCGGAGAGCAAGCTGTGGATGACCAACATTTTGTTCGCTGTAAGTGTTTCCTCCTATCTTCATGAACATCTGCTGAACTACCGATCCAGGATGATTTCTATCATTGTCGAGCAAATGCAGATGCGAAAAACAAGTTCATCAAAACTGTGTTCGGGTAGGTTACGCACAACAGTCTCTCTCGTCCTAACTAACCCAAACTGGCCTCTAGGTCGCGTTCGCTCAAGCGTACCCGCGAGGCTGCACAGCAGTTCACCCTCGTCGCAAGAGGATTAGAAGGCTCCACGTTTGGTTATGCGACTGTATCGATGTGACACCTGGTCCTGGTATCGTGAACCACGTCTATATTCCTAGCAGCCTCAAATGCAAACACCTGTATTCGTCATGTAGGCGCCACAGCCCATAATGCACTCGCTACTCCGCCTCCTTCTCGAGCCTCTGCTTGAGCTTCTCCTTCTCCTTTGGACGGCGCCGCGATATCGTCGTCGCCCTCGACCGACTCGGCCTGCCCCGGCCCACCGCCATCTCCATTACTCGTCTTCGACGCTCACGTAAGACATTCTTGGCGTATCGTTCGGCATTGGTTAGGCCTTCGGAGGGGACGCTGGACATGCGCGACATATCGGATCCGACGGATACGGCAGAGCTCTGCGACGACGACTTGCGCGTGACGATGACCGGGCGACGTCTCTTGGTCCGCCTGCGGTGCTGATCAGCCGTCTTCTTGCTCACAAGACCCATCTCCGGCTCCTCCTCATGCGACGATCTAGAGACACTTGGGATGGTCGCGAGCAGCGATGGGTGTGGCCGTCGGAGCTTCGTCTCCGTCGTGTCAGAGCGGGTGGGTGGTCTATTTGATGGACCCGGCGTACGGTCGTTGTCAAACGTCTCCAGGTTTCCCCTTCCTGTTTATGGACCGCCTGATCCTCAGCTGAAGCTTGCGAGTCGACGGGGAATAGGTTATCGGTGAGTCCACTTCCCTGCTCTGGATGTCCGTGGAAGCGTACAAGCCCTCTTCCACTCTCGATCTCACCAAAGACCATCTTTTCGGGCTGTGAATAGGGATCGCGATATCCGAGCAATGCTCCACATCGCCTGTACTCGCGCGACGTCCGCGGTCCCCGCGCCGACGTTCGCTGGGGCGCCGCTCGGGTGGCCGCGTAAGGTTATCGTCCCCCGTATCGGTCCCCTTGGCCTGGGATGCGCCGCCGCCCACGACGGCGTTGAGCGCGCTGACCAGGTTTGACCGTATCGAGACAGCCCAGCCGTCCCGTTTTGCCTCCGCCTCCACGTCGGGCTCCGAAGGGGTAGGGCTGTTCCCGGGGAACGGCAGGGCTACGTCGTCGCCGTCTTCGAGTTTGTGCCCCTCCTGCCACGCGCCTTTCGTCTTCCAGGTGCGCAGCGGCGCCCACGGGAGGCGTGCGGCGGGTGTGGGCGTGGGCGTTGTGCCGTCTTCGGCCGCAAGCGTCGACACCGCGTGGGGTGTCGTCAGGGCCCGCCCATCGTCCGACTCCGACTCCGACTCCGAGTCGGGCGAGCCGGGCCCGTCGCTGAACCCGAGCGCGGTGCTCGCGCGGCTCGACTCGCCCCCGCTCGTGATGTCGCCCGGCATGAGGTTCGTGATCTTGAGCGTGCCCATCTCCTGCATCATGTCCGGCACGCTCTGCTCGCGCCCGCGCACCGCGTGCAGCGGGACGGTCACGAACGGGCTCCCGATCGTCCGCGCCGGGCGGTCCGCGTCTGCGGCGGCGGCGGCGTCGGTGGGTGGAGGGAGGTGCGTGGCCCTCTTTCATCTTCATGGACGGGCCTGCCTTCGGGAGCGGGCGGGCAGGTAGTCGTCTTCGATGGCGAACCGCGTCTTCCCCGCGCCCGACGTCGACGCCTCCACCATCCGCGCTGGGTCCCAGGTGCGCAGCCCGCCCCCACCCCGACCTCGGCTGCCCCGCGCGCTCAGGCTCCCCCTTCCCCGCGCGCTCGGGCCACCGGTGCCGCGTTCGAGCGTGTCCTGGCGTGCGCCGAGCCGGTCGTGGTCCCACGGCCAGGTCGTCGTGCGGCTGATGGCTTGGCGGCGGATGCGGTGGCGGACGCGGAGCCAGTACGCCATCAGCGCGACCACGACGCCGACGCCCAGGATGGCGCCGAACGTGATGCCCGCGTAGAGGCCCAAGCCCTCGTGCGCGGGGGGCTTCGTCGCGGAGGGCTGTGCGGAGTCGAAGCTTGACGCTTGCGTCGTGCCGGTTGCGGAGCCCTCGGTGGGCGCAGCGCGCGAGGCTGTCGTCGTGGACGAGGACGGGATGGGGGCCGGCCTGGTCGTCGTAGACGTAGACTGCGACGCTATCACGTCGGCTGCCGGTGCCGACGCGGTGAATAACCGGGCTGTCTTGGACGGGGTGGGTGCGAGCGACGTCGTGGTCTCTGAAAGCACCCGACTTGCTGGGTTGCGCGGGACGGCAGTAGTCGACTTGGCAGCGGCGATCGTGACGCCGGCTTTGGTCGCCGTCGAAGGGCTTGAAGGTCCCGTGTCCGCCTAGTTTCTTCCGTTCATCTGTCGTTCTGTCTGGGCCAAGTGGGTCACGTACCTGTTCATGCACACTCGACGTCCCCGAAGAAACAGGCCCTAGATCTAGCGTGCTCGCAGTCTCCGTATCGAGTTGAGGTTGAGGCCCCGCGAGGCTATCTCCAGCGGCTTGACTTGTAGATCCCGGAATGTCTCCCGCTCTGTCAGTCGCGTTGGGACCTAGAACATACACCAGAAAAGATTCTCGAGGCGGCCTAGCTCGGCGAGCGTGTCCCGACAACCGCCCCCGTACACGCATCTTGCCCGAAGACGCGACTGGGAGATAAGTGGGCAACGAAACCCAGGGAAAAGAGAGGAGTGTGAAAAGTGGGCGCAGCCAGCGCGGCACTCCTCGCAAGGCGTTGGTCAGGTGAACGTGCAGAAGGGGCGGGCGGGGGAGTCCACCGGGGCCTCAGCGCAAGGTTTGGCAGACCACTCTCGAGTCTCTGCCGTTTCAGGCGGCTGACACCTGCGAGTCCCTCGAGGAACGGATTTAAATCGAGTCCATACACCGTAACAACGTTGAGTAGACGACTCGTTAGGCTCGATCTACACGTGTGAACACCCTTTCCGAGGCAAAAAGTCCGTACAACAGGGATTCCCATTTCCCTACTAGCAATACTTTATCACAAGAGCTGAGCGCGACCTCGGGCGGCGATGCTCGCATCTTCTGCATAAGTACTAAGTTAACTGACCAAACATATCCAGGTTGCTACCGTCAGCGCTAGCGCTACCCTTGCGGCCCATGGCCAGATATATAGATGCACGATTCGATTATCCGGCACGATTCCAGACGAGACGACCGTCCTGTCCTGTCCTGTCCTGCCACACACCCGGTGAACAGCTATGTACAAGGATGGAGGTCCCCAACACCAAAGAAAATGCGTTACGAACGCAGTCGAGCGCCGCAGGAGAATATGAGGCAGCCGAAGTGACTGGCAGTCGTGCAGGACTGATACTACTAAGGAAACCGCACATTGTCGTCGAAAGAGGGACCACTGGCACTACTTGAGCTTGAATACACTAGAACCTTGAAGGGGTTACGGGGCATGCCAGACGAAGCCGCCAAGTCCGAGTCCAAGTCCAAGTCCAAGTCCGGGGCGATTTTGAAGTCGGCGACACGCAGCACCGCGGAGAACCTTCCCGCGGCCGTGAGTGCGCATCTGCCGGGCAGCGGTGCATACTAATACTAAGTATTACCCAGTGCTCCCGTCCCGTCGCCCTCGCCACTGGTAGAGTCAAAGTCGAGTCTCATACATGGCGAACACCTCTGGGCCTATTTTCTCCACGAGAACGTCGCGCAGCTGCCTGAGGCCCGGGCCAAACCGCTCGTGCATCATCTCGATCCATTCCGGGGTGGGCTCGCCCGCTGCAGCAGCAATGTAAAGTCGAGGCCGGCAGTCAGCTTCAAGTTGAAGGGCTCCATGAAGACGAACGATGGGCATTTGGCATTCGTACCACACGGTACACGGTGCTCACCTGCCAGCGATTCGTGCAGCACCCGCTCCTCCCGCGCGAGCTTGACCGCGCCGGCGACGGGCACGCCCTCGAACAGGTCCTCGCAGCGCGGGAGGTGGATCATCGCGTACGCGAAACGCGCGTAGATGAACGCGTCCGCGACCTCCGCGTGCAGGTCCACGCGCCGGCGGTGGTACTCCGCCGCGTAGTCCAGGTGCGCGGTGTCGAGGAAGTACACGACGTGCGCGCCGCGGCCGGTGGGGTAGAACACGAAGCCGTGCCCGTAGAAGATGTCGCGGATGTCCTCGCGCAGCGTCGTCCAGTTCGCGAGGTCGTTGCTCGGGCCTGTGCCTGCCTCCTTGGTGTATCGGTGCATCTCGTTCGCGTTGAACCAGTCCACTTCGGTTGGCGGGACGAAGGCTCCGACGTCCACTCCTGCCAGGGGGAATGAGGGTTAGACTTTGGTGTATGGAAGAGGAAGAGGGATGGGACGACGCACGGAAGGGCGAATCGTTGGGGGCCGCGCGACACGGCTCTCTCACACTCACCAAGAGAGACGTCGCCGGTGAGGCACTAGTCGCGGCCCGAGACCAGTGGCGAGGGAGGTCGTGAGGGAAGGTGAGGGCGGCAAGCGTCTTGACGATCGGGTACTTGGCGTGGGCTGCAGTGGCAGGGGGGCCGAGGAAGTAGTAGTAGCAGCCG
This sequence comes from Ganoderma lingzhi, assembly GCA_026283605.1. Classification (NCBI taxonomy): domain Eukaryota; kingdom Fungi; phylum Basidiomycota; class Agaricomycetes; order Polyporales; family Polyporaceae; genus Ganoderma; species Ganoderma lingzhi. The sequence goes on from JAPJYM010000009.1 coordinate 1,740,562, forward strand.
GGACGCAAGAGATCAATGCGGTCGACATGAATCTGTACCGGTTCCTTGCCTGCGCGGTCGCGGGCGAAGAAGTCTTGGCCGTCTTTGGCGGCGTAGTTGGTGAGTGCACGGCACGCGTCGAGGACTAGGCAAGCAGGCATTCCGTAGAGCTTGTTGGCGGGGTTAGCGGGGTCGGGCTGGGGGAAGGCGGGGAAGGAGAAGAGGGCGGCATCGCAGCCCGGGTGGACGATGACAACGGAACCGTCGGGAGAGATTTGGGAGAGGGGAGAGTGGTGGATTTGATATTTATGTCCTCGTCGGGGGTTCATGGTTCGACAAGGGAGGAGGAAGAGGAGGAGAAGGGGGGACGAGTGAGGTTTGCGAAGAGCACTGGGACTTGAGGTTTAAGAGACAGCAATGGCTGACACCCCGTCGACAGATGTCGATGATCGATGTCGATGAGGACCCACCATGGGGACGTGGTCCAACCTTGATAAGAAGTCTTCTCTGACATATCCTTCGCCTCAGACGCTGCATGCCCAAACTACATGCGTCTCGCTCATACTGACTACATCAGCATACTGGAGTGTTACATGCTCCTGGACGACTAGGTGCGGGTGCTCACCGTTGCAAGTTGGGGCAACAAGGTTGTGGGCCATGTAGACATGATGCATCGCGACGTCGACGACGGGATTCGCGGAAATGACTGAGACTCGACGTTGCACCAAGTACAGTCAAGTTCGAAGCACACCCCGATTCAATTCGGGCCGAGTCGGTGAGCGGACCGAAGCGGACGTTGGGCGCTTCTCCCGCACACGCACCGGGTCTGCACACTTGAAACCAAGAGGTGATCAGTCAGAATGCGTATTGCAGACACTGGTACGGCGCATTAATGCTACTGTACACTGAGGGATGCTGTCGTATCAAGTACTTCCATTGGGTCGGATACGACTCACCAATCGAACGCCATTGCAACTTGAAACAATCGAAAGTAGTAAAAGGGAAGGCAATGGACACGCATAGGGAGCCCAGACGATCGAGAGAGTAGACAATGCCGCGACGAGGAAAATGAGTCTGTGAGACAAGTACAGTCAGGGAGTCAGCGGAGACCTTATTAGCGTCAAAACGAAAAGAAAGTGCCCCAAGTTCAAGCCGGACGAAACACAAATGCGTTCAGATGGCGAACCCAGGATGCACCACACGGACCACCGACAAAAACTTCTTGCCATGGGGCGGGAGGACGATGCCCTTCACGTTCGCGGCGGCGGCGGCCTTGCATGGGGCAGGGTCGAGTTCGATGTCGTCAAACTCTCCATAGTTCGAGCCCGAGCTCATGTTCGACGAGTAGACCTCGGTGTCGCTGTCCTCGTCGTCGGTGCGGATGTACGCGCTCAGGACGGCGTCCATGAAGTCCTCCTCGCTCTCGTCCTCGAGCATCAGGAAGGAGTGGGGCCCGTCCCGATCCGTCGCTGTCTTCGCGGCGATGCCCTTTCCTCGTCCTCGTCGACGCCCAGGATGCACCCGGAACGGGAACTGGCGGTGGACGAAAGGAAGAGGAACGAGAAGCACGAGGAAGAGCACGAGGACGAGGACGAGGAGGAAGATTCAGAAGAAGCGCTGCCAAAGGACGTTGAAACGGTCGTGTAGTGGAAAGACTCGTCCGTCTCCGCTGCGATCGCCTCGAGGATCAAGTCGACGAGGCTCGACGTCGTACTCGACGACGACAACAGCCCTCCAAGACAGGGCGGCCCTTCCGATTCCAAGTCCGCGCGAGGCTGTCCGGAGTGCCGCCCTGGGGTGCGACGCGCTCGTTCCCGCGCAGGCTCTTCGCTCGCGCTCGCGCTCGCGCCCCGCCGCTCCAGGTCGTCGCTCTCGCTAGAGTCAGAGCCTCCCGAGGCAGCCGCTCTGGGCGGATCCCCACGGGGACGCCCCCCGCGACGATGCCGACCACGCCCTCCTGCGGCGCCCACGGCACGCGGCCATCCGCCGCGCGCGCATTCCTCGCGCGCTCCACCTTCCGCTCGCCCTCGACCTGCTTCACTGCCGTCGCCGCCGCGAACGCCATGCAGGCCCCGGGGCGGGGAGGCGCATACATCACCCCCGCCCCCGCCCCCGCCCCCGCCCCCAACCCCAACCCCAACCCCAACCCCATCCCCGCCCCCGTCCCCGTCCCCAACCCCAACTCCTTGCCTTTGCTCTTCAGCACGGCGCGCGGGGGCGGCGCGGGCCCGAGGACGAAGCGCGCCCCAGAGGCGCTCGACATGTCCGCGAGGACCTGTTCCGCGATCGCCATCTGCCCGCCCCAGCCCCAGGACGGCGGCGGAACGTGGAGGCGGTCGAGCGAGGACACGCGCGCGAGGCTCGGGAGGCCCGGGAAGAAGAACGTCGCGGGCGACGCGGCCGCCGGGCTCAGCCTGAGCGCCAGGCCCGATGTCCCCGCCGCCGACGACGACGACGACGACGACGACGCAGATGACGGGGACGACGAGGGCGTGCGGTACGAGCTGGACGTCGACGAGGACGCGGACGAGGACGAGGACGAGGACGCAAACGAGGATGCGGCGGAGCAGGAGGGCGGGAGGAACGGGTTCACGTTCCCGAGGGCGAGGGCGAGCTCCGCTCGCGAGCTGGCGGGCGTGTCCCAGCACTGGACGACGATCGCGGGGATCCGGAACGACGGCGGGGGCGAGGCGGGCAGCCGTCCCCGTCCATGTCCATGTCCCCGTCCATGTACATGTGCGGGCAGGGGCGGCGGCGGCGCGGGCTCGTCCGCCTTCGCGACGACGACGTCCATCGCCGCTGCCGCTGCCGCGGCGCGCTCCCTGGCTTCGGCGGCCTCGATCACCCTGGTGATGGTCACGATCGTGGGCGGGTCGGGCTGCGAACAACGCGTTGATCATGATCACCGTGCGCGCGCGAGAGAGAGAGGGAGGGAGGGGTTGGGGAAAGGGGGGGGGGGGCGCCAACGAACGAAGGTACTCACGATGACGCGCCTCTTCCTCAGCAGGAAGCCTAGGACCTTGCTCCGGAGCGGTTCCTTGGGCTGGTAGCTCGGCAGGAGCGCGAGCTCCGGGAGCGGATCGCTTTCGTACAGCACCCTCCGCCGCCAGCGCAGGAACCGGTCGATGAGTCGCGTTCGAGGCTTGGTATTGGCATCGATATTGGTATTGGGGTCGCATGGCGCGCCGGATGGATCCGCCGTGTTGGTGTTGCCCTTCTCGAGATCGGCGCGTGAAGAGACGGAGCGAGTGGATGAGCGCGACGCGGCAGCAAGCAGGCGGTTGCGATACGCGAGGACGGCGGCGGTGCCCCCAAGAAAGAGTGCCGTGGCGAGAATGAGGATGACGAAAACCATCAGGTGCAGGTACATGGGTGTAGCCGAGGCAGCGGTAGAGATTGCGGACACCATGCCGAAAGTCGAAATCGAGCCTTGGAGTATGATGCCTGGAGGCGTGGATGGGCCAAGTACCACCGGCGGTTGTCGAGGTCCTGTCTTGCAAGAGCACAGGGCCGCTAGTGATGTAAGTTCCAAGACCAGGAAACACGAGGACGAGAAATGAGGACGGGGGCGCAACGGTCACGTCCATCTGAATTAGACTGTATAGTATAGTAAAGTGGCCTGTCGTCAGCCATGCAAGCCTCGGCGGCAACCCCAGGCCAGAACATAATCCCAGCCTGTGGTTGCCGCGCACGGCTTATGATGCATACACCAGGCTACGTATTTTCAATATGTCATGAGGAAGCGGTGGACCAAGGACGTCGCCCATAAATAAGGTATCTGTCAAGTAGTGACCAGCGCTAACGCTCTTTACCTCAGCGGTCCTCCGTCACCCGCTTCACAAACGAAAACCACACCATAGTTGCACTCTTCTACACCGGACGGTAGATGCGAAGAAGAAGCATGTCAAACCCCAACCGACGCGACGCCTCCAAGCATACAGCCGTCAAACGATCGCGACTATGGCCAACAGCGAAGCAAACACGAACCAAATAGAACGCGAAGACGTAATAACACTAGCAGCGCAAAGACGAAAGGGGAGACAGAAGAAAGCTCACTAATTGGCAGCTCCGCATACACACCGACGTCTTGACCACCACAAGCTTCGGCTATCACGACGTGGTTCCACCTGGGTGACGCAAGCCGGGAGCCGGGAGTGTAGTGTGCCGTCAAACCCAGAGACTAACGTCGCGAAGTCCCCTGAAAAGAGAATTTATTGAACAATATAGCTGTAGTCTATTTTTGCGCAACTCGGAGGGACGATAGCTCAGAGGCCCAGTTCGTCGGCGTAGGGGAGCGACGCGACGTCGCCGACCGCGACGTAGGTCGGCTTGGTCTTGAGCAGGGACGCAGCAGCCTGTAACACATCACGAACACACGCATCAGGGACGGGTAGGGCACGAAAAGACGCATGGATGGAAACAAGCACTCACCTTGGAGTACGCAGAAGCGTCGACCTTCTCGAACGCCGAGACGGCCTCCGCGACGGAAGCAGAAGAGCCAGACAAGATCTTCGCGGGAGTGGGACACATGAGCCAGCCGTTTACTTCTGCGTTTAGCCTACAAGGGTGCTCACCTTGGGACCAAGGGCGGCGAGAAGACCCTCCCGGGCGTCCAACGACGACGCAGCCGCGAACTTCGCCTTCGCGACGGCCTTCTGCAGCGCCTCCCCGCTCAGCGACCCGGCGGCCTTGAGCGCCTGGACAGCAGCCTGGCCCGCAGCCTTGACGTCCGCGCTCGTCTCGCCCTGGACGAGGAGCCCAAAGAGCGACGCGTCCGAGTACGGCAGGAGGACCGAGCGCACGGACGCGCCAGCGGGGACCTTCGCCGCGATGGGCGACGTGCCCCGCGACCACTTCACGGAGGGGGTGGGGTCGAGGTGTGCAGCGAGCACTGCGAGCTCGGCGGAGGGCGCGCCGGTAGCGCCGAACCCGATGAAGACGGTCTGGGCTCCGTCGTGCGCGTCCACGCGAGTCTCGCCGCCGAAGTAGGTCGACGCCTGCGAGGCAGGCGCGGACGCGGACGCGAAGGAGTTGCCGAGAGACTTCTCGAGGAGCTTCTCGAGGGTGCTGGTGTCGATGCCGGTGCCCAGGACGGCGACGTTGCCCTGGCCAAAGACGGACTGCGCGTACGCCTTGACGTCCTCGGAGGAGACATGGTACCCGGAGGCGGCGAAGATGGAGTTGCCGAGCCCGGAGCGGAAGGCGAGGGCGTGTGCGGTCTCGAGGGCACGGGTCGCGGGGTCGGCGGCGGCGGCGGTGCTCTCGGCTTCGCAGGTGGGGGCGACGAGTTCTTGAAGCTCATACCGGGTGAACTTGGTTGAGGTCAGGAAGGAGGAGAGGACGTCGAGGAAGAATGCCCTGTTCAATGTGAACAAGAAAAAGGACGGCGAGAAGTATGTCGGTGGAAGGGTCATATGACATGGCAAGGATGGTGCACTCACTCGTCGCCGCGGAGGAACTCGGCCGTGACCGCCAGATGCTCCCTCGAGAGGCTTGACGAAAGCACGCCACCATACAGTTCCGCCTCCCGGACGGTGCCCAACGCCGAACGCTTGTCCGTGCTCTGTTCCGCAAGTCACCCCCAAAACGGTCACTCCTTCCTCCTTCATCTACCCAAAAATTGGCACAGGTACGCACCTTGAACGCATAGTTTTTCAGGGCATGTGCGACACCAGGTTTGGGCTCGTACCTGCTGCCGGCCTTGACGAGGAAGGTGACAGCGGTCGTAGGTTCCCCGTTGTCGGCGGCTGCGACCTTTACCCCCGCGCTGTCGACGACGGTTGCGAACCTCCGTGCACTACGGGCGATGCGCGACGCACTGCGTGCGGCCGACGCTCTGGCTGCCAGCATGGAGAATAACGAAGAAATAGAGGTGGAGAGGAAGAGGACGATGTCGGGTTGCAGACTCGGATTCGGACTGGAGAGCACACGGGCGCCAGCGGTCCCGGATGATCCCGGGTTGCGCCGACCGAGCCAATAGGCGCGTTCTTATTCCGAGTCCGTTGCGCTCGGAGGCGCCGGAGTACTTAACCCCCACTAACAATGTTAACCTCGCAGATGTTTTGTGTTTGGGCAGGAATCATCGCAGGCCCGTTGAATTGAGAGTGAACGGAGTTGTTCAAGTGCACGAAGAATAGAGATGCATCTGTTTGTTGGCCAGCTAATGGCTCGAGCTATTATTCAATTTATTGCTGACTTACGTATGTCAGTTGGCGGCGTACTGGTTGAAACTTAGCCTTTATATGTACCTGTAACCTACCAGACCCCATCCGCAGAGGGTGCGGTTGCACACTTGTGTGTGCCTTACCCTCCTTGCTCGCCTACCATTCCCATTTGTGCCCCAGCGGGACAACGCCGCAGCGGATGATCTTCGAACTGCCGTTCTCCCACCTATCTCCACTGGCAGACAGGTCACAGCAGCCTAAAGCCTTGGCGGCGTGGCGACTCGGCACATCTTCCATCAACTCCATCGCAACTACAGCTCTGGTTTGGCTTGATACAGCTTCACGGAGGAGAACCGTACACAGGAGATGATGTCGCTGCAGTGGAATGGCCACTGGTGGTTATAATGGCACCGACAGGTCGGTCTACGCTTCTTGTCATCTTTTCGCTGGATTGTCAAGGACCTGTCCTGCATCGCCCCGTGAGTCCATTTCACCACGCATCATGCTCCTCGTACTCTTCCACCTCCCAATCATACTCCCAGCCCAGCCCCCATACCCCCATCTCTGATCCCAGTCAAAATCCGGTTTCAAGAAATCATGACCCGGACGGACCAGCATCGCTCGAACCCCGCTCCCCATTGCCCTGCTCTCTTGCCGTGTATGTAGTCTTTGTACTACTAGTAGGCCATCTCGCAGATGTCAGTATATTCCAAGATGTCCTTCAGCTTCTATCGGTCTCCGAATTCTCTACCGGCTCGAGTGCTGGGGTTGGGGAGATGTCATGACGTTCCGTGGGCCGCCCGTTGAGCTCCTCCACCCGAAGATGCCACTCCCTCATCGATGTTCGCTCAGACAATCGTCATCGGTATGCCCGACGCTGCCGTGGACCTTCCCTAACTACTATGCCTGATCCCAGGCCTGTCCCTCTCCACCGAACGGGGGATCCTCTCCCTGCTTCTGTCCCAGTCCACACAGCGAGTACGCCTGGGCATGTGGCATATGGCATATATTCATGGGCATAAGGCATAGTTATACATACATACAGGACGCATAGTGTGCGACAACCGTGGAGAGGCTACACGTTGAGGGATAACGACAGATGGATGTTTTCAAAACTACCGTAACGACAGGAAATCCGCATTGGCCGCCTACAGGCGGCGCGCGTGCACAGTGTGGTACACCGAAACCAGGCCGGGGACCCTCCACGACTCGTCGATGTAGCCCTGGACGAGGGCGTCCGCGCGTGCCGCCCAGGGGCCGTCGACGAGCACCGCACGCATCGACCGCGCGTACAGCTCGACCATCTCGCGGTACTCACGGCCCAGCTCGCGCAGCGCCGGGTTCTCGTGCCAGTCGCCGACGGGCATGAGGAACGCGTGGGAGGTGACGTTCGTGAAGTGGCCCGAGTCGGCGAGGAGCTCGGGGATCTTGTGCGCGACGGTCGGGATGCCGCGGCGCTCGCGGAGCGTGTCGCGCACGGCGCGGAAGAACTCGGCCGTGGACGGCGCGTGGGCGGCGAGGTCGCCGCCGTCGCGCATGACGGGCGAGCGGGCCCACTCGTTCGAGACGAAGAGGCCGCCCGGGCGCAGGACGCGCGCTATCTCCGGCAGAAGCCCCCCGTAGTCGCGGATCTGCGAAGCACCCGGCGGTCAGCGTGCACGTCCACCACATGCGATCAACTATCCAAGCTGACGGACGTACGGCCATGCTGATGGAGCGCGCGTGGACGACGTCGATGCTGGCGGGGTCGTATCGGAACTTCTCCGCGATGTCGTGCATCTCGAAGTGGACGTTGGGCGGGGGGTACCGGGTGGCGATGGGCACTGGAAGAACGGATGGGCTGTCAGAGATACTCGTGCGGGCCAAGCGTGGGCGCGAAGAGCGTGCCAACCGATGTCGACGCCGTAAAACCTCGCACGCGGGAACTCGCGCGCCATATCTAGCACCCTATTTATACGGCAGTCAATAAAGAAGATACGAACGCAGTTCGCGCGGCAGCCATGCTGGATGACGTACCACTCGCCTGTCCCTGTTCCGAGATCCAAGACGCGTCGCTGCTCGCCAGGAGCGTCGCCGAGTAGCTCCCGCACGGGCCCCACAGAGGGACCTCCGATGAGTGCGCGCAGAAGCCGGTTTAGCCCGTTTTGTCTCTGAAAAACGCCAGATCAGCCACACCCAATGATACACGACCGACAGAAGGAAGGGTGGGGACGGGGACGAGGGACGACCGGGCGCAGCTCCGGGTCTCCACCTGGCTCTTCCGCACAACTTACTTCATGCTCTTCCGCATCCACGGGCAGGGGATACGGCGAGCGACCATGAGAATGGAAGAGTCGTCCGTCGCGCTCCTGGAAGTAGCCAGGAAATTCGTCGGCGGATACTTCGACGACGGCGTCGGACGTATCAGAGCCCGTGTCGCCGCCGTCGTCGTCGTCGTTGTCGGAGAGGTAATGATCGGAGTGGGCGTCGTGTCCGTCCATGTCGAGGGCGTCGTTGCTGAACGGCGGACGGCGACGGGCGTATTCGATGGCCATCTGGGGTCGGACGAAAAGAGAGGCAGGAGACGGGCGAAAAAACAGATCGAGACCTGGTGAGGCCGTGAGACGGGTCATATAGCTCTCCCCAATAACAACTCCGACACCGCGCCAACAGCGACGTCAACTCAGCGGCGGAGTGCCCGAACAGGGGATGCGATCGCGGGGAGCGCGGGGAGACAGAAACGGGTGCAGGAGAGGGCGTTGGAAATATTGTGTGTGTGGCCTTGAATCAATTGGGCTGAGAACGGGATGGTTGGAACGGACGGGATGCGGGCAGTACGGTACGGGGGGGGGGGGGGGGTCGACGTCTGGGGTTGCTTTCAGATACAGCTTCGAATGGTCGATCGAAATCACGAACAGGAACGCGGGGAGGCTGACGGAGGCAAGTGTAAGGCCGGATCGAGAAGGGAGGCAAGTGCGTGCGTCGGAGCCACAAACCCTGCGAGGCGCACTAGTGGCCAGGCGACGTCGACGGGGTCGATTGTGAGGCCCAGCAAGCCTCTTCACGATCAGATGATTCACCCAACTTTCGATCGCGCAGCCTTTCCCAGTGCCCTCCCCTTACGGACGCGGAAGCAAATATGTTGCTGACATATTCATCCCGCGTTATACTGACCTGTCCGAGTCGGTAAGCTTAGAAACCCCGCGAAGACAAGCCAAGAAGGCGGCCGATTCACGCCAACCCGGCGGAGTTTTCCAATGCCGCCATCCTCCGCCATCACCCGCACCAACCCGCACCGTGACCCCGCCACCATTCCTATCTGGGGCCATCGTGGCTAGCTCTCGGCAAGAGCAGGCAGGCAGACGGAACAAATTCAATTACATCGATCTCAGTGTCCGTTGGAACTTGGCACTCAGGTCGCACCGTCAACTGGTCTCGCGGAAGCAGAGGGATCTTTGAGTGGCCAGGCTCACAAAGTAGGTCCCGTTTGAAGCTGGTGCTATTCAACTCCGCCCATAACGGCCCATGAGCGCTCTCCCGTTCGGGATCGGTGGAATACATTCTTCAATACTGGACCTTCCCAGCCTGAGAATTGCGTCACGATTGGTTCGGAGTAATTTGCGTGTCTAGGTCAGCGGTCTAGCCGAATCCAGAAGAATTGATTGCAAGGGCGTGCCTTGGTGATGGAAGAAATGGAACGGGATCGTGGGTGCGAGTGGTACCATATATGTGCCCCCATACAGAGGGTGCGCAGACACCAGATGAAGAGGCATCTTCGACGACGCCGAGCCTGGGGTTTGGTCCTAACTTATCCTTACGGGTTACTTATGTAACTCCCAGCGCCGCGTGACAGACGTACTTAACCGAGGGGAGTTGTTGATCTTACTTGATCGCGCTCGAGACAAGGCATGTAGGGCACGAGAGTAGACAGGTACATCACATGCGCCGTACACGAGGGCAGCGAAGGAACCCCGAATTACTGCACTAGCCACATACAACCTAAGATCGCCAAAAAGAAGCCCATGAAGCGTGTACTTTATGGCATGAGTGCGTCAATACTCCTCATTCGCGGTGAGGCGGCAAGTAGATATCGCTCTGAAAATGTCTCTCGTTCAGCACCGGTAAACAGCAGGATGAATGATGTCATTGAGGAACGAAGAGCAGAATGCTTGCCCAGGCCTGAGTCGGCGAAGGATGCCAACGAACTAGTGTCGGTCGGATGATGATCAGAGGTATTCCTGGGTAGCACCGTGCGACCCAGATGCTGTTTCGGCCGCGGGGACACGTCCATCGGGGAGCTCGGCAGACGGTTGGGTCAGCGAAGCAACATAGCGCAGATTTTCCTTGCCTTGTTGGGGCGATCTGAATGCACTCGTTCCCTGGATGCATTCTACGCGCGGTCACCTGGTACCACCGTATCCGGGTGCGCGGATGGACGAACATTGAATGACGCTCACCAGCTCTGTTGGCAGGAAGCGCGTCGGAAAACCGTGGTGTTCGCCAGATAGAAGACGGCCAAGACGATCGACGGCACGCCTGGATTCGTTCATGGCGTGGTGGCATGACCTGGAGGCGGCAAGGGGCGTTGGGTAAACGTTGGACATTTGGTTCCTCTTCAGTGAAGGTGAGACTCACCTCACAACCCAACTATGGCACACAGAAGGCATTGATCCTCCATAAAAACATGGACACGGATTATGGGGCCTCTCCGAGAAGGAGGAATCGAAGCTCGAGGTTCAAGACGACTTCAGCCGCTGTAAAATCGGAGGCTCATATCTTGTTCAACCTTTCACAACAGATGAGGTGCGCGGCTGCCAAGTTTTCAGTGTGTGCAATAAAGAATCCCGAAAGCCTTTTGCGCAGCGAGTGTCCTGAGCGTACGATGGCGAGTCGACGACGTGGAAAAGTTCGAGGTCAAGTCCGGATGGGCGCCTAGTGGGGCGCTCGACCCCTGACTTGAGCTTGCCGCTGCTTGCCGTTTCGGGGTTGGGCGTTCTTGTTCCAAACGACGATCACCCCGCCTTCTCATCTGCTTTGAACGAGATGTTGTCTGATACTCAGATATTCTTCGCCGAACAAGATGAAATCATGAGTCGACCACAAGAAGATTTCGCCGAATTCTTAGCGCGCAGAAAGAGACGGTGCGTAGCATATAACCACATCGCCATCTTCATCGCCACGAATGTCGGTTTCCTCGGGGCATGCTGCAATCCGTTAAGGCTACATCCGGGACAGCATGCAGTGTATTTCTCCCGTGGCGAGGCTAGTCGCCCTCGTTGCAGTGACCTGGCTTCAGAATCTTTGACATCGTGGAACCCGGACTTTTTCATCTGTATCGGGGCTTCAATTGCTGACGTCCTTCGTTTACAGGCGGCTTCTCCACGCTATACTTTCAGGCCACAGACTATCATTGCAGATCATCTCAACTCACCCGAACCTGTCGGGCTCAGCTCGCCAGGCTCCCCATCCGAAGGTCATGAAACGATCCCTAGAGGTAGATTCGACGCTCGCGAAGCATCAAGCAGGGGCGAAAGGGAGGCGTCTCACCGTATTAAACCCTCCATTGGCAGCCCGCAGGAGGCTCGTGCAGGCCCAAAGCGCAACTTGGAGGACGCCGGTCGCGACCGCCATCAAAAGCCGGAGAAGAGGCCAAGAGGCGCAGAGCCCATGCCTTCAGGGAGTGGTGGTTCTGCGGCGTCCGATCGACAGGCAGTGTTACGGTAAGCCTATCATATAGAACCTTGCTATAATCGAACGGCGCCTCATCGACCCTCGCTCAGCACCTCCGACTCCGACGCGGTCTCCGTGGAGGTGCAGCAGGGCGGTGCGCCAGCGCCGAGACGTGGCTGTCGGGTGCCGCGTCCGGCTGCTTCCCCTCCTGCGGCTGAGGAGAGCACGCCGCCTCGGGGCGACGCGCTCGAGGCGGCGTGCTCAGCAGCAGCGCCGCCGCGGGCGCACTACAGGGCTTGGCGCCGCTGAAGCCTCCCGAGAAATCGAAATCGAGGGAGGAGTGCTCGAACGTTCCCGGCGGCGTTACGACGTCCGAGCTGACTTGCGACGGCGCCACCAGCGAAGACACGAACAGCCATGGTGGTCGTGTCTCCGGTTCTGTCGGTTCTGGCGCGGGGGGGAGTCGTTTTGCGGGGCTTGGGATTGACTGGTGCGGGACGTCCTGCTCAGGGCTCGGCGCTCGGAAGCTCTCCAGCCTCGACACGCCCCCGACTCGCTGCGGACATCAGCAGTCTCACAACTCCGACGAGCACTGCGCCTGGGGCCGCAGGTGCCTCCATCACGAAGGCCTCCTCCACCGAAAAGAAGGCCACCGTCGAAAAGAAGGGGAAGGTGGTCTCGATGATGCAGAAGCGAGTTGCGGCGAAGCGGGGGGAAACCGCGAGCCGGGAGCGGAAGGGCAAAGCCGACCGAGCGCGTCACGGCGTCGGAGTACGCGAAGCGGAAGAATGCGGAATTCGAGGGGCGGCGGCTGAGTGGGAAGAAAACGAAGTACAAGCAGTTTCTCGAGGGCAAACGCATATTCTATTACGGCAACGACATGGGTTTTCCCAGCGAGGACACGAGACGCAAGATGGACATCGTAAGTGGATAGTCAGACTCGGAGGTTGGGACGATTTTTGACAGCGACCCTGCCAACAGATCGTCAGGCATGGAGGCGCACTCGTACCCGAGTACGACCCCGAACAGACTACGCACATCGTCGTGCAAGACAAAACCAGCGAAGAGAGGCTACTGAAGTCGATCGGATTGAAGAGACTGTCGGATATTCCCCAGCGAATTCCAACCGTCACATGGCGTTGGGTCACAACTGGTTTTGACGCGCCTCGGGTGCGGGCCTCCACGCTGAGCGGCAAGGGAAAGGCGCCAGATCGAGGCGGCCAGGAAGATGTCGACGGGGAGGGAGACGACGACCCGCTCGTATTCAAGATGGGATGGCTATTCGAATACGCAGCATTCAGCAAACGTATCGACGCCGGGGAGACGCCATGGGGCGAGAGTGTTTCCGCTCGAAAGAACAAGTCAGCGTCGAACCCTCGACCTGGCATCACGACCAACCGGAGCATGGGTGCGATTCCCCCGGCCGACAGCATTGACGACATAAGCAGCATCTCGTGCGTCCTCGTCGGAGTTGGCTTGCTTTTGGTTGTGTGTTTCAGAGCCGTCTGACGCCCATTCACGCAGGGACTTTACTCAGGACAAGGTGACGACCGGTGACGCCGGGGCGGCGCAGATCGTCCCCTATGGCGGCCTACCCTCTCCTCCTCCATCTTCACCTAGCCACCTGCATTTCGATGTCCGCCAACCGCTCAGTTCCGCGGCAGCGGTCAAGGGTCCTCCTCAGGCAGTGCAGCCCGCTTCTGGTAAGAGCGGTCCTTCAACTCATACGGTCTTCCACGCGGCCTCCAACACACCGGGTCCGACACTGAATTACGACGAGGACCCGCTGGCTGAGTTTTACCCCCTGGCACGGGCCGAGCGGGACGCAGAGGTAGGCTGACTGTGGCATTCGGTGGTGGCTCGCAGGTCAATGACGTGGGGGCACTGTCAGATGTTCGGCGATGGCGAGTCTGATACGGAATCGATCCCATCGGAGAAGGGACACAAAAAAACGGCCGTCGCGCGGCACGCTAGCCGCGAGGCGTTCAAGAAGGGGGTGGTGCGTCCTATCTCCCTTTCCCTTTCCCCTGACACTCGGGGCTGTGCCCCATCTCTCCCCTTTCTCGTCTACCTGGACGACTTCGCGCTCACATGCCTGTCTTATACCCCGCCCCAATAGTTTCTGTGCGACGACAAAGACAGTAGTCGGCGACCCGCAAAGTGTCCCAATCAGGATGTCATAGACAAGGTTAGTGTATCGGGAGCGGTGGCGGTGGACGGCTATTTGCTCATCGCGCCACGTTGTCCTGCCAGCTCGAGGAATTGAAGCAGCTTCACGAGGCTAAGCCAACCGACGATGACAGATGGCGCGTGTATGGACTGAAGAAGGGTAAGTGACCAGCGCTTCTGCCATGGGGTCGGCTCAACTAAAACTATTAACCGGTGATTTAGCCATCGCTGCGCTGCGCCGGTACCCGACGAGAATAAAGTCGGCGGAGGAAGCGATGAAACTCAAGGGCGTGGGCGAGAAGACTGCGCGAAAGGTAGACGATTCGGCGTCCCTCGGGTTCCTGTGTGGGCCGCGGCGCGTTTGTTTACCGGTTATTTTTGACTGCGACAGATCATGGAGATCATTCAGACGGGCGGTCTGACCCGGATAAAGTACGAGAATACGGAAGATATCAAGGCCATTAGGCTGTTTACAGGAATATATGGCGTCGGTGAGCGTTTTCGGCCTCTTTTAATGTCGCGTTCCCAGGCTAAGCAGAGCGCTGCTTGCACAAAGGCTCCACGACGGCTCGGACCTGGTACAACAATGGGTGCAAGACGTTGGAGGATGTTGCCACGCGCAAAGGGGGGCTCAGGTTATCATATGTGCAGGGGATCGGCTTGAAGTACTACGCAGGTGCGAAGAATTTGCTGCATGGCAAAGATGCTTTTCTGACCTCGCGTCATAGATATCAATACGCGAATACCCCGGGCGGAGGTGCAAGAACTTTATGACAAGGTCAGGACGGCAGGTGAGCCGCTTCTTCGTTCACCTGCTCTTCGCCTTCCCTCCCTTCTTAACCCTACAACTCCAGCTCTGAAGATAGATTCGAAGCTCTTCGTTCAAGTCATGGGTAGCTTCCGGAGGTCAGTGCAGTTTAGGCCTGAGCTCGCTCAAGGCCTATCGACCCTAACATGTGGACCTGTAGAGGCAAGTCAACCTGCGGCGATATCGACGTCCTCATATCACGTCCTATTGACGACGGTAAGACACATCAAGGTGCGTCATTCGCCCCGGCTTCCCCACCTATACAGTGCCCCTGGACTGGGCCATCCCCCGGCTCCATTTCCATTTCCTCGTGCTCTATAGCCGTTTGACGCTCCCGAACCCTGCAGGCGTCCTTCGGCGGCTTCTCGCAGAGCTGCATCGTGAAGGCTTCATCACCGAAGATCTTTGCTTGCCGGACGACTTTGACGACCTGGAGCTTGTATATCGGGGTCTGTGTCGGAGGGACTCGCGGAGTCTCCGTCGCCGTATCGGTGTGTCCCTGCTTCACTCACCTCCACCCACGCTTCGACTCCTCCCAGTGTTCGTGCCCGCTGTTGCTCACCACGGTCCCGATATGCTTCTCTAGATTTCCTGACTGTACCTTGGCATTCGAGAGGTGGGGCTCTGCTCTACTATACGGGGGACGATATCGTGAGTGGATATGGCTATTTTTGTCGGTTGGTTCACACATGTCTGAACGTGCACCCACTTTTGGTCCAATCGCCGACGCTGCTCTCCCAATCCCAATCGACTTCCGACCGCCGTGATTCTTCGCCTTATGCCTCCCCTCCCTCTATATGCGTGCAGTTCAACCGTTCGCTCCGCCTGAAAGCGAACAAGATGGGCTACTCTCTCAATCAGCGGGGCCTGTACGCGAATGTCATCCGCAACAAAGATAGGCAGAAGGTCACAGACGGTGAGCTCTTCTTCTCTGTCTTCACTGCGTCAATCCTATCCCTTTGGGGGGATCTGGAAGCGCACTCGGTTGTGGGGGCTTGGAGAGGAGGGAGGGGGCGATTACTGAATGCTAATCGGCGCTTGCACATAGGCGTTCTCGTTGCGTCGGAGAGCGAGAGGGAGATTTTCGATATTCTGGGTACGTACGCTTCTCAAGGGTAGACCACCACTTCTCAAGGCTCAAGATTCAACCTTTTTCGTCCTTCTTTTAGGGGTACCGTGGCAAGAACCTCATGAACGGATACGCAACTGATCCCAGAGTTGAGCGCTGAGCGTTCTGTGGGTGGGTTTTGCGGTTGCCCCTCCGTCGTGACTATGGATGCAATGAACACGAATCCCCTGCTTTTCATGAGCAGCGCCGTAACAGTAACAGACACCTCTTGGGCAAAGTGCATTGTTCGGATGGCCGACTGATGTATTATTCATTGAAGGTTGTTATCATCGAATGACAACCTTCAATGTGGTTCGGGGGCGTCGTGAATAACCACCACCTCGTCAAATATAATCGCTTATACTTCCCGAGTCCGTCTCACCGTGTGCGGGGACATTGTGGGTGCGAGCAGTGCTAGGGGAGAGAGGCAAGCTTTCGTCGGGTGGGAGCTTGGAGGGGCCATTGTAAGTAGGATCCGTTACCCGCGAGCGTGGGATGCATTCGCCGCTCAACCGGCTCTACGTCGGAAGTCGGCGGGACGGGTCAAACTCTCACTGATTGAGCACGAGCACCGTGGCGTAGAGCAGAATCCACCACGGACCGTGGCATGGGATGCCAGTGTGTACGTTATGGGAAGTACTATCCCGTAAGCCGGCCTCTGTAAACTCTGGAATGGAAAGCCGGTAGCCGTACAGACGTTGCCGTTTGGCACTTTCTCACTAGTACTTGGAAGGCCGGCGGATGCTGTTCCGGCGGGAGGGAGTGGCTGCAAGGCAGAGGTGCGTTTTCTGCCAGTCCGACTCGTCGACGGCACAACACATTGTCCATACGCACACCCACATGGAAGCACTACCTCCCCGAGCTCGAGCACAAGATAGGACTTCGGTGATATCAACATTGCATACGGCGAGTCGATCATGAGCATCCAGGGCCTGAAGATCAAGTTACGGGGAGCCATGTGACCATTGACCACCACCCTTGTTCACACAGTACCGGAAGGAGACAGGGCGTGCAAATGGCGGGCTCCGACCGGGGTGGTTCACTTGACATACCTTGTTCAGCATGCCGGACAGGACCTCATCTCCGCCCCATGCTACAATGTCGGTGCTCCACGCTGAAGCTGACATTGACCTGATGGAAAAATCGCTCGGGCAGTCTCCTGCAGTCTCTGACCCAATGGGTGCATGGTCACCAGAGAACTCTTCTGGCCCATGGAAGCTGTTGAATGGAGGTCAGATGCGACCGTTTTCACGGAATCGCTTGTGTGTCCAGAGCCGTGGACCCGGTGTGGGTATTTGTGCGACAGAGTGGGTCCAGTGGAACGGGCAAGCCTTCGCAAGATGCCCCGAGTCCCTGGGCAACTCTGGTTGAACTCTGGAACAAGTTTTCCCTCGCGTACGCGCACGCGGCAAGACTCAAGAGGCTGTAGTAATCATGCCAATCATGCTGGGAAAGAGAGATAAGAGCGGTTAACAAGGAGTTGTTATAGGGTATTATAAAGTTGTTATTTGGCTGTATAGTCTGGATCTAGGCCGATTAGTTTTCTGATCGGCCCGCTATATCGGGCAGAGGCAAGGTTGGATTCACACTCAACGTCGACCCTCCTCCTCCTCCTCCTCTTCCTCGTCGCCCAATCAGTCCTCCTCACTGTCTGTCTCGACTCCGCCATGGAAGACGAACAGCACCAGTTTGTCCACGCAAAGCTTCCTGTACATTCGCCGTACGATCGCGACAGGTTGTGAGTCCCATCACTTCCTTTGCGCTTCCCACCCCCATCCCAAATCCCTGGTTTCGTATCCGCTGTTGTACTCACTCCATCCTTCTCTCGAACATATATCTTCGTTCTTCCACCTCCGGACCCTCCCATACACCTTCCCCGTCACCCGCGACGCCCGAATCCACGCCCGCTCCCGCTCCCCAATGGCCCGTGTTCACGACCCCAGGGAGTATGAGCTCACAATGCGCCAAGAACCCAAGCAGGCTCGCATGTGCGGTGTAGGCGGTAAAGGTCCAGTCCTACAATACCTATCACATTCCCCGCTCATTGCTTCCCTTCCCGCCGCGCCCTAGCTGATCGCCGACCTATTGACCCCCCTCCTATCGTCCAACTCCGCGTTATCGACCCCTCCTCCCGTCGGCCTCAATCCTCCTCTTCACGCGCCAGCTCTCCAGGTGAGTGTGTTAGGTCATGATGCATTTTCACAGTCGCTTCTCGTCGCGATGGTCCACGAGCTTCCCGACATTCGTGTCGCGCGTGCCCCCTCAATCTCCATCGCATGCGTTGTGCCTCCGAACGTGTCCAAATGACCTGCTTTCTCACGCGCATTACGTTCCAGATTCCTCCGCACCACCCTCTGCCCAGAGCTTCTTACAAAACCCCTATTATTTCATGTTCGCGAGCTTGGCCAAGCCGGACGAGGACGTTGAACTGCACTGGTTGAAGGTACGTGTCGCTGTCCTGGTTCGTCTGCTCTCGTGGCTTTGCATCGACGTGGATGTATGGCTACCGCACGGAAGCGAACCTTTCCCCTCGTCCAAATTCGGATAACGAACTCCCTTCCGAGGGTGGTACGCTTCCCCACTCGTCGTGGTTCGTCTTCTCCACCCCGACGCGAAGCGGATTTGCGAAGTTCCCCGAAGAAGGGGACAGATAGGGCGCGCACCTCTCATGTCATAGCGGAAGGAAGATACAGCGAATATTTACAAGCGAGGCAACGTCATAGGAGCGCGTTTCGAGTGCATCCAGGATCTGCCGCCAATCTGAGTCGCGCTACGTTTTGCAAGCGCCAGGCTGGTGGCTGTATTTTTCCGATGATGATTATGTTGCGCCATGTTCCCGGTCCTTGACATGCACCGTCGCGCGGTCTGGCGCAGAACCAGGGACCGCCGTATTCCTGGCTTCCGTGTTGGGATTTTCACATCATTCAAGCGTGCAATGTGACGGCGAATTGACATTGATGGTCGTTTAGGATGGCAAGACACGCTGTACGACTGGCTCGGTTGTGTCCTCGCTCTATCACCTGAAGGATAGCGAAAATCAAAACAGCGACGCTGGATTTTTCGTGTTCCCCGACTTGAGTGTCCGGACCGAGGGAAGCTACCGGCTGAAGCTTAGCCTCTACGAGGTCGTTGGGTGAGTTGAAGATCCACATAGTAGACACGCATGAAATGATGACCTCGACCCGAGTAGCAACAATGTGTACCACTGCAAATCCATCTTCTCCGCGCCGTTCTACGTCTACACCGCGAAGAAGTTCCCTGGCATGGAAGGTATGTGCTATTTATGTGTATGATTGAGTTTGCAGATGCTCACTTGTCCGGAATTTGTAGAGTCAACTCCACTGTCCTGTTCCCTCGCCGACCAGGGCATCAAAATTCGTATTCGCAAAGACATCCGTCAACGGAAGCGACCGATGCCAACTCTCGATGCTGCCATGCCTATTCCAATGGGGCCGGTGCCGGTGCCCATTCCTCAAGGCGCGTTTGGGCCCGTTCCTGTCCCTCTAGATGACGATGAAGAGGACGATCAAGAGAGAGAGCAACTTGAGCGCGAACAGCGCGAGAGAGAACGTGAGAGAGACCGCGACCGCGACAGAGACCGCGACAGGGACAGGAGGGAATCTGGTGGGAGCGTTGCAGGCGGGACGATCAGCAGAAGAGAGAGTCAGGAAGGACGTGGTGTCAAGCGTTCGAGGGAAGATTCTGGTGTAGATGAGGCGGGTCCCCCGAACCCGAATGTCGGATGGGGTGCTATTGATCCTGCCCTGGCTGGACAGCATCCTTCTGCTCCCACTCAAGGTGCAACATCTGGTCCACCTCATGCACCGGCACCAGTCGAGCATTCGCACTACTCGTCTGCGCCTCCTCCTGCCCCACCCCAATATGACCACCGCTACTCTGCGCCGTCTGCCACCGCTCCTGCGCCTTCATACCATTACGACCCTCACGCGCACTCCGCTCCTCCCCCACCATCCCACCATTACGCACCTCCCACACATCATTATACCGTCCCACCACCTCCACCTCACCAACATCAGCAACACGCTCACCATCCACCTCCCCCACCGCCTGCCCCACAGTACCAGTACAGTCCGCCTTCTGCTCCCGCACCCCCTCCGGCGCCCGCCCCTGCCCCTGCTCCACCGCAAACTTGGGGACCCCCGCCAGCACAGACACCAGCATATGATGCCTACGCACATCATCCACAGCACCAGCAGCACCACTATGCCCCTCCACCTCCGCCTCAACATCACAACCCCCATCAACCCCCTCCTCCAGCCCCTGCTCCTGCCGCCCCACCGCGATATGATTATGGGGGCTACGCTCCACCCCCACCTTCCGCTCAACAACAGCCACAACAACCGAGTGGATACGCGAGTTATTACGAACCTCATCATCACCAACACCACCATACCTCTGCACCTCCCCCGCCACCACCTGTCGCCTCCGGTCCGCCTACTGGTCATAGCCACCATAGCGTGCACCCCTCGCATCACCCGGGATATCCTCCCCAAGCTCAACCACCATCCCCTCCCTCTGCGACCGCTCAACCAGCGTATGGCAGCGAATACAGCACGCAAGGCGCGGGTGGGAGTGCGGGGTACGCGCGGGGCTACCCCGGAGCTCCTCCAATGCAACCACAGTACCAGTATGGTAGTCCGACAGCCACGCAACCGCCCGCGCAGGCTCAAGCTTCGCGCCACCACGGTGGGCACTCCAGCGGGGCGCCCGCGCCAGCCCCGACGCACAGCAGCCACTCGCACTACCAGCTGAGCCCCCCGCCGCACCATCCCACGTCGCAGGGGTACGCAGGGTACCCGCTGCCGCCGCCGTCGAGCAACGGCTCGTCGGGCGAGGCGTACGGGTACGCACCGCCCCAGCCACACCCGGCGCCGTCAGGCGCGCCTGCGCCGTACGCGGAGTATGGGGCGTACTCGGCTGCTCCGGCGAGCTCGGGCGCGGGGGGTCTGGCACGGATCCAGCTCGCGCCGCTGAGGGTGGGCGGCGGCCTGTCCCCGCCGGGCTCGAGCGCGGGCTCGGGGAGCGCGGGGGACAGGATGGCGGGCGGGCCGCCGGGGATGGGGAAGAAGAACCCGCTGAGCATAGGTAATATCATCACGGAGGATTCGGGATGACGTCCAGGAGTGGCAAGGGGGCTGGGGGAGGGGGAGGGGGGGGGGGGGGGAGGGGGAGGGGGAGGGGGAGGGGATGATTCGTCTGAATGTGGGACGGTGGATGGGCGGAGGTGTGGCGAAAGGGAGTGGGTGTCGAGTGTGGCGAGTCATCGCCGTCGAACGTCTGGATGATAGAAGGTTTCCCAGGGAAGGGTGCTATGGTGCTGGTTGTGGAATGGAATGTCCGAGTCGGAGGGCCTGCGGTTTGTAGTGTTGTTGCTTGTTGTCTTGCCCTCGCCCTCGTCCTGGTCGTCTCCTGTTCTCTATTTACTTACATGTATGGGGACTGGGTACTCTTGTCGCTATTTGTGTGTTGTGATTCTCACAATGTATCATATTTCTGTTCTCGGGCCAAACGTTGTATCAACAGTTGATTTTTATCCTGCGCTCTAGTAGTATACAGAGGACGTGGGCGCCGGCACCCAATGCCGCATTTACCTCTAGGTATCACGTAGATGGCACCTAACACTCGAACGCACCAGGCGTGCGCGTGAGGGCCGAAGGCAATGCACATGTACTCCGGGGACGTACCGCACGCTGCAGCAGTAAGTACTAATAGCGCTTCCCTATAATGAAGAACCGGGCCCGGGCGGCGAACGCCGCTGGTAATGATACAAGCTAACAGTGATTCTTACCCCGTAACAAATGCTTCTAATCCAGGATATTTACGCTTTCCGACTCCCACCATAAGACTCGGGACGGTTGGGCGCCGGGCCGGCCCGCGGCAGCCCTTTCTCGGCCGCGACTGTGATGACGTGGAACGCTTTCCCTCATCAATATTAATTGGATTTTGTCAGTCTGAGCATTCGCTAAGTGGTCGTCGTTCGCTCGCGATGATACCGTAGGTGAGTAGACTAATGCTCGTCGCTGGCTCTGAGGTTGAAGTATTACTCCAGATTGCACTGATCCGACTCGCAACATGACATTGGAATGCCCCTCGAGGCTACCGCCAGAGATTATCGGGCAGATCGTCAGCATCGTCTCAGCGGACAGGAATACGTTGCTGGCCTGCGCACTAGTGTGTCAAGACTGGTTATCCGAGAGCAGAGTGTCGCTTCTCCGGGACATCGACATCTCCCCGGAAACGTTAAACTCGTTCACCTCCAACATCCTTCGTTCGGAACGCGTCCGTCCATGGCTCACGTCCATACACAACCTCAGTCTTGGCTATTTCTACGACAACAAGGAGGAGACCTTCATTCCGGAGATCTCGGAACTCTTGTCCAATCTTCGTAGCATGACGTGGACAAACATCTTTCCTCGTCGCGCCAGCCTTCGTGCCGACTTGGTCCCAGCTCTCGGCCGGTTTGCCCACCTCCGCCAGGTGAAGCTCGTCCATTGCGGCTTCCCTTCTTTTGGAGACCTCACGAGTTTCATCGTCGCGCTCCCTTCTCTATCCTCTCTCACGATGTGGCGAGTTGGCTGCGACGACTCCGCTGACGCCGAGTCGAAGTCCGTTCTCGCTCCCCCATGGCCAGAACCCCGACCAACGCTATCCGAGCTATCCATCCTCGCAGGTACCGACGCACAGGAGCCAAATGATCTATTTCACTGGCTATCCAGCACCCCGACACGATACGCCCTCAGGGACCTTTCCCTCGATTTTTGCAAGATTTTTGCAGCTTTAGAAATGGTGGCGGCTGGCACACCCTTGACGGCGTTGACCGTGCGCATGAAGGGTTTAAGCCAGGTTCTTGGTATGCCCCCCCCCCATCCGAATTCCTCCGCTATGAATTCGATATAATTGACGTGCTTGGTCTGGGACGATCTAAGGTGACGGCACTCCGAGTCGCCTCGCAACACTGGCACAACTGCTCTCTCGCGTGGGAGACCTCGAAATTTTGCGGCTGCATGCAAGGTTCGACCGCTCATACTCGTGGTCCGATGTGGCTCGCGTCCTGCGGCTCTTCACGTCTGTCGGCTCTATCCGTTGCCTCCGCGTCTGCTATCGCTCTCCACCACTGGACGAGAAGACGCTCCACCGATCTCTCGAGCATCTCGATGCCATCCTCGAAGAGAACACCTTTCGGTTCTTGAAATCCGTCGAGTTTACGTTGTTCGCCGCCGAGGAGTGCGGAGCCCTGCGAGGGAAATACGACCTGGTCTCCGGAGGGTTGCGGCGCAAGCTCCCCAACGCTGCACGGGCGAGTCGCGGTAGATTTGTGCGTTTACAAGTGAGTCTACTTCTCTGGAGACGGTAGCGGAACGCGGAGTCTTGCTAATTGCGCTCGCACTTTGTAGTTCCCGTTGCGCTTTTGGTCCAACGGGGTTCATCGATGACATCATCCACGGCCCGGACTTTCCTCATCGCAACGATCTGTTTTATTAGACACTGTGCAAGCCTTTCTATGGACATTGCTATCTAGTTGCCTAGACGGGTACCAGGGACCTCCTACTGGTCGCTGTTTTTCTCGGACTGCCTAGCGCATGTCGTGGGCACGATATGCGTTGCAATCTTGAACACAGAAGCCGGCCGACCTTAAGGATCCCGTCCTTGTGAACCGATCATGATGCGATGATTCGTCCTCTTCTCCCATGCAGTTCAGGCAAGAATATTCGTGCAGCACAGACCTTTTCCTGGCCGATCCCGGGCATCCGCGTAAGGTACACGAGCGTAATGCACGGT
The DNA here is from genome assembly GCA_026283605.1 of Ganoderma lingzhi. NCBI lineage: Eukaryota > Fungi > Basidiomycota > Agaricomycetes > Polyporales > Polyporaceae > Ganoderma > Ganoderma lingzhi. Next base: position 1,764,239 of record JAPJYM010000009.1, read on the forward strand.
GCCTCATCCCTCGTGTAGCTATAGCCGCTCGACGGAATCTCGACGGCCGTCGGTCACCGTCGACGTCCATCGGCTCGGCTCGGTGGGGTTTGCCGTAGGCACACAATATACACTGGCCTCTCGACAGATCTCCCAGTGACCGACCCGAGGAAGTCGATCACGGTCGCCGAAGTTCTCACCGAGCCTTGACTTCTATGCGGCAGGCTTGCATTTCGGGCCCCAGGGCGCCAGGACTTCCTGTCCGTCGCAGTGTCCGATGGGCCAATCGCACCGAGCTCTACATAGTCACATTTGCCGGGACTAAAGTCCTTGGACGTGCGAAGTAGCACTTACCGTCATTTGCCGTCGGATCATGGCTATCGTAGGCATGCCCAGCGAGGCCGTTGGCAGCCCTTGATATCAAGGCAAAAAAACAAACACAAATATTCGACGATGATCATGAGGTACTGTACATGACGGTGGCCAGGCGGCGCACTGACTAATTGACCCTAGGCCTGTACATGCTTCTCTCTCCAAAAACACGATCCGGTCCGCCAGGTACGGTTCTTCTGACCGATATCGCCTCGCGGGTCGTGCCTCGTGCGAAACGGCACCCCGGCCGTGCCTCAAGTGAGTTCAGCGAAACGATTTATGCTTAAGATAGATTCGTGCTTAGGTATGCGGCATTATTGCAACAGAGATTCCTTCCAATGCCGACCACGGACTCCCGGGAGTCGGGCTCGTCAGAGGTTGGCAAAACATTTACGCAACTCACCGCATGCGCAGTTGAGCAGTGTTTTGCGGTTTCTCATGCGGTGGCTCGGCTCCGGGGATCAAATGGTTACGTAAGTATCGAGGAGCGCTCAGCTTCGCCAACGGGCGCCAACTTGACGGAGCCAGCCGATTTGGAATTGTGCTTGTTGCTCGTTCCCACCTGCTCAGCGACTCTGCTCTCCGGTCCTCCATCCTCCATCCTCGACGTCTAGGCCCAATACATCAACATGAACCATGCCGATATGCCTTGTGCCGCCCCGCGGACGTGACATCGAATATCTTTCGTATCCGCGGGACAGCTTTGGAGTATGTTCACGTCGATAGACGTCAGACTGAATTCGCTTCCAAGGATCTGAACTCATGAGGGAGTTGCATCGACGGGCTCCCACCCCATTACGGAGATTGTCGTGTCGATGTCAATCGCGGAAATGACTGGTGGAAACAGTCTGGTCAGAATTGGGTGGGTGCCATCGAAGTAGATCCCGAGGAATCGCTGAGTTGAATATCTCCTGTAACTGTGCAGCGTTCGGCTGACCGACTCCGTACCACAGTGTGTCGGCCTCACCCATTTGCATAGATCTTACAAAACTGGTCCGTTGTCTCATAACAACGGAATTCGGGTGGAAAGCTCGGCCTTACGCAAGTACGGAGGCATTCTTACCTTCCTAACCCCGCGCCATCTGGTACGCATGAGAAAGTCTCATTCACAAGTCTGTTCTGATCATTTGCGATACGTTCAGCTCTCTCCTTTGATGGACGTTACCTTCTAGCTGTCTTTCAATGGTCTGTTGTCTGGTCTGAACGAAGACTGCCTTCCACCGAGCCGGGCTTCTCGTTCGCCGCAACTCGCGTCATAACCTATGGAGCGGAAGTGGGTGAACTCAGTGCCACAGTACACGCACGCGTGCTCGATCCGATCGAGGCTTCGTCCTGCGGCTATCTCTCCCATGGCTATCAACTCCCAGTTCCCTGGCCCACAAGCCTGCGAACCGCATAGCGGATCGCAGCCACGCGACTTTGGGTAATCCAGATGCCGTCAGATGGTACTGGTATTCCGTACCCGCATTAGCGTCTACACATGTTCTAGCACGCCGCTGGAAGTCTTCTTCGTCCGTTGCATACGTCTTGGGACCCGTTCGGGCCAGGGCATATATACTCGCTCTAGGACATGACGACGTGGTCATCAACTATCCCTATCCCACCCCGCTCTGCACTTCCTCTGCTTCGATGGCTCTCAAAGGCGCACCCGGATTCTACAACCCCGCTGTGCAGACCGTGCAAGGGGCCAACAGCAAGACGTTCACCAGCCCTGGAATCGACACCACTCTAACGATCCCCGAGCTCTTCGAGTTCCACGCAAAGCACAGCGCGCAGCATCCCGTCTTCGTGTACGCCGACGACGACCAGAAGGAGCATGTCCTCCGCTTCCCGGAGGTGTACCGCGCCATCCGCAAGGCCGCAACGCTCTCCTCCGCCCACTACAGCCGTCTGTCGGACTACTACGCACAGGCGCAGGTCGGCAAGAGCGAGAACGACCCGCCCGTCATCGGCATCCTCGCGACCGCAGGTATGTGCGCACACGTCCACCCCATCGTCTCCGCGCTCCAGGTCCCGCATGTGTGCGCCGTTCTCACGCGGGCGCCATCAATCTAGACTCGATATCGTTCTACACGCTCAAGGCGGGCCTCATGTACCTCGGGCTGACCGCGTTCCCGATCTCCACGCGCAACTCGGCCATCGCGGTCGCGCACCTGGTCTCGAAGGCCGGCGTCAGGCAGATGTACGTCAGCGCGGACCCCGCGATGCAGCGGCTCGCGCAGGAGGCGAACGGGCTCCTCGCGAAGGACGGGAACGCGTTCGAGGCGCTGCCGATGCCCGACTTCGAGGACCTGTATGGTCCCGGGGCGACGACGACGAGGACGAGGACGCGCTCGTGCCCATGGGAAAGGTCAGCCCGGAGAAGACGTGCATCATCATTCATTCGTCCGGTGAGTCTGAGTCTGAGTCTGAGTCTGGGCCCGCGGACCAGTGGCGTCTCCCCTGTTGCAACCAACGTACGTACGGCGGTGGCGCTTACGCTGAGATGCAGGGTCCACCGCGTTCCCGAAGCCAATCAAGTTCTTGGACAAGAACTTCAGGCGGTGGGGGACGTTCCTATGTGAGTGTGGTGGTCATTTGCTGCGCCTACTGTAGTTCTGACATAACGGCGCGCCGTCATGTAGACTTTGGCGAGGTCGACTTCTGCGGTGTGCGCGTGGGCGCACAGCCGAACCCGATGTTCCGTGCGTAACGACTGGTGTTGAACTCTGATTGCACCCCCCCTGCGGAGGCTCACCTCGTGTTGCAGACGTCATGGGCTCGCTGATGATGACCTGGACGGTAAGTTGCCGAAATTGTCTGGTGGGCCGCGCTGACGAGACGGCGTTTTAGCTATACACTGGGGTCGTTTGGACGATGTTCAAGCCGTGCACTCCGCCGGTGGTGCCCACTCCGGAGGTGTACCTCGACTCGGTCGTCGCGACCCGGTCCGAGATGATTTACGGCGTTCCAGCATTCATCGAGGTGAGCGTTATGGGCGAATTGCTTCAGCAGTAGCAGCAGCGGCGGCTTACACAAACATAGTCATGGGCGCGGAATCTTGATAACATGCCCAGGATCAAGACGCTCCGGGCGATGGTACGAAACACCGAGTCTTCAAGCGTTCCAGGGATGAATCTCACCGCGTCTCAACGCCTTGGATAGATCTACGCTGGCGCACCGATGAACAAGCAGATCGGGGACCGCCTCGCAGCAGAGGGCATTGCGCTCATACCCTTCTACGGCACGTAAGTGTGTTCGCCGAACATGCGGTGGCCGCGGGTGCGGTCTTGCAGTACGTTCATCGCGCGTGCGTCGCTAACTTAAAAATCTTATCTTTCTAGCACGGAGATCGGCTCCGTCGTCCGCCTGATCCCGAACCCGAAGACGATGGACAAGTCGGAGTGGGACTTCTTCGAGATCTCGCCCCATGTCGACATCCGCCTCATCCCCCAGGAGGAGCAGCCGGCATCTTCGAACCTGTCGTGTTTGTGAGTGTCCTGCGCGGGGCTGATGCATACATAGTGGCGGATCGGAGCGCAATTGCTCACGTCCGTGTGTTCCAGGACTCGGCGACGTTCACGCCGAATGTGTTCAACTCCGTGATCGATGGGCGCCCGGCGTATTCGACGAGCGACCTGGTCGAGCAGCATCCGACGAAACCCCATCTGTTCCGGGTCTTCGGCCGTGCCGATGATCAGCTCATGCTTTCCACGGGCGAGAAGGTGAGTTCGAGTCCGGCGTCTGGTGTGTCATTCAGAGTGAAATGGCGGGTGTCTTAACTTTCCGTTCCCGCAGACGAACCCTGCTCCACTAGGTTCGTGGCCCGCTTTGACATGCCGGAATGCAGGCTGACTGAATGCGGATGAAATGCACAGAGGCGATATTGCTTCAGGACCCTAACGTCTTCGCGTGCTTGATGTTCGGACGCGGTCGCTTCCAGAACGGCATCCTCATCCAGCCCAAAGAGGGCTTCGACCCCTGCGATGAAGTCAAGTTGGAGGAGTACAGGAACAAGATTTGGTTGGTAGTCCGTCTCACAGCTTGTCTCTTTACGTCGCTAACTAGGGTATGGCAGGCCTTCCATTGAGAAGATGAACGCCTACGCGCCATCTCATTCTCGCATCTTCAAGGAGGTAAGTTTGAGCGAGAAATGGCGGTCAGATACCCAATACTCAGTATTTCTTGTAGTTGATCATGGTGACGAACCCGAGCAAGCCGCTCGAGTACACGGCCAAGGGCACCCCCCGCAGGCAAGTCTGCATCAAGGCCTACACGGCGGAGATCGACGCGCTCTACAAGCGCGTCGAGGAGTCGTCCCAGGTCGACCTCCCTCCCCCGCGGAACTGGACGCCGGACGCCGTCCGCCAGTTCGTCGCGGACGTCGTGCAGAAGGTGACGAAGAACGCGGCCATCAGGGCCGACGACGACCTCTTCCTGCAGGGGTGCGACAGCCTGCAGGCGACGTGGATCCGCAACACGATCATCCACGCGCTGCGCTCGGCGTCGAGCGTGAACACGCACGACGTCCCGCCCGGGTTCGTCTACGCGCACCCGAGCGTCGCCGCGCTCGCCGCGTACCTCTCCAGCCTCTTCTCCGGGAAGACCGTCGACAAGGACGCGGAGCGCGCCGCCGCCATCGAGCGCATGCGGGCGCTGCTCGATCGGTACAGCGCTGGGCTCGAGCGTCGCTTCCCGGAGAAGGCCGCAAATGTGCATGCGAACGGGCATGCGGACGGTGCTGGCGCCGCTGAGGTCGTGCTCGTCACGGGCACGACCGGCCGCCTCGGCTCCCATCTCCTCGCGCAGCTCCTGGAGCGACCAGACGTCGTTCGCGTGTACGCTCTGAACCGCGAGTCTTCGGGGTCCGTGGAGGCTCTGGAGAAGCGGTCGCAAGAGGCGTTCAGGCAGTGGTGCCTGGACGGGTCCCTGCTCTCCAGCGGGAGGGTGTCGTTCCACGCCGTCGACCTTGCGAAGCCAGAGTTCGGCCTGAGCCGGGCGTTGTACGACGAGGTGAGAAGCTTGTTGGGATTACGTTGGACGTCGTCTGATGGTGAGGCTTCGACAGATGAGGACCGGCGTGACCCAGATCATTCACAATGGTGAGCTTCCACCTCAGTAGGAATTCGTGGTTGTTGCTGATGAGCATGCGCGTAGCTTGGCGGGTGGACTTCAACGTCGCGCTCTCGTCCTTCGAGCCGCTCATCGCTGGAGCCGGAACCTGCTTAACCTCGCGCTCAACTCGTCGCGGCTCGGCGGCCCTCGCGCCCTCTTCGTCAGCTCGATCTCCTCCATGCGGAGTACGTCTCTCCAAGTTCCTCCTCGCTGAGAAGGGTTCTCAATGTTTAACTATTAGACCATCCCGGACCGAATCCAGCTGTCGAGACCATCGAGGTCGGCCCCGAGATTGCGCATGGCGCTGGCTACAGCGAGAGCAAGTGGGTCACCGAGCAGCTTTTCCGACGTGCGGCGGAGAAGACAGGGCTCCGTACAACCGCGGTCCGCGTCGGCCAAGTCAGTGGCGACCAGAAGACGGGCGGGTGGAACACGACCGAGTGGGTCGCCGCCATCACCCGCGCGAGCAAGCGTCTGGGATGCATCCCTGCCAAGGACGAGGTCAGCATAGAGCATTCCATCTTGGTCCTAGGGGCTTTACTGACACTCAGCTCCAGGACATCTCGTGGGTCGCCGTGGACGTTGCAGCTGCAGCGCTGCAGGAGATGGTCGACAGCAACGAGCGCGCACTGCACGTCGTCTCGCCGCGCCCGGTCCCCTGGAACACGGTCTTCCTCCCCATCGGGGAGTACCTCGGTGTGCCTGCGGTGCCGTATGACGAGTGGGTCGCGCGCCTCGAGGAGTCTGCGCGGGCGGCGAGCGCGCTTCCGGGCGTCGAGAAGCACGATGCGGCCCACAACCTCATCGGCTTCTTCAAGAGCGCGGGCATGGGCGGCGCCGGGGTTCCTCTGAGAACGGACAAGGCGGTGAAGGCGTCCAGGACGCTCGCGAACGCGCGCCCGATCGGACGCGAGGACGCGCTGAACTACGTGCGGTTCTGGGAGCAGGTTGGGCACCTCGACATCTGAGGGAGGTGTACTAGTCCTGTGTCCTGGATAATGATGCCGGCATTGCTTGCGGGTGTCGTGCATTCCGACAGTATAGAAGTAGATATCCGAAGTAACTGTATGTAATTTTCCACATTAGACGGCCTCGATCGCTTTTCGAATCGCATCTACCATACTGGCATAACTGCAATTGCGGCGAGTACTGCTCTTCGTCTTGCTTATTATCGCTCGCCTACTACCAACCTCAACATGGGTGTTTTCCCAGGTCGGCCGAGGACCTCAGGCCTCAGGACTCGGGGGGGCAAATCCACGGATTCCACCCGGGACTGAAACGCGGGCCGATCTGATGTCTCCCACTCCGTCTTAAAGCTCCAGTCACCGGCATCGTCAGCCGTTCGCCCTTGTCCTCCTGCCTTGTCGAGCCATGAACCGCCGGGAGAAAATCCACCAGTCTTCCCTCTCCGAAATCTGTCCCAACGGGCCGGTGGTCATCATGCACCCGGGCTGCGATGCCGCCCTCTTCTCCTTCCCCGCCTTCCCCCAGCCCGACCCCGCCAACCCCGCCAACAAGCTCTACGGAATGCCCTCTTGTCTGGTCCTCGACGCGTGCCGTGTGCTCACCAACTACGCCGCCAAAGACGACCAAGACTTCTTCGCCCGCGACCGCGCAGGTACGGAACCGGTGCAGATTCACGTCGACCGCATCGATCTCTTGCGTCCCGGCTGCTACTACTACTTCCTCGGTCCCCTGCCACTGCAGCCCACGCCAAGTACCCCGATCGTCAAGACGTTTGCCGCCGTGACCTTCCCTCACGACCTGCCTCGCCACTGGTCTCGGGCCGCGACTAGTGCCTCACCGGCGACGTCTCTCTTGGTGAGTGCGAGAGAGCGGGCTCGCGGGGGCCTCCACGACTTGCCCTTTCGTGCATCGTTTCATCCCTCTTCCACCACCGAAGTCTTACGCTCAATCTCGTTGGCAGGAGTGGAAATCGCAGCCTTCGTCCCGCCAACCGAAGTGGACTGGTTCACCGCGAACGAGATGCACCGATACACCAAGGAGGCAGGCCCGGGCACAGGGCCAAGCAACGACCTCGCGAACTGGACGACGCTGCGCGAGGACATCCGCGACATCTTTTACGGGCACGGCTTCGTGTTCTACCCCACCGGCCGCGGCGCGCACGTCGCGTACTTCCTCGACACCGCGCACCTCGACTACGCGGCGGAGTACCACCGCCAGCGCGTGGACCTGCACACGGAGGTCGCGGACGCGTTCATCTACGCGCGTTTCGCCTACGCGATGGTCAGCCTCCCGCGCTGCGACGATCTCTTCGAGGGCGTGCCCGTCGGCGCCGCCTTCAAGCCCGCGAGGGACAAGAGGGTGGATATCGGGAAGTACTGGCAGGTGAGCACCGTACACCCGACGCTAGAAGATACTGCCGTACCCATGCCATCGTTCGCCTTCGTGCGCCGTCTTGTCGCTGACTGCAGTGACTGTGACCACGATTTGGGTTCGCTCCAGCGGGCTCGCCCACCCCCAAATGGATCGAGCTGGGGCGCGAGGAATTCGACCCGGACTTCATGCATCTGTGCGACATGCTCCTGGAGCAGCTGGGCCGCCCGCCGGTGTTCGCCATGTACTATGGAGACCTTGACGAGGACGGCGGGAGGAGGCGGCCCGCCGGGCGCCGGCTTGAGGCACACACCGCTGTCTCAGGCGGGTGCGTACTCGGTGGGCAGTCGAGTACCGTTACGAGTCTCGGGGGGGTCCTGCTTATCGCCCACTTTATCGCCTCGGACTCGGACTTGGACTTAAACTCGGACTCAGGCTCTCATCTGCCACTGGTGGCTGCATGTGGTCTTGTACGGCTGCTATCGGGCTTCCTCATATCACAGGCTCGCGACGTTCAGCTGCGTCCATGGTGTCGGGGACTCTATCTTCAGAGTATTCGCGATTGTGGATATGATATACATTGTAATACCATTGCGCACAACTGTCCACCGTGCCATCTCGTGTGGAATCGTTCCGGATAATGAACGATAAATCGAGCATTCACTGGCGCCCGTCTGCAAAGCATGGGGGGGGGCATCACCAAGAAATGTGAATATAAATATATATATATATATATATATATGCATGACGGTAGAACTCGAATCTGCATGTGTTCCGTCCAGCCTGTTCATCGTATCCCGCGCTCTAGTATACAGAGGATGTGAGGACTGCCACCGTGACCACCCAAATCCGCATTCATCCCTAGCGATCACACGGTGGCAGATGCTTGCCGTTTCCTGAAAAGAACGCGGCCGTCCGGCGCGGGCACGACGTACACCCCGTAATAGACGTCCGCGGGGCGCGCGCCGCCCCGGCCGTCGAGCTTGAGGTCGTAGTCGAGTACGATGCGCGCGAGGATCGCCTTGAGCTCGTTCGCCGCGAAGCTCCTCCCCGGGCTACGGTCGGGCCGGGTCCGAGTGAGTCGTCACGCGTCAGCGCTCAGCCCGTCAGCAGTCTTCAAGGATGGACTCGGGACGATCTGGGCTTCGGAACGCACCACGCATGGGGCCCATGGCCGAAGGAGATGTACTCCAGTCTCCGGGGACGTGCTCGTGAACTGGTGCTTGAGGCCCTTCGAGGAGTCGTCGGGCGGCGCGGCAGCGCGCATGCGGGCGAAGCGGAACGCGTCGAACGCGTCCGCGTTCTCCAGCACCGCGTCGTCGTGGTGCGTCGCGTGCGCGGCGGCGGCGACGACGGTGCCCCGCGGGATGCGCGTGCCGTCGCTCAGGGTGAGGTCCTTCATCGCTGTGCGGTTCATCGAGACTGGCGGGGGCGGGGGTCAGGCAAACACGTAGCTATAGAAACCTTGGAGGGGGGTGCGGACATACGGAGGCTGACGCCGTGGTAGCGGAGGGTCTCCCGGAGGAGGCTGTCGAGCTTCCACATGCGGCCCAGCGCGGTGGGGGTCCAGCCGTCCGTCGCGATGATCGCTTCGATCTCCTCCCGGAGGGGCACGAGGAGCGACGGGTTCTCCGCGAGGTGGTAGAGCACGTGGACGGTCGTCTGAAAACAATAACAAACAATGTTAGACCAGGTGTAACAGGCTGGGATGGGAGGGCACGACCGGACACGCACGTTCGTAGATGTGGAGATGGCGGCAAAATTGAGCACCATGAGCCGCTGGACGATGATGGTCGGGGATTCGCCCATGGGTATCGCCTTGTCCAGGATGAGCTGCAGCATGTCGTTCTGCCGGTGTGAGCCGGCGGTCAGCAAGAGCACGCTCTTTCGATGGTTAGTGCTCACCGGCTTATCGTTCCACCCTTCACCCAGCTCCGCCGAGGCTTTCATCCGTTCCTCGATTATGGGTTGGAGATGGGGCACGGCGAGGTCGGTATGACGCCTAACGTTGCGGACAAACAATGCAACAAAACTGGCAACAGCTTGTTAGCAGATGTACTACAGCACGACCGTTCCTGGAACTCACGGCTTCATAAAACTGGGGACCAGACGAAGGGCGCTGGCGTCCGCGTGGACATGCACTGCGAAGCCAATCGCCTGAGCGAGATAGTCCTTGTTGCGACCTATAATCCAATGCCAATCAATGTGACGATCCGCACAGAAATACCATGCACACATAATGGGAGCCCGACAAAGGCACGATTGCTCGCTCGAGCCACGATGTCGCGCATCATTGGCACGACATGTACACTGTTCCACGCTAAATTGGCATGCAAACGGGGGTAAGCATCTACGACGGTGAGTACCAAACGGCCCGACCCACCATCGTCTCTGGCTGCAATGTGCTCGCTGACGGCGACGGATATTTCGTCCACGACGTCCGGAAGGATGTTTGGAAGAATCCGCGTGAGCTTCTCCTTCACGATCTGCAAATGATACAGATCGGACCGAACCGGTGCCTCGAACGAGTATTGGGCCTGAAGAACCTGCGATCCGTGCGATCTGTAGTGAGGATGACCGGCCCCCCCCGCTGCAAGTCCACAGAAGAAGAAGTTGCATTGCGTACCTCCGCTTGGCCAAGTGCGGCCGAGAGCTCCCCGTCTGGCCGCTTCCTGAGCTCCTCTACCATGCGTCGCCCGGAGACGATGACGGCCCACTTGTCCAGATGGTGCGCGATCTTGAACGCCGATTCAGGATACTGAAACGCAGCGGTGTCCCATGACACTGGCATAAGGATGCTATAACGCGATCGCGGAAGAACACGCACTTTCCTGTAGCCTTCCTTGAGGAGCTGCTTGAGGTCGGGCGGAGAATACCGTGCGGAGAAGTACGACAGGCCCGGAAGGGGACTACCGCCGACAGTGGGGATTGCCCTTAGCTGTCCTTGGCAGTCAGCAGTGGGTATGGCTTGTCGTGAGGAGAGCACACTCACAGGATCGGTGTACCACCGTATGGCGTAGACAGCGATAGTGATCGCCACACATGCGAGTGCGACGGCGTGCGGGCCTCCCAGTTGCATCCCGAAGAAGTCCACCCTCGGGGTCGGCACGAAACGATGTTGCCCAGTCGCCGTCCGGTTTGAGGGCGCCATGCTGCGGTCCCGAGTACTTATATGTGCCCCTACGGTGGCGGGCGGGGAAGATGCCCTGCGCGTGGGACAAACCCTGAGTTACTGCACTGTAATCTTGAACGTTGAACGCTGGCATCACTTCCGCAGCTCGGATTGAAGCTTGAAGGTTTCCATCGTAGTAACCTGAGGCTGTTGCTTCGACGGTAGCGGCGGGACTGAAGACCTCATACCTGAGTCACCTCGCCTGAACTCGCCTTATCGGATCGCGAAATCTTTGACTATAGCCTTGCATGTCGCCAATCGGGGGAGAACGTTGCTGTAAGAAGAAACCGTACCAACGTCACGAGTGGCCATGCTATTACCATCCTTGGGTGTCGCCCCCCGGGCCTGCGTATGCCGAATAACTTGAAAGCGCTGCACTTACGAAAGTTCTGGGTCGCGATGGGGCCAAGGTGGCCCGGGGAAGAGCTACAGCAGCTTGTGGCGTATCTTGGCCCCGTGCTAATCGCACGGTATTATGCCGGCGACTTGACAATAGTCAGACTGAGTCTTTTTGCGAGGGCTGCAGGGCCAGGTGATTAGAGTCAGACTGAGAGAGCAAGTACCTTGAACGTCGATACCACGCTGAACCGCCAACGTTCCTCCGCTGAAGCTTCGAGCCCAATCTGTTGTTTCCCTGAACCTCAGTATTCGTCTCTAGTAAGGACTTGAACACATAGAAATATAGGAGTCAAGTAGTCCACTAGCCTGACTGTGCCGTCGTGATTCAGATGTGAGCATCCTCCGAGACGCCGATGAGACGCCCGAGATAGCGCCAATTCACGTGACACTCAGACGCGTCGCGTGTCTCAGCTCAGTCTCGTCTGGTGACTCTGGTCCGAGTGGTTGACCTTGACCACCACCATCGACTCGTCGACCTGAATCCTCCGGAATCTCACCAACCTTTCCCCAGTTAACCATTTGCGCAGGATTTCATAAATGGATTATGATGACGAGGCAGAATTTAGGAGGTCAGTTGCAAGATATCGCTAGAAATGTTTTTGTAACTGACCTCCAACCCCAGAGCCCTGGAACTAAGCAAACGAGATTTTGAAGCCAGCCAAGCTCCTTCTCGCCCCGCCGAGGTTATCGAAATCGATGATGATGGTGATGACGACGACGACGAAGCGCGATTTCAGGCCGACATACTGCGCGCGATCAAGGAGTCCGAACAACAGACGGAGGCGGACAATACCAATAGAACCGCCTCTTCCGTGCCACAACCACAAGCCGCTTCGTCGTTCGTGTCCGAGAGGGCACAGATGGAGAAGGAACGCCTCGAGCGTCTCAAGAGACGTCGGCCTGATCTCCACCAGCAAGTCAACACCGTCGTCCTCGACGACGACTCCGATGACGAGGAAGAACGTGCTCGTGGTGCGAAAAGGCAGCATATCTCCTCTTCTTCCTCTGCGGCACGTCGTGCCAACACACATGCCTCTGTCTCGTCTAGCAGCGCCACGACCGCCACGTCGAGCAGGAGTGCAAGCAGACCTGCAGCCACCGCAGCAGGAGGTGGTCAAGCTCAGGAGGTCTTCTGGGATGGCGAGCTGCGGCAGATAGCCAACAAGCACGTCATTCCCGCGAAGGACAAGAGGCCTTTGTTCCGGCTTTCTGAGATTCTCTCTCCGGTGAGTCGCCTCAGACAACATGTATCTACCAAGTTTGCTGATGGGTTTTAATCTGTCCAGAAAGAAGATATCGAGTTTGCAATAATCTCGGCTTATTGCTGGAATTATTCTTGGGTGTACAGTCTCATGGATCGCAGGACACCCGTCATTGCGGTCGACCACAGTCCAACAGGCGGGTTTCGCGACGCGTTTGCTGTATGCATCTTTAACTGACTCCGACTCTGCCGTCAGGCGACGCGTCAATCAAGGCGGTCCTACCGAATTGGATCCGGACGACACCCTTCCTCCGCGGTGGTTTCGGGTGCATGCATATGAAAGTAAGTGCAACCACCGGTATGCGGGCCTCACTAACAGTCAAAGCTCGCAACGTAGTTCATGTTAGTGAGTAACCCTTCGTATATTGCACTTCTCAGGCGACAAATCCTAACGCTGTTGCAGCTCTTCTTCCGCACAGGGCGCTTACGCATTGTAGTTTCTACGGCAAACCTAGTGGAGTACGACTGGCGCGACATCGAGAATGTACGCACATCTCCGTATGCCCGTGTAATGAGTTTCATCTGACGACGCTGCCCCCTCTGTCGTCAAGACGGTCTGGGTACAAGACGTCCCGAAACGCCCATCGCCGGTCGCGGCGGACCCAAAGGTCGAGGACTTCGCCTCCGCGATGGTCCGCGTTCTCCACGGGGTCAACGCCGCCCCCGCCCTCGTCAACTTCCTCAAGACCGAGGTGCGTCTGTTCCGGCGTCGTAGAGCCCTCGCTCGCCATCCTTAATCATTCCTCCCTGGCAGCATCCGAACCTCCCGCTCCAACGCCTCGAGGACCTCCGCGCCCACTGGGACTTTTCCCGCGTGACGGCGCGCCTCATCCCGTCCATCGCAGGCAAGCACGAGGGCTGGCCGAAGGTCATCCTGGCCGGCCACACGTGCCTCATGAAGTCGCTCAAGGACATGGGCGCCGCGACGGCGAAGGAGAAGGAGCTGCTGCTCGAGTGCCAGGGGTCGTCGGTCGGGAACTACGCGACGGCGTGGCTGAACGAGTTCTACTGCTCCGCGCGGGGCGAGTCGGCGCAGACGTGGCTGGACAAGCCCAAGTCGCGGCGCTCGAAGCTGCCGCTTCCGCCCATCAGGATCCTGTTCCCGACGGCGCAGTACGTGCGGGACAGTGTGCTCGGGGAGCAGGTGCGTGTGCCGAGTGGAGTGGATGTCGGGCGATGGAAGCCGTGTCTGACCGGAACGTCGCTGGTGCCGGTCGCCGCTTGTGACAGGGTGGCGGGACGATGTTCTGCAGGCGAGGCCAGTGGGAGGGAAGGAACTTCCCGCGGGAGCTGTTCCACCAGACGAGGAGCAAGCGCGGGCGCGTGCTCATGCACTCCAAGGTGCGTCGCGGTGTGCTTGTCGGCCTGGGGTTCGTCGGGACTGATGGCCGCAGATGGTCCTCGGGACGTTCCGCGACAAGCCGCGCGGGTCTGGGCGGGGCAGCAGACGCTGACGGACAGCGAGGACGAAGCGGAGGACGACGGCAGGGCGGGAGGAAGAGACGGGCCGCCGCTCGCGGGGTGGGTCTACGTCGGCTCGCACAACTTCACGCCGTCCGCGTGGGGCACGCTGTCGGGATCGGGGTTCAACCCGACGCTGAATGTCAGTGCACGTCTCGCTGTGAACTGTAATGGTCACCGTTGGCTGACGCGAGCTTGGTCCCATTGTCAGATTACGAACTACGAGCTTGGGATCCTCCTCCCGCTGCACAGTCAAGAGGAGGTGGATCGGGTGGCGTGTTGGGAGCGACCGCCGCAGAAGTACGTCATTGGACGCGACGAGCCCTGGGTACGTCTCGACCGTTGCTGTATGCTTGTCTTCTTCTGCGGACTCTAACGGTCTATTCGTTTGTCAGATCCAGTCAGAGTCGCCGGCTTTCGTAGCGGACGCTTAGTAGACGATGTCTCGCATACTGTCAAGTTCGGCACTTTGTCGCCCGTGTCGTTTTCTACGAACGCGATGACACTGACAGAAAGGAGACCTATAGTGTGCTCTATGCATAGATAGTATCGAAAGACTGTCCGACTACCACCGCGACGGCGCAACAAGAACGAAAGTAAGTGGCAGCGGCCACTCACGAACGTGGTGTGTAATCAGTGATTCCTGGACACTATTGATCCGTCTTCGGTTTTCCATACCAAAGGGCCCTGCGCATTGAAGCTGGAGGACATGACATCGCGTCCGCAGGGTGAGAAGGAAGGGGCCAGAATCCGCGACCACCTAACACGGTCGCTCGAATGCCCTTCCGAGACTAACCAGTTGGCGAAGCGGCCGGTAGCCGCATCCCAGACTTCAATCATGACCTCCTTCGGATAATACTCGCACATCGCCAACAAGCGTTGACCGTCTGTCGAGAACGAGATGCCCAAGCCCGGCCAAAGATCCCGACCGGCACCGCTCGTGGTTAGGGCAAGGTTGAGCCTGAGGAGCAGGGCCGCCGTAGCGACGTCCCGTACATGCAGCTCGAGGTCACCGGTCAAGGGTTAAACCGGCCATTCGAGTGCTGTCCGGGTCGAAGGCAGCCTGCTCGCAGTACTAGTAGTAGGCTTTGCAGGTCCGGAATGCCAGCCCCCACCGTGCCGGTGTCATCGGACAGCATCTTGTGTCTGCTGAGCTTTCCTTCTTCGCCGACCATCCAGATTGATTGTCCATACGTATTCGGGGCGGGATTGCTCCGCAGTGGGATAGAACGCGCCCGATGCCTCACAGCGCCCTGCGCACGCTGTGTAGTTGTGCTTTCAAGACATTTGGCCCGCACTTCAATGCTATCGGGCCGGGCTCGCTTCTCGCCGACAGCCGTCAGCCTGAGGCTCAGGCTGTTGGTGCGCTCGGCCTTGCCCTCGCAGCTGTGAGTAATCTCGTGCCTCGAAACCTTGCGCAAAACTCGCGGTCACACACGGCTTGATGTCGCGTTCTAGTGCTACGAGTCTGGTGAGTATGCTCCGCCACAAGAACATTCATTTCGATATCGACCTCGGGGGAGTAGTGGCTACCGAGGACTACCTCAGGCTTCAAGTTGCCGTCCACCCACTCCTGAAGACCGGTGACCGATGGGACGAGGTGATGGACCTGGCAAAGAAACATGCCCCACGTACTACTTAGGCAGGATGGTAGGTACTAGGAAGTCGCGCAGCAGCGGGCGCAGGCGTAGAAAGCACTCACGGTTATGGCGGGTAGTTCCCCTGTACGGTCTGACTTCGTATGAAAAGAGTAGTTCCATGTATTGCGCATGTATTCCTAAAAATTATCTATTGGCTGTGTAGCATGCGAATGAGCCCTTGGCCGCCTTAGCTGTCTTAAAACTATGCTCTTAGTTCAATTAATGGTCCCCGTCGTCTTGGGACTTGGACCTTAATCGCCTTATTAATGCAAATAAGAGGCAACAAGACACATTAAGAGGCATTAAGGAGCATCAAGCTGCTCGGGGAAGTACCGATGCCGCTGCACCTCGATGTATATCAAGATGCAATATACGCTCCGGATTGGACGGTTTCCACACCAGCCACAGAGTCAGAGCGAGCGAAGTGCAACGAACGACAGTGTATTAAACAGACAATAAGATGTCGAAGCACTATGTAAAAGAATGACACTAGGAGCATCCACTACGGATTGACTACTACGGTATACGACGGCGGGGCGAGTAGCACAAGCCAACACAGACACGCACCTCGACCTCCCCCGCCGCAGGTCTACGTTACTATCCTTCCATAACTTCCCCTCCCCCACGTTTGAGAACAGAAAATAAAATCTACTATGAAATGAGCGTGACTGTCGGACGGCCCGAGAAGGGACCTCAGGCGGAGCCCGCCGGCGCAGGGCCAGTGGGGCCGCCAGCGGGCGGGGGCGGCACACCCTTCGTCACGGTGGGGCGAGGACGAGGCGCGTCGCGCGCACCGTGCGACGGAGCCTTCGGGGCCTTGCCGGTGGGGGCGGGGCCCTTGCCGGTCTTCGGACGAGGGCCCGGGGGAACGTCGCGAGCACCGTGAGGGTGAACCTCGGGGTGCGGACCAGACGGGGCGGGGCCCGCAGGTGCACCGGTCGGAGGACGGGGTGGGACGTCACGCGCCGCGTGAGGCGGGACCTGGTGGGGGGCACCGGCAGGGGCAGGGCCCTCTAGGCCACCGGATGGGTGGCCGTGGGGGACGTCGCGTGCCGCGTGGGGCGGAACCTTGGCGGGCTTGCCGGTGGGGGCGGGGGGACGCCGGTCACTGGACGGGGAGGGGCGTCGCGAGGCGCATGAGGCGGGACCTCTGGACGAGGAGCAGCGGGCGGGAGATCCGACGGGTGGCCATGGGGAAGGTCACGCGCCCCGTGCGGCGCACCCTTCGGGGGCTTGCCATTGGGAGCCGGGGGCTTTCCAGTGGTCGGACGGGACGGGGCGTCGCGAGCACCGTGAGGGTGATCCTTAGGGAGCGGGCCAGAAGGAGCGGGGCCCGCAGGAGCACCAGTCGGGGGACGCGGCGGGACGTCGTCGCGTACATGGGGCGCGCCTTGAGGAGGGACACCAGGGGGCGCAGGTCCCGCAGGGGGAACCGGCTGACCATGAGGGACGTCACGAGCCCCATGAGGAGCCTTCGCGGGCTTACCGGTGGGGGCCGGAGGCACCCCAGTCGGAGGACGAGGCAAGACATCGCGAGCAGCATGGGGAGGCACCTCGCGGGGCGGGCCAGAGGGGGGAGAACCAGCGGGAACACCGGTCGGCTTGCGCGGCGGAGCGTCACGTGCATGATGAGGGGCCTCTGGGGCCGGGCTACCAGGCGGAGGCGGGACGCCAGTTGGACGACGGGGCGGGGCATCACGCGCCACATGAGGTGGGGCCGGAGCAGGCAGCCCAGTGAGCGGAGGAGGAACACCAGTTGGCGGACGAGCCGGGACACCACGAGCCGCGTGCGGCAGCACCCCCTGGGGAGGACCAGCAGGCGGGACATCCGACGGACGGCCATGAGGCTCATCGCGCGCCCCGTGCTGCGCGTCCTTCGGCGGCCTGCCCGTGGGGGCGGGAGGGACGCCAGTTGGGGGACGATGCGGGGCGTTGCGAGCCGCGTGAGGGGGGACCTCCGCTGGCGGGCCTGAGGGAGCAGGTGCAGGGCCCGCAGGGTGACCAGGAGGAACGTCGCGAGCCGCATGCGGCGGCACCCCATGCTGCGGCCCAGAGGGAGCAGGGTCCGTAGGCACTCCGGTCGGAGGACGAGGGGGAGCGTCGCGCGGCGCGTGAGACGGCAACACCGGGTGTGGGCCCTGAGGAGCAGGACCCACTGGGAACCCGGTAGGGTTGGCCGCAATGGCCGTCACAGTGGGAGGGATGGCCCCCACAGGAGCGGCCGCAGCTATGAGTGAAATGATGTTAGGAATATGTTTGGTTTAGCCCTTGCCTGGTACTCACCTCTGCCAAGGACGAGGGCGGCGAGGACGAAGTTGAACATGAGCTTCATTGTAGCGAGTAGTGAAGATTAAATGCAAAGAGAGGTGTTGGTGAAGCACAGTGCACTAGAAAGTAGATGTGGGGCATGCCCCAGGGGTTTTATATGTGCGTAGATTCCGGTTTCCCAAGGCAGCCTCAGCCCGGTTGAAACAACGCACCACCCACTTGCGCAGCAAGGTTAACCGATGCGCTGATCGTCACCCGTCAAGGGTCTTGCGAAGACTCTAGGCTGCAAAAGACATCAGCGCTGCTTCTTGCCCGTAAGCTTCACCTCGACTCACTTGCTGCTGCCAGCCACGACTCAGAAGCGTTTCTGGACATATGACCACAACTGTGCTTTCGTTTAAGACACTTCCGAGTTAGCCTTTCGAGTCCGCGATCGGTACCAAGCCTCGCCGGGGGGTGGAGTGCGGGAACCCGGCCTTGAGTATGTTCCGGCGGTCTGATTTCTCCAGTCGTTCTTCGTGTTCATGGATGAATAAGAAAGATGGGCTATTGGGACACGCTATGTTGCCTACAGAGTTAGATGGCGATGGAGTCTATGGTTTGTGGGAGTGCTGGCGTGGCAGCGATGCCACACTGCGCGTCACGTCTTGTCGGCGTTTTCCGAAGAGACTGCGAGCCTGAGCCGACAATGCTGTGCTTCAAGTTCAACTTGCCAATTTGCTGCGGTGCTGAGCCTACCGTCTTCTGAGCTCTGCCTTCGGCCAGGCTCTAGACGAGTCGGAACGGTGCTCCATTGGGTCGCATCCAATGCGTCGGTTGGATGAACCATCATAACTTCGCGGTATGTCCCCGTGTTCTTGTCGCAGGTATTTCCGTCTCTCCGCAGTCCGAAGGCCTTATTATGACTGCGATCGGACTTCTTTCGCCATTGTCGACGTCACCATCGTGGTGCTCAACTTGAATTTTTTGCAGATCCCGACGGCCGTGCAGCTTGGCGAGCTTTGTTCAGGCTGCAGCTCAATTTGAATTTTGCTACGACCCGGGGAACCCCCAGGATACTTACGCAAGTCACGCAATGTGCCGCCGCGTTCTGGGTCTGGTACGAATTGCCGGTGGATGCATGACCAATGCATGACCGGCCACCGACTTTTAGGGATGCGGAGCTACTCAGCGCCGGTCGAGTCCAGGCGTGTTCTTTATTCGCAAGGACGTTTTGCCATCCTACGCGTCAGTTGAACTTGGGAGACAGAGTGGTGTACTCCGAGTCATCAAACAAAATGCCGTGCATATCGGGTGAGTACAGCCTGAGCTCGGGCGGGGGTTAACATTGACCGTGAAGGATTGTGGCTTCATTCTAAGAATCATCGATGTGAGATGGTGTCCAACAAAGTTCAAGTTGTGGGCCCGAGTCGCTAACTTCAAACTCGGCCAATGCCTCTCTGCATATAATGCAGATTCACAATGTCAAGGAATGGAGCATGGCCATCGGGGGCAACACGACTCCTAAATCATAATCTATAAGCAACATGTGCTGAGTGTTGGTATAAATACTTATAAACCCCTCACTATTGATCTCCGGATCCGAACATGGCTCCAATGGGATGTTCAGGTGTTCGAGTGTGGAGGCGGTGCCCGGGAGTAGTGCGCGTAGCACATCTTGAGACATATGCGGCGTCTACTCAAATACGATGGCTAAGGAGGGTGTTAAGTGCGTTATATACCTCGTGAAAAAACTCACGAGCAGCGTGGATAGACGCAGTTTGCACAGACTGCGAGGCTTTGGTCTTCCTGGGTCCAAGCCATCCGGTCGATCGAAGCCGATGATATCGCATCGTAGATGCTTCAACTGAGAGAACGATGCGATAAAACGCAAAAAATCATAGCGGGAGACGAAGTTCAAGGCCGTCAGATGGAGGTCCACCATGGGTGAAGATGTGCGGAGCCGTTGAAGCGCCATTGAGTGATAGAAGACTTTCAGTGTGTTCTCGTTCGGCAGGCGATTTCGAACTGCCCATCCCTGCAGTTTTAGGAAGGCGCGATAAGAAGGAGATGTGGAACGTCCCGACAAGACAAGCCTCTGGCCGCTTCTCAGCGACGTTGGGAGCCATAGTGATCGAACGAACCAAGGTCCGCCGTTCTGGATGAGGAAGCACGTCTCAGTGCGTGCAGATTGTGCTGACAATCCAGAATAAATGCAAATCCATCCAACATTAATTAATACCAGAGAAACGTCCCATTGTGATCAATAACCACTCTCAGCCCCCGTCCCGGGCAGTCTCCACGGCCAGTCCTGGGTCCGAGCTCTATGCGTCAAACTCCCCGGTCGACGGGAAGAAGGAGCACTCGGAGTCGTGGTGCGACGGCGGCGCCTCCTTGGATGTGTTGCTCCGTGTTCTCGGCCTCTCACCGATGCACCGCGCCGGGTCTAAGTAGAAGGCCGTGTCTTGCTCGACGCAGGCATGTATGCGCGAGCGTGTCCTGCGGCACGGAACGGAGTGAGCACAGTATGGAAGGTCATACGGAAAGGGGAGAGGGTGGACAGGGATCGGATACGCACGCATTGGCAGTAGTCGTCAGGCCAGCGAACGTCCCGCTGGTCGCGAAGCGCGGGAAGTACGGCATTGTCGCATTGCCCGTGCTAAACCCGTTGTCCGTCTCCATGAGCTTCCCGCGCAAGTCCTGCCGTGTGTTCAAGCTGGACAGGAACGAACAGGCGTACACTGTCGGGTGCAGCGGACGGTGTGAGAGATCGGCCCGGGTGAGGTCGGAAAGGAGAGACAGACTTACAGCTCGCGCCGAGGTCGTAGAACGCTCCCGAGATGGTTGTGTGCGGGAACTTCAGATTCTGGGCACGAGATGTAGGTCAGAGGGCAAATGACGGACGGGCGACTGTAAGCATACTGTTATAAGCGCGACTACTGCGCAGACCCTGCGAAGACAAGGGCAAACATGTTAGCCCTCATACAACAGCATGCAGGTTTAGTGTCACTCACGCAGTGAGCACGCCGGTGGTCAACGTATAGAAGATCTGAATAGTTATGATTAAGCTCCAGGTCAGGCCGAGCCACGTCAACGAAAAAATTCACCGCACGTACCAGTCGCTTGGCCAGGCGTTGAGACTTCATGTCACTATTGCTCAAACGAAGGATCAGAGTGACGAGCGAAGTTGTCGTGGTGACATCTGTCACTGCCAGAGATGCGGATAGCACCGTGGCCAAATTCTGTGAAAATATAATGAACGAGGAATCGAGGCATCGAGGTACGAACCAGGCTGAGGAAGATCGGTAGGGAGACAGGCGAATACACCCACAGCGATACTAGCGAGGATACTAGCAATTGGATTTGTGATGCTATCCAGACGTATTAGCACTAACGGTAGCTCTCTAAAGGCGGTGCACGTACGCGTAGATGGTGACATCTACAAGAGGATCATTAAGGAGTTAGGCGAATAGAAGGTTATAAGGCAGAGCAGGACAACGCACACATTGCGAGAGCTGCCCAGACCGCGTAAGCACTTGACGGTGAACATTATATTATTAGGGGAATGTACCAAATACTTCCAACATGAAAACACCCTGCGACAGAATTTAGTACGAACAAGACAGGGAGCAGCGAAGTTGATACATACCAGCATTGTGATGAAAAACCTGTTTTGTGAAACTAGTGGGCCGAGGCATTAAACGGGAGTATGGTTGTTTCACCGCGCTAAACGTACATGTCCACAAACGGTGTAGGTAGAAGCTGCGCCAACGATTCCAAGTTAATGGACACCCCCGTCACATAAGAACGCAGCCGTGAACATACGTATGAACAGCGAAGATTCCCATAGCCTGCGAGGATCACAAATAAGTACGTCGCGAAGTACTGTAAGAGAGACTCGGAGCGCCGCTTACGTTTGCCACGAACTGGGCCTGATTTGTGACATCGCATCAGAGCTCGACAATGGATTTCCGTTGTATCACCTACATATGTAGACCTTGAAACACGTTCAAGCGGGATCACGACGAGCAGGACGGGACGCACCATGGGAAACCCATGCCCGACGATCCCGAGGCTCCAGCGTGACTTGGTATGAGAACCCTCCACACTGCGCGATAAGTGTTCAGTTGATTCGGACGATATCTGCTGTGTGGCAGAAAGACGTACGTGTATACGTATAGAACGCCATGTGGAACGCGTTGAGGATGGTCACCAGCATAACCTTCCAAGCCTCTCCGTGTCAACTGGTATAAAGCGCGGAAATAACAATAAACGCACCATGCACCTGAGGTATAGCTTGTCGTTCTTCCAATAATGCTGCCAATAATAGGCTGTCTGTATTGTAGCCACTGCGAGTGGCAACTGGTTCATCAGGACCGTGCAATAAGACATCCGAACTCGCGACCACTTCTAACCTGTAAAGAAGCTATAGCTCGGAGTCAGAGGACGAGAGGTCCGCAGATAGAACGAAAGAAGCTCACAACGAGTTGAAGGTCGCCCCGATGAAGGTCGTGGCCATACTAGCAGATGTCGCTTTAGCCTCTCATAACCCTCCTCTGGCAAGTCAAAATAACGTACTTGACATGTACAACCCTAGCGTCCATCCCACCGAGAGAGTAGGCATTGCCCGACATTACGAGAACCTTGATCCAACGAGAGCCAGAATGGGTGTGGAAGACGACGGTAGCAGGGCAAGGGGTCAAACGTTGCTGGAAGTGGCAAGGACTTCCGTGCCCTCAGCATTGCTGCCGTTACGTATCGAGCTCGTCCAGAGTCGTCCAAGGCCCCTCCGAATAATACAAGCGAGGCAGAGTGTTACGACGTCGTCTCAAGGACGACAACGACGGGAAGCAGGCGGGCGCAATCGGGCCATCAGCAAAAGGTGGGGTTTGCTGTCATGAGAGACGGCTTCGGTTTCAGACGAAGAGGATAGCCTCCCGTCTCATAGACGGGCTCTGATAGACTCGTCTGACCAGACAGCACCAATCTGAGCGCATCCAACAAGACAAGATACGATCTTGTAGTCGGACCATTCGAGAACAAATCTGGCGTGGTAGGGGATCTTAGCAGATAATTCATTATCTAATACAGTCCACATACAAGCTTCCATGGGCTCATCTACTGATAGCAATTAGGGAGAAGGGGGTGCGGATGAGGTGCAAGCCGGTGCAAGTTCCGCAGTACTAGTCGTGATGAACGCTAGCCGTTAGTCGACCTGCCAGGCCTCGACAGGAAGTGTCGAATGGGCGTCTTCGACACTCGAAGCCACGTCGCCGCCCAAGTCGCCGCCCTCGCGAAACGGTACTTAATTTCAACTTGCCCTTGCATCCTGTCATCCCCGAGCCGAATCTTCCGCCACTGGAGCATCCTCGGTATTCAGCGGACCATTGGTTCGGATCGCATGTCCTGACGTAAGTGATTTGCATCATAATCTACCTGCCGTGAGTCTCGAAGGGTTTGAACGTGTACAGCAAGACTATCATCAAGGCCTTCGACCCGTTACTGTTATCTCACGTACACTGTAGAGCAAGTTATGTGGCTTACCGGATGGGTGGCAGATTGCCCTTGTGTGTGAACGACGATATCGACAGTGCGGGCGAGGTCCGCTTCACGAACAACAACGAACAGGAGGCCCTCGCTGATAGCTCCCTCTAGTCTCGGTTCCGCCTGGATTTCCCGTGTACTGTACCAAAGCGGCCGTCAGCTGAAGCTGGCAAGCATCCAAGGCGGAGGGATACTGCACCACTCACATTTCCGCACAAAGACAGGCACCCCACGGGAAGCCGCGCAGATTTGAAATGCGCAGATCGAGAAGGCATCACGATCCTTGTGAGCAGAAAGATCTATCAGATATGTTTTGCTAGGCAAACGCTCAACGTTAAACAGCCGCCACGATGGCTGCCCATGGGCTTTGCACGGTCTTCCGTTCCTCGGGGGAAAGTGCGGGGTAGCGGGCGATATAGCGTGTATACCAAGCTTCCTATCGTACATCCGGGTCTTCTCTAGGATCTCTACACAATCTCTCGGTCTCGCTCCTCACCAGTGTAGGCGGTGATTCGGGCACTGGTATCCGGAGGGGTTCTTGAACAGATACAACTGGTGATACTCCTCCGCGTCCCACCAAGGACCCGCCGGAACGAGCTGCGTCACGATCGTCGTCCCTGCGAACAATCGAGTCAGCCCGGGAGGGGAGGGGGGTAAAAAAAAGGGAAGAGGGACGGGGCGCACCGTGCGGGTCGAAGTGCTTCTTCTGCACCTCCGCGGTGACACGCTTCGCGATCTCCTCCTGCTCTGGCGTGTTGTAAAAGATGGCGGAACGGTATTCTGCGCAGGATTGACGAAGGACGACGAGAGATGCGATGGCACGGACGTGAGATAGGAGAAACGGTCCGGACACGAACGGGACTACGCACGAGTGCCGCTATCCTTTCCCTGCCGGTTGACGGTGGTAGGATCGTGGGTGCGGTAGAAGAATTCTATGGACCCCAACAGGCCGGGCTGAGCGACTGCGACTTGTGCGGTGGGGCAATGGATGTGCACTCACCGACGAGCTCCTCGTACTTCACGATGCTTGGATCGAACTCGATCCGCACCGCCTCAGCGTGGTCCGTCGTGCCAGAGCACACAGTCTTGTAATCGGGGTTCTTCGAGTCCTCCTTGCCCCCGGTGTACCCGACTGCCGTCTTGAGGATGCCCTTGTTCTCCTTGGGAGGGAAGTGCTTCAGGAAGATGTGTTCGACGCCCCAGAAGCACCCCGAGGCAAACGTCGCGACTTCTGAGGATCCGCTGCCTATGGGTCCATGAACAACACGCGAGCGTAACAGTGGCCGTTGAATAGGGAAAAACATATATGGCGGAATGTGTAGCACAGAAGAATTACGTACCGGACATTGTTGCCGTAAACGCTGCTGAGCTGATTCCTTTGGAAAGACCGGGGTTACGAGTGAAGGAGGACAAGATGCCAGAGAGGCGGTTAAGCATAAGGATGGGAGGTTGGAGTTGAAGTGGTCGCTGGAGGAGACGACTGCGTCCTGAGCTTGGTCATCGTTCGTCACTATAACGCAACTCCACGTGATGCCGGCGATAGGGTAAGCTGTGGGTATTTGAGGCCGATGTTTGCTGTGCGCGGGGAGGAGGAGGACAGCCGCGGCGGTCGATGGGCGCGACGGCGGTGGAAAAGGGTGGAAGGACGGAATGGGTCACTGAGAATGAGAATTGAAGCGGAAGCTTTGTGCCGCTGAGTCCAGCGCGCGCCCCGTCACCGTGATATTGAACGCCCGCGCGGCGAGGGGTCTGGCCCGCCATATTGGCGACTGGTTACGACGCCAACCAAAACCGGCATGTGTATCCGACCCCCAACTGATTTGCCGAAGCATTTGCAATTGCGGATCCGGGCGATCGTACATGATGGAACAACACGAAAGCGTACTACTAGTACTCAACTCAACAAGCCGCGACAGACGATGAGAACGACTACCTATCCGGACTACTATTATATACAACAGACTTGCACGGAAGGAGATACAGACGGACCCAATACAGGACATGCTACAGCACAAGCAACGTTCCGTGCACCACTCTCGCGCAGCCAGTCGCAACATTTTGGAGGGATGGAAGGCACACACATACAGTACCCGGCGTGCAAGGGAAGCATCAGAGGAATTGCGTGGGGTCCCTCCACTCCGCCTCGCTGCAGCCATAGCAATCCAACCAGTCCCGGGCGTTGAACATCGTGCGGCCTTTCGGCCACTCCTCCAACAGGACCTGCCCGTTCGCCTTCGAGACGGTGAAGTACTCGTCGTCGATCCGCGCGACGTTGACCATCGGGAAGCCCTGCTCGATCACCGACTGCGCGTCCTCGACGTGGAAGCGCGACAGGCCGATGTACCGCAGCTGCGGCGGCATACCAGCGCGCAGTTGCTACGTGGACGAGGGAACGTCGACGTTGAGATCTCACGATATCCAGGACGAGGAGGGAAGACGACGACTCACCGAGACGAACTCGAGGGTGTTCACCGGGGCCAGTGCCTGCAGGGTCAACGCCTGCACCCCGCGCGGCACTAACCACATCGCCACCGGCGCCGCGACGTCCTTGGGCAGCGTCGCGGTCAAGCTCCGCAGGCTCGTCAGCGACGGCAGCACGCCCCACACCGTCGCGTCGTACCCCAGCCGCTTCAGCGCCCAGTCCGCACTCGGCACCGTCAGCTGCAGCGTCCGCAGCGCCGGCCGCCCCTTCAAAACTCCGAGATCGCAGGGAAGAGGTCGTGGTCGTTGACGCGGTAGCCGATGAGGGAGAACGCAAAGTGGTGGAGGAACGGGAGCGCGGTCGGGTGCTCCCTGAACTGCGTCGACGCCGTGCACTCGAGGTGGCACTCGAGCCGGAGGCTCTCGAGCTGGTGGCCGTTGGCGAGGATGTCGGCGAACGCGCGCGAGTCGGCGGGGAAGATGCCCTGGAAGTCGAGGTGCGTGAGGCCGCGGATGGAGACCGCCTCGGCGGGGAAGCTCCAGTTGGGGTTGTGCAGCGAGAGGTAGCGGACGGAGGATTTGTTTTGGAGGAGGAAGTCGTAGACCTGGTTGGGGGCGCCGCCGGTCGAGTGCAGCGAGAACTGCATGATGTGTTTGAACCGAGGGAAGCGCAGTTCTCCCGTGCCGTCGGCAGGCCTGGGTCAGCCGAGACGGTGTCAGTGCCAAGTCATTATCATTCCCTATACACCGGGACAGTTGATAAGAATACCGTCGTACGTACATGAGGGAAAGACCGGTGAGCCGATGGCTGATGGTTTCCAGGATGCGGAGGAAGGTGAACATGTCCTTCCACCTCATCGCACAGTGGACGTGCTTCAAGTTCGTCAGCTTCGGGAGCGCATTGGAGAGCATCCCCGTTTGGAACGTTATCGGGAACGTCTCCCGCCCAGGGACGAAGACTCGGAGGGTCTTGACATGGCTGGCGAAGTTGGTGTCGGTGATGATTCGGGTGAGGATGTCCGCGCTGCGCTGCGACTCTCGCTTTTCTGACGCTGTCCTCGGACGCCGTGGTGGGAAGGATTGAATGGGTCGACCGGGGGAGCAATTTCAGAAAACGAACATCAGCATCGCTACATCAGGTCGTCCGTTGCCATTGCCAACCTACCAAGCTGCAAGTCGATTCGCTGGAACAACAGTTCGCTGGCAATGCGCGACAAAACGTGCGGCACATGGAGCAACGACTTGAGATCGCGAGGCGGGAGCCACAACGCTATCTCGCGCCAGATTTCTGTTGAGAATCCGGGCGTCGTATGGGGCTGAACGAGTGGCTGCGAGGTGGGCATTTGCATGGAGTCAGTAAGAGGAAGGTATGGGAAGATGGAACAACTATAACGGGATCAGGAACGCGCAACGCACCTGTCCCGGGGCAGCGACGTGCTGCGTCATGAGCGCCGAAGCTTCTGGGTTGTCCGGTTGCAGTTCCAGCGCTGCGAGGATGTCTGCGGGGAAGGCGGGAGTGGGGAAGGGGCCTGAGTAAAAAGTGCGCGCGGAGCCGCCTAGAGCCGCCTGGACCGACCTTGGTGCGCGCCGACGTGCAGTCCAGCCGCCAGTCTGGCCTTTGCTCGCATCAACCGCGCCTTCGCCGCCTTCGGCGGCGACAATTTGGATATCGACAGGCAGGACTGAACCGCGTTCTCTATGAGCGTTCTCGAGCTGCCACGGCGCAACCCGCCACAAGAGTAGGTGGCACGCGTGACATTGTAAGTAGACGAACCCGGACAGGCCGCATGCATGTAAGAGAGACCAGACATCAGACACGACACGGGGTTGATAACAAGGCAATTACCGACCGGCCAAGCTCTAGATGACCCATGGCAGAGAGCAACACGTCAGCCTTTTCCTCATCCGAGAGGCACGAGGTAACATCTCGGATGCTCGCGTCGAGGATTTTTGGGTTGAAGACGTTCATCGACCGAATGATGGGGGTCGGCGGAGAGGACGAAGAATGGGAGCTAAGCCCCAGGCCTGGGTGTGCTCGATGGTGCATGGTTGTGTTGACGGTCAGAGTGGCTACAGTGGTAAGTATGCTTTTGATGTCGAGGGCAACGTTCCACGATGCAAACCGTGTCCAATGGTCAACTTGGTCGTCAGAGTCGTTAAACGCTGGTGGGCGGTCTAGGCTTTCAGAGGCGAACTAGCGTCGATCTTGGATCTCTAAGAGACCGTAAACGAGATGGTGGGTTGTTGGTGGTACGCTGCGCGTACGGAACGGGTGCTCGTCGTCGAGGGTCACGGTGGCGCGTCGTCGTGAGAGTGGGGGCTGAGAGGATGCGGGTCACGACGGGCGAGTACCGTCAACGTCACCGGGCTAATGCCGACGACCTTCGCCGCGTGATGTCTGCCGCTCGGCTTGTGCGAACCTTACACCACCACTTTCTCTTCTCGCTGCGTTGGTGTCTATACTCACCGTCGACCCTCTCGAGCGCAACTCGTGCTGGGACTGCACCCGTGTCCCGCGCGCGAGAACGGGGCGGACTCGGAGATCCCAGATGCCAAACGGCCGATCACGCAGGCATCAATTACAAGGTCTCAGTCCACGGATGGCAATTGCCTTGTTTAGACAACGGTCTCGATCTTCCCAACGGATTTTTATACTAAACCACCTCCAGCCTCAGGGCCCTCTCGAATGGTCGTCTTGATACGGGGCAACAGGCATAATTGGACCCTGTGAATGTGCGACTTGAATGCTGTCTTCGAATAGAGCACTTTCTGGGGGTCATTGGCATAGTAGAAAGGAAAGTTGGTGTTTCGAGGCTGTGGCACTGGTACCAACCGATCCGGGGTGCCAGGTGCCTCCATCGGAGTATTAATGTACTCCAACATTTCGAACTACGTGAGTCATAAGAACAAATATGTGGCTATGCTCTTATTAGGCCCAAGATCGAACGATACTTATTTAGAGTCGTAGACTGAGCCATTCAACGACTCGTTGTGGCAATTCAAGCGCCCATAAACGACTCAAAAACTTCGTAATCGGACCTGCAAAATTGAACATGATACACATATTGCTACAAGAATGTAACCTGACCCCGGGACGATTCTACTACTGTACGAAGGCCCCGCCCTCTCCTCGATTCTGTGCGCGAACCCACCGGCATCTCCTCGCAGTCGTGCTTGCCTACATGAAGGCCGCATCCTCCGCCCATCCATGCCCGCCTCCCATGCTCATCGGGAACATGTCCTCGTCCGGCCCCCACCCCGCGTCGTCCTTGTGCCTCATTGCCTGTCGCGGAAAACGTCAGCAAAGCAGAACACGCCAGCAAGCTGCAAGACGACATCATCGCCAGTACCTTCGTCAAGTACTCCTTGCTCGCGTTCACGCCGCGCTCGATCTCGTGCAGCAGCCGGCTGTGCTCCTGCGCGTCGACGAGCATCTTGTCCAGCTCGTCCTTCGACACCTGCGGCACCGGGTCCGAGAACGTCACCGTCCCGTCCTCCGAGATGCTCGCGTTGATTTCCCCGGATTCGATCTGCGATTTAGCATCAGCGACATCCCGACAACAAGCCAGCGGATCGGGGGATCGGAGACAGAGACATGCTTACCATCGACAAAATGGTCTCGCGGACCTCCTCAGCGCTATCGATCCCGACCTCCTTCCCGATGTCTCCCAGCCCGAGCGTCAGGTATGTGGCGGTGAGTTTCTGGATCAGCCACACTGGCGCGCGATCGATCGCCTGGTTGACCAGGCCCATGTTCTTTTCCTGGACCACGGAAACGGAAACACGAGCCATCATCAGCTCATCCGGGCGCGACGCACACAAGACGCGCCTACCTGACAAAGATGTCTTGGTCCTTGGCCGCGATCTGGCGGAGGAAGTTGACTTGCGCGGGGTAATGCTTGATGAAGCCCTGATACGGCGTGTTCTTCATTTGTCGTTGGAGAGCGGGCAGAGTGTATTTTGGGACTTGGACAGTCTGCATGAAGTCGAGTTAGCACCGAGAAAGTTGCATACGAGGTACAGGCTCGCACCTCGCCATACTGGATCAGCTGCACGAGCACTAGCTTCTTGTACGCCTCAAGCTGGATTGCGGCGGGGACGTGTGCGGGCGCGGTGACGCAGATCTCGAAAAACTCCTCCGCCTGCTGCCATCGCTTCAGCGCAGCGAGGGCGATGCCACCTGCGTAGTGGTAGATGAGGTTGTCGTTGTACGTCAAGTCCGACAGGGACGTGTCCACGGAGGTAATGGGGTGCGAAAGGACTGGTAGTGCAGCCGCAAAGTGCCGATGGGCGACGCAAAGCTTCAGAAAGATGGGGTGGAGTGTCGTGAGGTAGGAGGGCCTTGGCGGATATCGCTGGACGAGATTTGATAGGGGTCCGATCGCACCCCTTGGCTAGAAACCGAAGATGGTCAGATAATCATTCACCATTGACGAGTGAAACGGCTGGAAAACTGCACACAGATTGTAAAGTACAAACGATGTTTACGAGTTCATGGGGTCCGGTTAATGGAGGGGTATCCCGAGGACTGTTGCGCTGAGCGATCGAGCACCTTACTGCGCTCAAGCGTCCCAAACGGGCCACGCTACGATACGATCTGCGCCGCCCGCCGGGAAACCCAGCCGTAAAGGCAAAGCGAATATATCTCAGGGCTCCGAGGGTTGTTGCGCTCAGCGATGGAGCACCTTACTGCGCTCAAGCGTTCTACATGGGCCCTGCAAACGGCGCTACAATATGATCTGCGCCGGCCGTCTGGAAGACCCGTCGCAAATGCAAATGCAAATGCAAAGCGAAAAACTCTCAGACCCAAAGATACGGTGTGGATCTGAAGACGAATAGCTCAACCCTGCAATGAATCGGACCGTAGGATGCAAGCCGGAGAGATGGACGAACATCCTGGGCTCCCGCCGGTGCCGTAATTCTCATGCGACTGCTTCCCCACAACCACTACATTTCCGCTCTGCCGTCTCGGAAATGGTGGGGTGGGGTGTTCGTCTCCGTGCGCCAGCCCTGGGGGCATAATGGCTAGAGAACCACGGAAGGACGAGCAACCCTTATCGACCTGCCGCACTTGCCCCATCTCGCCGAACTGGAAGGACGACGATCCTTATACGGCCATATCCACGCTGTCGTAAAATGAAGGACATGCGCGGCCGCGAGTGGAGCAGGCGCAACTGAACAGGAAGGGCACGCGGAGGAGTAACCGAAAACTGGTGCCGCAGCGCTTGGGATGGTCCCGGAGCACCTTGACTGCCATTTAACGGTATATCGAACACCGTGCAGCAGCTGTGGTCGACTGAGTGTTATGTGACAGGACCTGCCGCGACGGCACGTAGAGCGAGTGAGCTGATGCACCCAATCGTTCTGCGCGCCGCGTTGGAGGGACTCTTCGGGGACCTCATGCATCTGAAGGCGAAAGTGTATCCACCCCTGCACGAACCTCTCCAAGGGGTGCACGTACTCGTAGGGTCGTAGGGTGCACTCACGTTGTTTGTTGCCTCGTAATACCGGACAATGTCCTTCCCAAGCATAGAGACTACAGAAGATCAGCGCCACCGAGGACACAGTCAATTGCAAGAGGAACGCACCTCGATCTGAAGCCAATCGAGCTTGTTGCGGATCAAACTTGCTGGTGAACGCCTCAATTGCATCTGGGAGAGCAGCGTTCGCTGCTTGGTTCGCGTTCGAGGTCGAGTGCAGTCGTGCGGAGCTGTGGCGTGAACCCTTTGGCACAAGCCTCCCAGAAACCATTTGTGCGGTGAACGTACAGAATGTAGAGGAAACCCAGGGTATTTCTTTGAGGGTCCAGCACGCCCAAAGGGTCCTGTCCGCTTCCCAATGTACTTGCTAGGATCGTCTCCCGCACATCCCTGGGTGCGAAGGTCTTGAGGTAGGAGGCGAGGGAGGGTAAATGTGTCGTAATTTGCGTCAGCACGTCGTCGAGAGATGGAAGGCCATGTCCTGAGGCTCCAGCGTGGCTCATTTTCGCAGAATAAGGTGCTCTCGGCAGTGGGAGTCGTGGTGGATGAGGAGCACGATGAGGAGGACCAAATATCTTGGCGTCAAAACAGGAGCCACCGCTTAGATAGACGCCTATAAGCAAATGAATGTAAGTATATAAGTATGTAAGATGAACCCCTACTTACATAAGTTACTGATAGTTAGTATGGTAGAAACCTTCCCCTTGTCTTCTTACTCCTTACAACGCCGCTCAGTTCTCGGACGCTCACTGAAATACGCTCAAAGTACAAATATTCAAACAGTGCCACCCCAAGGTAAGTTTTAAGCTGTTACCTTGTTTTGTTTCCGCTTTGGCAAAGTCCTTACACCTTGCGGAAGATGGTAATGGAGGAGTACTTATCCGTGGTTTGCCGCGCAAGTTCGGGATTGATGTTGGAATTCTTAGCTTGATAGGCCGCACTTGCCGAACTCCTTGAGGCTTTCGTGCGCCCGTACTCTTTGTATGATGCCCTCGTACTCCGTGGGGCATGCCAGTGAGCTGCCCGAAACTGCGGTCGCTAGAACAGCGACTGCCTTCTCGGACAAGAGATATCGATGAGTCACAAATGAATTCGGGGCGCACAAATCACAGCTGTGTGAAGTTCAGCGCAGTGCATTCAATCCGTACTTGTTTGTAGGAGAATGTCGACCTTAAATGGAGTCGCACTACTACGATTTCTTCTCGCATATCGACAATCCACCTTGTTGGGTTGGTTGACTTTGCAAAGGAGTACCGACTCCTCTGTTCATCGCCGGTAACGTCTTACGTAGGGTGTGGAGCCCCATGTACGCGAAAAGTTCATATCGTCGACGTCCGGATGTATTTCCTGCCTGGCATGTGGAAGGAAATTTCATCACTGGTTCCTTGCGAGGACACGTTCGTGGGATCTCTGCGTGGTTTTGTCGTCCCTCGGAACTATTTGTTTAGTGGTGGGCACTATACTTTAACGAGACCCGTGCGTAGCCGTTCATGATCACTGACCATAAATCAGGGAAGAACCAGTCGATACGTTCCCAAGGGATTCAAGCCTATCAATGAGTAGCCCAGGAGACCCTCCCACCTATGCCACATGGACACCGCCTGTCTACGACATGAATAACCCTCCTCGACAACTGTATTCAACGGACCTTTCCCAAAGTCAGGCGAACACGGATGAGACTAAAGATCTATCCGTTTTCGCTCGCCAAGCGAAATGGTACATTTCCGCATAAACTACATGAGTTTCTTTCCCATCAACACGCGCTCCGCCGTAGGTGTCCCGACGGCTCGGTCGCCCTAGCTCAATGTGAAGACAGATCTTTCAGATTTCTTGAACTGTAAGCATTCTCTTGGGTCAATGTAGTTCCTCTCGAACGTGACAATCTGGGCCCTGGGTCCTATGCAGCCCTCCAGAATTGCTCAGGGTCTCTATAGATGCCACAGCTTCGACTTCCCTTCCGAAGTGCTTGACGCAATCGTCCCCCATCCTCGACTACGCGTGGTATCCCACCGCAAGTCCACGGGACCCGGCTAGCTTCTGCTTTGTGGCGTCGGTGCGCGAATGCCCGGTGAAACTCCTAGACGCATCTGATGGAAGGGCAAGTATTTGCGGCCTCCCTCGTCATCCTCCCGGCTCTTTGCAGCGCGCTGACCCCTCGCTTGCGCTCCAGCTTCGGGCCTCGTATCGCATCGTGGATCACCGTGAGCGACAAGTCGCGCCACACAGCGTGGCGTTTAACGTCGGGGCAAACAGGTGTGTCGATCCCGGCTCCGAACCCCGCTTCCGCATCCTCATGTACGTAACCCGTGCCTTTGTGGCGTCAGGCTTTATTGCGGATTCGAGGACGCAATAGAAGTCTTCGACATCCACCGCCCGGGGGAAGGCACGCGGTTGCGCACGACGCCTTCGAAGAAGAGCAGGGACGGGCTCAAAGGCAAGTTCTCCCGAACCTCGCCACGCCTGAGAGCGCAGACGTATTCACTTCGATGCTTATCGGCAGGAATCGTATCGGCTCTGGCGTTCGCACCAGACGCGTCATCGGACGTCTTTGCGGCGGGCTCGTTCAGCCCCTCGTCGCCGTCTTCGTCCAACATAGCGATCTTCTCCGAGGCGAACGGCGAGGTTCCCATAATGTTTGTCGGGGCGGAAGATCAGCCGACTGGGGGTGGAGCGGGGTATGGGGTGCGGGCCAGCGTTTCCCAGGTGAGTCCACAGCGTCCGCACGCGATAAGGGTCCGAGACTGAGAAGGTCACCAGCTGATGTTCAGTCCCGCGAGACCCTTTCTCCTCTTCGCTTCCTTCAGACGTCTGGACGATATCTATTGCTGGGATCTGAGGGGTGACGTGAGCCGGCCGGTCGAGGTCTTCAGCACGCACTCCACGCTGCCGATCAGAAATCTGACGAACCAAAGGCTGCGGTTCGACCTGGACTTGGGAGGGAATTGGCTCGCCGTAGGAGACGAGGTGAGCGCGCTCCGTTGCCAAATCTCCTACACGGGGCGCTAACGAGGCATGCACGGTACGCGTGGACACCAACAGGGGGGCAGTGTTTCGCTGTTCGATCTTACTGCGCGGAGCAGCACGCCAGCCGGAGGGAAGGAGCAAGAAAGTGGACCCCCCTCAAGTCCGATGTCAACGCCACGAACTATGCCCAGCTTGCGGTACGATGCTCATGGTGGTACGTTTTCTCGACTTGGAGCTCTGCGCTTCCCTGACTTCCCTCACTCGCGACACTGGACAGATGCGGTAGGATCGGTCGCATTTCATCCTCTCCATCCATTGCTGCTGTCAGTGTCAGGGTCTCGACATTTCGATCACGCCGATGCAGCGTCGGGAGTTTCCTCGGGGTCATCTACTTCGGATTCTGAAGCCGCCGTAGACGAGCACACAGGGGTCCTTTGAGCAGCGGAAGCCACGCGGTAAAAAGGCGTCGCAATAAGCCCCAGCCTCTCGCACTAGATACGACGATAAAGCTGTGGGATTTTGGACAGGGGACGACTAGCGGAGGACAAGAAAGAGGAAAGTAATAAAGTGTGAATATGTGTCAGTGCAATTTATCTTACTGTTACAATGCGTAGTACCTAACGATATGTAACGGTAGCAGGAAGGATATCTGTTGATACATGTACAGAAGAATACAGACCAGAGGAAAAGTCTAAATGCGAGAAAAGGCGCCGATCATATACGAGAGCAGGACTGGAGAAGATTGAGAGAAAGTCGAAGGTAACGTTTGGTAGCGCTGCCACTCAATCACACTCCTGGAGGCCGTTGTGAATGAGCTGAGAAGTTGAATCCGAGCGAGGTTTAAACAGGCATCGGAAGGGTTTCGGGTACCTGTTGGCAAACTTAACCTCGTCATGTCGACACACAAACACGACAAAAACTTACGCAACGAGACCGCTGATATACTCGCCACTGGGCTCGATGATCGCCCCATTCGCATCTCGAGGCTTTTCGAGGTCAAAAATCGACAACACCGATGCGATGCCGATCCAGATCGAAGCCGCCGCTAAATGACGTCCGGGACATATTCTTCTGCCGAACCCGAAGGCTGAAAGTTCTGCATCGCGCATGTCGGACCGCAGGCTGCCGTCCTCGTCGAGCCAGCGTTCTGGGACGAATGTGTCGGGATCGGGGAACACCCTCTCGTCGTGCAAGATCGCCCTAAGAACGGGTGGTCAATATAGCGGTTGGAAGAGCCGACAGGCGATATCACTCACCATGCGTTCCCCACAACAATTGAGCCGGAAGGGAGGTGGTAGCCATTGTATACGTCGTCGGAAGTAAGTCGATGAGGGACGGCTGCCAGATCGCCCATGATGAGTACTGATTAGAAAATGCCGATAAAGGGTCTC